>LR738710.1:456834281-456871367 GCA_902687465.1 Secale cereale
AAAATAGACTGAACCAAAAGTCAATTCAGCCGACTAAAGTGTAGCTAAATCGGAGCAGCATCGCAAGCAAGAGCAAGAGCGAGAGGAGCAGTGCAAGCAAGAGCAGTCCAGGCAGTGGACCGAGAGCAAGAGCACAGCAGCAGCGCGAGCGAGAGCTAAAGCAGCAGCAGCTCCTACTGATGTGGACGTCGCCGCCGAGGGAGCAACGCCGCGGAGGAAGTGGCCGCCGACGCCGCCGTGGATGGAGCCGCGCCGTGTCGGCTCGGGACCGAGCGTCGGCAGCACCGTGAGATCGAATCAAGAAGAAAATGGGGTGGTTAATGTACAACCTCTTTGGTGGGCGCCGATTAGGCCGCAGCTTCATCCAAGGAAACAGTGATGATGATGCTCTTTCGGTCGTGCAGGTGAAGACGGCGGTGTAGGAATGGAGGTGGCGCGAAAGACGAGGGGAATGTCGGGGCAGCTCCTTGGAGATGGAGGACGGGGTGGCTGAACCGGCGGGATGACCAGATCGACAACGGATCCTCATCCGGTACGATGGATGAGGGACGTCGAGGTGTTGCTGTAGACGACGTCGTCGGGGAAGAGGCTCCGGCTGGGAGGCGGACAGAGGAGGGTGTGGGCTTCGCGTGTTTTGCCGGCCTCAGTGTACGAATGGGTGGGCAGATGGGATGGTAGTGGGGAACCATGGCTTAGGGGCGCGCTTGTCCGAAATGTGGGGCAAGTTACAAAAGTACCCCTCGGATTTGAGGCGGTTCTTCCGGTTCAGGGGTATCACGGGCATTTCGCATGTCGGGATTTCACAGGAGGTGGGAGTTGTCCCGCGTGTTGTAATTTTGGAATAGCAAGGCGCGGGTTGAGATGGAGGGAGTTGTCGGAGCATAACGAGACAAAGCTATATCTTAAATATTTTGAGCTAACAAGGCACGGGTTGAAATTTCCGGACTAACCTACCGTGTAATGTACCAAATCAATTCGCACTACAAATGTCATTCAAAACTTTGAATCCATGTTATGTTCAATTAAAATATTTCGCTACGTGTATAATGCATGCAACCTAGTACTCAAATGAATGTTTTAGTGCATTCCAAACGTATATATTACCGCTTCAATATGAACTAAATTTGAATTCGTTTGTCTATTTGAATAAGATCTACAATAATGATTGTTGTGAAGTCAAAGCATTTGAATTCGTTTCTCTGTTTTAATAAGATCTACAATCGTCATATTGTCAAGTTAAACCATCGTTCGTGTATTATCTTCACAGCACACCACATGATTAGTCTCGAGTTACATATGAACTATGTGTACTATATGAACTCGAACTCGATTTTATGAATCCACATTATGTTGATTTCAAATCATAGTACATTTCAAGCTCTAGCTAGATCTTCACAAACTAAACCATGTCTCATATGTATAATGTGTTTATCACATTATGTATGGTGCCCCGCCCCCTACGCCTACAAGTATTTAGATGTGAGTTGCAAATACCACTCATTACCACAAATTTAAATAAAATGTGAGAATGTTCGATATATAGTATTTTTTAGATTGTTCGATATTTAGTTGTAAGCTACAAACGCCACACATTATCACAAATTCAACTAAAATGTGAGATTGTTTGATGTATAGTATGGTTTAGATTGTTCGACATTTAGCTGTGAGTTACAAACGCCATGCATTATCACATTATGGTATAACATGTGCAAAACCACAACACGCGTACCACCGCTATATTCATGCACGCATATGTTTTAAAACACTATGATCTCCTATTCAAATATATGAATCCACTTTCATATCAAATTATGATCTTTGTTAGTCTCTTACACCCACACAATCCTGTAACCTTTGTAGCTACCATTAACTTTCTCTCATGCATGCACACGCCCTCCTTGCCCTCTCCCTACCTCAGCATTCTCTCCATCACGCACATTCATTTTTTTTCTTTAGATTGTTCTCCCACAGTCTCCACAACTCCTTTTCGACACATACCGATCGATAAACCTCTCCAGCGATGTCTGCCTACAACATACACACACACTTTCAATCTCCTCCTTTATGTGTCCTTGCCCCGTGTCTCTCATACGGTACCACACACGTGTAAACTCTCGTCCCTCTTTTCATCGATCTCACAACCGCACACTCCTCCCCCTATCTAGCTAGTAGCTGGGCCTCTCGCACCACCTCCTGGCTCCATTATCTCTGTCTATCCGTCTCGCCGGGCCTTATTTGCCTCTAACAAATGGACGTACACCGACCGATCTCCCGCTGTACATATAGCTAGCTAGGTCCTTATAACTCGTTTTCCCCCACGCGTCGATCGATCTACCTCATTAGTTATGTCTCTCCCTTCCTCCGACAAACAACAATTGATCTACCGATCTAGTTAGGTTTGCTTACCAAACACATGGTTCCCCTTCATCATCCATGGATGTGTCCCGACAGATCTATCACGCACAGGCACACACAGAAACACATCCCCACTCTTATTGATAATATTGCAGTTCCACCCTTAGTTTGTCTAGTAGGCCTCTCCCACCATCTTCGAGAAGCAACTCCATCACCCACCCAACACTCTACCCCTCTCCCTCCCTCTCTCTCTCTCCTCTCTCTCTCTCTCTCTCTATCCCATCCTATTTCCCGTCCTTCAGTTATGTATGGATGTTGACCGATCTCCCTCAAGACATAGTTGGGTCTCTCCTTCTCAACACATATACGAGTCGTTCTACCTCTATAGTTAGGCCTCTGCCTACCCCTCCCCCCACCCCCTCCCACACACACACACACCGATACATCGAGCGCTCTAGTCATGTCTCCCTGCCACACACAAACTTGACATGTGCCCTCTGACGTTCTGGTAGCTAGGTCAGTCGCCCTATATCTTTGACTTGCACAAACACACAATTTCGATGCCTCTCTTCATCGATCTCGCACCCGCCCACTTGATCCTCTTTTCGACTCTATCGATATCTATGACCCCTCCCTCTCTTCTCGTGGATCGCCCGACCCTCTATATATCATATGGATAGGCCTCCATTTCACATATATTGCATGCAAAATTTTGTTTGAGATGTCATCGACACATATTCCCACAAATACATTCACGAAATCAACCTCCCCCCCCCCAAACAGAAAACACTCACGAACGCACAAGCCATTTGTCTAGGTTTGTATCTCTCACACACACCCATGTAGGTGGGAGACATGCACGAAGAGAAGAGGTGAACGCACGTCGCACGTACTCCCGTCTCTTTCCCAACCACACCCGCGCGGGTACACGGTGGAGCTCATTTCTGTACGAAAAGGCAGCCCACATGGTAACTTGACACGTGTACTGGTTGTCCACTAGATGGAGGGAGGATCTCCTACCATGGGTGAACAAACAAATTGCAACTTGACGCGTTATGTTAAAAAAGAGGCAAACCATGTGGGGCCTACCTTAGAGGCAAGGCTCTATACACTGGAGTACTTTTGATGCGTCCCGTCAACTCGCAGAACGAGGAGAAGCCTGCTTAGTACGCCGTCTAACCCTGCCCACGGGCGCGATGGCTCGCAGGATGAGGTGAGGCTTGCTTACTACGCCTTACGCCCGCTCCCTCGCCCACGCGCGCGGTGGCTCGCGGGACTAGGAGAAATTTTTACTACTCTCTCTGTTTACTCCTCGTCCCTACTACCTTGGTTAGAGAGATTATCATATTGTTTGGAATATATATGTCCTTTAGTAGATTTCAATATGAACTACTAGTACATACTCCAAACACTTATGTATATAGACGTATTTTAGAGTGTAGATTCACTCATTTTGCTCCGTATGTAGCATAAAGTTGAGACACTTATTTGGAACGGAGGGAGTACATATTTGCTATGATCTGTCAATCATTGAGATGCAATAGCATGCATGTTAGTCTCCTTTGTATTTGATGAAATGTTGCAACGGGCAACCTCGGATGCAAGATACATGTAACATAAGCTGGAAGCTTCATAGCATTGTACTATATCGCTGATAAATTACAGTACGTACTATACAAGTACTTCCTCCGTTCCTAAATATAAGTCTTTGTAGAGATTTCACCATGAACCACATAGGGATGTATATAGATGCATTTTAAGTGTAGATTCATTCATTTTGTTCTGTATGTAGTCCACCTAGTGGAATCTCTACAAAGACTTATATTTAGGAACGGAGGGAGTACTATGTAAAGAGTTAGGTGTCGCACGGCTTCCAGAAAATATGGTGATAGTGTGAGGTGGGCCATGTAATCACTGAGCCTGTGTGTTTTCACTGCTCTTGCACTCCTCCGCCGTAAGAATGGAGAAAATTGTAATCTAGTAGTACCTCCGTTCGCCGAAAGCGTGGGACATCCAACAGTCCTACCACCTCAGTAATGATGACCAATGAGCCATCAAATCACATAGACCCAGCAGTAAGTTGGACAGAAGAAGCAACCATCACTCTTGAATCCGCTTCTCCCTTCAACGCAGGCGCCAGTGAGAGGTCGCGTCCGCTCTACCTGGGCATGAATGCGGTACCGCTTCTTTGGAGCGGCGCTGACCCTTTCGGGTGGGAAGCACGCGCGGGCGATCGAGGGGCTTTGGGTGGTCAGGAGCGGGCATGGCAGTTGTCCGCATGTCCCTACCGGACGCCCGGAAGCGAGAGGATGCACCGACTCTTGCGGCTAAAATCGTACACCGCACACCATCTCTCTGTAGGAGTAGGTCGATCTGTCCCTCTCTCTAACACACACATGCTATTAAACACACACACGCACACGCACACGCAAGTTCATACACTACAACAGGACCCCCCCCCCTTTAGCAACGCATTGATGCGTTGTCGTATGTCCTTATATGTGTTGGTACGGTATACACCAACGGATTAGTATGGGTTGCCGTTGGTGGCGTTGCAAGGGTCTACAACAACGTATATACATGCATTGGTAAACAACGTGTAGAAGCGTTGTAAGATAGCAACACATAGAGTTAGAGCTTAACAACATTTCATATGCGTTGGTGGATGCCCACAAAAGGATTTTCATATGGACATGGGAGATCATTGCAACGAATAGAAGCTTTGATAGACAGCATGAACAGTCAATGCTAGTTTATATATTGCCATCAAGAATTATAATTTGGCAAATAAGAGTCACAATATAATGAACAGAAAGTCTCATGTATTCAATCAATTGTGTTGCATTACAGAAGAACACATTCCAAAGATTACAAGATGTGAAACAATCTAGTAGTAGCCCAATTGTCAACCTTGCAAATTGCAATCAACTACAATGGTTGAAACGTTGACCCTGAATATGATATTCTAATTATATAATAGCGGCCACATTCTCGACGTTGCCATCAACATCTGACCCAAGCATCATCAGTTCTTGGCAATCTGCAACAACAAATAAATGAGATGAGTAACGTATGGCAGAAAAAATCTGGTTAAAGTAGTAGAAATTCAAAGAAGGAGCACCATGGTAGCTCTGTAGAAAGATTGTATATCAAGTGTTTGTAAACTGCAGATTCAGCATATGGTTATTAATTTAGAACACCAAATATATGTATACTGACATCAAATTTGATTGGTTGAAAAATTGTGACCTGCATGAGCCAATAACACCCTTGGTGAACTGGGGAAACAGAATTAAGTTCTGCTTACAAAACACACTGTAGATCGGCTGCCAGTCATCAACAAATCATTATTCATACGCTGGTATCTAGCTGAAATTGTTTGTCTCATTTTTGTAAAATATTGTGTACTGAATATGAACTCTGAATTGATCTGAAATCCTGTGGAAGTGATATTAGTATGCTGAAAATCTATTTAACAAATAAATATACTTTTCAAGGGACATGGTCCAGTATTTCACGTAAATGATTACTATACAAACAGGTAGGCTACTTTTTCAACAACGTACAGTTAGTGTTGTTTGAACCCAAAAAATTGCTTGCAAGAAAGAATAATGTAACAGTTTAAAGTACATTGCTAAATGAGATGGGCAATACAAAAACTAAACATCCTTGGGTCATATCATTTTTATCTTCCTAGTACTGTACTGTACATGCAGCTAACTTTTCCTCCTTGGCCAAACAGTTGCCCGTGCATAATCTGTAGCTGCAACTCTACTTACTTAGATCCATCTGACTTCTCAGTACTGCATCTTGCATTATATTCGCATTAGTTCGGCCGAGTCGCTGCTGTCCATAAAGGAGACGCACCTAACCTCGCCTGTAACAACCCATCCAGGAGAGCCATTGTTCCTGCCCTGCATGTTTACAACTAAATAAAATTTTAAACCCACAAATGAGCATAGTGGAAGCCTCGAATGGCGACCCAGTGGCGGTGGATAATATTGGTGTAACTGATGATGCGGCCACCAAAATAGATAGAAGTGGGGCGGCACAAGAAACATACAGAACCTACAGGAACGAGTTATGATGTGCATGTGGGACTCATTTCTTTAGTGCAAAGTGTGTCAAACAAATTAATAAGATTCATAACACTGATAAGGGGGTCTTTTTTCTCCATAAAGTAATCAAAATGCCATTTACTGTTAATAGTGTTGACCCATTGATCCTTGAAGATCCACTTTGATGACATGGTCACAAACTAGGATAAATTTGAGATAATATGGCATCTAATTGAATGATTCTGATGATCAACTTCAATTGAAAATATTAGTAATTAAGTATTCACCGACATATATAGTAGCAAGAAAATCAAAGAAATGTAATGTATCACAAAAACAGTTTGTCTGAAAAGGAGGAAGCAAATATTCTTCCTGTGAATTAACACAGATAGCCACAGTTCCATACATGTAAATCAGTCAACTAAGTAGTAACAACCTACAGATGCAGAACTAGATAGGAAACATGCCTAAAATTGAACATCTAGAAAGGAGAAGAGGGAGCTTGAGCCTGCCCTATTCTACAACACTATAGTGGGAAATCCAGCGAAGATGTTGAAATACTAAAATGACTAAGAACAAAAAGATCCAGCAGAGAAACATGGATGCGTCACCACCGACGCTGGTGGATCAGATCGATGGAGGGCGGGACTTGCGACTGAGAAAGGTTGGACTGAGAAAGCAAGAGGATTGCAGAAGTACGTATGGTGATGATGTTGTGGTGGCGGAGGCAGAGGGAGACCTCGAAGGCTGCGCTCGAACTAGGCGGCGATGGCGGGATCCATCTCTAGCTGGCTCACCATCTTGATGGCGTTGTTGAGGACGGCGTACCAGACGCGAACCTAGCCCAGATCTCAAACTGGGATAGGTCGGTGTTCCAAACGTCCTCCCCGTCGCTCCAGATCGTGGCCCCCGATGGCACCACCAAGTACTTGGAAATCAAATCCAAAATTTCCTGCGAGAAAGATTTGGGTGAGGGGTTACTGATTCTTTCTTGACTCTGCATTTCAGTACATTGCTCCGGGATAAGCATGCCGGGAGATTTGATCTGCGTTTGATCCGAGAACTAGGGTGCGAGGGGATGATTGTGGAGACGGAGAGGAAAATTAGGAGCAAGTGGGTAGGGGCAGGAGGTTAGCTTTTTTTAAGTGGGAGGAAGGGGAGGAGGTAAGGTATTCGTGGGGAGGTGGGAGAGGAGGCCACGGCCCAACACATGATGTCTCTCCGTTGCTAATGATGTATTGGTGTATGTATGTTCTTGTTGTAGTGATAGAATAGGAAAATCGTGCTAGTGCGAAGCCACAAGAAGTGAAATACAAATGGAGTACGTACAAGAAGAGAAGAGGTGACGAATATTCCATCAAACCTGGACTGAGGAGTAGTACTCCCTCCATCTAGGTGTTAAGTCATCCTACGAAAATCAGATATTCCCAAAATGTTTAGGCGTCGTCCATTAACTTCGCATCTCAATCCCCTCATGTCCTCGTTGCTAGCGAGTGTTGTTACTTAGGGAGCGTTTGGGTCCTTAGCAAGAACAGCTTATAGCATAGCCGGGCAAGGTTAGGCGTTTGGAACTGTTAACATATTTTAGCTTTTGTGGGGCAGCTAGCTTGGGTGGGCTAGAAAAACCTTGTTAGCTCAGGAGAGCTAGATCGGCTCGCTTCCGACGGCAAACTTCGCGTAGTAGTAACATAGACTAGTAACATATGCATGTTGTACTAGTCCAAGTTACTCACCACTATGACCAGCCTAAGCAATGTAACCAAACGCTCCTTACTCTGCCTTGTTATCTCCCCCGGAAACTCAATGCATGGAGCGCAACCACGCGTTGATCAAGCAAGAAATCAAAGTCGGCTTGTATGTGAGTTAACACGAATCCACACTAACCTCTTTGATTCCAAGGATTTTCCATAGGATTCATTTGCACTAGATTTCATAGGAAATTTTCAATCCACACTAACCTCTTTGAAAGAATCCTATGTTTTTTCTGTGCACGATCAAACACTCATAGAATCATGTATGATTCAAGATGACATGCCACCCCAATCCCATATTTTTCCTATTCCTGCATTTTGGAAATCCTACGAATCAAAGAGGCCCTTAGTTGTTTGGATTAATTGTTGCATTTAGAGACAGAAATCAGGGCTTTGATTGGAGGAATGGCCGGTCAAGTTTCTCCTTCTCCTATAATCTGCTTGCACCTTGGTCTCGCTGCACCTTCTAACGTGACTTATTACACCTAGACGGAGGGAGTCATACAAGATACGGTGGCACACTAACTTAGGTTGAATACAAGTGCCCAAAATTGTGTGCATGTTATAGTAAGGATTCACTTAAAATAGTACGTGAGCGAACAGAGGGATCAATTGGACAGTGTTCCCGAGCAGTAGCGAGATGTGTGAGGTAAGATACACCGCTGGCGCTTTTATTTTTTCTTATTAATTTGTTTGCTTCACCCTCTGACTGGTGGCACCGAACGTACTATTTGGAGAGAGGTAAGGTGACTAAGGCTGCATTATTTCTCCACCACTGTGGATAGTCTTACCACCAAAGCCACATGACACAGTTATGATTTAAACCCAATGACTCCCACACACAAAAAAATGCGGCATGCTTGTCACACGAATGCAGGAATGTATAAAGGTTATTTTCCTCTCGTTGAACATAACTGGAGGGTTGTGTAGCGGGTTATCCTGTTCGCTCATCAAACTTGAGGTCTCGGGTTCGATAACTACACTTGAGCATAATTCGTGCCAGGAGGTCAAAATGGATGGATATGGAGCTATACGATCTCGTAGTGACCATATAATCACCACATCACGTATAAGCTGCAGCCTCGGCGCTTGTTTTCTAGGGTATGCACTCTTCACACTCTCTCCAGTATATATATACACGTTGGAGCCTCAGCGCTTGTAGTTGCTCTCTTCACACCCTCTCACCCTCTCCAGATCTAAACAAGACTTCGTTGGTCTCTCTCTCTCCCCTCATTGCTGGTCTGCTTGTAGTTGCTCTCTTCACACTCTCTCACCCTCTCCAGATCTAAACAAGACTTCATTGGCCTCTCTCTCTCCCCTCACCGCTGATCAAAGAGCCGGCAGGATCCGTCCGCCGGGAAGGGAAGGAGGCTTAACGATGTCACCATCGGCGAGGGAGGGAATCCACTACCGGCGCAGCTGTTCACTTTCACCCAGCGGCGGTTGCGGGAGGGCCTCCGACCCCTTCTTCTTCGCCGTCCTACATAGTGTGGGTCGAACGGCCTCTGATCGCCCACCGAACCACACCCCAAGAACTTTAAGGTATAATTTACTTATTCCACATGCATTGCTCTAGTTGCATATGGGATTTTTCCGCTTCTGCACTCAAATCTAGGTGTTGGATCAAACAGGAAAGTAATGGGGAAAGTTGTATACCATGAATCTAGGACGTGGTTCAAAGAGGAAATGAATGGGGGAAAGTATTGGGAAAAGTTGTATAGCATGAATCAAGGACGTGGTTCAAAAGGAAAGGAAGGGGGAAAGTAGTGGGGAAACTTGTATCGCATGAATCTAAGACGTGGTTCAAAGAGGACATGAATGGGGGAAAGTTGTATAGCATAAATCTAGGACGTGGTTCACAGAGGAAAGGAAGTGCGGAAAGTACTAGTACAGACTGGCTATCCAGCACCTATGTTGGTCGAAAAGGGAAAACAATGACAAACACAGTACGCACATCTGTAACGAACTGATCTTTTGTTTTGGGGGACAAGGCTGTAGAGTTTGAGCAGGACTAGATTTGATGCGCTCACATAGGGAAAGGTGTCTAAAGTAAACAAAACTGGGACCAACACAAATATGCTCCTTGGTTGTTTGTTCTTTGTTGCAACAGACTGTGCATCACCCCAGTACATCGGTAGATGCACATGGTGCTGGTGCGTCCATTGTCCCGTGCAACTCTTTAGTTGTTGTTAATCTAAGGCCCTGTTTGGTTAAAAATCCCTAGTCCCTACCTGCTTGGTTCTAGGGACTATACATGGACTAGAGGTTATTAAATGACATGCTAAAAGACCATGTTACCCCTAGTAATGAACTAATAGAGACAAGGTGCGATGCGTGGCAGGGGCAACTGTTGGAAAAAGTCCCAAAAAGACTCTCCCTCGGGGTCTTCTTTCTTTAGTCCCAAATCCCCACATTTAGTCCCTAGAAGTCCCTCCTGTTTGGTTTAAATGGGACTGACACGAAGTTTTTTTAGTCCCTCCACCAAAATGTCCATGTAAACAAGAAGCCTCTAATAATGCCGCTGGAAAATTGATGCAATGCCACAGTTAAAAGCAAATTACATGTTTAACGAATTTTATTGTTAATATAATCTCTCTGTTAATATTAATCAATGCCACCATTTGAGGAATGCTACATCTTGCTTTCTTTCCCATTTAGATAAGGTAGATGCTTCTTTTTGTTGGCTTCTGTGTCATCCACCGTTATTGACCACTAGTTGTTTCCTTTGCACCTCTGTGTAAACAGGGTTATCTACTTCACCTCGTTGCCATTGTGACCTTTTGTTGCAGTGCACAAAAAACTTTTGTTTTAAGAGTGTTTTGTGCAGTTCAACCAAAATGTCACACCGACAATGTTGCTTGATTGCTTGATCTTAGTGGAACTGCACAAGAGGAGATCTTACTTCCTATCCGTGTTGGCAAATTTGGTTCAGATCTTCTTCTTGTGAGTTGTTTGAATTCCGCGTCATGAGAGGTCAGTACTAGCCTTCTTTCACATGATTCTGCAGTGTGCTTTCATATGTTGTGCTACTTGTACGGTAATGTTGCTTGATTTTAGTGAACTGCACAAATGGAGACAAGACTTCCAATCTGTATGTGCACAGCAATATCCCATTGAGGTAAGATAAGGATATTTCACAACTGTTGGCCTGTATTTTGCCACTTTCATCAGAAAATCAATGTCATTGTTTAGTGCTATACTTGCGCAACCTAATTGACATGCCAAATCTTACATTGAAGGCGAAGCTTGTATGTTATTGAATCAAGTGATGAAGGGGAAGAACAAGCGGAAGAAAAGCAAAAATCAACTCCTGGTGCTGTAAAGAAGCACTAGAACTGTGATGACACAAGTAATGATATAGTTTTGCATCTTAATTTATTGCTATGGCTGGAACGAGCAATTGTTTTGTGTAATGCCCCAGATGTAACACCTTCCCAATATGGCAATATATAAACTTTGGCTTCATCTTTTCCTTTCGGGCTCTTCTCTCTTTTCGGGTTTTTTCGTTTTGTCGTGTGCGTGTGTGCATTTCATCCATGTCATGTTGTCATGTGCATTGCATTGCATTTGTGTTGCCAATTGCATCCGGTCCCACTCGTCTCTTCCCGTTGTCCGTTTCGAGTTCCGACGCTCTCACACGTGCCCGTGGCATCCCCGAGTCCTTCTTTCGTGTTTGGCCGTGTAACGTTTCCAGAATGACGTTAGACTTGTCGTGTGTTGTTGTTTTGGTACGTGTAGGCCGTCTGTCAAGTTTCGTCGTGTTTGGAGTTCGTTTGGTACTCCAACGGTTATCCTAGTGGGCTAAAAGAACCTCTTCTTTGAGGCCCAAGACCCCCTCCACAACAGCCCACCAACCCAGCACAACCCTTCCCATCATCTCGGTCGTCGAATTGTGATCGCGTGGCCGAAAACCGCTCCCCATTTGGACTCTCCTAGCTCCTTGTGCCTATAAAAACGTCCCCATGTCCATTTTTTCGCCCAAAAACCTAGCTCCACCGCTCCCTCCGCCGTCGGACACGTCCGGACCTAGCCAGACGCGTCCAGCCGATGGCCCCAGCCAATCGCGTGCGGACACATCACTGCCGCCGCTCCCCACCGCGACGGCCCGCGCGGCCCGCCGCGGGCGTGCCGCCGCCGAGCCGGGCCGCGCCCTTCGCTCCTTCGTCTCGGCCGCCGAGGGCCACCGCCCGCGCGCGCTCGCCGGCCGCCGACCCGCAGCTCGTCGGGGACCAGCTCCCGCCGGCCGCATCTCCTCCGGCCCCGAGCCCAAGCCACGCCGGAGCTTGCCTCGACCCAGCTCCCGCCGCCGCGTTCGAGGGCAGCCGTCCTCCGGCCCGAGCTCGCCACGGCCTGAGCGCCTCCGGCCGCCGCACCTTGCGCCGGCGCAGCGCCGCGGCGGCCTTCCGCCGCCGCCGGATCGAGGGCAGCCGCCCGATCCAGATCCACCGCCGGCTGCCCCGAACCCTAACGGGCCGCGCCCGTTTCGCCCGCTTCGCCCGATCCACTTCCGCGCCCGGCCCGCGTTGACCCGTTGACCAGATATGAGGTAGACCCCGTTTCCTCTGTGTCCTTTTGTATTTTTGTTGTCTGTTGCATTCTTGTGTTGGCAATAACTTTTACTGTGCTTGTCCGATTTGTGCATATGATATGTCAAAATGGTCGTGGTGATGTGTACTACGTTTTGTTCCATTGTGTCATGCTTGTTTGAGTCCATCTAGATGTCTTAATCTTCATGACAAGAGTGCTACATGATATAAACTGTTGCAACTTGTTATTTTCATGCCATGTTTGAGATGTGATAACTTGGTGCATGTTTATCCAAATGAAGCAAATGATATGTCAAAATGTTCATCATGAGATGCTCTTCATGTTGGTTGCTATAGCATGCTTGTTAGAGTTCATATTGCCATGTTTATCTCTGTTGCAAAAGTGCATGTGGCTGTTAGGTTTTGTAACTTGTTACGAGATGCCTAGTTGAGGAGCTCGTTGCTATTGATGTGTTTGTCCCCATGTGGCATGCTCATATGTTTTAGTTTCCCCATCATGTGTTCTTTGCTGTGGCGCAAACCACTTGCCATGTTATGCCTTAAGATGACTTAAACATGCTCGCAAACATGCCATGATAATGTTACTGTTTTAACACTTAGTGAAATTTCACTAAGTCTGTAATCTGTCTTATCCTGATGCTATGTTTGCTTGATGCTCTAGGCAATCCATGTTAGTTTTGGGGTGGCCATTGATCATTCCTTGTTGTATATGTTGTTATCTATCCATCCATGCCCTCACTTGCTCATTTGGGTTGCTGTAGCATATTTAATTCTTGCTCCCAAGTTGCTATAAAATATTACTGTCAGGTTTTTAGTGTCATGATCAAAATGTTGTAGCTTGTTGCTATTGATCCATGCCTCCTATGGAGATGCTCCAATGGAGTTGTTTGCTGTAGGATATGTATACTTCATGTCCATGCTTCTTGTCACCATGTTTTAGTGATGTAGAGTATTTATTTCTTGCTCCAAAGTTGATATGTGGCTGTTAATTTCAGCTTTGCATTGTTTCTTGTTTCGGGTGTATCTTTTAGTCCGTTGCTCCGTTTTGAGCGTGCCCTACATGGAAGTTGTGTGTTTTTGCATGTAGAATAATAATATAATCTTGTTAACATGTTTGGAGTATGTTTTCTTGATGTTTGGGTGCATCTTGCACCGTTGCCATGCTTATCTTGTTTTGATCATATCTTCTAGACAGTAGCTCCGTTTTAAACAAACTTTATATGAAACTTGACTAGAATTTCGTGTAGATCATCATGGTGCATGTTAACTTGCTGTTTAACAACTTAACTTAAGGTTTGTTCAGATCTGGACTAATTTCAAGCTATGCACATGAGGGCTTACCGGATTTGTCTTAGGTAGTTTCCGACCTCATTTAAACTTGTTGTTCTTATGTTATTTCTCTGTGCTTCCTACCTGGCCTTGTTTGGCATCCTAAATAGACTTGTCTTGCATCCTACTTGCTTGAGTATATTGTCTTGTTCTTGTGTTGTTTCTTTGTGCTTCCTATGTTGTCATGTTGTGCATCCTAAGTGCATCTGCGGTGCTTCCTAAGTGCATCATACATGCATCATGTAGTTTACGCATTGCACCTTGTTTGATTTCGTGCCTCGTGTGTTCTTGTGTTGAGTAGAGCCGGAAGCCGAGACCAAGTACGAGAACGAGGTTACTACCGAGGTTGAGAACGAGGAGCCGTCTTACGATCCCATCGACGACTCGACAGGCAAGATGACCTGACCCAGATATCATTACTATCTTTGCCTATTGCTAGAAGTCTCGCTCTTTAGCTTATTGCCTGGATGCCCATGTTTGTTTGTCAGCCTCCTATTGTAGCCATGAATCTGTTTAACCACCCAACCTATGCAAACCTTTGATTGGCTATGTAGGCTTTGCTCAGCCCCTCTTATAGCATTGCTAGTTGCAGGAGAAGATTTGAAGATTCTTGCTTCATGTTGAAGCTTGTTGGGATATCACACTATATAAACTCTTTAATTAAATCATCTATATATTGGTAATGGGTGGAAGGCTAAGCCTCTTGCTTGGTGATTTTTTCCACTCATGCCGCCCTAGGAACCGTATAAACCGGTGTTATGTTCCTTGATTATGCATTCCTCACACGGTTGGGGTTATGGGACCCCCTCGATAAACCGCTTAGCGCTAAGTCTTTTCCAGCAAGTCCCAACATTGGTACTCCATTTGCCTAACAACTAAAAACTTGCCGAGGGAGTAATTAACCCGAGGATTAATTAATCAACCCCCCTGGGCCAGTGCTCGATTTGAGTGTTGGTCCAAACTAGAGCCACTTGCGGTGCCACCCAGTTTGCTGGGGTCTTCGGTATCTGTACGTACTGCTCATCCGGTCGTGGCGTGAGACTAGATACGCGTGGCTACTGTTAGGGTGTCGGCACGCCGGGAGGATTTGCTGGATTAGTCATACCTTAGTCAGAGTATCTTGAGCACGGGATTCCGAGAATACTCGGGCCTTCCCACCTTGGAGTTGCGACTCCGCGGATCATGGGCTTGTAATGGGCCAAGTTGGAACACCCCTGCAGGGTTTTGAACTTTCGAGAGCCGTGCCCGCGGTTATGTGGCAGATGGGAATTTGTTAATATCCGGTTGTAGAAAACTTGAAACCATGTTCAGAACACACTACCAGCGTGAGTAACCGTGACGGTCATTTTCCGAAAGGGGTTCGGGAAGTGAACACGGTGGGGTTATGATTGACGTGCTTAGATAGGATCACTTCGTGATCACCTTGTCGCTCGTGGCACTTCTCTTCTCGCTCTTAATACGTAAGCTAGTGCTAGTGCAGCTGCAGCCTTTTATTCTTTCTTCAACCTTGTTCCACACCCAAGGCTTAGATAGTTTTGCTACCCGGGAACATGATTGCTGAGTCCTCCGTGGCTCACAGATTCTACATCACACCAGATGCAGGTACTCAGGTGACGGCGCAGAGCTGTACTGGGAGTACGATGAAGAGCGCAGCCGATACTATGTGCACTATCCCGATGATCAGTAGTGGTTTCTACTAGGGGCGATCCGAACCTGTGGCTTTATGTATTTGGTATCTTTCATTTGGATCTTCACCCGTAGTCGGGTTGTGATGTTATTTGGGTGATGTTTGACTATGTAATGAATTGTGTGACGTGGCGAGTGTAAGCCAACTATCTCTTTTGCTTTTCATCCCTATTTTTACATGAGATGTTCAAAGATACCGAACATGAGATCATTCCAGAATGGGCTTATACCTTTAAGTCGTGCCTCGACACGTAGGAGGTATAGTCCCATCCTGGGCATTACATTTTGCCACTGATTGTATGTCACTCTTAATGTAATACGTAATTATCTCTACTTGTGCAAACATGGATCTTTTTTGAAGATACCATATATTTTAGTGGAACTGCAGAAGAAGATATTGGAAGCATTAATATAATCGAGGAGTATATAGTAAGCATGGCCACCACGGTAGATAGCAACAGATGGTTCCGGAGAAGTGCTTCATTTGTATGCTCTACACAATAAGCCTCTTGACAAAGGTTGGTACTCGCCCACCGATTTCATCCATATGATTGAGCTTTGTCATCTCTATTGGTGTTCTGTTACTGTTTAGATACTATCATGAAAAAGTGGTATTGTCCGCGAGAAGTGCTTCATCTGTTCTGTTTTAAATATTCCCTTTCCTTTTTTTTCGAGCAAACAGGGATGCTAGCATTTAATTATCCTCTTGTCTTTGCACAACAAGATCATCCTCCTCTGAGACCTTGTTCAGTTGAGGTGGTTTTTGAAGGGGAATGGTAGGGTTTGAGGGGGATTAGATCCCATACAAGCCAAAATCCTCCCCAATCCCCTTGGGAGGAGGATTAAACGAACAAGGCATGAATAAGAATATGGAGTACGTGAAGTGACTAGTTCCGATTATGCCAGGATGAAGAAGCCATGTCTATGTTCTCATCAGAAGGAGCAGTTGAAGGGTGGTTACATTACCCCCCCCCCCCACAAGAACAAACTAACTTCAGCTCAGAAGGACTGACAAATCTCCATTTTCTTGTTATGATGCGCGAGTACAATGTTGTTCTAGGATTCTTTCCGGTGAGTTCCATTTTTCTAAAAGTGTGCTCTACATGGACCATGTAGGTGCCTATTTAAACTGTCAATTCATAGTACAGTTTGCTTTATACTAATCACTTTTTTTGTATTTGTGCAAACAGGGGTGCTCAACTTGATTTCAATGGGAACTGCACAAAATGTTCATGAATACATCGAATCATTCATTTCCACCATAAGAAAGGAGGTGCCGATAAGTTCAAGGTGTTGCAACATATAAGGGCGAAATCATACAAGCTACGCGCGAATTTGGTTGATTTTGGTGGAACTGCACAAAAAGAATAGCTAGTTTATTTAGCGCGAGGTGCCATGTCAATGTACGAACTGATGGCAAACCCTGCCTATTCCACAATCGTAGGCATTTGATATTTTGGAATAGGAAAACCTTGTCAAATTTTGCTCATTGATTTTAGCAAGAAGACATGTGTTTGATATTTTCGAATGGGACGCCCTTTGCTGTCAGTAGCGTTGATCCATTTTTTTCTTTATTCTTTAGTTGTGAAGTAAATATTGGCTCTGACATGTGAATCGCTGAGATGCATAATCATCGATTGTTGTGAATGTTCTCTATGGATTGCCAGGCCTGTGTGTTTGATTGCAATGTATAGGAACGCTAAAAAGCTGCTCAAACTCTTTGTACTCCTTCTGTTCCTTTTTACTTCGCACATTGTGAAAGTGCATACTTTTTTCTATAAGATTGATCAAAGTAGAGATACTTTGACTGCAAACAAACCTTGTATGCAGACTAGAAAGGACCGGAGGGAGTACATGTGAAACTGCTGCAAACGAGGTGATCACCATGGGAATAATGCTAGTACGTATTGTTTTGCATGTTCATCCAATGCCAGTGATACAAGAATTCGAAGTAATCGAAATAAATTCATTCATACACGGTCGGATTTCATATAAACATGCCGGATTTCATTACATTTCATACATTCTTCAACTAAAAAGGGGTGCGTTGGAGGTATAATTAATTAACCAAAGCCACCCACCTATGTCCGGCTGAGCCGAACAGAAGCTTCAATGACTTAACTGCAGGTGCAGTTGCGTAAATAACATGTGGCCCAGATGCCTATTGGGCCCACGTGTCAGTCAGCCAACGACACCAGCAGTTAAGTAGAAGCAGCGTCCTTCTCCAACATAGCTCTCCGACTCCACACCGCCGCCAAGAAGCTAACCGGCCGTCAGTGGTCAACCCGCCTAGCTTGTCATAGCGATTAGGGCAACTATGAGCCCAATGATCAGGATCCCCACATGACAAACACCTTTCTTCTTGTCATTCTTCTTCTTGAAGTTCGTGTGTTGCACAGCCTTGTTCTTCCCATCAAACTTTGCTTTACCATCAAAGTTGCCCTTGTTCTTGAACTTATGGGGCTGGAAGTTCTTCTTTCGTACCAGATCGGCACTAGATCCTCCCTCAATTCCTCGAGCACGTGTGTCCTTTGCTCTCACCTTTTCTTCCACATCAAGAGTGTCAATGAGATCCACGAAGGAGGAAGCTTAGTGATGATACCTCCAATAACAAACTTGTCCGGTAGCATACAACTGAAGTGCTCAAGTTCTCTAGCAAATGATTGTATCTCATGAGCTTGCTCAACCACGGAGCACTCTTCAATCATCCTGTAATCAAAGAATTGATCCATGATGTACAGCTCAATGCCAGCAACCGGAGGGTACCAGCTGTGGCCCTACTTGGACCCGAGCAGCGGCGACCTAACATGTTCTACTCTTCCTCGTTTTCTGTGTGGCGCGGCCTCGTTGGCAACGGGGCGGGGCCTCGGCGAAGCCGGCAATGTCCTATGTCTCGTTGCCGGCGGGCGGCGCCTCGGCAGAGCGGGGGAAATCCTCCCCTCGTTGCCGGCAGGGTGGGGCCTCGGCGGAGCCGGCGGTGTCCTCTGCCTCCTTATTGGCACCGCGGGGCCTCGGTGGAGCAAGGCCTCGTCCACGCCAGGGGAGCACGGACTCGTCGGAGCCGGCATTGTCCTTTGCCTTGTCCTCGGTCTCGCCAAACAGTGCCTCGCCCGCTTCATCAACCTCTTTGTAGGCGGCCGCAGCCTCCGCCACCCGCATGCGGTACCGCCAGCGCTCGAGGCGGCCCTCGCGGGCGAAGCGGTACGAGTCGAGCAGCACCTCCTGCTCCGCCCGCTCCATGGCGATCTGTTGCTCCCCTTGCAGGTGCTCTTGGAGGAGATGGTGGTTGTAGGCGGCGTCGGCCTGCGCCTCCCGGAACTGCTCCTCACGCTTCTGCCTCACCATGTCCATATATTGGGCACGGGCCTCACCGATGGTCACGGTGCAATGCACCGGCGAGGATGGCGTGGAGGAGGGGGTTGGCGCCGGATCGTCGACTACAATGTTCTCCATTGGGACATCGTCGTTCTCCGGCTGCCTGCTAGCCAGCCAGTCGGCAGCAATGGCTGCCATCTCCTTGTGTTTCGTCGTCCGCCCGTCCTGAAGAACGCTGGAGCGCGAGGAAGCCATGGTGGGCAGTACTGGTGTGGACAGGAGAATAGGAACGGATGCGGATGACTGCGGCTATGGCCGGCGCAGCAGTTTATATAGCAATGGTGGGTGGCGGAGGAACGGACGTGTAGCGCCGAAGTAGCTACCTGATGGCTTCTCGCCCCTCGTTGGTTACCCCAAGTGGAAGGTTGAGATGTAGCGTAGCGGCAAATTTCCCTTGGCAAAGATACCAAGGATCGAATCCCGTGAGACTCCGAGGGTCGACAAGTAGGTGTCAACGGCGCCAGAAACTTAGCGGTTGACAGGACCTGCACACAGATACAGATAATTTTGCTCCCAACGAGTACAGAAAGGTTGTCAATCCCTCCGGCCTTGTTGTTTACAAAGGATCAAACACAAGAGATAATAATAATAGCTATGACTGCAACTAGGAAATAAAAACAGGAAGTAAATAGAAGGTGTGATCAGCGGTGGTAATATGGACCGGGGTCCCATGATGTTCACTAGTGATGTCTCTCTCCCAAAAGACGATAAAACAGCAAAGCGATGTAAACAAATTACAGCTGGGCAATTGACAGGATTATGTGCGCAAACCAATGCTAACTATGCTGCAAAGAAAGGTAGAGGCTCAAAAGCATGGGCGGTACGCCAAGGCAAGTAGACCGAAATCCATCTGCATCTACTACTAATCATCCACCTTGAGATATCTATCCAGAACATCTCGCTGGTATTAAGTTGCGAATCCCACCCAAAGTGTAAACTCAAAGCAACAGACAACTGCATTAAAAGAACTTTGCGTAAAGTAAACAATCCTTGCACCCGCAAGTACAAGCACCGTTGTTTTCCCCCTTGTGGCAACAGCACATCCCCTAGACTCATGTTTCTGTCACTCAAGCTAGTCATCAGGGGGCATGAACCCACAATCAAGCATAACGCTCCCTCTTGGAGCTACTACCTACTACTTGGCCAAAGCAATAAACAGCAACGGAGAACATGCAAGAATTACTCAAGAACAAAGATATAAAAGAGGTGAATCAAATATATTACTCAAACACAATCTGAACATAATCTCATAATCCATCAGATCCCAGCAAACTCAGCAGAGCAACAGCAAAAAGATTACATATGTGCCTCGATCATGTAGGGCAGCTCACGAGGTCTAAACCATGAAGAGCAAAGAGGGGAGGAGAACATCACATAGCTACTGATCATGGACCCATGGTCCAAGGTGGACTACTCACGACTCATCCGGGAAGCGTCCATGGTGGTGGAGAAGCTCCCGGTGGTGATTCTCCCCTCCGGCAGGGTGCTGGGAAGAGTTCTCCTGATGCTCCCGATCTTGGAAGCGCTGCGGCGGCGGAACAGAGGCGAGATCGCGAAAAGGGGTTCCGTCCACGAGGGTTTCGGGACGAGAGGAATATATATGCGAAGGGGGGCAACCAGAGGCGGAGTAGGGGCCCCAGGCGCCCCCCTGGCGCGGCCAGGGGTGGGGCCGCGCCAGGTGGCCGCCTGGGCCCCCCCTGGCTCCCCTCTGGCCCTGCTTTGGTTCTTCGCGAAGCTTCCTGTACGCTGATTTTTCCTGTATTTTTCCCGGAATTTTTGGGGCACTTTTAATATGGGGGAAACCTGAAATAGAAAAACAGCAGAAAACAGGAACTGGTACTGTGGTGCACTGAGTTAATAGGTTAGTCCAAATATGATCAAAAGTGTATGGAAGTGCATCAATATCATAGCAATATCACACAAAAGAAGCATGGAGCAAGCAGAAATTATAGATACGTTTTGGACGTATCAACATCCCCAAGCTTAATTCATGCTCGTCCTCGAGTAGGTAAATGATAACAAGCATAATTTCTGTGGTGACATGCTATCAACCATATAAGAACTTTTAAGTAAAGCAATCAAGGCATGTAATTCAATTCAAGTCATAACAAGCAAGAGTCTATATTAGCATTGTAACAAGCAACATAAGAACATAAAGGTGCAAGAGCTCTCGCTGTTCGTGACTCGAATGTCTCCAAATGGTGTTTGCGTGCAAGAAAGGGGATAGGGATATACGAGAGAGTAAAACATAGTTTTTGTATTGTTGAGAACTTAATCTAGTAAAGTTTCACACTTGGTCTTCTTTGGAATCTTATCTTGACTCATCCCCAGACCAGCAGCCAGGTACAAGTCAAAATGATCCACTCCCTTTCGATATTTTGAGCACTCATGCAATGGATGAGCGTAAGCAAGAAAGTTGACACTTAGGATGGCAAAGAGAGAAAAATGATGAAGGGGGAAGACAAAAAGGTGTGAAAGGCTCACATCAATGAGGACAATCATAGGCGAGAGAAAGCCAAATGATAGATATGATGTGAGGAGTAGGGATTGCCATGCAACGGATGCACATATGAGCTAAGGTAAGCTCTCCAATGGAACTAGTGGGGGTGCATCCAACTTGCTTGCTCAAGAAGACCTAGAGCTCTTTTGAGGAGGCTCATCATTGGAATATACAAGCCAAGTTCTATAGTGTGAAGGTCCCCACATAGCTATATGCATGAATGATAATCTCTATGGAGTACAAGGTATAAGATGGAGTATGAGTGTGGATCTCTCAAAAGGAATAGTAGTGTGCCCCCTTCTCTCTTTTTATTTCTTTTTTCTCTTTTTTCTATTTTTTTTTATTTTTTGGCCTCAATGACTCATTCTATTTAACTCTCATTTTTTTCCTCACTTTAGGGGCAACACTCTATGTATTACAAGAAGTATAGAAGATCTTTCACACTTTACAAAAGTACTCAACATAAAGAAAATGAAACTATCATGATGTATGCAAATGTATGACTCTGCCAGTGTAGCAGGATATGCAATGATACTAGCGCGTCATGTAGCAATGATTAGGGCAAGGCCCAACTAGCATGCGGCTCATCGATCAAGCAAAAAGCATGTATGACATGAAGATCAAGCCATGAGAAGATGGATATTGCATGGCAATGTATCTCGGAAAGGCTATGGAAATGCCTTGATAGGTAGGTATGGTGGCTGTTTTGAGGAAGGATATAATGAGGCTTATGATGACAGAGCGTATCGTGCCAAGGATTTGGATGCACCGGCGAAGTATGCGCCAACTCTCGAGGTGAGAAAGGGCAATGCACGGTACCGAAGAGGCTAGAAAAATATGGCTAGGTGGAAGTGTCAACTTTCGAATACTCACATTAGTCCGAAGAACTCATGCACTTATTATCGGTAACTCTCAATCTAATTAGGAGGTTCACAAAGAGACAAGTACCCCGAGGAGGAGTGTATGGGGGTTTGGTTATCCTTGCGCATCCTCGACTCATGGTACGTGAGTGTACTCTAATATTCGATCCCTCCAAATATTAGTGATCCATCTAGTAGCTAAAGTTCTCAACTATTTTGTAGGTTTTCGAAAATAAACACGGATTGCCCAAAATACGACATCTATCACTAATAGGCTAAAGCTCTTGACACCAATAGTTCAGACATTACTCATGGCAATACCTCAAAACTATTGCAAGTTACTACTAAAATTAAATAGCAACCTCAATTACCTACTTTAAGTTAAGACACACAACTCAGTGCAACAGGCAAACTCTCTTAACAAGATAAACATGAAAACTCAAGAGAGTTCAGCAACCAACTAAACAAAAGCTCTTTAAAAAGAAAAGCATGAAAACTAAGAGCTAAACATGACAGCAGCTATGGAAAGACAAAGAACACACACAGCAAAGATAAGCATGAAAATCCTATGTTGTGTTCTAGGTTGAAGTGGAGCGTGTTTCTCTCCCACACAAAGAAATCTGGGTTCTAACTTGTTATGAACAGCAAGCAAAGCTAAAGAAAACTAAAAAGGAAACTAAGCGCAAGACGCTCCAAGCATAGCACATAACACAAGAAGTGATAAGAATATAGTGGAACGAAAGACGAACTGATAATTGTTGATGGAGAAGGTGATGCATGGGGGCATCCCCAAGCTTAGACGCTTGAGTCTTCTTGAATATTTCTTGGGGGTGCACGGGGGCATCCCCAAGCTTGAGCGTTTGACCCTCCTGAATCTTCTTTTATCATCTTCCCTCGCACACTTGAAAACTCCCTTCATACATAACTCATCATAATCTGATTAGCGAGGTTAGTGCCTACAATAAAATAATTTTTCCCTACTGGAAATAAAGATAATCTTGAAGAGCTACTGTTTCTCAAGAATGCCAAAAGGTTTTTGCAAAGAAAAAGCAAGCTCAAGGTTTGCAAAACGAAGAAAAGGCAAAACAGGACAGAATCTGTGAAAAACAGACCAGCAGGTAGTAAATAATTTTTTCGGGGCACTTCTGCAACTCAAATCAAAAAACTCATAACAGACGCTCGAAAGCCAATTGTATAGAGCACGATGTCAAAAAAAATTCAGATCAAAAATATGATCTGGTGATTTTATTCGAATTTTTTTGTCCAAGGACAGAATCTGTTTTCTCGACAGCACGTCACAACTTTTGAACTTTTTTGCAATCGGAGGCTAAACTTGGCACAAAGCTGAAAAGAAAAGATACAATGATGATGCTACTGTAGTAACAAACATCAAGACAGAACAAAAGCAAAATAAAACCTAATTCGTTGTGGGCTGCCTCCCAAAAGCGCTTTCTTTTATGCCTTTAAGCTAGGCATGATGCAAAAAGAAGGAATCAAAAGTCATCATAATAATCGGAGTTATAAATTGCTTCAAATGGTTCCTCAACAAGTTCATCCTTGTTCCTTCTAGGAAAGGGGTACGTACCTTTTGCCTTCCCGCATAGGCGGATTTGTCCCTTACCTATATCGATGAAGCCTTTTACGGCTCGGAGGAAGTCCCTTCCAAGCACTATATTTCCTTGGTTTGGCTTCATGATGAAGAAATCAACCATTGCAATTCCTTTAAGGAATGTAACTGGTACGTCTTTTATTCTTCCCTGGATCTCAGAAATATCTCCATTAGCATGTTCATGATAGGATGATAATTTGTCCATGTTAAATTTTAAAGAATCATGAACAATTTTTGGCATAGTAGAAACCATAGATCCAATATCACAATAAGCAAGGAAGTCTTGATTAGAGATGCTAATCCTAACAAAAGGCTCCCAATCATTGTCTATTTCCAAAATATCTCTCTTATTGGGTTTGGGTTTCTCTACCTTCATCAAGTCTAGAGCATCCATTCTCTTCTCAATAGTAGCACGTCTATCTATGACAGTATCAAAACTATGATCATAAACAAAGTAACTAGATAGACCATGTATAATTTCAAGAGCTCTAGCTTCATCACACTCTAGGAAATCTCCTTCAGCTATAATATCAAGAGAGTGTTTACACCATTTAAAAAGACCATGGTAAAAATTTCTAAGCACAACTTTTATAGGTATCCAAGGCATAATTCTCCTATGTGCATCAGAAATTCTGTCCCATGCCTTCTTCATATTTTCTCCATACCTTTGATGGAAATCTAGAACTTCTGATTCCCTCAAAGCACCAAGTCCTAACATGCTTGACTAAACAAAAAGGACTACTAACAGAAAAGCAAATATATTTTTTTGTGATTTTTGATAAAGGACACTAAAGCAAAAACTGAAAGGTAAACTAACAAGACTAAAAAGCAAAGATAAAAGATAGCGTGCAACTCCCCTATCTTGAAGAGTGGAGTCCCCGGCAACGGCGCCAGAAACTTGCTTGATGGCTTCTCGCCCCTCGTTGGTTACCCCAAGTTGAAGGTTGAGATGTAGCGTAGCGGCAAATTTCCCTTGGCAAAGATACCAAGGATCGAATCCCGTGAGACTCCGAGGGTCGACAAGTAGGTGTCAACGGCGCCAGAAACTTAGCGGTTGACAGGACCTGCACACAGATACAGATAACTTTGCTCCCAACGAGTACAGAGAGGTTGTCAATCCCTCCGGCCTTGTTGTTTACAAAGGATCAAACACAAGAGATAATAATGATAGCTATGACTGCAACTAGGAAATAAAAACAGGAAGTAAATAGAAGGTGTGATCAGCGGTGGTAATATGGACCGGGGTCCCATGATGTTCACTAGTGATGTCTCTCTCCCAAAAGACGATAAA
Organism: Secale cereale; assembly: GCA_902687465.1. NCBI lineage: Eukaryota > Viridiplantae > Streptophyta > Magnoliopsida > Poales > Poaceae > Secale > Secale cereale. The sequence goes on from LR738710.1 coordinate 456,859,643, forward strand.
ACAGCAAAGCGAGGTAAACAAATTACAGCTGGGCAATTGACAGGATTATGTGCGCAAACCAATGCTAACTATGCTGCAAAGAAAGGTAGAGGCTCAAAAGCATGGGCGGTACGCCAAGGCAAGTAGACCGAAATCCATCTGCATCTACTACTAATCATCCACCTTGAGATATCTATCCAGAACATCTCGCTGGTATTAAGTTGCGAATCCCACCCAAAGTGTAAACTCAAAGCAACAGACAACTGCATTAAAAGAACTTTGCATAAAGTAAACAATCCTTGCACCCGCAAGTACAAGCACCGTTGTTTTCCCCCTTGTGGCAACAGCACATCCCCTAGACTCATGTTTCTGTCACTCAAGCTAGTCATCAGGGGGCATGAACCCACAATCAAGCATAACGCTCCCTCTTGGAGTTACTACCTACTACTTGGCCAAAGCAATAAACAGCAACAGAGAACATGCAAGAATTACTCAAGAACAAAGATATAAAAGAGGTGAATCAAATATATTACTCAAACACAATCTGAACATAATCTCATAATCCATCAGATCCCAGCAAACTCAGCAGAGCAACAGCAGAAAGATTACATATGTGCCTCGATCATGTAGGGCAGCTCACGAGGTCTAAACCATGAACAGCAAAGAGGGGAGGAGAACATCACATAGCTACTGATCATGGACCCATGGTGCAAGGTGGACTACTCACGACTCATTCGGGAAGCGTCCATGGTGGTGGAGAAGCTCCCGGTGGTGATTCTCCCCTCCGGCAGGGTGCCGGGAAGAGTTCTCCTGATGCTCCCGATCTTGGAAGCGCTGTGGCGGCGGAACAGAGGCGAGATCGCGAAAAAGGGTTCCGTCCTCGAGGGTTTCGGGACGATAGGAATATATATGCGAAGGGGGGCAACCAGAGGCGGAGCAGGGGCCCCAGGCGCCCCCCTGGCGCGGCCAGGGGTGGGGCCGCGCCAGGTGGCCGCCTGGGCCCCCCTGGCTCCCCTCTGGCCCCACTTTGGTTCTTCGCGAAGCTTCCTGTACGCTGATTTTTCCTGTATTTTTTCCGGAATTTTTGGGGCACTTTTAATATGGGGGAAACCTGAAATAGAAAAACAGCAGAAAACAGGAACTCGCACTGTGGTGCACTGAGTTAATAGGTTAGTCCAAATATGATCAAAAGTGTATGGAAGTGCATCAATATCATAGCAATATCACACAAAAGAAGCATGGAGCAAGCAGAAATTATAGATACGTTTTGGACGTATCACTACCTCGGCAACCGCGTATCATTAATGTGGGCGGCAGAAGGACGGGCGGACGACACTTGTGTCGTTTGAAGGCGGAGCAATAGCATGCACCGGGAAGCGAGGTGGGCGGCGTAGACCATGTCGGGCGGAAAGCGCGAGCGGCCGAGGGAGGTGGTCTGGGTGGGTCAGGGCAGTCAGACTCGTGCTTGGCAGCGGGTCGGTCCAGCAGCCAGACATGCTGGCTCGCCAGCTACCTCCCCGAGCTGAGCGACGACAATCAGACGATGGACGTAGCTTCCGACCAGGAGTCGGCACCACTGTCCAAGCCGGTTCATGTCGTGTTCACCATAGAGCAGGTGCGGCCGCACTTCGACGCCCTAATGACGGAAGAGCTACCAGTGCGGGAGGACCTGTGCTGCAACCTCCGTCTCCTCAACGAGCACCGGTGAACAAGCGAACGACAATTCCGTCGCGGCCATGTGGCCCTATGATCCTGGCTTCTCGAATGAGCAACGGGCGCTGTATCAGACCATCCGTAGGGCCCGCGAGGCCCTCTCTGTCGTCCTTTGAGTTGTTGCGATCGCCGTAGCGCCACCGTATCGCGTTGTCAATATGGTCAACGGACATGAGGATGAGGAGATGCCTTTACTTGGAGAGGATGACAGTGGGGACCCACCGGGGCCATAGCCGCACGTACGCAAGTGCCTCCTTATTAGTATATAAAACTATTTTTTTTCCTCCTGGTTTCATGACATCACGGTCCCACACCATTGTCAACCTATGTAGTCAATAAATGAGAGAATTGCACAAGAAGCGGCCGACAGCTGGGACCAAGCAGCTCGAGCAGTATTTATGTTTTTCAGGTGTGAGCACTACAGAGTTTTTCTTGAGCGATGTTTAGCCCAGATATTAATTTTTCTCCTTTGAACAACAATGAAAACATCGCTGCACCTATTACCTGGGCGGGCTGTGGCCCGTCTAGCCCAAGCCAGATATCCAGCCCAGATATTATTATTTTTCAAGCTGAAAACGGCTAGCCCAGCTATAATTGTTTTTAGGAATACCCATGCAAGGTCAAGTTGTTATTCTCCGCCCCGCTGGGCTGCAAATCTTTCCTAGGAGGGATGCATTAGGCTTAACAAGAAAATGGGATTTAAGAAATAATAAATGGGATGTAATTATAAAAACTGGGCACTAACTATAAAAAATGCACCAAACACGTAATTACTTTATAAAATATTATTTTTTGGATATTGAAAATTATAATTTCATTAATTGTTGCGAGCGCAATGTTTTGTTAGATTTTTACGTAATATAAATTTATATTGAAACTGTATTTAATCTGACTAGAAATTTCGGGATAAAAATATTTCGGATCCCATCAAAATGTGAGAAATTTTATTGAATTCTGTTTTGAACGGTTGGTTGAAATGGGCTGTACTTTTAACAAACTGCAAATGGGCAGTAGTAAATTCCATTAGAATTCAAAAATTGGCTGCACATTCTTACAAATCTCAAATGGGCTATAAGTTCTCTGCCACACAATTGTGGCCTTACTAAGTTGACGCGTCCCCTCAAAAAAAAGAGTTGACGCGTATGCAAGGCTTTGTCAACTTATAGTCAACACACAGTTCTAGCAGCAGTGGCCGTTGGATGTCCATCCAACGGATGCCATGCTTTTTCTTCAATCTTGGATATTCTAGCTTCACCCGCCCAAAAAATGATTCCTCCCCCTGACATCTGGGGCGCACCGTTTCGGAAGCTGACCTGTGGGCCTACTAAGTTGACGCGTACCAAGGGCTTTGTCAACTTAGTCAATATAAACGATTCTAGCTGCAGTGACCGTATGATGTCCATCCAACGGCCATCGTGCTTCTTCAACCTCTGGTCTTCTTGCTCCAGCCGCCCAAAGCAGCACCGGTCGTGCCGCCTGCTCCTGCCTCCCGTGGCCGGATGTGCTGCTGCGTATGTCTAACCACCCCTACTACTCCCACCACTGGCCAGGCCATCCCACTACTCACCCACACCCCTTGTTATTCCGCGGCGAAGGCAGCCTCGCACCGCAGCCGAACCAGTGAACCCTCGTACTCCTCACCTATAATGCCCCATATGTAACACTTTCCAATAATGACAATAAAACTTCCTCTTTGATCCTTGTCATTATTCTTGGGGATTCTTGTCTTTCATTTTATTTGCATTGCCATACCTTTTATTATTTTGCATCCTTGCATTGCTCATCATCATATCCTCATGGCATCATAGTTTACTTTATTTTGTGCATGTGTGAGACCTTGTGATGTTGTTGTGTGTGGATTCAAGCTAAGCTAGCTAAACCCTACCCCTCTTCTCCCTTCTTCTTCTTCTTCTTCTTCTTCTTCTTCTTCTTCTTCTTCTTCTTCTTATTCTTCTCCTTCTTTTCTTTCTGGCCTCTTCTTTGCCCTATTATGCAAGCCACCTAGCCAAGTGCCATTATGGTTCTTTCTTCTCCTTTAAATCTTGCACCATGTGAACATCCACTCCTCCAAATATCACCTCATTTGAATATGATTTGGTTGGGTTTTAAAATATCAAGAGTTTGATCCATATTCAAACTCCTTTTATTTTTCTGCCTCTAAAAATGTCCAAATCAATTTATTTAAATAGGGCATATTTCACTGAGCATGGGAATATTTTTCTTCTCCCCTAATTCTTCTTCTTTATTTATGTGCATTCTTTTCTTTTTCTGCCTGAAGAAATAAAGAAAGAAGAAAAGCAGCAGCATGCAGCACAACCTGGGCCTCCTCCTTCTCTTTCTCTCCCCCCAAGCCCAGCTCCTCTCCCGCAGCGCAGCCCAACTCCAACGCAGGCCCAGCCACAGCCGTGCAGTCGCGCCGTGGGCAATCCGAGCGCGTGGCCCCACCTGCCTGTGACCCAGCCACGCGCCTCCGTCTTCCTCCGTCGGAAAAGCAGAGCCGCGCCACGCTCACCGTCGCGCCGTCAGTTCACGGACGTCGAGGCCGTGCGCCGAGCCCCTCTTTTAAACCCAAATCGTGTCCTCTCTTCCTCCCTAGGTATCCTCTTTCCCCTCTCGCCGTATGGAGAGCCGAGATCCTCCAGATCCGCCGCCCCCATCGACACCCGAGCGCATCTGAGAGCAGTCTCTTGTCGCCGGCGAGCTCCGCGTCATCCTCGGCCTCGCCAAAGTTGTCCATCTGCTTCCTCGACGTCGTCTTCTTCCTCTACGTCAACTACGCGGACCCAAGCGCCTCTCCGTCAAGCTCTTCTTCCTCTTCTTCCTCTACGGTGGCCGCGGATGTTCGAGGCGCGCCGTCGCCGACTCTGTCCACGCCAGGGCCAGCCGAGCACACCGCCGTGCTTGTGGTGAGCCCCTCTATCTCCCCGTGCCTTTTTCCCCTTCTGCGCATGCTCTAGGCCCTATTTCTCCGAGTGCCCGATCGCGCCGCCGTCGGACCTCGACGCCGGCGAGTGCTCCGACCCCTTTAGCTATGGCCGTGCTGCCTGTTCGCTTCGTCTAGTTGCGTAGGACCTCTCTGTGTTGTCATCGTGCCGCCTAGAGCCTTGCATCGCCTCGCCGTCGTCCCGTCGCCGTCGTGCTGTAGATGCTCGTCGCCGGTGATGCAGTGCCCCGTAGGTGCAGCTAGTAGGTTGGTTGGATGCGGAACTCCTCAAGGAGTCTCTCGCACCCCTCCGTCGTGCCAATTGGTTGCCGGAGCGGCTCCGACGAGCAGCTCCGACGAGGGCCAGTGCTCCCATGTTCTGCCTGTTGAGGTATATTCTTCAGACATAGCGCCTTCTATCTGTCGAGAACGATGCAGTGGCGTACTGGTTTGTCTCCGTTAGTTTCGTCAGTAGGGCATGGGTTCAATCCCCCGCAGGCTCTGTGGTAATTAGCCCCCTTTTCATTTTGTGTGAGGCTGACAGCAGGGCCCCAGCTGCCAACCTCTCATCTCCGGTCCCAGCCCCCGCGCGCTCCCGCTTCGCCAGCTCAGCTCCGCCGGACCCCCTTGTCAGTGTTAGTGGCTAGTTGAGCCTAGGTCACTTTAGACCCTGGCGCCTATTTGTTTTATTTCTTTTTATGTTTTTCTTTTTCTTTTCTGTTTTTTCTTATTAAATTAATATCTGCATATTTATGCTTCATATGAATTTGAGCCCTATATGAAAAGTGCTTAGATTTTTGTGTAGATTATGAATATGCCACTTGCTGCCATGTTTTAAAACATTTAAAATGATGTTGAATTTAAACTTGTTTTAAATATGTTCAAACTTGCAAAAATCATAACTAAATATCTACAACTCCAATTTTAACAAACTTTATATGCATTTGGGGTAGAAAAATGTGTAGAATAATTTGGTGCTGTTGTTTAGCATGTTTGACAACTCTTTCACAGAAGTTTTCCAAATCTGTCCCAAATGCAAATAAAGGAATATGGGAGTTTCTGGATATTGTTGCATTTATTTTCTAGCCCATTTAAATATGCTAGCATGTTGCTGTTATGTTAAGTTGCACCCCTGCCATGTTAACCACCTCTTTAAAACATGCTGGTTGCTTGTTTGTTAATCAACATAAACTTGTTAGGTTTGTTCCTTTACTTATTTCTTGTTTATGTTTGCTCTTGCTTTGTTGTGGTGATATTGCATTCTTGTGACCCTAGGCCATGCATCATTTCTTTCCATGTTCATATGCTTCATGTGCATGCATCATTTGATTGAGCACTGCATGTTGATTGATTTTGTTCCGTTGTTGCATTGTTGTGTTTGGTTAGAGCCTGGTGACGATACGGGGTACGAGGTTTCTACCGAGGTTGAGTGTGAGGAGCAAGGTTACGTTCCCTCCGAGGATTCAACAGGCAAGATGAACTGACCCAGATATCATTACTATCTTTACCTATGCTAGATGTCTCGCTCTTTAGCTCATTGCCTCGATGCCTATGTCTGTTTGTCAGTCTCCTATTGTTGCCATGAACCTCTCTAACCACCCAACCTAGCAAACCTTTGATTGGCTACGTAAGCTTTGCTCAGCCCCTCTTATAGCATTATTAGTTGCAGGGGAATATTTGAAGATTCTTGCTTCATGTTGAAGTTATTGTTGGGATATCACACTATATAATCTGTTAAAGTAAATCACCTATATACTTGGCAATGGGTGGAAGGCTAAGCCTTTGCTTGGTGTTTTGTTCCACTCGTGCCTCCCTAGGAACCGTTTAAACCGGTGTTATGTTCCTTGATTTTGCGTCCCTAACATGGTTGGGGTTTATGGGGCCCCCTCGATAACCCGCTTAGCGCTAAAGCTTTTCCAGCAAGGCCCAACATTGGTTTTACATTTGCCTAACAACTAAAACTTGCATAGGGAGTTGTAAATCCTTTTCTTAATCAACAACCCAGGCCAGTGCTCCACATGAGTGTTGGTCCAAACTGGGGGTCCTGCAGGGCCACCTTGGGGGAACCTGAGGGCTGGTAAAAATCTGTAGCATCACCCATCCGGTCGTGGCCTGAGACGAGATACGTGCGGCTACTATCATGGTGTCGGCACGCCGGGAGGTCTTGCTGGATTAATTTTACCTTAGTCGGAATATCTTGAGCACGGGATTCCGAGAATACTCGGGTCTTCCCACCTTGGAGTTGCGACTCCGCAGATCTTGAGCTTGTGATGGGCTAAGTTGGGACACCCCTGCAGGGTTTGATCTTTCGAAAGTCGTGCCCGCGGTTATGTGGCAGATGGGAATTTGTTAATATCCGGTTGTAGAAAACTTGACATTATGTTCATAATACACTACCAGCGTGAGTAACCGTGACGGTCGCTTTCCGAAGGGGTTCGGGAAGTGAACACGGTGGGGTTATGTTTGACGTGCTTAGATAGGATCACTTTGTGATCACTTTCACGGTCGTTGGCATTTCTCTTCTCGCTCTAAACACGTAAGCTAGTGCTAGTGCAGCTGCAACCTTGTTCTTCAGCCTTGTTCCACACCCAAGGCTTAGATAGTTTTTGCTACACGGGAATGGGATTGCTGAGTCCTCCGTGGCTCACAGATCCTACAAAGCACCAGATGCAGGTACCGTTGAGAACTACACAGCTGGTGGTTCAGAGTTGTAATGGGAGTTCGATGAAGAACGTGGGCGATACTACGTGTCTTATCCAGAGGATCAGTAGGGCTCTTACTAGGATGATCGGGACCTTGTGTTATTTATTTTTGGTATCTTTCATTTGGATCTTCCTCCGTAGTCGGACTCTGATGTTATTTGGATGATGAATGTTTATGTAATGCATTGTGTGACGTGGCGAGTGTAATCCAACTACTCTTTTGCAATTTCATCCCTCTTTTACATGAGTTGTGCAGAAATATCATTCTTGAGACATTCCAGTATGATATTACGCCTTTAAGTCGTGCCTCGACACGTGGGAGGTATAATCTCATACTCGACATTACATCACCGCGCGGGCTTCCACTGCTGCGTCTTCCCCGGCTCCGCGTCGTCCTCTTCCTAAGCCTCGTCGTCGTCCACCGCCCTGGTGCTCTCGGCGTGGCATGGTCAACGTGGTCAAGGAACGGCTTCCATCGGACGTGGACTGTACGTGGAGAGGCTGACAGCTGGGTCCACGACGGCAGCAAGGAAGTGCCTCCTTATTACGCGGAAAATAATGATTCCTCCACCTGACAGCAGGGACCCACCGTACGGGTCACCGTATTTCGCGAAAAAAATGTTTCCCCCTGACTAGTGGGACGCATCGGATGGGCCACCGTATTGCGCTAAAAAACGTTCCCCCCGCTGTCAGCTCGGACCCACCGGAAGTGCCTCCTTATTACGCACAAAAATGAATATTCCCCCTGCTGGTTGGGACCCACCTTTGTGGGTGGCTGACTTGTGGCCCTACTAAGTTGACCGGGACGGAGTGCTTTCTCAACTTAGTCAATATGAACGATTCTAGCTCCAGTGACCGTACGATGTCAATCCAACGACCGTCGTGCTTCTTCAACCTATGGTCTTCTTGCTCCAGCCGCCCAAAGCATCGCCGGTCGTGCCGCCTGCTCCTGCCTCCCGTGGCCGGCTGTGCTGCCGCACGGGCCTCACCGCCCCCTACTACTCTCACCACTAGCCAGGCCATCCCTCTACTCACCCACACTCCCTATTATTATGCGGCGACGACAGCCTCACACCGCAGCCGGACCAGTGAACCCTCGTACTCCTCTCCGCGCGGGCTTCCACTGCCGCGTCTTCCCCGGCTCCGCTTCGTCCCCTTCCTAGGCCTCGCCGTCGTCCACCGCCCTGGTGCTCTCGGCGCGGCGTGGTCAATGTGGTCAAGGAACGGCTTCCATCAGGCGTGGACTGTACATGGAGAGGCTGACAGCTGGGTCCACGACGGCAGCAAGGAAGTGCCTCCTTATTACGCGGAAAATAATGATTCCTCCACCTGACAGCAGGGACCAACCGGGCGAGCCATCGTATTTCACGAAAAAAATGTTTCCTCCCTAATAGCTGGGACCCATCGGACGGGCCACCGTATTGCGCAAAAAACGTTCCCCCCGCTGTCAGCTCGGACCCACCGGAAGTGCCTCCTTATTATGCACAAAAAATGAATACTCCCCCTGCTGGTTGGGACCCGCCTTGGTGGGAGGCTGACTTGTGGGCCTACTAAGTTGACGGGGACGGAGCTTTGTCAACTTAGTCAATATGAACGATTCTAGCTCTAGTGACCGTACGATGTCCATCCAACGGCCGTAGTGCTTCTTCAACCTCTGGTCTTGTTGCTCCAGCCGCCCAAAGCAGCACCGGTCGTGTCGCATGCTCCTGCCTCCCGTTGCCGGTTGTGCTGCCGCGGAGGCCTCACCGCCCCCTACTATTCCCACCGCTAGCCAGGCCATTCCTCTACTCACCCACACCCCCTGTTATTCTGCGGCGACGGCAGCCTCACACCGCAGCGAACCAGTGAACCCTCGTACTCCTCTACGTGTGGGCATCCACTGCGGTGTCTTCCCCGGCTCCGTGTCGTCCCCTTCCTAGGCCTCGCCGTCGTCCACCGCCCTGGTGCTCTCGGCACGGCATGGTCAACGTGGTCAAGGAATGGCTACCATCGGACGTGGACTGTACGTGGGGAGGCTGACAGCTGGGTCCACGACCGCAGCAAGGAAGTGCCTCCTTATTACGCGCAAAATAATTATTCCTCCACCTGACAGCGGGGACCCACCGGACGGGCCACCGTATTTCACGAAAAAATGTTTCCCCCTGATTGCTGGGACCCACCAGCTACATCTTCGCACGCAAGGAAGTGCGTCCGGGCAAAAAAAACGATTCGCACCCCTGACTGCTGGGAACCACCAGCTACATCTTCGCACGCAAGGAAGTGCCTCACAGTCGGGACCCACCTTGTCGAAGTGTACGTAGCGTTGTCATTCTAGTCGCGAACATGTACGCACATACTGGTCGATGTAGAGGTGCGCATGTGTCGTAGTAGAGGCGCACATGTAGCATGTACACATACGTACAGCGGCCAGTGTGCAAGAAAGAAAATACAGCCACGTACGTACATACGGGCAGGGTCTTGAACGCCTACTCGCGCATACGTACGTCCAGGGCTCGTGTACATGGTTGGGTCGAAATGGAGAAACTGTGTCATCGTCGTGTTTATGGGGAGGCAACAGAATGTGTTGTGTTCATCGAGAGGCAATAGAACGCTCGGGAGCCAACCGGCTTGGACGGAACAATCGATGGAAACGAGGCCTCGCGTACCGCAGAACGGAGGAAACGGCCTTGTGTTCAATCGGACACGGTGAAAACGGGATCCTGTTCATCGGGAGGGGTTTGGCGTATCGCAAAACGGAGGAAACGGACCTCCTACGGTCGAAACGGGGGTCCTGTTGATCGAGAGGGGTGTGGCGTACCGCAAAACAGAGGAAACAGACTTGTGTTGGAACGCTACGGTCAAAACGGGGGTCATGTTCATCAGGCGGGGTGCGGCGTACCACAAAATGGGACTCCACGGGATACTGTTCATCTCCACCGTCGACCCCCTCCAGCCTCCACGGGCTACTGTTCATCCACCGTCGACCTCCTCCAGCCTCCACCTGCGACTGTTCATCCAGCCTCCACCGCGCGCTACTCCACCGGCTACTGTTCAACCTGCCCTCTCCACGGGCTCCTGTTCAACCACCCCTCCACGGGCTACTGTTCATCTTGCCCTCCACGGGGTGGTCCTGTTCATCCAGCCCTCCACGGGGTCCTGTTCATCCAGCCCCAACCGGCTCGATCGATCGGGGTCCTGTTCATCCAGAGGCAACACCACGGGGTCCTGTTCATCCACCCCCATCGGGAACTGTTCATCCACCCCCATCAGGAACTGTTCATCCAACCCCCCCCCCAGCTATGCTCACTATTCATCCAGAGGTAGCATCGATCAGCTTCAGTTAGCAGCACTAGCGAAGGAATCGCTCGATCGGGTTCAGTTAACAGCCATCGATCGATCACTCGGGTTTAATAACGCGTAGCCTGGAGTGCAATCGCTCGGGTTCAGTTAGATCCCAATGCCTCGCTCGGGTTCAGTTAGAGCCCAATGCCTCGCACCCACACGCGTGCATGTACGAGAGAAACGCGCATCTCTCGGCCCCAACCACCCACCGTAACCGGGAACATCCCGATATTTTCCTCGCCCTCGCTTCTACGATGGTTTTTTCCGTCATGGACGGCCCAAAGAATGTCATGCAGCTGCGTCTCCGTCCCGCCCAGGACGAAAAGCCCATTTTCTGTCATGATTTTTTGTCATAGAAGTAGGACCCCACCACATCTATGATGATACCGGGTTTTGTCACAATTATCTTCATAAAAGTGTCATGAGTATGACAGAAAAAAATTCGTTCGGCCCAAAATGTCACGGAAGCGTCTTTTTTGTAGTGGGGGAAGGGGGCATGCATTCATAGCTTAGGATTCTCTTCGTGCCGACACGAGGGGGGCAAGCAATACCATGCACTTTGCGAGAGAGGTGCCACATCGAAGTTGTATTTGGTATTTGAAAATCAAACCACCCTTTTGATACATAAATTTGGTCCACATGCAATTATGTTCGTGTTCTGATCCTCTCCCGCATAATTTTTTGCCAAATTTATGAACATTAGACTAGTCGGATGACGCAACAGACACGGTTCACTCAAACTAACTGTGTGCCACGCCGGTGCACTTGTCACGTACACATCCGCACAGTACATTGGGCTCCATGAGGCCCCCCCTCTCAAAAATATATGCCCGCCTTGAGGGTTTTGCTGTTTCATAACACACGGTTGTTATCTCCGGACCGTGTGCGATGTTTCTTGTTCCCAATCCCGCCTACATCCATAGAAAATATATTTGCCCGCCTCTAGGGGTTTTCTATTTCATAACACACTGTTGTTATCTCCGGACCGTGTGCGATGCACTATCATCAAAATTTTCAATAGCCTGGCATTTCACTACCGCCTTTGACCCCCGTGTAGTAAAATATTCAGTACCCACGTCATTTCCTC
>LR738710.1:456871555-456937120 GCA_902687465.1 Secale cereale
CACACACACACACACACACACACACCAAAACCTACTCGGGCGTGCGCACGCGCACGCGCACACACACACACCCTCCCTCGCTCAAAACCCTAGCAAAGTCCCCGCCACCGCTCCCGCCGCCGCCGCCGGCACAAGGCCTCTATTGTCAACATCTGCCGGTTTGCCCATGCAGCTTACCCACCGATCTCCATACCCAGGCCACCCTGAGTTTCTTAGATGACGCCTACCAAATGCCCCCTTTCCCACAGATCCCCATCCCCACTCCGGAGCGTCGTAGCCTAAGCCTGGCTACGCTTGCCATAGAACTCAAGGAGCGACTGGCCCAAAAGAGGTGTATAGCCGTCTCTTCGCCCGACGTCGCCCAGGAAGCTGACGACCATTACTGGCGGCAGGCACTCATGCAGCAGGCTAGAGTATGCGGGCATGACTCGTCCGCCAGCTACGACATCGAGGTCATCAACAGCGGCGCCCTGAGGCGGGTTGTGTCACAGGTTAAGTGGCCCACCTCCAACCCCTCGGGTTCAACCGCCGTCGATCTCATCCATGGCCCCGCCGCTGATCTCCTCTGGCTCGCTGTCAACAATTTGCCATTCTACATCGCCATCGAGCCCCTTTTGTCATTTCTAAAGGACACGTTCCGCGATGCTGGCTTGGGATCCACAGCTTTCAAGTCAGACATCATCGACGGCGACCACGAGGAGGGCACCATCTCCGAATCTTCCAAGGGGAAAGAGCTCATCTGCTCTTCCAAGGGGAAAGCGCCCATCTGCGACATCAGGGAGGGCACCCTACAGCCGTGATCTTCCAAGGGGGAAAGAGCCCATCTACGACAACATGGAGCGCATCCAGGGTCCGTGCTCTTCCCACGGGAACGAGCCCATCCGTGAGAAGTGAGGAAACCCATGGTTTGTTTTGCCATGCCTTTTCACAGGGGGAAACCCATGATTTGTTTTGTCGAGTCCCTTTTGTAGTGTAGTGAGAATATGTCCAGTTTTAATTGCTATATCTGGTTGTTTGCACTATGCCTTGTTTATTTCAGTTGTTCACAATGTGATGCTCTACATGTGCTTGTGCAGTACATTTCATCAATCCAGTTTTAAACATAGCTATAGGAATGCATATATTTGCTTGTTGTTAAGCCTGTTATAGCTAGCATATGCGTCTTTTAAAGTTTTTGATTGTTCGGTTGTTTGTAGTTAGCATATGTTCAGTTTCAAATGCTATGTTTGGTTGTTCGTAGTATGCCTTGTTTATTCCAGATATTCACAACGTGATGTTCTATATGTGCAAGTATGAATTGTGCAGTTCAATTTCATCAGTACCAGTTTCAACAATACCACTATGAATGACTACATTTGGTTGCTGCATCTTGTAGTTAACACGCCTTTCCATTTTTAATTAACCATAATCAGTGTACTTAGACCGGGACAATACCAGTTTGAATGACCATGTTTGCTTGTTGTTAAATGTTTGGCCTGTTGCAGTTAGCACACCTTTCCACTTGTTTTGCTTTACTAGCGTGCTTAAACCTGCACACTAAAGCTATCTTTTGGAGATTATTTTGTCTACCATGTGTAATTTTGGTTGATGTTTAGCCTGTTGTGCTTAACATGCTTCTTGACGTACCTACACAGGACAATTTTGGGAACGACTGTTATTTTCCATCGAGGTTAGTTTTATCCCATGGCTTATATCTGCTCATTGTTCGGGATATCGGTAGCCGGTATCATATAGGCTGGCGGCTAATAAGGGACTAATCGGTGAATCAGACTTTTAACTGAATATATCTGTAACCCATTTTTCCTTAGGTTGACTAGGGCCCTATGTAATATATCTGAGGCTACATAGCAACATGCACTGTACTTAATGTCTAAATATGCAATCCTAGACTACATAGCAACAAGGAAGAGTGTTACACTAATGTTCTAATGATGTCTATATATATGTAGAAGAGCAGTAGCAACAACAACAACAACAACAACAACATAGCCCTGTTTGGATACTCAACTTAGTAGATGTTAGAGTTAGTTTCTAGCTCATTACTAACCCTGAACTAACTCCATCCAAAGAGTTGTTTGGATGGCAGGGTTAGATTGGGAATAGAAAGCACTAGGAGAACTAGCTCCAATTAGCACCTCTTGGGTTGGATACTAGTTTTTTTGGATGGGTTATAGATGCAACTAGCTCAAACTAGCCCTCTTGTTTAGATATACTTTAGGGCTATTTGAGCCTGAACTAGCTCAAACTAACTGTAACCTGTGGATACAGCAGCAGATAATTTGTAACAATGAACTAAACTCCTTCCGGCCCATAATATAAGATGTTAATTCATCTAATATGTGAGTATATTGTATGTTATAAGATACTCCCTCTGCTCCTAAATATTTGTCTCTTTATAGATTTCAAATGGACTACCGCATACGGATGTATATAGACATATTATAAAAGGGTGTCGTACTACATCATTGTGCAATTGTTGCTTAGCTTCTAATATTAACTTGGTGCTTTTAGGTACATATGTCATTGGTAAAGATCCGCGTTTCGACCCTTTCTGCATATGGGGCAATGAGATATCGATGAACCAGCATCAAGTGAGGAAGCTGATAAAGATTGTTAGTAAAATGGGTCCAAAGATAGCAATTAAAATATTTGTTTACACTTTATCCAAGATAACGGCAAACTGCAGGATGGTAAGTAAGAACTATGTAGCCTTCTTTTTACTGTCCATAATGAGTTGTGTTAGATGACAATGTGTGAATCTTTTTCCTTTGCAGTGGTTGCCAAAGCAGTTTACTCAAGATTACCTCTCAAACTACATGATTGGTGTGCATGCAAAGGTTAAAGTATTTCTACCCGAACACAATGATTATCTAGATGTTTCCATGAAGACCGTGAAGGATTGGCGGTCGGCCATCACAAGGGGTTGGATTAGAGTCGTGCGTGCCTTCTGCATGGAGGAGGGCATAATATGGGCATTCCTCTTCACCTTGTTCAGCAACCAGAATATATTCCGCCTCTTTCTTTACCGTCTTTAATAGTACAAGTATACAACTATGGTTCATCATTCTTTATTTGGTTCTTATGTAATTCTTGAACATATGTACCTATGAATCGAATAATGCATTGGTTGTTTGAACCTGATGAATATGAATAAAGTTGTAGCATACATTCAAATTCAAAACCAAACCCGGTACAATTTGGAAAAGCAGCAATTAAATTACGGTAAAATTACGCTCTCCGAGTTATTACGGCACACACAGTTGGTAAAACACAAACATTTGTGATATGCACCAAATCGAAGACGGTTCACGGAGAGGAAACGTGTGCAAGTATGCACACAGTTGCCGTTTGCAAAGCGTGTGCGATGTCAGACAATATCACGAATGGTGCGGGCAAACTAAACATTTGTGTTAGTTGCCTTATCGTACACGTTTCGCAACCATGAACTATTTCTGATGAAGTATGCATCGTAAACGTTGCACCACAGAATAGCGTGTGCGATAGTTGTCGTGTACGACGATGTTACG
The DNA here is from genome assembly GCA_902687465.1 of Secale cereale. Taxonomy (NCBI): domain Eukaryota; kingdom Viridiplantae; phylum Streptophyta; class Magnoliopsida; order Poales; family Poaceae; genus Secale; species Secale cereale. The sequence continues at coordinate 456,875,083 of LR738710.1, forward strand.
ACGGTCCGACGTTTTGTAATCATGTCCGACACTCGTACGACGATTAGCTAATCTTCTTAACGGTGAACTGTTTGTGATGGGTCGCGCATCATACACGTTCTATAATAGGGAACTGTTTGTGATAGGTCGCGCATTGTAAACGTAGCACCACAAAATACCGACTGCGATGGCAATGCGAGCAGAAAGGAGTAGGATTACTGTAGGGGCCCTATCCCCGGCGGTTTCTGTGTCATGTGGGAAGGACCCCGCTATCGCCCACACTCACTTTGCGACGGTTCCAAATGCCGTCGCGGAAATGGGTTTTAAACCATTTTTTAGGACCGACGTGCACCGATGCTATATGACCAAGTAGAGATAGCTGCCAAGTTTTCCCAACAGGACTGTAAACTAGACAGCCTTATAGAGGGAATAGAAAAAGAGTAGTCATTTGATTCTATGTATCAATGTACTTTAACATCAAACTTATCTCCAGCCGAAATTATAAAAAGATTGTCATGGCCGACCTTTCGCTTTAACCTCCATAAACCCAAAGGCTGGAGTGTTTCCGAATACTATACCTGTGGTAAACATGTGGTATATTTGGAAACCAGGCAATCCGGTCATAATTGCTTGAACAGACAAACTGTGTTCGGGGAGTTATGTTATATTACTATTTAATGTAAGAAACATCTTCCAGGGAGAATAGTTCTGTTAAGGGTTCCTTTCCCTGGGTCAGCATGCGTAAATATGCATGCCTAGGCTTTTGATCCTATAAAAGGATTGTAGGATGCCATATCCTATGATAGTTCAAAATTTATGTATTAAAAGTAATACATCGTGTGTCCGCCGACCAATTATTCCCTTAAGAATGCTAGCTTTCGGCTTCACCCAGTCTGAGGTACAAGTCCAGATTACCCGGTTGTAACAATCGCAGAGGTGCTCCCTTTACACCCTAGCCGAACAATCGGGAACGTACGGGTAAGCACAAGAGCCAGGCAACCCAGCTTGGCCAAAACTTAAGTCATATTGATGCATATAATTGCAAGGACAGACTGTGAAAAACATATGACTTTCTAAGCAATAAGCTTTTTGATAATGTGCTTCGTCAAAGAAGCCCCCAAGTATATTCAAGGTAGATACATTCAAAGATTTTCTACCCTATGATAGTTCGGGTGAGCCGAATACTTACCAATGAAAGGAAAAGTAAGGAAAAAAGGAAGAGGAGAAAAATAAAAATAAAAGACAAAACCTAACTTAAAAGGAGGAAAGAATGCTACCGAACTATCCATAGAATCGTTGGAGCCTCGCAGCGTTCCACGGGTTTGGCTCAAGGCGGTTGTCTTGCACATTTCGAAGGCGATAGGCTCCACCGGTGAGTACTTCGTCGATAATGAAGGGCCCTCCCATTTTGGTTTGAGCTTGTCATTTTTCTTCTCCGGGAGGCGTAAAACAAGTTCGCCGACATTGTATGTCTTAGCCCGCACTTCTTTGCTCTGGTACCGCCTGGCCTGTTGTTGATAAAATGCGGAATGGGCCTGCGCTATATCGCGCTCCTCTTCAAGTTCATCTAGGTTGTCCTGCCGATCTAGCTCGGCTTCTCGCTCTTCGTACATGCGCACTCAAGATGAGTCATGAATAATGTCGCAGGGCAGAACAGCCTCTACAACGTACACCATGAATAAAGGTGTGTATCCGGTCGTCCGATTAGGTGTGGTCCGCAGCCCCCAGCTCCTCAACCTAGTGTTTATCAGACTCTCGTAGGGAGCGCACTAGTCGGGGTTTAATGCCGCTCATTATCAGACCATTGGCTCTTTTGACTTGACCGTTTGTTTGAGGATGATACACGAAGGCATAATCAAGTTTAATGCCTAACTTTGTGCACCAGTTTTTACCTCATCAGCTGTAAAGTTGGTGCCATTATCTGTGATAATACTATGCGGGACACCATAACGGTGTACTACACTGGATATAAAATCTATCACCGGCCCTGCCTCAGCTATTTTTACTGGCTTGGCTTCTATCCATTTAGTGAATTTATCCACCATCACCAGCAAGTATTTCTTTTTATGGCTTCCCCCTTTAAGAGGTCCGGCCATATCAAGCCCCCGAACCGCAAAAGGCCAAGTAATGGGGATAGTTCACAAAGCGGTGGGAGGCATGTCACTTTGATTTGTAAAGAGTTGGCAGCCAACGCAATGTTGGACTAAGATCTGGGCATCTGCTCGGGCAGTGGGCCAGAAAAAGCCATCTCGAAAAGCTTTGCTCACGAGTGCCCGAGCTGCGGCGTTATGGCCGCCCATTCTAGCGTGTATTTCAGTGCGAAGTTGTCGTCCCTCCTCTTCGGAGATGCACCTTTGGAGAACACTAGTAGTGCTTTTCTTATATAGTTCACCTGCGTGAACTTTGTAGGCTTTAGAACACCGAATTATCCGGTGGGCCTCGTTTTGCTCATCGGGGAGCTCTTGCCTATTAAGGTAAGCTAAGAAGGGCTCTATTTAGGGGGCTATGACAGCCACGATCACGTGAGCCGAAGATGTTGTCTCCATGTCTGAGTCCCTGATGACGTCTGGGTTAAGTTTGGTTGGGGGTGTGTTCGGATCCGAATTAGTATCGCCGCTCTCGTCCTGCCATGTTACTGATAGCTTAAACAGCCTTTCTACGAAGGTGTTAGGCAGGGCTGGGTCGCGTTCAGCGCCCATACGAGCGAGTATATCCGCCGCTTGGTTATTACCCCGGGCTACATGGTGGAATTCTAACCCCTCAAATCGAGCCGATATTTTCAATATGGCGTTGCGATAAGCTGCCATCTTAGAGTCCTTCGCATTGAAATCTCCATTTATTTGAGAGATAGCGAGGTTTGAGTCTCTGCGTACCTAGAGGTGTCGTATGCCCATGGATACAGCTAGGTGGAGACCATGCAATAGTGCCTCATATTCGGCTGCATTGTTTGAGTCCATGTACATGATTTGTAGTACATACCGGACTGTATCCCCTGTTGGAGATATCAGGATGACGCCGGTCCCCAATCCGGCTAGCATTTTGGAACCGTCGAAGTACATTGTCCAATGGGAATATGAGCCGTGCTCTTTAGGGAGTTCGGCTTCAGTCCTTTCCGCGACGAAGTCAGCCAACACCTAGGATTTAATAGCCCGACGTGGCTTATATGACATTTCGAACGGTAGGAGCTCGATGGCCCATTTGGCTATGCGTCCAATTGCGTCTTTATTCTTGATGATATCGTTAAGTGGTACTTCGGATGCCGCTGTGATCGAACACTCTTGAAAGTAGTGTCTAATTTCCAAGATACCATGAAGACCGCATAGGCAATTTTCTGATAGTGGGGGTACCGTGATTTACACGGTGTGAGAACCTCGGATACGTAGTATACGGGTTTTTGAACGGGAACTTATGTCCCTCTTCGCCTCATTCGACGATGAGCACGGCACTCACTACCTGGTGAGTGGCTGATATATACAACAACATTGGTTCGGCAACACCTGGGGCAGCTAGGATTGGGTTGCTCGCTAGTAGATTTTTTATTTCTTCCAATCCGGCTGTGGCCGCAACCGTCCATTCGAAGTTTTCAGTGCGTCGTAGCAATCTATAAAGTGGCAATGCTTTCTCTCTAACATGGAGATGAAGCGGCTCAAGGCCGCTACGTAGCCTGCTAGTTTTTGCACTTGTTTGAGATCGGTTGGCGTTTTGAAATGTGACAAGTCCCGGATTTAGGTTGGGTTAGCTTCGATTCCTCTATGGGATACAATGAACCCTAATAGCTTTCCGGCCGGAATGCCGAAGACACATTTTTCCGGATTGAGCCTTATGTCATATGCTCGAAGGTTATCAAACGTAAGGCGGAGATCATCCACCAATGTCTCGACGTGTTTGGTCTTAACGACTACGTCGTCAACATATGCCTCCACTGTCTTGCCAATTTGTTTTTCTAAGCATGTTTGAATCATGTGTTGATACGTGGCACCAGCGTTTTTAAGTCCAAAGGGCATAGTGTTGAAACAGAAAGGACCGTACGGGGTGATAAATGTCGTTGCAGGCTGATCGGATTCCTTCATCTTTATCTGATGGTATCCGGAGTAAGCATCAAGGAAACACAACGAGTCATGTCCGGCCGTTGCATCGATAATCTGATCAATGCAGGCAGAGGAAAGGGATACTTAGGGCAAGCCTTGTTTAGGTCTGTAAAGTCGACATAGAGGCGCCAGGATTTATCCTTCTTCGGTACCATGACTAAGTTGGCTAGCCAATATGGATGTTTAATTTCTCTGATGAATCTGGCCTCCAATAGCTTGGCTAGCTCTTCTCCCATTGCTTGTCTTTTGGGTTCGTAGAATTGTCGCAGTGACTGCTTGACTGGTTTGAACCCTTTGATAATGTTGAGGCTGTGTTCGGCCAGTCTGCGTGGGATTCCTGGCATATCTAAAGGGTGCCAGGCGAATATATCCCAATTTTCGCGAGGAAAGGCGCGTAACGCGCTATCTACCGCCGGATCCAGTTGTGCCCTGATAGACGTTGTCTTATTAGGGTCCGTTGGGTGCACTTGAAATTTTATAATTTTATCTGCTGGCTTGAAGGAGGTAGATTTCGATCTTTTGGCAAGGATTACATCGTCCTTGTCCACCGTGGTTCGTAAGGTGGTTAATTCCTCGTCCGCGAGGGCTTCAGATAATGCCTCTAGGGCTAAAGATGTCGTTTTGTTCTCGGCGCGGAGTGCTCTGTCCGGATCACTTGTTAATGTGATTACTCCATTGGGCCTTGGTATTTTATGCTTCATGTACCAATAATGGGGTATGGCTTGAAAGCGTGAAAAAGCGCCCCGTCTTAAAAGGGCGTGGTATCCGCTATTGAAGGGGACAATGCGGAAGAGCAATTCCTCCGACCTGTAGTTATCGGAAGTGCCGAATACTACGTCGAACTTAATGCTTCCTAAACACCGGGTTTCCCGGCTGGGAATAATTCCTCTGAAGGTTGTGTTAGTGTGCTCAATGCAGGATTTGTCAATCTGCATTTTTGCAAGCGTTTCCTCGTATATGAGGTTGAGTCCGCTTTCTCCATCCATGAGTACTTTAGTGAGGCAAAAGTCGTCTACTATTGGATCTAGTACAAGAGCTGTTGTTGCTCGGACCGGCTGGACTCGAGGTGCGTCTTCGACAGAAAAAGTGAATGTCGTGTCGCTCCATGGGCTTGCAGAGCTAATTTGATAGACCTCGACAAGTTCATCATTTGCTCTCTTGCGGTGGTTGTTTGAGGAGAACGTCTCGAAGATAGTGAAGACACCGACGTATTTCTCCCCTGATACTGCGGTGGCAAGGACTGCTGCACCGCTCTTTGCTACCTGCTGGAGTACCCAACATGCCCTAAGGCAGTGGTTTGGGATATTGTCCGGGGCTGCATGTATTTGGCAAGGTTTATCGAGCAGTTCGTCGAGTACGGACCTGCGTCCTGTAGAAGGTTTGTTCCTCTTGCCGATAGGCATATTATCGGATGACCTGCTGGGGTATGTCCGTTTAGCCTTAACAATGTGTTGTCCGAATATGGACTGTTCTAGAGGTGTATTCTGGGCTTTCCAAGTGTTTTTCATTGCGCACTACTTTCGTACTAAGTGTGACAAGTCTGTGAAACTCAGAACACAACATCGGTTGAGGGCGTTCAAAACTCCCTCATTCATACAGTTGCGGTGAAATAAGGGGACCGCATCGTTGTCGCAGCAGTCCTTAATCTTGTTCTTCACAAGTAGGAATCTGGCCCAAAAGTGGTTGACTGTCTCCTCGGGCTGCTGTTGTATGTTTGCGAGATCGTTTATGTTCGGGAATCCGGATTTACTAGGAGAGTTTTTCCCAGGGTGGGTGGGTGTTGCTAATTTTGAATCCCGACCCATCGTGGTATTTGGGGTTTTGACAACCTCTGATGTGGACGATCTGGGCTCCGCGGGATCTAAACGTTTCATGGGCCTGGCGTCAATCCCAGAGCTCGAAAAACACAAGGTGCCACCCGACAGGGGCGTGTTCGGCTCGATGGCTTCGGAGATCCAAACTGTGACGGTCTCCGTCTCAAGAGGGGGAGTATCTCCGGCTCCGTCTTTGACTGCCTCCACTAGATGAGTGATCGGGATGGGATCAATCTCATCTTGGCCGGATTTAGGTCCGATCTGATCTCTTGGCGATGAAAGCCCCAGGACGGCGATGCGATCTAGCAGCTCGTTTAAGGGCGAGAGATCTGCCGATGTTGCGTCATCGGAGTGGCCGAAGTCAACATAAGGGTGATGCTCGATGACCGCAGGAAGTACGGCCGGCCTGGAATCCACGCGGGCGCATACAGCAAACCCGTCGAGCTGGAGAACCTGGCCAATGGCCAAGTTGTTTCCGAGGGTGATCTCATCGTTGATGACGAGACAAGCCATCGATCGCTTATTGCGAGCGCACAGCGGAGGTCTCAATGAAAGCACCATTGTCGGTGTCAAAACCGGCAGATCTCGGATAGGGGGCTCAATCTATGCGTCTAAGGACCGATGGTAACAGGAGACTGGGGACACGATGTTTACCCAGGTCGGGCCCTCTCGATCGAGATAATACCCTACTTCCTGCTTGATTGATCTTGATGAGTATGTTTTACAAGAGTTGATCTACCTCGAGATCGTAATGGCTAAACCCTAGAAGTCTAGCCTATGATATATGATTATGTCGTTAGCCTCTATAGACTAAACCCTTCGGCTTATATACACGCCTGAGTGAGCCTAGGGTTACAAAGGTGACTTGGGGAGGAAGTAATAGCTACATCCGGACATCACGTCTGCCTTTCTACGTACACACGAGTCCTGACCGAATACGGGGGAGAGTCTTCTGCTTCTATCTTCGCGGCCCATCAATATGGCCCAGCTTCATCGACCCGGATGCCTGAGGACCGCTGAACCCAGGACTCCCTCAGCCGCCCTGCGGGAAGAGAAAACCGAGGCGCGGTGGTCGGCGTTGATGACGAACAGCGCCGTCAAACTCGACCTGCTCTGCACCAACGTCGCGACGAAGAACAGGAACACTGACCTGGCTTTCCTGATGGGAGGGGCGGACATGCTCCGGAGCGATGACCCACAGCTCAAGGCATGGTACTTGGACGCTGATACGTCCAAAACGTATCTATAATTTCTGCTTGCTCCATGCCACTTTTGGGTGATATTGTTATGATATTCATACACTTCCATACACTTTTGATCATATTTGGACTAACCTATTAACTCAGTGCACCCCAGTGTCAGTTTCTGTTTTCGGCTGTTTTTGTATTTCAGGTTTTCACGTTACGAGAACTGCCAGGAAAAATCCAGAAAAATTATATAAAAAATCAGCGTTCCAGAACCTACCGTGCGCCCGAAGGATAGCCGGGGGGGCCACCAGGGCTCCAGGCGCCCTGGCGGCGCGCCCCCCCTGGGCCGCGCCGGGAGGGCGCCTGGGCCCCCCGAGCCCTGTCTGGTGCCCCCCTTCGGCATATATTTAGAGCGTCCTTCGAAACCCTCGGGACGAGAACTCTTTTTCGCGATCTCATCTCTGTTCCGCTGCCGCCGCCGCTTCCAAGATCGGGAGCACCAGGAGAACTCTTCCCGGCACCCTGCCGGAGGGGAGGATCACCATCGGGAGCCTCTCCACCACCATGGACGCCTCCCGGATGAGTTGTGAGTAGTCTCCCTTGGACCATGAGTCCATGACCAGTAGCTATGTGATGTTCTCCTCCCGTTCTTGTGCTTCACTAATTAGTCCTCGTGAGCTGCCCTACATGATCGAGGCACATATGTAATCCTTATGCTGTTGCTATGATGAGTTTGCTGGGATCCGACGGATTATGAGATTATGTTCAGATTGTGATTGAGTAATATATTTGATCTACCTCTTTTATATTTATGTTCATAAGTAATTCTTGCATGTTCTCCGTTGTTATTTATTGCTTTGGCCAAGTAATGGGTAGTGACTCCAAGAGGGAACGTTATGCTCGATTGTGGGTTCATGCCCCTCGATGACTAGCTTGAGTGACAGAAACATGAGTATAGGGGATGTGCTGTTGCCACAAGGGGGAAAACAACGGTGATTGTGCCCGCGGGTGCAAGGATTGTTTACTTTACGCAAAGTTCTTTTAATGCAGTTGTTTGTTGCATTGAGTTTACACTATGGGTGGGACTCGCAACTTAATACCAGCGAGATGTTCTGGATAGATATCTCAAGGTGGATGAATAGTAGTAGATATTGATGGATTTCGGTCTACTTACTTTGGCGTACCTGTAATGCCCAGGATGGGACTATACCTCCTACGTGTCGAGGCACGACTTAAAGGAATAAGCCCATCCTAGAATGATCTCAAGTTTGGTATCTTTGCACGACTCATGTAAAAAAGGGATTAAATTGCAAAAGAGGATAGTTGGCTTACACTCGCCACTTCACACAATACATTACATAAGCAATCATCATTCAGAACATCACAACCCGAGTATGGGTGAAGATCCAAAAGAAAGATACCAAACAACAACATAAAGCCACAGGTCAGGATCGAATCCTAGTAGAAACCACTACTGAACATCGAAACGTCACCAACAAAAGGCCACACTCTTCATCGAGCTCCCGGTGAAGAACTGATCCAACTCCTGCATCAAACTCGGCTGAACCTGCATCTGGTGTGGTGAAGTAACTGTGAGCCACAGAGGACTCAGCAATCCCGTTCCCGGGTAACAAGACTATTTAAGCCTTGGGTGAGGACAAGGTTGAAGAAAGAACGAGAGGTGAAGGAACAAACAAGAGTCTGCAGCAGCAACTAGCACTAACTTACGTAATAGAGAGCGAGAAGAGAAGTGCATCGGTCGAAAGATGATCCCGAAGTGATCCTAGCTAAAGCCGGTCAAAACATAACCCCACCGTGTTCAACTCCCGAATCCCTATTCGGAAATTGACAGTCACGGTACACACGCTGGTAGTGTATTAGAAACATTGTGTCAAGTTATCTACAACCGGAATTAACAAGCTCCCATCTGCCACATAACCGCGGGCACGGCTTTCGAAAGTTCAAACCCTGCAGGGGTGTTCCAACTTGACCCATCACAAGCCCACGATCCGCGGAGTCGCAACTCCATAGTTGGGAAGACCCGAGTACTCTCGGAATCCCGTGCTCAAGTTAAACCGAACTAAGGTAAGGCTAATCCAGCAAATCCTCCCGGCGTGTCGACACCCTGATAGTAGCCGCGTGTATCTAAGTCTCAGGACACGACCGGATGGGCGATTCTACAGGACCCAATCCTCGAGTTTCCCCGTGGTGGTTCCCGCAGACTCCCCGTTTGGGACCAACGCCATCGGCACTGACCCCCCCTGCTATGTAGAAATAAAGGATCCTCGAGGGAGCGACCCTCTATGCAAATTAATTAATTAATTAGGTTGTTATTATGAGGCAAAAAGTACCAAAAGTTGGGACTTGCTGGAAAAGACTTAGCACTTAGCGGTTTATCAAGGGGGTCCCATACACCCCAACCGTGTTAGGAACGCATAATCAAGGAACATAACACCGGTTTATACGGTTCCTAACGGCATGAGTGGAACAAAACACCAAGCAAAAGGCTTAGCCTTCCACCCTGCCAGTATATAGATGATTTCATTTTTAAGCATTTATATAGTGTGATATAACCCAACCAAACTTCAACATGAAGCAAGTATCTTCAATCTTCACCTGCAACTAACAATGCTATAAGAAGGGCTGAGCGAAGCGTACTTAGCCAAGCAACGGTTTGCGTAGGTAGGGTGGTTAAACATGGCAATTGGTTACAAGTAGGAGGCTGACAAGAAGACATGGGCATCGAGGCAAAACTATAGATCGAGACTTCTAGCAATAGGCAAAAATAGTAATGGTATCCGGGTTCGGTCATCTTGCCTGGAATTCCACAAGGGAGAAGAACGGATCCTCGAAGTAGACGGAGCAACACAGACGAGAGAAGAAGCCTCACAACTCCGGAACGAAACCGAAGCTAACAAGAGAAGCAACCGGAAAGAAACAAACAACACGGTAAACATACAAGCATAAACATGGCATACGATGCACAAGCAAGCATGATGCATGTCCGATTTAATTATGCATGGCATGGCAAAGTGCACAAACAAATACTACAAGTTAAGTGGAGATCAATATGCAACGAGTTGCATATTGACGAAACACCACATTTAATTATTTAGTTGACTCTCGTTATTAACAAGACAAGATTAAATGTTTTTAACATGGCAAGAGGTGAAGCATAAAGAAACTACACTATTTAGGCATTTTAAATGGGGCCGGAAGAATAACAACAACATATCCGGAAAATCCCCATGAGCATGTTTAAATAATTATAAGCAAACAACAATTCACACATATTAATGTTGTTAACATGATGCGGATGACATGATCAAGTTTATGCAAGTTTTATTAAAAGGTTGACTTAAAAGAGATATGAAGCATCGCCACCGTGGTGGAATGAAAGGGTGCCACGGCAACGATCCGAAATGAGGCAATGGCATCATATCGGTACCGGTAACTCGGTGAGAGACCGGTGCAAAAGATAACGGAGAGCGAGTCAAACGAGATGAAAGAGGTGGGGTGATCCCGTTACCGGGTTCCCACGAGTCGGTGACGAGGCAACCGAGGAACAACAAAAGGGACGAAACGGACACGGAGCTCACACGGGAAACATTTCATACAACACAAGCAACCGTTCTCGGGCACGTCTCGGGGTTATACCTTTGAAGCGTGCGTTTCGGGGCGGTTCGAGGTCGTCGAGGAACGTAGGGGAAGTAGTTGTACACGGCCGTAGAGGAAGAAGTCGTTCACGTGGCGGTAGTTGTACTCGGGCGACGGTAGAGGAAGTAGTGGTACTCGGCGACGGTAGTTGTACTCGGGCGACGGTAGACGTTCACGTAGGCGTTTCCGTTTCCGAAGAGGTACTTGTCGCGTCGGCGTTCGTAGGGGTACTTGTGGTCTCCGAACTTGTCGACGGTAGTGGTACTCGTTCACGTAGTCGTACACGGAGCGTTTTGTAGATGTTCGGTTCGTCGAGGTACTTGGTCGTAGGGGTACTTGTCGTCTTGTTGTGTAGGCGTTCACGTTCTCTGTCTGTCAAGACAACAGCAAAAACAACACACAAAAAGAAGAAACAACAGCGGCAGCACAGCGAGGCAGGGGCCGCTGGAAGGAAGGCCTCTGCGCAGGGGCCATGGCGGACGGGCGCCTGAGGACGAGGCCGCGCTGCGGTGCTGACTGGCCGGCGAGGTACTGGCCTCCACTTCGCGGGCGCTGCGGGCTGCTGGACGCGGGCTTGGAGCGGAGGAGAACCTGCGGCGTCCGGCGGCTTCCTGGCCGGCCGGGCCGGCTCGCGGCGAAGGGAGGAACGGAGGGAGCAGCTCCGGCCTTGCTGGACGGAGAGGCGCAGAGGAGGCCGGCCGCTGCGCACGGGAGAAGCAAGAGGCCAGGGCGGTCGCGGCCTTGGCGCGTCGAACTGGAGGCGCGGGGAGAGGTGGTCGCCGGCTGGAGAGGAGGGCACCTCCTGGCCGGCCCTGGCGAGAAGAGGGACGAGGGGTAGGCCGCGGGGCTCTCGGGAACGGAGGGAGGCCGGAGCTCGAGCCATGGGCCAGGCAACGGAGGACGTCGGGGAGGATCCAGGCGGGGCCGGCCCTGGTCCGACGGCGGCGGGGCGCGCAGCAGGAGGAGGGAGGCGCTGCGAGGTGCGGCGCTCGGGCGGTCGAGAGAGCGAGAGGTGGCGAGGGGGAACGAGAAGAGAGCGGCGGCGGGGTGCGGGGATGAGGAGCGAGGGCTCTGGCGTCGGGAGCGCCCTAGGGTTTGGGGAGGCTGCGGCCTAGCAGGCCCGAGGGAAGTTGGGCCGAGGCGCCCTGGGCCAAGGAGGGGCTGCGGCTGGGAAGAGGCCTGAGGGTGTTGGACTGCTCTTCTCTTATTTTTATTTCTTTATCAGAAATAAAAATAGAGAGAGTGCAAAAGAAATTAAGAAAAGAGGCCAGAGCAGAAAATAAAATATGGAACATTTTTATAAGGCTTTACGGGATATTACCAACCCAACAAAAATAGTTCCAACACAAAGGAAGTGCAAACTAAAACATTTAGCTTGCAATAAAAGGAGTTTAGATTTTTGGAGGAGCCTCGAAACAACAGAAAGAAATTAAGACAAGGTTTAGAAGTAGAAACTCGAAGTGAAATAAACATGGGGAATTATGCACGTGTGTTGCGGGTAGTTCCAAACAAATGGAATATTATTTATATAGCTCCTTAATATATTGAGAGACTTTTATATGTTATAAAGAGAAGTCACCTTCCCTCGATTTAAATGGACCGAAGGTCCACACGAATTATTTAGGTTGAGATGCAAAAATAAAATATGACATGATGGCATGATGACATGATGCAATGCAAAAAAATAAATAACACAAGCAAAAAGAAACACACGGGCAACCCGGAACATCTGGAATCTTCTGGAATCTTCTGGAATCTTCTGGGACGTCAGTCTCGGGCGTCACAACTCTCCCACACTAACAGAGGATCTCGACCCGAGATCCTAGAGATATCACCGGGTAAAAACGGAAGAGGAAGAGGTAAAACAAAGTTGCTTCTTTGACAGACGAGTGAAACCAAAGAACCTTGAGAGGTTGAACAACTTGAAAGAAGAATACCACGGAGATGGACGAAGATAAGAGCACTCCGGTAAGCAGGAGGAACAAGGAACATAACAAGAACCTTGTAGGTTGAAAGACATGAAACAGAGCTCCGAACGAAAAGAATATGAAACCAGAACGGTATAGCCAAGGAATAAGAATGACAGAATTTGGACAGCACTCCGTCTGAAAATGGAAGGAATTAACAAGAACTTGAGGAGATGGAATGATACTTGATGAAAACAGCAACATATTGCCTCCGAAACAATTAAAAGAATGGCACAAGGTTAAGAAAGATTTCAGACAGCACTCTGGTTAAAAGAGAGTTAAAACTTGATAAGATGAGGGAACTAGAATGAAGAATACAACACTCCGGTTAAATGGACAAGCAAAGGAAAGAACATGATCTCGATAAAAACGAGATGATGGTTAAAGAGAGCAACATGACAAAGCCTTCGGAATGAAAGAATAGCATATAACTCAATGAAGAATGGAGAAGAAAATGACAACTTCTCCCAAAATTGAATTTGAAAGAGCAACCTTACGAAGAAGGGTTGAACTGAGTTGATGGAAAAAATCAACACGAAAAGAATAAGCTTGATGTGGGCTTATGGAAAACATCTCAAAACTAAGAGGTGACAACCAGCCACTAATGGAAACAATTAATTGGAATGAGATCAATCAAGGGGACGATAAACTTAATTCACCGGAATGATAAATGAAGAACTTGGGTCATTTATGAGCACCATAATAACAACAATCCTTAGGGAAAGCTTTTAGGTGAAATATAACCCAAGATAACTCCAACGAATAATTAAAGGTTTGAAAAGATCTCCTGAACAAGGAAAATGATGGTTTTAAATATCCCATTCTTGATACTCGTGAATCATGAAACATGAAAGGAATTGACAAGAATGACATAACACCATCTGAAAAGATAAGGTAGAAAGGATTGCAATTGGAAAGCATGATGAAGAATGCTTGAGCTCGAACAGAATCTTGATTAAGACTTCAAGGATGAATTAAAACATGATGAACCACCATGGGAACTCCGGTAATGAAAGCATGAGAAGTGAAAGATGAAAAGAATAAGATTCAAGGCATGCGATGAATTAGATTGAGGTTGAAATGATAAAATTGAAATAACTTGGAGCTCCGAAAAACAAGATGAACAACTTAGAATCGAGAATATGATATGATGAACAAGCTCTGAAGGAAGGGATTAACCTCTTGGAAGAAACTAGAATAAGATTTATGTTATGCATATCCTTCACCAATTTAAATTGATGACAACCAAAGGATTTGGCATACTACTTATTCTCGTTGGAAAGAGTTAAAGAGAGATCTAGCACAAGCTTGGATAAGTCTTCAACAAAGCACCGGTAGGATTATGAAAAGAATAAGTGAATTAAAACGACAACAAGGAAGAGTGAACTTGAAAGAACCACCGTAATAATATAGAGACGAACGAAGAGACATCAATGAAGAATATTTGGAGGATGAAGTTGAAAACTGAGAATGAAGAAATCTTCTGAAATGATGGCCTTCGGAGGATCACAAAGAAAAGAATTCAAGAAATGCTTCGGGTGGTATAAAAAAATTCCTCACAAACAAAACAATAATGAGGATGGCATGAAGCTAGAACCACGAATCTTAAGAGAACGGGCCAAGACTTAAGAGAAACACTTCTCCGGTCTCCAAATGTTGAGAATGAAGACGAGAAATGCCAAGAAGAATTGTTGAGCACTCCGGAATGAAGAATTAAAAAGGTTGAACCAATGATGAGAAGAATTTGAAAGCGATCTTGGAGAAGGCATGTGACTGATGGAAATCATTCTTACGTCACACTTTAAAAAGAATTTAAGAATACTCCGGAAAAAGAAGAGTCGGGTAAGATCCTGGGAAAGGACCTGTGGGTTAAGGCCCACTCAAAGAATCACCGTTGAAAAAGATTGCTTAAAAGATAATGCACCGGTTGAATTAAATGGCTTGAATAAGAAGACAATGCTCAAAATAACTTGAACGGATTAAGAATGGAATTATGAATCTTCAACACTCCGGATATGAATAACAAGAGGAGAATGATTAATTGGTGCACCGGAATAAGAAAGCATTGTGAAAAGAGGAAAAGGATAAGATCAACACCAAATCTTGAATTACATCCACCGGCAGAATCTGAGAACAAAAGAATGATGAACTTGAAGCTCTTGAGCAACTTCACGATAAATCACCGGATAAGAACATTGAAGCAAAAGAATGAAGAAATATCACATGAATAAAATGGATATTTCATTTGAGAATTCTTGCTCTAAGAAGAAGAAGGGTGGGAGGGTGGGGAAAACAAAGACAACTTGGGATGAACAAAATGGACACCGGTTGAAAAGAATTTAATATGACCATCTTGATGATCAAGAAGGACCTGCATTCCCATAGAAATATGAGAATACCGATTAGTAAAGGTATGGAATCAACATTTGACATTGAAGCAACTCGAATACCAGAATCAAAACAAAAACAAAGGATAGATATGTAGCAGCCTAATCTTCACAATATCATCCGAACAGAGAATTGAACGAATGAATTCCGCAGGTACATCAACTCGACTTGAAGCCACTTGGAGAACAAAGATAAATAAAAAGGAACAAGGATCAGATAGAACAAATACAAGAAAGAAGCTTCGCTCGACATCTTCGTGCTGAAAGCTCATGGAACGTGTTACAAAAGGGTTTTGCAATCCCCGGATCAGCATAGCCAAGGACCCTTTAAGATGCAACTCCCGATCAGAACAAGTCCATAAAACCACTTCACTCAATGTAGAACCCCAAACTTCATATCGAGCATCCGTTGGAAGAATGCCTAGAACTACTAGATGAACCCACCTATAGATTTCCGAAAGTTTCCAGTTATGCAATCAGGTGTTGGGGATACACGGGAAGCACCGCGCAATCAACTGTAAACCTACATCCAGGTGTATCCATCCTTCAACACATAACCAGTCGTTCTCGGAAACTGTTTACCTCGGACCTTCGAAAACGCATCCACTATAACAAGCTATGGCAATACTCTCGAACTACCTCCCCAGTACTGGGTGATGTCGGGGTTATCTTGCCACTGGCCGTATAGGAGAGATTTTCGATGTCGGCCGTCTTAAGTATTTAGTACTGTCGCGATATGCTTGTTACAACGATACCCCGAAGCTCAACTCCTCGGTAATAGGAGGCATCGGGAACAATATCCTTGTCACAAGAACATCGAAACAATCCTAGAATACTCGCGATATCCTAAAAAAAAAATTGTGCAATTTTTGAAAGTAGAAGAGAAAAGAGTAATCGTCAGGAGTCCTCACCAGAGAGAAAGGGGATGAGAGCAAAGAATTCCTACTCTCCGATATAATATAGGACTCAAAAAGTTTTCAGTGTGTGCCTAGACTCAACCGTCAACAATTCGATCAATCAGTGGGGGCTTCTAGGTCGGAGAAGGCTCTGAATACCAACTTGTAATGCCCAGGATGGGACTATACCTCCTACGTGTCGAGGCACGACTTAAAGGAATAAGCCCATCCTAGAATGATCTCAAGTTTGGTATCTTTGCACGACTCATGTAAAAAAGGGATTAAATTGCAAAAGAGGATAGTTGGCTTACACTCGCCACTTCACACAATACATTACATAAGCAATCATCATTCAGAACATCACAACCCGAGTACGGGTGAAGATCCAAAAGAAAGATACCAAACAACAACATAAAGCCACAGGTCAGGATCGAATCCTAGTAGAAACCACTACTGAACATCGAAACGTCACCAACAAAAGGCCACACTCTTCATCGAGCTCCCGGTGAAGAACTGATCCAACTCCTGCATCAAACTCGGCTGAACCTGCATCTGGTGTGGTGAAGTAACTGTGAGCCACACAGGACTCAGCAATCCCGTTCCCGGGTAACAAGACTATTTAAGCCTTGGGTGAGGACAAGGCTGAAGAAAGAACGAGAGGTGAAGGAACAAACAAGAGTCTGCAGCAGCAACTAGCACTAACTTACGTAATAGAGAGCGAGAAGAGAAGTGCATCGGTCGAAAGATGATCCCGAAGTGATCCTAGCTAAAGCCGGTCAAAACATAACCCGACCGTGTTCAACTCCCGAATCCCTATTCGGAAATTGACAGTCACGGTACACACGCTGGTAGTGTATTAGAAACATTGTGTCAAGTTATCTACAACCGGAATTAACAAGCTCACATCTGCCACATAACCGCGGGCACGGCTTTCGAAAGTTCAAACCCTGCAGGGGTGTTCCAACTTGACCCATCACAAGCCCACGATCCGCGGAGTCGCAACTCCATAGTTGGGAAGACCCGAGTACTCTCGGAATCCCGTGCTCAAGTTAAACCGAACTAAGGTAAGGCTAATCCAGCAAATCCTCCCGGCGTGTCGACACCCTGATAGTAGCCGCGCGTATCTAAGTCTCAGGACACGACCGGATGGGCGATTCTACAGGACCCAATCCTCGAGTTTCCCCGTGGTGGTTCCCGCAGACTCCCCGTTTGGGACCAACACCATCGGCACTGGCCCCCCCTGCTATGTAGAAATAAAGGATCCTCGAGGGAGCGACCCTCTATGCAAATTAATTAATTAATTAGGTTGTTATTATGAGGCAAAAAGTACCAAAAGTTGGGACTTGCTGGAAAAGACTTAGCACTTAGCGGTTTATCAAGGGGGTCCCATACACCCCAACCGTGTTAGGAACGCATAATCAAGGAACATAACACCGGTTTATACGGTTCCTAACGGCATGAGTGGAACAAAACACCAAGCAAAAGGCTTAGCCTTCCACCCTGCCAGTATATAGATGATTTCATTTTTAAGCATTTATATAGTGTGATATAACCCAACCAAACTTCAACATGAAGCAAGTATCTTCAATCTTCACCTGCAACTAACAATGCTATAAGAAGGGCTGAGCGAAGCGTACTTAGCCAAGCAACGGTTTGCGTAGGTAGGGTGGTTAAACATGGCAATTGGTTACAAGTAGGAGGCTGACAAGAAGACATGGGCATCGAGGCAAAACTATAGATCGAGACTTCTAGCAATAGGCAAAAATAGTAATGGTATCCGGGTTCGGTCATCTTGCCTGGAATTCCACAAGGGAGAAGAACGGATCCTCGAAGTAGACGGAGCAACACAGACGAGAGAAGAAGCCTCACAACTCCGGAACGAAACCGAAGCTAACAAGAGAAGCAACCGGAAAGAAACAAACAACACGGTAAACATACAAGCATAAACATGGCATACGATGCACAAGCAAGCATGATGCATGTCCGGTTTAATTATGCATGGCATGGCAAAGTGCACAAACAAATACTACAAGTTAAGTGGAGATCAATATGCAACGAGTTGCATATTGACGAAACAACACATTTAATTATTTAGTTGACTCTCGTTATTAACAAGACAATATTAAATGTTTTTAACATGGCAAGAGGTGAAGCATAAAGAAACTACACTATTTAGGCATTTTAAATGGGGCCGGAAGAATAACAACAACATATCCGGAAAATCCCCATGAGCATGTTTAAATAATTATAAGCAAACAACAATTCACACATATTAATGTTGTTAACATGATGCGGATGACATGATCAAGTTTATGCAAGTTTTATTAAAAGGTTGACTTAAAAGAGATATGAAGCATCGCCACCGTGGTGGAATGAAAGGGTGCCACGGCAACGATCCGAAATGAGGCAATGGCATCATATCGGTACCGGTAACTCGGTGAGAGACCGGTGAAAAAGATAACGGAGAGCGAGTCAAACGAGATGAAAGAGGTGGGGTGATCCCGTTACCGGGTTCCCACGAGTCGGTGACGAGGCAACCGAGGAACAACAAAAGGGACGAAACGGACACGGAGCTCACACGGGAAACATTTCATACAACACAAGCAACCGTTCTCGGGCACGTCTCGGGGTTATACCTTTGAAGCATGCGTTTCGGGGCGGTTCGAGGTCGTCGAGGAACGTAGGGGAAGTAGTTGTACACGGCCGTAGAGGAAGAAGTCGTTCACGTGGCGGTAGTTGTACTCGGGCGACGGTAGAGGAAGTAGTGGTACTCGGCGACGGTAGTTGTACTCGGGCGACGGTAGACGTTCACGTAGGCGTTTCCGTTTCCGAAGAGGTACTTGTCGCGTCGGCGTTCGTAGGGGTACTTGTGGTCTCCGAACTTGTCGACGGTAGTGGTACTCGTTCACGTAGTCATACACGGAGCGTTTTGTAGATGTTCGGTTCGTCGAGGTACTTGGTCGTAGGGGTACTTGCCGTCTTGTTGTGTAGGCGTTCACGTTCTCTGTCTGTCAAGACAACAGCAAAAACAACACACAAAAAGAAGAAACAACAGCGGCAGCACAGCGAGGCAGGGGCCGCGGGAAGGAAGGCCTCTGCGCAGGGGCCATGGCGGACGGGCGCCTGAGGACAAGGCCGCGCTGCGGTGCTGACTGGCCGGCGAGGTACTGGCCTCCACTTCGCGGGCGCTGCGGGCTGCTGGACGCGGGCTTGGAGCGGAGGAGAACCTGCGGCGTCCGGCGGCTTCCTGGCCGGCCGGGCCGGCTCGCGGCGAAGGGAGGAACGGAGGGAGCAGCTCCGGCCTTGCTGGACGGAGAGGCGCAGAGGAGGCCGGCCGCTGCGCACGGGAGAAGCAAGAGGCCAGGGCGGTCGCGGCCTTGGCGCGTCGAACTGGAGGCGCGGGGAGAGGTGGTCGCCGGCTGGAGAGGAGGGCACCTCCTGGCCGGCCCTGGCGAGAAGAGGGACGAGGGGTAGGCCGCGGGGCTCTCGGGAACGGAGGGAGGCCGGAGCTCGAGCCATGGGCCAGGCGACGGAGGACATCGGGGAGGATCCAGGCGGGGCCGGCCCTGGTCCGACGGCGGCGGGGCGCGCAGCAGGAGGAGGGAGGCGCTGCGAGGTGCGGCGCTCGGGCGGTCGAGAGAGCGAGAGGTGGCGAGGGGGAACGAGAAGAGAGCGGCGGCGGGGTGCGGGGATGAGGAGCGAGGGCTCTTGCGTCGGGAGCGCCCTAGGGTTTGGGGAGGCTGCGGCCTAGCAGGCCCGAGGGAAGTTGGGCCGAGGCGCCCTGGGCCAAGGAGGGGCTGCGGCTGGGAAGAGGCCTGAGGGAGTTGGACTGCTCTTCTCTTATTTTTATTTCTTTATCAGAAATAAAAATAGAGAGAGTGCAAAAGAAATTAAGAAAAAAGGCCAGAGCAGAAAATAAAATATGGAACATTTTTATAAGGCTTTACGGGATATTACCAACCCAACAAAAATAGTTCCAACACAAAGGAAGTGCAAACTAAAACATTTAGCTTGCAATAAAAGGAGTTTAGATTTTTGGAGGAGCCTCGAAACAACAGAAAGAAATTAAGACAAGGTTTAGAAGTAGAAACTCGAAGTGAAATAAACATGGGGAATTATGCACGTGTGTTGCGGGTAGTTCCAAACAAATGGAATATTATTTATATAGCTCCTTAATATATTGAGAGACTTTTATATGTTATAAAGAGAAGTCACCTTCCCTCGATTTAAATGGACCGAAGGTCCACACGAATTATTTAGGTTGAGATGCAAAAATAAAATATGACATGATGGCATGATGACATGATGCAATGCGAAAAAATAAATAACACAAGCAAAAAGAAACACACGGGCAACCCGGAACATCTGGAATCTTCTGGAATCTTCTGGAATCTTCTGGGACGTCAGTCTCGGGCGTCACAGTACCGCCCATGCTTTGAACCTCAACCTTTCTTGCAATGTAGTCAGCATTGGTTTGCGTTCGTGGTCCTGTCAATTGCCCAGCTGTAATTCGTTTACCTCACATAGCTGTTTTATCGTCTTTTGGGAGAGAGACATCACTAGTGAACATCATGAGACTCCGGTCCATATTACCATCATTGATCACATCCGCTATTTACTTTTCGCTTTTACTTACTATTGCAAACATTATCTATCACTACTATCATTTGTGTTTAATCCTTTGTGAACTACAAGGCCGGAGGGATTGACAACCTCTCTGTACTCGTTGGGAGCAAAGTTATTTGTATCCGTGTGCAGGTCCACATTGATTGCTAATATCTGGCGCCGTTAGCAGTTGACACCTACTTGTTGAACCTAGGAGTCTCTGGGGATTCGATCCTTGGCATCTTTGCTAAGGGAAAAATTTCCACAACACTGCATCTTACACCTTCCACTTGGGGTAACCAACGAGGGGTTAGAGGCCCATCAAGGAGTTTTTCTGGCGTCGTTGCCGGGGACTCCACTCTTCAGGATAGGGGAGTTGCATGCTATCTTTTACCTTTGCTTTTTAGTCTTGTTAATTTACCTTTCAGTTTTTGCTTTAGTACCTTTTATCGAAAATCACAAAAATAGTTATCTTGCTTGCTTGCTACTATGGGTTCTACCAAAAACACTAAATGGGAGGAGTACACCCCTTCTTCCATTACCCCAATTACCACTGTCGGGATCTACAAAAGTAATAAACCTTGTGATTATATTAGTCTTGACGGAGGGTTATGCCAATGGCATGGTCTTCCAGGAAAAGAGTATGAGCCTCAGTTTAAAATTGCTCCTAAGCTTCCCCAAACTTGGGAAGATGTTCAAACTCTTATAATAGAGAGCAATTCAAACAAAGAGGATGACACTACAATTCTGCCCAATAATGATAAAATTGATTTTGATAATTGTAGTATTTCAGAAGTTGTCACCTTTCTACAAGGAATGGCCAAAGATCCCCACACTAGCACGCTTAATCTTGCCTTCACGGAGCATATCACTAATGCTCTCATCAAAGCTATAGAGGAGAAACTTAGAGTAGAAACCTCCATACCTAGAAAGCTAGAGGATGGTTGGGATCCTATGATTAAAATTAAGATAAACAACTTCTCATGATATGCTTTATGTGATATTGTAGCTAGTACTTCTATTATGCCCAAAAGACTATATGATATGCTTAAATTGAAACCTTATGATTCTTGTTCTTTTGGTGTTCGTCTCGTTGATTCTTCCATAAAGAAACCTTTGGGGAGGATCGACGATGTTCTTATCGTTGTTAATGATAATTATGTTCCCGTTGATTTTACTATTATGGATATTGAATGTGATCCTTCATGTCCAATTATTTTGGGACGTCCCTTTTTACGCACCGTTGGTGCTATCATTGACATGAAAGAGGGTAATATAAAATTTCAGTTTCCTCTCAAGAAAGGGATGGAACACTTCCCTCGAAAGAAGATCAAGTTACCTTTTGAGTCCGTTGTACGGGCTAGCTATTCTTTTACTCTTGATAAAACTTGATCTCTATGCATTATGCCTAGCTTAAAGGCATAAAAGAAAGCGCTTTTGGGAGGCAACCCACATGAATAAATTTTTATATTTTGCTTTTGTTGTGTCTTGATGTTGTTTACTACAGTAGCATCATCATTGTATCTTTGCTTTTCATATTTGTGCCAAGTATAGCCTCTGATTGCTAGAAAGTTCAAAAGTTGTGAGGTGCTGTCCAGGAAACAGATTTTGTCCTTGGATAGAAAAATTCGTATAAAATCACGAGATCATCTTTTTGGTCTGAATTTTTTCGACAGCGTTCTCTATATAATTGTCTTTCGTGCGTCTGTTTTGAGTTTTTTATTTGAGTTGCAGAAGTGCCCCGAACAAATCGATTACTACCTGCTGTTCTGTTTTTCACAGATTCTGTCCTGTTTTGCCTTTCCTTCATTTTGCAAACCAAGAGCTTGCTTTTTCTTTGCAAAAATCTTTTGGCAATCTTGAGAAACAGTAGAACTTCAAGAATATCTTTATTTCCAGCAAGTAACAATTATTTTATTTAGGGTACTAACCTCGCTAATCAGATTATGATGAGTTATGTATGAAGGGAGTTTTCAAGTGTGCGAGGGAAGATGATAAAAAGATTCAGGAGTGTCAAGCGCTCAAGCTTGGGGATGCCCCCGTGCACCCCCAAGAAATATTCAAGGAGACTCAAGCGTCTAAGCTTGGGGATGCCCCCGTGCATCCCCTTCTCCATCGACATTATCAGTTCGTCTTTCGTTCCGCTATATTTTTATCACTTCATGTGTTAAGTGCTATGCTTGGAGCGTCTTGCTTTTATTTTTCTTTTTAGTTTTCCATAACGAGTCGGAACTCAGCTTTCTTTATGTGGGAGAGAAACATGCTCCACTTCTACCTAGAACATAACATAGAATTTTCATGTCTATCCTTGCTGTGTGTGTTCTTTGTCTTTTAATAGCTACTATCATGCTCTGCTCTTAGTATTCATGCTTATCTTTTCAAATAGCTTTTGTTTAGTTGGTTGCTTGAACTCTCTTTAATTATCATGCTCACCTTATTAAGAGAGTTTGCTTCCGTTGCATTGGTTGATATGTCTATGATAAAGATGCTACGTGCATAATGGCGCTTAGTAGTTCAGGTTTTCTTATGGTTAATCTCAAATAGCTGGGGGATTCCCAATGTGTTATTGGAGTACCAACATGATTTGTTTGCCTATGATGTGGTATGGTTTAGTAATATCTTCCTTCAAGAATTTATTTTGATTGACTTGGCGTATGCTCACGCATATTTAAGACTGTAAAGAAAGTCTGTCAAGCCTTGATGATCTTTTATTTCTGAGTAGCGATATAACTACCATACCTGATTCAATATTGCTTTGTCGCTCTGCATGATTATGACCGTCATTGCTCTCTTAGTTGGTCGCTCCCAGTCTTTTGCTAACCTCCACCTGTACTAAGCAGACTAACTTTGCAATACATAGCTCATGGGAAAGTAGCTTAAAGACTATTGTGGTAAAGAATATGTTGCCTATGTATCTTATTTCTTATAAGTTGCTTGCTGAGCGGTAACCATGTTTCTGGGGACGCCATCAACTGTCACACTTTTGTTGAATATCATGTGAGTTGCTATGCATGTTCGTCTTGTCTGAAGTAAGGGTGATTTGCCATGGGTTGAATGAGTATGCATATTGTTAGAGAAGAACATTGGGCCGCCAACCAAAGCCATGCATCATGGTGGAAGTTTTAGCTTGGACATTAATCCTTAATCTCTTATGAGAATATGCTTATGCATTAAAGAGGAGTCCATCATCTATTTTCTATGTTGTCCCGGTATGGATGTCCTCAAGTTGAGATCTATCAAAAACGAGAAATCAAATGCGATTTATCTCCTTGGACCTTTGTATAGGTGACATAGAGGTACCCCTTTGTGACACTTGGTTGAAACATATGTAATGCAATGATAACCCATGGAAATCCGAGCTAATTAGGACAAGGTGCGAGCACTATTGGTATTCGATGCATGAGGCTTGCAACTTATAGGATGTCTTATGCATGACACATATGAAGTACTACTATCGTTGACAAAATTGCTTCTATGTTTTCAAAATAAAAAAACTCTAGCACATAACCATTCTTTTACTTTTCGAGTCTGCACTTTCTTTCTTCAAAGCACCAACTACTGAGAGCATGATTGTCATTCTAAGTGTAATGTGCATTGTCCCAAAGTAGCATTGTCTTTTGCATGATTGTGATATCGTTTATTTTGAAATCATTGTATCTAGTCATCACTTAAACCTTGAAGATGCCCCTGCATTTATGTTTTGCTTCACTAAAGGGGGCAAGCTAGATATCACTTTATCATATTTGCACATCGTGTTCATTGCAAATCTTTTTGATGTTTCAGTTTCATATTGTAAAACTTTCAGTCCTTAGTGATTTTCTCATGAGGGAACTCAATTACTTTAGATTCATTATCGCAGTAAGCTTTTGTCATATGACTATGAATAAGTCCTATATGGTTAATAGCATGTCACCACAGAAATTATTCTTGTTATCATTTACCTACTCGAGGACGAGCAGGAATTAAGTTTGGGGATGTTGATACGTCCAAAACGTATCTATAATTTATGCTTGCTCCATGCCACTTTTGGGTGATATTGCTATGATATTCATACACTTCCATACACTTTTGATCATATTTGGACTAACCTATTAACTCAGTGCACCCCAGTGTCAGTTTCTGTTTTCGGCTATTTTTGTATTTCAGGTTTTCACGTTACGAGAACTGCGAGGAAAAATCCAGAAAAATTATATAAAAAATCAGCGTTTCAGAACCTACCGTGCGCCCGAAGGACAGCCGGGGGGGGGGGCCACCAGGGCTCCAGGCGCCCTGGCGGCGGCCCCCCTGGGCCGCGCCGGGGGGGCGCCTGGCCCCCCCGAGCCCCGTCTGGTGCCCCCCTTCGACATATATTTAGAGCGTCATTCGAAACCCTCGGGACGGGAACTCTTTTTCGCGATCTCATCTCTGTTCCGCCGCCGCCGCCGCTTCGAAGATCGGGAGCACCAGGAGAACTCTTCCCGGCACCCTGTCGGAGGGGAGGATCACCATCGGGAGCATCTCCACCACCATGGACGCCTCCCGGATGAGTTGTGAGTAGTCTCCCTTGGACCATGAGTCCATGACCAGTAGCTATGTGATGTTCTCCTCCCGTTCTTGTGCTTCACTAATTAGTCCTCGTGAGCTGCCCTACATGATCGAGGCACATATGTAATCCTTATGCTGTTGCTATGATGAGTTTGCTGGGATCCGATGGATTATGAGATTATGTTCAGATTGTGATTGAGTAATATATTTGATCTACCTCTTTTATATTTATGTTCATAAGTAATTCTTGCATGTTCTTGCTTTGGGCAAGTAATGGGTAGTGACTCCAAGAGGGAACGTTATGCTCGATTGTGGGTTCATGCCCCTCGATGACTAGCTTGAGTGACAGAAACATGAGTCTAGGGGATGTGTTGTTGCCACAAGGGGAAAAACAACGGTGCTTGTGCCCGCGGGTGCAAGCATTGTTTACTTTACGCAAAGTTCTTTTAATGCAGTTGTCTGTTGCATTGAGTTTACACTATGGGTGGGACTCGCAACTTAATACCAGCGAGATGTTCTGGATAGATATCTCAAGGTGGATGAATAATAGTAGATATTGATGGATTTCGGTCTACTTACTTTGGCGTACCGCCCATGCTTTGAACCTCAACCTTTCTTGCAATGTAGTCAGCATTGGTTTGCGTTCGTGGTCCTGTCAATTGCCCAGCTGTAATTCGTTTACCTCACATAGCTGTTTTATCGTCTTTTGGGAGAGAGACATCACTAGTGAACATCATGAGACTCCGGTCCATATTACCATCATTGATCACATCCGCTATTTACTTTTCGCTTTTACTTACTATTGCAAACATTATCTATCACTACTATCATTTGCGTTTAATCATTTGTGAACTACAAGGCCGGAGGGATTGACAACCTCTCTGTACTCGTTGGGAGCAAAGTTATTTGTATCTGTGTGCAGGTCCACGTTGATTGCTAATTTCTGGCGCCGTTAGCAGTTGACACCTACTTGTTGAACCTATGAGTCTCTGGGGATTCGATCCTTGGCATCTTTGCTAAGGGAAAAACTTCCACAATACTGCATCTTACACCTTCCATTTAGGGTAACCAACGAGGGGTTAGAGGCCCATCAGCCGCGCGGCCTCATCCTGAATCGTATGACGTCGACGGCGCCGCCAACCCCAACGCCGACGCCCACGCCGCCACCAAGCCCAAGCGATGATGCCTCCACGACGCCGAGGGGCACAGAAGCCGCGCCGACGCCTCCCCGCACTGAAGTCGCGCCGACGCCGTCCAGCCCTCGCACGCCGACTACCCCGACGCCGCCGGAGGACGACGTCATCGCCGTTTGATGCATTCGCTTACGCGTCCTATCTTTTTGCCGCCGAACTTTTCATTTTGATCGCCGAACTGTGGCGTGATCGCCGATCGGTGGCTTTTTTGAAGCGGGAATGGACAGAGTTCGAATTTGAGACGCCTTAGGACGGCATCTGATGATGTGGCTGGGGTGTGGATCACCCCAGGGCCTAAAATTCACCGGAAAAAAGGTAAAAAAAACGCTGGCCTATGCGCTGAAGGGCCGAAGAAGTGAAGATGCTCTAACCAACCAGCGATGCAGGGTATCAAGTACCACACCACACGTCACGCTACCACCCGATCCAATTCATGAGGATATCGATGGGTCACACGCACGCGCAGGGGTCAATAATTTTCAGCACGAGACAGCTCCACGTGCAGATGTATATTAGGGATCATCAATCATGGACCATCTCCCATTTACACTTACACGAAGGTCTGCCGGGTGTGTGTGTGACGGACCTACCGTAGCCGTACCGTGCTAAAATTAAATCTACATGTATTATTGACCTCTCACCTCTGCCATGTACTGTATGCATGCACCTGGGTGTGAAACGAGAAACACAGGAGACGGGGTATTGCCCATCACATCGCCGCCGTCCTCCGTCTCCCTGCTGTGGCTTCCGCGTACGTCTTGTCTGACCAAGATGTGTTGTCACGTAGCAAGCGTGTATACATACATGATTAAATATCTAAAAATATCATCCAGCTATAGCTAAGCTAGAGATGCAGGGTAGCACGTAACACACGTCGCCTAGGCCATTTCCAATTCAGAAATTCAATCATTTCAAGCGTGCAGAGACGTCGAATTCAGCTGTATCTGCATCCACTTCCCGATTGTGCATGGTCGGCAGCCACTCCATCTATCCCGTCCGCATACATAAGACCGCTAACAGTAATCTAGACGAAAGTTAATATTATTTTCTCGAACCAGCAATCTATTCAATACTTGCATGCATGTAGTCATAATGACAATTCGATCAACTTCCTATCCTTTCTTTACATGCATGCGGTGTATTAATGATTTTATAATAAACAAAAAGATAAAGCAAGACATTAAATTTTACATTGATACCTGTAATATAAGTTTGTAATCTTCTACTCCCTCCGTCCGAAAATACTTGTCATTAAAATAAACAAAATGTGATATATCTAAACTAAAATACATCTAAATACATCTCATTTTATTTATTTTGATGCAAGTATTTCTGGACGGAGGGAGTACTATATAAAATGGAGGTAGTACTAAACTTTAGAGCACTCCACCATGAAAACCAAACTATAGCACCAGCCTTTAGCAGCTTGTCTTATATGTGGTCGGTTATTTTCGAAGCTTTTTATACTAAAGTTAGTACTAAGCTTAAGACATTTACTTTAGGATGGAATGAGTAGCTTATATTCTAAGCCCTTCTCTTTCCTCCTTGATAGCAAAAACACAAGGGGAAAATGTGCTTCCCAATCTTTTGGTTAGAGCTACTCCAACCGGTCGATCTAAATTGTTTGCACGTGTCCATTGGGATCGAAAAGGACCAAAGCGCTGGCTCAACACGCGGACCCAAACCGAAACCAGGTCCGCTCGATGTTCGTCTTGACACATTTCGGTCTCAAATTAGTGACTGGTTTGCGTCCACACGGACACAAAAAGGATACGACATGCGTCCTCTCGGTATCCACCGGGGCCCCACCTGTCGGCCATCCAACCACCGCCCACGGTTGTATTAAACGCGAGCACCGACTTCGGGCCCGCCTGACAGTGGGTGGAAGCTGCGGGTGGTCGTCCTTTTTAATGCAAGCATGGGGGGGGGGCTCATCCACTCCCCTCCTCCGTCCACATCGAGATACAAACTTGCCCCCCTCGCCTGCAACACCAAACCCTGGCGCGTGCTAGGTTGTTTTTCAGCAAGGGCAAGGGGAACCTCATCCCCGGCGCAAGCTCGTCCCGCGCGCCGCCGCCACCTCCTCAACGGCGGGCTGCCACGGGAGAGGGAGCGGTTGTAAATCCTAGTGCACTAAGTGCGGTCGCATTGGCAGTACCGCCAGCCCCTCCCGTACCAGATATCAACCTGCTCCATGGTTGGCATCTGGAACCGCGGCGCATTCTGGTGCCGGCGATGCCGCGGTCGGTGCTGGTGCATGCCGAGAAGGTGAGCAAGCGCCGCGAGCTTCTGACGTCGGAGCAGCTCCGGTTCCCTGCGTACGTGTCGGTCTCTCCCAACTGGGAGGTCTGGTTTGTGATGGAGCACGAGGAGGAGTGCTGCCACGGAGTCTAACTCAACCCCGTCGTCCCATCGCCGCCCCTCGGAAGTCAAGCTGGAGGAGGAGGAAGCCTACCAAGCCGTGCCAGAGGCGGCCATGTAGTGCACTCTGCAGGAGAACCGGCGCAACGAGGACACACACAGGGATGGCCTGGAGGAGGCCCTCGCGATGTCCGCGGACGACGACTACATCATCATCTCGCCGCCGCCGCCGTTGTTGCTCATCCTCGAACCCAAGGTCGAGCCGCCGTCCACAGAACACGAGTCGGAGTGGTACCAGTGGATTGGCCAACTCCGCGAGTGGGTCCGTGCGCCGCATGTCTGGCTCGACGCGACGCCGAAGCAATATGTGACGTACCTCCAACACGGAGGGCGCGCGCGCTGGCGGAGGAGCGCGAGGATGGCGAGCGGCAGATGGAGATGAAAGGGCGCTGGGCACGGGAGGAGAAGGAGCGTCGAGAGAGGGAGGAGGAGGAGCGTGCCCGTGGTGCAGACACAATAGTGCAGCCGATGAGGCAGATAGCGGAGGAGGCGGAGTGGGCGGCATGGGAGAGCGCTTTCCCCTGGGTTGGGATGGTGTCGGCGTTTATTTGCTAATTAATAGCATTGCATGCAATTGATTGACCACTGCATGTCGTGTTTGGTAGTCTCAATTCATTGAAAGCACACACGCCTCACATCTCTTATTGGTTGATTGCTTTATTAATATCAAAAACCAATACTCCATCCGTTTCAGTTTACATGTCTGGCGCCTATACCTAGATTGGTCAAATTGACGACCTAGGGGTACGCACACGCCTTGTAAACTGGAAGAGGAGGAATAAACGAGATGAAAGTTAATGCATCACGCCTAAGTATTTTGAGATTATTTAGTTTTCGCAAGGTGATTTATACACCTGGATTATTTGAAGTATTGCGCTCCAGCCATATGTATCGAGCTATCCGCACACCACTCCGATTGGCATTAGCTCTACGCCCCCAACCTAGCTAGTTGCATCCCGACCGGCTATCCAAAAACCAAGACAATTCAGTTCATGTGTGGTTTTATTTCGGTTCAGTAGTATTATAGATTTTTCACCAAACAACTCGTACAATAAGACGAGGCAACAAAGCTGCAAAAGGTTGAACTACAGTTTCTCAATGGTTTATTTCCCAATGTTTCTGTGAGCGAGGGAGTTTAAACTGTTTCTTTAGAAACTAGAGAAAAATAACTGACCCATTTTATCGTAGTAAATATTTTAAAGAAAAATCTTGAGGATCATTGAATCAGAAACACTATGTGGCAATTTTTTTAAAAAAAATCAAACATGGGGAGAGAACTCCCCCACCTGAATCTATTGATATATCATTATCAACGGAGCAACTGCTCAAGCGTCACTACAACAGCAGAAGGGGAGTACACTTTGAGGGGAAGAGAGGAAGAGAGGACACTCATCATCGACCCGAGATCATTTAGGCGGCACAAGGGCATGTAACCAAACATCATTGTGCCCGCATTGGTCAGGACCGAAGCGGCCTCGCCAGAGAACCTATCAGCCCAGTAGGCCTTCCTCGTGGTTGCAAGGGAGTGTGTCCCTCCTCCAAACACCATGACATTCCTACCTTTCCACAAATGTGAGCTACAGAGCAACATGAAAGCGTTTGGCGATGCTTCACCGATCGCGTGGAGACATCGAAGAGATGCAGCACCCGCACCATACACCCGGCGGTACACACGCGCATGGCTCTCCAGAAGGCACACACAAAGGTACACCAGAAGATCAAGTGGTCGGGCATCTCGAGAGGCAGTGTCGCACCCAGGGTAGCCATCCCCACTCATCTTGACGATATGCTTCTTCAACAGGTTGTCGCACATGTGGATCCTGCCCAACATGAGCAGCCAGAAGATCAACCCGACCCTCAACGGCGCAGGTGATCTCCGAAGGAAGGCCTCGCCACCGAACCGAGCTAGCTTGTACGTCGCGCTAGAGGTGTACTCTTCTTTTGGCGCCCAACAAAGCACAGCACTCCGGAGGTCGGAGGCAATGTTGTCGCTCCCGTGCCCGATGAGAGGGCGTAACACAAGGCGCTCCCTGGCAGCTGTAGCAGAAAGCTGTGGAACAACGTCAAGGCCGAGAGCGCGAACAGTCCAAACCGACGCCTCCGGGCTCGTGGCGTGCGTGGCGAGCGCAGGTAAGGCACATCGAACAGGGTCTTAGGGGAGCTAATGGTCTGCCGAGAAGGCAGTTTTCCGGCCATCCCCCACCACGAGAGATATTATGTGGAGATTATATTTTCTGCAGAAATATGATACAAAATATCATATCGAATACACCAATGCGTGGATGGGCTCTTAGGGCATCTCCAACGATGACCCACAAACTTCCTCCCGCATCCGTCCGCGGACATGGAAGGGTAGTCCATGGACACAGATGTGGGAGGCAGCCATCCAGTCGTAGATGCATACATATTCACAACAACTCGAACCAACCGGACGAAATTCGTTCAAACAAGTCCGGATTTCATATAAACACGTCCGGTTTTCATATAAACATAACTGATTTCATATCAACATGATGGATTTCATTACAATTACACCAAAGCGGTGCTAGTCAGGCTCTGGAGTATAATTAATACCTAATATAAATTACCATTAGTGCCTGGTCCACATGTCTTGCCACCAGCTCTGAGAACTGAAGCTTCATCGTCTCTAGTTCCGCCTCGGCGCTCTCCTGCCCCGCCTCCATAACCTCTGCCTCCAAAGCCCCGGGAACTGAAGTTGTTCGCCTCCACATCGCCGCCAATCGACTAATCAGCCGCCGATGTCGAGCCCACCAAGTTTGGCGTCGACAATAGAGGAGGAGTGATACGTCCAAAACGTATCTATAATTTATGCTTGCTCCATGCCTTTTTTGTGTGATATTGCTATGATATTTATGCACTTACATACACTTTTGATCATATTTGGACTAACCTACTAATGGTTGCAAAAGTGCACAATGTTCTTGTTTTACACTTTATTGTGTAGGAATTACTTGGAAATTGACAAAAACGCAAAAGGAGTCGTATTGGAGTAGGACTCTGACTTTTCTGAAATCTGTCTGAGAACGTTTTTTAAAGATGGTCACGTTCCGGCCCGAAGACGTCGTCAAACGGAAAAAGTCTAGTTGCGAAAGTTGTGGGGAATTTCGAGGCGATGCTTCTGGATATAAAATTCGTCCAAATCGGAGTCCAGACGGCCGAGTAAAGCCCGTTTTACTGAGGCCCAAAATCTGATGACAGGAATCCGAGAGTCTATATAAAGAGAGAAAACCTAGGTACCAAGGGCCACGAATTTTCATCCTCCCGAGCCGCCGTCTTGGAGGGGAGGACCAGCACCATTGCAGCACCATCCACAAGGAAGAAGGGGGGCCAAGGAGCCACTACCCCCTAGGGCCGCCGCCGCCGCCTCCGTGGCTGCCACCGGCCGTCTCCTCCTCGCGGGGCCGCACCTCTCCATCAACACCATCATCAACCTCCTCCTCACCATGTCCATGCGTGAGTAGTCTTCTCCGGGGCCGAGGGCTCGTACGTGTAGCTATGTGGTGATCTTCGTTGTGATCATAGGCTATGTTAATCTAGGGTGATCTCATGATATTTCCCCTTCCTCTATGTATTGGATTGATGTACTCACTTGTCTTTATCTAGTATAATCCCCGAGACCAAGGTGACAGCGGTCTATTGGACATGGATTAGAAAAATATTTTTATGAGTGATTTCCTCTCTTGTGTGTTGATTGAAGATTGAGAGTCTCTTGGTGCTTGTCTTTGACTATCCTTTAGATATGTTGTGGTGATTGTGAGACTCTCTTTGGATGGCCGCGGTGACATTGGGAAATCCTTAGATTGAGAACTACGAACTTTGAGGTGTGCTTTTGTAGTTCTACATAATTCTCGTCCTCTCTTGACCACGAAGGAATGACCTCCGGGTGCGTCTCCATTGCATGTTTTATGGAAAATATCATGTGATTCGATTATGTTAATGTTGTTGGGAGTTGCCACTTGTGAAAGTATGATCCCTAGGCCTTGTTTCGACCATTGCAATACCATTTGTGCTCACGTTTACCACTTGTTTGCTTGCTGCACTTTTTATTACAGATTTATATTACTTTGTTTTGCCATCCATATCACTTGTCATTTGACATCTCTTCGCCGAACTAGTGCACCTATACATCTAACAAGTGTATTAGGTGTGTTGGGGACACAAGAGACTTCTTGTATCTTAGTTGCAGGGTTGCTTGAGAGAGACCAATCTTCAACCTCTACTTCCCTGAGTTCGATAAACCTTAGGTCATCCACTTGAGGGAAATTGCTGCTGTCCTACAAACCTCTGCGCTTGGAGGCCCAACATAGTCTACAAGAGTAGAAGCGTGTGTAGACATCAAGCTATTTCTGGCGCCGTTGCCGGGGAAGTGAGTGCTTGAAGGTATATCTTTAGATCTTGCAATTAAATCTTTTTGTTTCTTATTTTTATTTCACTAGTTTTGCTTAATGGAAAAAAACAAAAATATGAGAGAGCTTTATAAGCTCTACCTTGCTTTGGGACATGATGTGTTTGAAGAGAAAATTAAAAAACCTATGGAACTTTATTATTTGCATAACAATCATGATGGTGGTGATGTTATTAGTATGCTTTCTTTGAATATCAATATTGCTAATGACATGGAAAGCTCTAAGCTTGGGGATGACACGTTTGATGAACATGATATTTTTAGTCCCCCAACTTTTGAGGAGAAAATTTACTTTGATGATACTATGCCTCCTATATATGATGATTACAATGATGAATATGATATTTTCAGTCCACCTACTATTGAGGATAAAATTTATTATGATTATGATATGCCTCCTAAATACGATGATTACCATTATGGTTATGATAGTCTTACTCTCACTATTCCTAATAAGAAAGATTTTGCATATATGAAGAGTAATGACACTTTTATGCTTTTGGATCATGGAAATAATGCCTTATGTGATAGTTATATTGTTGAGTTCATCCATGATGCCACTGAAATTTATAATGAGAGAGGGAGACATGGTTCTAAATATCTTAATAATAAGAAGTTTCCTCTTTTTATGGTGAATATTTTGAAGTTATGCTTGTTTTGCCTTCCTATGCTTATTGCTTTGTGCTTCAATGAATTATTCTATTGCAATATTCCTATGCATAGGAAGCATGTTAGGCTTAAATGTATTTGGTATTTGCTTCTTGATGCTCTCTTTTGTTTTTCAACTCTTATTCCTACGAGAGCATCATTAAAGTCTTAAGCCTATCTTTATGGCTATAAAGAAAGAGCTCTAGGGAGACAACCTTTGTTATATTTTCTTTCAGTTTTAGTGGTCTTGATGTTTGTTACTACTGTAGCAACATCATTGTATCTTTATTTTTCAGCTTTGTGCCAAGTTTAGCCTCTGATTGCAAGAAAGTTCAAAAGTTGTGACGTGCTGTCCAGGAAACAGATTCTGTCCTTGGACAGAAAAAATTGTATAAAATAACCAGATCATCTTTTTGGTCTGAATTGTTTCGACAGCGTGCTCTATACAATTGTCTTTCGGGCGTCTGTTCTGAGTTTTTTGATTTGAGTTGCAGAAGTGCCCCGAAAAAATCATTTACTACCCGCTGGTCTGTTTTTCACAGATTCTGTCCTGTTTTGCCTTTCCTTCATTTTGCAAACCTTGAGCTTGCTTTTTCTTCGCAAAAACCTTTTGGCAATCTTGAGAAACAGTAGACCTTCAAGAATATCCTTATTTCCAGCAAGGAACAATTATTTTATTAAGGGTACTAACCTCGCTAATCAGATTATGATGAGTTATGTATGAAGGGAGTTTTCAAGTGTGCGAGGGAAGATGATAAAAAGATTCAGGAGTGTCAAACGCTCAAGCTTGGGGATGCCCCCATGCACCCCCAAGAAATATTCAAGAAGACTCAAGCGTCCAAGCTTGGGGATGCCCCCGTGCATCCCCTTCTCCATCAACAATTATCAGTTCGTCTTTCGTTCCACTATATTTTTATCACTTCATGTGTTAAGAGACTTCTTGTATCTTAGTTGCAGGGTTGCTTGAGAGAGACCATCTTCAACCTCTACTTCCCTGAGTTCGATAAACCTTAGGTCATGCACTTGAGGGAAATTGCTGCTGTCCTACAAACCTCTGCGCTTGGAGGCCCAACATAGTCTACAAGAGTAGAAGCGTGTGTAGACATCAAGGAGCAGTGGCCTTCCTGGGATCAGAGCGACGACAACCAACCTTGCACTAATCTTCCTCGCTGCCGGCGACGCCTGCAGACATGTTGGCTTGTTTGTAGTCGTGGCGGCAGGGCGCGGCCTCGGCGTTGTCCTCCTCCTCATCGGTCTCGCCGAGCGCAGCCTCGCCCGCCTCGTTGTCACACTCCTTGCCGACGGCGCCACCTTCACCCCCCGATGGCGATACCACCAGCGGGTGTGGCAGATCTCGCGAGCGAAACGATAGGACTCGACCATCGCCTCCTGCTCCGCCATGTCCACGTCCGAAGCGACCGCCCTGTCGGCGGCGAGTTGCTCCTCCACCTGTAGCTGCTCCTGGGGGAGGTGGTGGTTGTAGGCGGCTTCGACATGCGCCTCCCAAAACTGCTCCCCTCGCTCCTCCCGCACAATATCCATGTAATGGGCACATGCCTCGCCGATAGTTATGGTGCAATGCACCTACGAGGGTGGCACGAAGGAGTAGGAGGGTGGCTCGGAGGAGTAGGCTGTCACTGGCTTGATGTCGACAGTGTCCTCCATTCAGACGTTGTCGTCCTCCGCCTACCTGCCGGACAGGTAGCCGGCAGCAATGGCGGCCATTTCCTTCTTTTGGTCCGGCGTCAGCCCGTCCTAGAGAGCTTTTGCGGGGGAGGAATCCATTACGGGAGTGGTACGAAGAGGAATCGGAGGCGGGGTGACTGCGGCTATGGCTGGGGCAACGATTTATGTAGCAATGGCGGGCGGCAGAGGAACGAACGGGTGGCGCCGGAGGAGATGCCTCAGCAAGCGCGTGCCATCAATGTGGGCGGCAAACGAACGGATGGGGGGGGGGCAGTCGTGTCGTTTGAACGCGTCGTAGTCGCCTGCACCGGAAACCGACACGAACGGTGTTCTCTCGGCCAGCGCGCCACTTCAATGTTGACGCCAGTGAGTGATCGCGTCTGCTCTAGGCGTGCATGAATGCAACCACTGACGCTCAGGAGCGGCGCTGGAGGGAGAAGGTTTTTTTTGTGGATCAGAACGGTCAGAAGCAAGCTTTGGAGCAATCCAAACTCTCGCAAAAAACCCAACGTTTGTATTCGGTTTGTTGGGTAAATCGCATCTAGACTGTCTTGTAGATTAATACAAAACAATGTTGGATGGCTTCTAGCGCCGCTCGTGAGCAACACGCATGCCAAAGGTTTGTGGGTGAACGTTGAGCAAAGTGATCCTCCTGGCCGGAGACTGGAGAGGGTTTGAACCTCGCTACATATCCAAAATACATTACCGGATGGGCATTTGTTCCTTAGGATGGCACCCGCAACTAAGAGACGCAGAATACGAAATAAGTAGATTTGTTTTTGTTTTTTGTTTTTTGTTTTTTTGTTTTTTAGCAATACCAATTGAACTTTCAAATGGACAACCAAATTATTAGCATGTATACTACTCCTTCCAATTAATCCCTCCGTTTCTTTTTACTCTGCATATAAGATTTGTGCCGAGTTAAATTTTACAAACTTTGATCAACTTTGTATAAAAATATATTAACATACACAATACCGAATATACGTAATATGAAATTACATTTCATAATGAATCTAAGATATTCCTTTGGCTTGTAAATGCTGATACTATTTTTTATAAGTTTATAAGTTTAGTCAAAATAAAGATACTTTGACTTCAGACAAAAGTTAAACAGAGGGAGTACTTGTATAAGGCCATTATTGAAAATATACTTTGCATTTATATAAAGTCATCAACAGTAATCGAGATAAAAATTAGCAATCTATTTAATACTTGCATATGCACGTAGTTATAACGATACTTCAATCGGTCTTCTATCTTTTCCTTGTATACATGCGGTGTATTAATGATTTAAACGAAAAGAGAGTTTGATTTAGAAAGCAAGGCATTAAATTTTACCTTGATTTTTCCTTGTATACATGCGGTGTATTGATGATTCAAACAAAAAGAAAGTTTGATTTAGAAAGCAAGATATTAAATTTTACCTTGGTTTCTACTCAAGCCAGACATTCACTCTTTGACGGGGAGGGAGCAAGTTTACGACATTGTATATAAAAATGAAGGGAGTACTGTATTAGATTACCCATGATGGATAGTAACATAAAGTAGTAACATGCCCATGTTACTACGCTATGTTACTACCTCTATAGTGGGGACTAACATGTGTGTGGTAACATGCATCACTTCATTTATTAGGCTATAGACTCATCTTGCCTTGATATATGTGATGTTACTCATACTACTAGTAACTACTAACATGTGTGTAGTAGCTATGTTACCGCATGCCTCTTTTTCTTCATTTATTGCTTGCCACATCATCTATTTTATTTAGATATGTGTGATGTTACTACCTATGTTACTCTCATTGTGAGTAGTCTTAGGCCCCTCTCAATGCTCCACCTTGTACATATGCTAAGCCTTCCACGTAGGCAAAAAATCTGATGTGGCAAGTTATTTAACAGGAGAGAGATGTGTGTGGTGACCCCAGGAAAAAACAATGCTAAGCGCGTGAACCTAGGCAAAATATTAAAATGAAGGAAGCACACCAATGCATGAAGAGCTTTAGTTGCTAAATCATTAAATAAAGCATGCTTAGCTACCACCTATGCATTGGGGAGTATAGTTGCTAAGCTATTTAATGTGCTTAGCACCTCATCTAAGGACCCATGCATAGGTGCTTAGCTTATGGTTGCTAAGCTTGCTTCATTTAATAATTTAGCTACTAAAGCTCTTCATGTATTGGTGGGCTTCCTTTCTTTAAATGTTTTGCCTAGGTTCACGCGCTTAGCATTGTTTCTTCCTGGGTCACCACACTCATCTCTCTTCTCTTAAATAACTTGCCAATCAGACTTTTTGCCTACGTGGAAGGCTTAGCACCTGTACAAGGTGGAGCATTGGGAGGGGCCTAAGGCTACTTCCAATGCATTGCTGCTAACATAAGGTGCTAAGCATATTAAAAACTTTAGCAACTAAAGCCTCCAATGCATAAGTGCTTAACTTGTTGGTGCTAAGCATGCTTCATTTAATAATTTTGCAACTAAAGTTCTTCATGCAATAGTGGGATTCTTCTATTTATGTCTTTTGCCTAGGTTCTCGCGCTTAACATTGTTTCTTCCTGGGCTATCACACTCACCTCTCTCCTCTTAATTACCTTGACACATCAGATTTTTTGCCTACATGGCAGACTTAGCACCTGTACAAGGTGGAACATTGGAAGGGGCCTAAGAACCGATGCATCGGGAGCAGCCTTAGCACACGAACAAAACTGTCCTGGGTGTGGTGATGATGGTAAACTCTTTTACATGGATGGGTTTACTACATCAAGATTGAAGCAGAGCAGCCTGTATTTACAGCTCGCAATTACGTACATGCGTACACGCGAATCGACACTGGGTCATCACTTCTCCCTCCGTCTCCGCACGGTTGCTGCTTCATATCATAGCTGCAGGCGGTCAAGAGCGAAGAGAGAGGATTCATCGATCTCGAAAACATCCTTTCCAAACCCGGCCATCAGGCAGCTCGGATTTTCATTATTTTGAGAGAATCAGAAGGCGCAGCAGGAGGAGAAGAGGCGGCTCCACGCGGCCGATTCGGCATCGGCCCTCCTCGTCCGCCTCCTCCCTCTCAGCTTCTTCCTGGCGGCGGCTTCAGCCATGGCGGCGGTGGCGGCTACGTGCACGTACTTCCGCGGCGCGCTGCCGTCCATGCCGCTGAGCAGCTCCCACATGACGTGCACGTCGTCGTACTCGCACGTCCGGACCTCCCTGCGCAGCTCGCCAAGACCTGCAACTCATGGATGAATCACCACTCATCAGCTCCATCGTCCACGATGATAAGAGACAGGAGAGGTAGGAATAGGAGGGAGAGGAAACTCACCGGTGGATCGACGGAGGCCGAGGCGCCCGCGAAGGCCGAGCCAGACCCGCTTTACCGGCACAGCGGCGCGGCGAAGGCAGGGGTACGACATGCTGCTAGCTTAATTAGCGCGCGAGCTCTCTAGCTTGGAGTGTGAAGATTCTAGTGCTGGCCGAGAGAAATCTGTGTCTCTGCCGATCAGCTCTTGGAGGGACGGCCGAAGAATTAATCAAGCAAGCTCCAGCACACGCACACCCTCTCTCTCTCTGTCTCTGATTCTGTTTGTGGCGCCCGTTGTGGTCTGCTTTATAGGCGAGCTGGGGTGAGAGAGAGGAAGATGACTGATCGATTGTAGTTACTGTCTTACCGGACGTACGGCGTGCATTGTCACTGACCTGACCGTCTGACGTGGACGCGTCAGAGGCCGGCGATTGAGCACGTGGATGGAGCATGGATGGCAGTCGGCGACGCTGGGTACGTCTCCCTGGCCGCGCACTGCACACCAGCGCGTCTGAACAAGCGGCTTAGGATTAGCTGAACATCACTGTACGTACTCTTCCAGTAATTTCTACTCTACTACTCGATGCCCATTTTGTTTTTTCGACCTACGCGTTCCGTTTTCAGTTGCAGGAAAACGCGCACAGGCCGACGCGTGTCCCGTTAAAATCGGCCAAGGCCAGCAGCTAGCGCTCCCGGCTACTGCTAGGATTAGCCGGCCACTGTACGTACTCTTCATAAGTATGATCATTCGGTTTCCGAAACAAATTGTTGGTCTTCCCGCTTTGATAATTTGCCCCCCCCCCATAATGTTACGATTAGGTAGTTCTCCCTCTGTAAAATAAATAAATAAGAGCGTTTAGGAGGAAGTACATGCATGCACACCTGAAGATGGACGGAGACATAAATATTTTCCGGACTGTTGCCAGCGGTGATATGGACAGTGGCGAGGGGTGCATGATCGATTCCATACATGCACGGAGCCGTGTTAGTGTGGAGGAGAGTTTTTCAACGGTGCGCGGAAACAAATTCGGAATAAACTAGATCTTGTGCACGACTAGTACGTAGCTATGTGAAACAACGGCAGAGCCTCCGCCTCCAGTTTCACATTCTTAAAACGTACCTGTCGTCCCCAACTAAAAATAACCGTTACGTGGACCTTCCTGCTGTACACAAAAAATGTACACAGCAGACAAAAGTGGCCGGATTTGTTATTCTTCTACAAATCCACTGATTAGTGCTCAGTCACTTAACTCCACCTGCACCAGGAGTGATTAGTACTCAATCAATTATCCATTCATCATGACCTATCTCCTCTCCTTAGATTCCTTTCTTCTACAGTACTCCGTCCAATCTAAAATAACTGGTAGTTTTAGTTCAAGAGGGAGTAACTTTTAAGATATCACATGCATGCATGCTACTTCCTCCGTTCCTAAATATAAGTCTTTCTAGAGATTCCACTACAAACTACATACGGATGTATATAGACACATTTTAGAGCGTAGATTCACTCATTTTGATCCGTATGTAGTCCATAATGAAATCTCTAAAAAGACTTATATTTAGGAACGGAGGGAGTATGATTGGTGTTACTTGTCCTGTTGCGACTTGCGATGACCGGAGTTGCAGCTAAATCAGGTGCTACTAGCTTCTTTCCATAATGTAGTGCCTATAAATTTTTACAAAAGTCAAACATTACAAACTTTGATCATGTTTATAAAGAAAAAATATGTACATATAGAATACCAAATGCACATCATTGGATACATCGTGAGTTATATTTTCACAATGGATATGTTTGGTTTGCAGATGTAGACAGTTTTCTCTATACACTTGATCAAAGTTGGCAATGTTTGACTTTTACAAAAATCTATAGGCACTACATTGTGTATCGGAGGGAGTACCTATTATGGCAGTCTGCGTGATCCAACTAGTAGCAGTACTGTTCCCTTCCTTGATCCAATCATGCAACCGTGTCACACATGGTCTCTATTTCCAAATTTACAGGATGGTGTGGCCCATATAATAAAGCACGACCTGATTGCTGGTTTGGCTGCACACGTGACTCGTCATGGTGAGGTTGCTCTACAATATTTTCGTGAGCGGAGGGAAATAGTATACATCCTACGTGTGTATTTTTCCAGAACTTTATAAAACTAAAATGTTGTTTTTTGAAAATTTCAAATTATGGGCTCCATGAAGCTCTCGAGCTCCATTAGCAATTTCTGAAACATACCATTCTTTTACATCTATGAGATGTGTGTGAGTTTTGGATAAATTTCATAAGTTGTTGACACATTGGCTTTATAACTTTTTATATCGATAATAGTGAATTTTATTGGCTCGAAATGAACATTAATGCGATACAAACTCAATGCGTGCATACCTGATCTCTACATAACTACCATGGATGGACACATCCAACATGAACGTGCATACCCAAAGAAACACGCGAGCAAAGAGCAAAGTCATACAAAATCAAAAATATGCCAGATCGAGAAAAAGGAGAAGAGAACAACCCAAATCAATCAAAACAACGATTGAGAAACTACAATAACGATCATACGTGCACAAACCATCTCTTGGCATCACAAAGACAACGGGAAAAGTTCTCCAACATTGACGCTTTCTGGAAGGGAATGACGCTCAAGCGTCACCATTGGCGGATTCAATCAACAACGGCCAGATCCTAGGTTATCATCCTGAAGAACAAGTTCGAGCATATTCAAGCAATACCTTCGAAAAGGTAACAATGCAAAAAAAAAAACATCATTGCCTGATATAACCAACTAGGGTTAGACCTAGGGTTTTCACCATGAAGTTCGAGATGAGGTACTCGAGAAGCACCACCAAATCAAAGCCAATCATGTCTTGCCGCCACCACTTTCCATGATCCCATTAGCTACATGCATAGTATGGTCGTGATGTGAGATGCCAGTCAAGTGAAGACCATGCACACATAAGCAGGCACTCAAGCCGCAATATAAGTCATTCGTGATCAAAGGCTTCAATAATGAAGGTCATCGTCGGACATGGGACAGGGATCAACAAGGGAACAAGGTCACGAGTACTGTAGAAATACCAATTCAGTGTGCTCCGGCAAACCCTCACTATCCTTGAAATTGGTCGACAAAATGTACTTGTCATTACCACAGAATTTTAAGATCCAAGCCCCTTCGGTTCTTCGCGACAATCTCCTAGTAGCACGGGACCGTTGTGCCACCACTTCTACATGCTTGCCTGAAGATGGGATCACAGCCGCTAGCGTATTGCCACCACAGACCACTGGCTAGGCTTGTCTCTACAAGCAGTGAGAGAATGAAAGGATGGGGAGGTAGGAGGTGGCGGCGGCTGGGACATGAGATCATAGGTGGAGTGGAGGTGGTGGTTGTTAGATTAGTCTCTAGCAGCAGCTTTATTGGTTCTTGGCAAAACGATGGAACTCTTCATGTGAAAATTGAAGGAAATATGCCCTAGAGGCAATAATAAAGTTGTTATTTTATGTTTCCTTACATCATGATAAATGTTTATTATTCATGCTAGAATTGTATTAACCAAAAACTTGATACATGTGTGGATACATAGACAAAACACGGTGTCCCTAGTAAGCCTCTACTAGACTAGCTCGTTAATCAAAGATGGTTAAGTTTCCTAATCATAGACATGTGTTGTCATTTGATAACGGGATCATATCATTAGGAGAATGATGTGATGGGCATGACCCACCCGTTAGCTTAGCATAATGATCGTTCAGTTTTACTGCTATTGCTTTCTTCATGGCAAATACATATTCCTCCGACTATGAGATCATGCAACTCCCGGATACCGGAGGATTGCCTTGTGTGCTATCAAACATCACAACGTAACTAGCTGATTATAAAGATGCTCTACAGGTATCTCCGAAGGTGTCTTGTTGGGTTGGCGTGAATCGAGATTAGGATTTGTCACTCCGAGTATAGGAGAGGTATCTCTAGGCCCTCTCGGTAATACACATCATAATAAGCCTTGCAAGCAAATGATTAATGTGTTAGTCACGGGATGATGTATTACAGAACGAGTAAAGAGACTTGCCGGTAACGATATTGAACTAGGTATGAAGATACCGACGATCGAATCTGGGGCAAGTAACATATCGATGGCAAAGGGAATAACGTATGTTGTCATAACTATTCGACCAATAAAGATCTTCGTAGAATATGTGGGAGCCAATATGAGCATCCAGGTTCCGCTATTGGTTATTGACCGGAGAGGTGTCTCGTTCATGTTTACATAGTTCTCGAAACCGCAGGGTCCGCACGCTTAACGTTTGATGACGATATTGTATTATATGAGTTATGTGATTTCGTGACTTAATGTTGTTCGGGGTCCCGGATGAGATCACAGACATGACGAGGAGTCTCTAAATGGTTGAGAGGTAAAGATTGATATATAGAACGATGTATTCGGACACCGAAAGTGTTTCAGGATGCACCATGTACTTATCGGGTCACCGGAAGGGGTTCCGGGTACACCCGGCAAAAGATATGGGCCTTATGGGCCAAGAGGGGAAACACACCAGCCACAAAGGGGCTGGTGCGCCCCCCCCCCCCACATATGGGCTGGCAAAATTGGAGAAGGAAAGGAGAAGAAGAAAAGGAAAAAGGGAATAGGATTCCCACTTCCTTCCTTTTCCATTCCTACTTCGAATAGGAATTGGAGAGGGGGTTTTGGCAAGATTGGAGACGACCCCAAGTAGGTTTCCTCCTACTTGGGGAGCCTCCTTGGCTGCCTCTCCTCCCCTCCAACCTATATATACATGGGGAGGGGGCGTCTAGAACACACACCAACAATTGATAGCTGTGTGTGGCGCCCACCTCCACAGTTTACGCCTCCGGTCATATTCACGTAGTGCTTAGGCAAAGCCCTACGCAGATCACTTCACCATCACGGTCACCACGCCGTCTTACTGACGGAAATCATCTACTTCCTTGACACCTTGCTGGATCAAAGGAACGAGGGACGCCATTGATTTGAACGTGTGCAGAACACGGAGGTGCCGTGCGTTCGGTACTTGATCGGTTGAAGCGCAAAGAAATTCGACTACATCAGCCGCATTGTAAAACGCTTCCTCTTTAGGTCTACGAGGGTACGTAGACACACTCTCCCCCCTCGTTGCTATGCATCTCCTAGATAGATCTTGCGTGAGCGTAGGAATTTTTTTGAAATTGCATGCAACGTTTCCCATCAGTGGCATCATGAGCCAGGTCTATGCTTAGATGATATGCACGCGTAGAACACAAAGAGTTGTGGGCGATGATAGTCATACTGCTTACCACCAACGTCTTATTTTGATTTGGCGGTACTGTGGGATGAAGTGGCCCGGACCAACCTTACATGACCACGTTCATGAGACCGGTTCCACCGACAGACATGAAACTAGTTTTGCATAAAGGTGGTTAGCGGGTGTCTGTTTCTCCTACTTTAGTTGAATCGAATTTGACTGCGGCCGGTCCTTGAAGAAGGGTAAAACAAAAAACTTGACGATACACCGTTGTGGTTTTGTGCCGTAGGTAAGAACGGTTCTTGCTAGAAGCCCGTAGCAGCCACGTAAAACTTGCAACAACAAAGTAGAGGACGTCTAACTTGTTTTTGTAGGGCATGTTGTGATGTGATATGGTCAAGACGTGATGGGTTATACGTTATTGTGTGAGATGATCATGTTTTGTAAATTATCGGCAACCGGTAGGAGCGTTATGGTTGTATCTTTATTGTATGAAATACAAACGTCATGTAATTGCTTTACTTTATCGCTATGAGTTAGCAATAGTCGTAGAAGCAATAGTTGGCGAGACGACCACGATGCTACGATGGAGATCAAGGTGTCAATACGGTGACGATGGAGATCATGACGATGCTTTGGAGATGAAGATCAAAAGCACAAGATGATGATGGCCATATCATGTCACATGTTCTAATTTCATGTGATGTTTATCTTTTATGCATCTTATTTTGCTTAGTACGACGGTAGCATTATGATACGTCCAAAACGTATCTATAATTTTTGCTTGCTCCATGCTTCTTTTGTGTGATATTGCTATGATATTGATGCACTTCCATACACTTTTGATCATATTTGGACTAACCTATTAACTCAGTGCACCACAGTGTCAGTTCCTGTTTTCTGTTGTTT
This sequence comes from Secale cereale, assembly GCA_902687465.1. NCBI lineage: Eukaryota > Viridiplantae > Streptophyta > Magnoliopsida > Poales > Poaceae > Secale > Secale cereale. The sequence goes on from LR738710.1 coordinate 456,920,024, forward strand.
TTCTATTTCAGGTTTCCCCCATATTAAAAGTGCTCCAAAAATTTCAGGAAAAATATAGGAAAAATCAGCGTACAGGAAGCTTCACGAAGAACCAAAGATGGGCCACAGGGGAGCCAGGGGAGGCCCAGGCGGCCACCTGGCGCGGCCCCACCCCTGGCCGCGCCAGGGGGGGGCACCTGGGGCCCCTGCTCCGCCTCTGGCTGCCTCCCTTTGTCTATATATCCCTCTCGTCCCGAAACCCTCGAGGACAGAACCCTTTTTCGCGATCTCGCCTCTGTTCCGCCGCCGCAGCGCTTCCAAGATCGGGAGCATCAGGAGAACTCTTCCCGGCACCCTGCCGAAGGGGAGAACCACCACCGGGAGCTTCTCCACCACCATGGACGCTTCCCGGATGAGTCGTGAGTAGACCACCTTGGACCATGGGTCCATGATCAGTACCTATGTGATGTTCTCCTCCCCTCTTTGCTCTTCATGTTTAGACCTCGTGAGCTGCCCTACATGATCGAGGCACATATGTAATCTTTCTGCTGTTGCTTTGCTGAGTTTGCTGGGATCTAATGGATTATGAGACTATGTTCAGATTGTGTTTGAGTAATATATTTGATTCACCTCTTTTATATCTTTGTTCTTGAGTAATTCTTGCATGTTCTCCGTTGCTGTTTATTGCTTTGGCCAAGTAGTAGGTAGTAACTCCAAGAGGGAGCGTTATGCTTGGTTGTGGGTTCATGACCCCTGATGACTAGCTTGAGTGACACAAACATGAGTCTAGGGGATGTGTTGTTGCCACAAGGGAGAAAACAATGGTGCTTGTACTTGCGGGTGCAAGGATTGTTTACTTTACGCAAAGTTCTTTTAATGCAGTTGTCTGTTGCTTTGAGTTTACACTTTGGGTGGGATTCACAACTTAATACCAGCGAGATGTTCTGGATAGATATCTCAAGGTGGATGATTAGTAGTAGATGCAGATGGATTTCGGTCTACTTGCCTTGGCGTACCGCCCATGCTTTTGAGCCTCTACCTTTCTTTGCAGCATAGTTAGCATTGGTTTGCGCACATAATCCTGTCAATTGCCCAGCTGTAATTTGTTTACCTCGCTTTGCTTTTTTATCGTCTTTTGGGAGAGAGACATCACTAGTGAACATCATGGGACCTCGGTCCATATTACCACCTCTGATCACACCTTCTATTTACTTCCTGTTTTTATTTCCTAGTTGCAGTCTTAGCTATCATTATTATCTCTTGTGTTTGATCCTTTGTAAACAACAAGGCCGGAGGGATTGACAACCTCTCTGTACTCGTTGGAAGCAAAGTTATCTGTATCTGTGTGCAGGTCCCGTCAACCGCTAAGTTTCTGGCGCCGTGGACACCTACTTGTCGACCCTCGGAGTCTCACGAGATTCGATCCTTGGTATCTTTGTCAAGGGAAATTTGCCGCTACGCTACATCTCAACCTTCCACTTGGGGTAACCAACGAGGGGCGAGAAGCCATCAAGCAAGTTTCTGGCGCCGTTGCCGGGGACTCCACTCTTCAAGATAGGGGAGTTGCACGCTATCTTTTATCTTTGCTTTTTAGTCTTGTTAGTTTACCTTTCAGTTTTTGCTTTACCGTCCCTTACCAAAAATCACAAAAATAGTTATCTTGCTTGCTGCTGCTATGGGTTCCACCAAAAACACTAAGTGGGAGGAGTAAACCCCTTCTTCCATCACGCCAATCACCACTGTCGAGATCTACAAAAGTAATAAACCTTGTGATTATGTTAGTTTTAATGGAGAGTTATGCCCATGGCATGGTCTTCCAGGAAAAAAGTATGAGCCTTTGTTTAAAGTTGCTCCCACACTTCCCCAAACTTGGGAAGACGTCCAAACTCTTATAATAGAGAGCAATTCAAACAAAGAAGATGACACTACAATTCTCCTCAATAATGATAAAATTGATTTTGATAATTGTAGTCTCTCAGAAGTTGTCACCTTTTTACAAAGAATGGCTAAAGACCCCCACACTAGCACACTTAACCTTGCCTTCACAGAGCATATCACTAATGCTCTCATCAAAGCTAGGGAGGAGAAGCTTAGGGTAGAAGCCTCCATACCTAGAAAGCTAGAAGATAGTTGGGATCCTATGGTTAAAATTAAGTTGAATAACTTCTCTTGCTATGCTTTATGTGATGTTGGAGCTAGTACCTCCGTTATGCCCAAAAGAATGTACGATATGTTTGAATTGAAACCTTTTGATCCTTGTTCTTTTGGTGTTCGTCTTGTTGATTCTTCCGTAAAAAAACCTTTTTGGAAGATCGACGATATTCTTATCATTGTCAATGACAATTATGTTCCCGTTGATTTTACTATTATGGATATTGAATGTGAACCTTCATGTCCAATTATTTTGGGACGTCCTTTTCTTCGCACCGTTGGTGCTATCATTGACATGAAAGAGGGGAATATAAAATTCCAATTCCCTCTCAAGAAAGGGATGGAACATTTCCCTAGAAAGAAGATTAAGTTGCCTTTTGAGTCCGTTACACGGGCTAGCTATTCTCTTACTCTTGATAAAACTTGATCTTCTCTTTTTGCATCATGCCTAGCTTAAAGGCATAAAAGAAAGCGCTTTTGGGAGGCAGCCCACAACGAATTAGGTTTTATTTTGCTTTTGTTGTGTCTTGATGTTTGTTACTACAGTAGCATCATCATTGTATCTTTTCTTTTCAGCTTTGTGCCAAGTTTAGCCTCTGATTGCAAGAAAGTTCAAAAGTTGTGACATGCTGTCTAGAAAACAGATTATGTCCTTGGACAGAAAAATTCGAATAAAATCACCAGATCATCTTTTTGATCTGAATTTTTTTGACAGCGTGGTCTATACAATTGGCTTTCGAGCGTCTGTTCTGAGTTTTTTGATTTGAGTTGCAGAAGTGCCCCGAAAAAATTATTTACTACCTGCTAGTCTGTTTTTCACAGATTCTCTCATGTTTTGCCTTTTCTTCATTTTTCAAACCTTGAGCTTGCTTTTTCTTTGCAAAAACCTTTTGGCAATCTTGAGAAACAGTAGCTCTTCAAGATTATCTTTATTTACAGTAGGGAAAAATTATTTTATTGTGGGTACTAACCTCGCTAATCAGATTATGATGAGTTATGTATGAAGGGAGTTTCCAAGTGTGCGAGGGAAGATGATAAAAGAAGATTCAGGAGGGTCAAACGCTCAAGCTTGGGGATGCCCCCGTGCACCCCCAAGAAATATTCAAGAAGACTCAAGCGTCTAAGCTTGGGGATGCCCCCATGCATCCCCTTCTCCATCAACAATTATCAGTTCGTCTTTCGTTCCACTATAATTTTATCACTTCATGCGTTATGTGGTATGCTTGAAGCGTCTTGCTCTTAGTTTCTTTTTTTTTAGTTTTCTTTAGCTTTGCTTGCTGTTCATAACAAGTTAGAACCCAGCTTTCTTTGTGTGGGAGAGAAACACGCTCCACTTCAACCTAGAACACAACATAGGATTTTCATGCTTATCTTTGCTGTGTGTGTTCTTTGTCTTTCCATAGCTGCTGTCATGTTTAGCTCTTAGTTTTCATGCTTTTCTTTTTAAAGAGCTTTTGTTTAGTTGGTTGCTGAACTCTCTTGAGTTTTAATGTTTATCTTGTTAAGAGAGTTTGCCTGTTGCACTGAGTTGTGTGTCTTAACTTAAAGTAGGTAATTGAGGTTGCTATTTAATTTTAGTAGTAACTTGCAATAGTTTTGAGGTATTGCCATGAGTAATGTCTGAACTTTTGGTGTCAAGAGCTTTAGCCTATTAGTGATAGATATCGTATTTTGGGCAATCCGTGTTTATTTTCGAAAACCTACAAAATAGTTGAGAACTTTAGCTACTAGATGGATCACTAATCTTTGGAGGGATCGAATATTAGAGTACACTCACGTACCATGAGTCGAGGATGCGCAAGGATAACCAAACCCCCATACACTCCTCCTCGGGGTACTTGTCTCTTTGTGAACCTCCTAATTAGATTGAGAGTTACCGATAATAAGTGCATGAGTTCTTCGGACTAATGTGAGTATTCGAAAGTTGACACTTCCACCTAGCCATATTTTTCTAGCCTCTTCGGTACCGTGCATTGCCCTTTCTCACCTCGAGAGTTGGCGCATACTTCGCCGGTGCATCCAAATCCTTGGCACGATACGCTCTGTCATCATAAGCCTCATTATATCCTTCCTCAAAACAGCCACCATACTGATGGCTTCTCGCCCCTCGTTGGTTACCCCAAGTGGAAGGTTTGAGATGTAGCGTAACGGCAAGTTTCCCTTGGCAAGATGCCAATGATCGAATCCCGTGAGACTCCGAGGGTCGACAAGAAGGTGTAAACTGCTAACGGCGCCAGATACTTAGCGGTTGACAGGACCTGCACACAGATACAAATAACTTTGCTCCCAACGAGTACAGAGAGGTTTTCAATCCCTCCGGCCTTGCTGTTTACAAAGGATCAAACACAAGAGATAATAATGATAGCTATGATTGCAACTAGGAAATAGAAACAGGAAGTAAATATAGGGTATGATCAGTGGTGGTAATATGGACCGGGGTCCCATGATGCTCACTAGTGATGTCTCTCTCCCAAAATACGATAAAACAGCTAAGTGAGGTAAACAAATTACAGCTGGGTGATACGTCCAAAACGTATCTATAATTTCTGCTTGCTCCATGCCGCTTTTGTGTGATATTGCTATGATATTTATACACTTCCATACACTTTTGATCATATTTGGACTAACCTATTAACTCAGTGCACCCCAGTGCCAGTTTCTGTTTTCTGCTGTTTTTGTATTTCAGGTTTTCCCATTACGTAAACTGCCAGAAAAATCCAGGAAAAATCATATAAAAAATCAGCGTTCCGAAAGCTTCCTTGCGGCCAAAGTAGGGCCGGAGGGGGGCCACCAGGGCTCCAGGCGCCCTGGTGGCGCGGCCCCCCTCCTGGCCGCGCCGGGGGGGGCGCCTGGGCCCCCCAGGTCTCCGCTGATGCCCCCCTTTGGCATATATTTACACCGCGTCCCGAAACCCTCGAGGACGGAACCCTTTTTCGCGATCTCATCTCTGTTCCGCCGCCGCCACGCTTCCAAGATCGGGAGCACCAGGAGAACTCTTACCGGCACCCTGCCGGAGGGGAGGATCACCACCGGGAGCCTCTCCACCATCATGGACGCCTCCCGGATGAGTTGTGAGTAGTCTCCCTTGGACCATGGGTCCATGACCAGTAGCTATGTGATGTTCTCCTCCCCTCTTTGTTCTTCACTAATTAGACCTCGTGAGCTGCCCTACATGATCGAGGCACATATGTAATCCTTATGCTGTTGCTATGATGAGTTTGCTGGGATCCGATGGATTGTGAGATTATGTTCAGATTGTGTGTGAGTAATATATTTGATTTACCTCTTTTATATTTATGTTCTTGAGTAATTCTTGCATGTTCTCCGTTGCTGTTTATTGCTTTGGCCAAGTAGTAGGTAGTAACTCCAAGAGGGAACGTTATGCTTGATTGTGGGTTCATGCCCCTCGATGACTAGTTTGAGTGACAGAAACATGAGTCCAGGGGATGTGCTGTTGCCACAAGGGGGAAAACAACGGTGCTTGTACTCGCGGGTGCAAGGATTGTTTACTTTACGCAAAGTTCTTTTAATGCAGTTGTGTGTTGCTTTGAGTTTACACTATGGGTGGGACTCGCAACTTAATACCAGCGAGATGTTCTGGATAGATATCTCAAGGTGGATGATTAGTAGTAGATGCAGATGGATTTCGGTCTACTTACCTTGGCGTACCGCCCATGCTTTTGAGCCTCAACCTTTCTTGCAGCATAGTTAGCATTGGTTTGCGCACATAATTCTGTCAATTGCCCAGCTGTAATTCGTTTACCTCACATAGCTGTTTTATCGTCTTTTGAGAGAGAGACATCACTAGTGAACATCATGGGACCCCGGTCCATATTACCATCATTGATCACATCCGCTATTTACTTTCTGCTTTTACTTACTAGTTGCAATTATACCTATCACTATTATCTCTTGCGTTTGATCCTTTGTAAACGACAAGGCCGGAGGGATTGACAACCTCTCTGTACTCGTTGGGAGCAAAGTTATTTGTATCTGTGTGCAGGTCCAGTTAATTGCTAAGTATCTGGCGCTATTAGCAGTTGACACCTTCTTGTTGAACCTTGGAGTCTCAGGGGAATTTGATCCTTGGTATCTTTGCCAAGGGAAAACTACTTCTACACTGCATCTCAAACCTTCCACTTGGGGTAACCAACGAGGGGCGAGAAGCCATCAAGCAAAGTTTTCTGGCGCCGTTGTCGGGGACTCCACTCTTCAAGATAGGGGAGTTGCACGCTATCTTTTACCTTTGCTTTTTAGTCTTGTTAGTTTACCTTTCAGTTTTGCTTTAGTATCTTTTATCGAAAATCACAAAAATAGTTATCTTGCTTGCTTGCTGCTATGGGTTCCACCGAGAACACCAAGTTGTGTGACTTCACTAGTCATAACAGCGATGACTTTATCTGCACGCCTATCACTACACCTGCCACTTCAGCACCTTCTTATGAAATTAAACCTGCTTTACTGAACCTAGTTATGAAAGATCAATTCTCCGGTGGTGGAGATGATGCTGCTTTACACTTGAACAATTTTGTTGAACTCTGTGATATGCAAAAGTACCAAGAAATAGATGGTAATATTGTTAAGCTTAAGCTTTTTCCTTTCTCCTTGAGAGGAGGAGCTAAAATTTGGTTTCAATCTTTGCCTAGAAATAGCATAGATTCTTGGGACAAGTGCAAGGATGCTTTTATTGGAAAATACTATCCACCTGCTAAAATTATCCAACTAAGGAGTAACATAATGAATTTTAAACAATTGGATAATTAACACGTTGCCCAAGCTTTGGAACGCATGAAGTCTCTTGTCAAGAACTGCCCTACTCATGGTTTGACTACTAGGATGGTTATCCAAACTTTTTATGCAGGCTTGAACTTTACCTCGCGGAACTTGTTAGATTCAGCCGCGGGAGGAACCTTTATGTCAACTACACTTGGTGCTACCACGAAGCTTCTCGATGAGATGATGACCAATTATTCCCAATGGCACACCGAACGCGCTCCAACAGGTAGGAAGGTAAACTCTGTCGAGGAGATTTCCTCCCTAAATGAAAAAGTTGACTTGATCATGTCTCTACTTTCCAAGCAATGTTCTGTTTATCCTCGTGATGTTCCTTTAAATTCTTTGATTGCTCAAGAACAAGTAGATGTGAACTTTATCTCTAGAAACAATTTTAATAACAATGCTTATAGGAGTAATTTTGGTAGCAATCCTAGACCGTTCCCCTCTAATTCCTATGGGAACAACAATGCTTATCCTAGCACCAAGAACTCCACTTCTGAACTAGAGAGTATGCTTAAAGATTTCATCACTACCCAAAAAGCCTTTAATAAGAGTGTAGAAGAAAAACTAAACAAACTAGATAATCTCTCTTCGAAGGTAGACAATTTAGCCCATGAGGTAGAATTGCTTACAATTAGAACTTCTCCTCTCGAGGAGAGGAAGGTCACTCCTATGAATGCTATTCAAGTGCAAATTAATGAAAACATTAGGATGTTGGCTAAACTTAAAGAGAGATGGGCTAGAGAAAAAGAGGAAGAAGATAGAATTAAGAACCTTCCTACCCACCACACTGTTGCTACTATCCAAGTTGTTGAGGATATCCAAACTCTTACACCCAATGCACTCCTGGTCCCATTGGACCTATTAATGGCGATCCTATGACTATAGAAACTACCAAACAAGTGAGCCTAAAGGACACCACTACCACCTTACTTGATAGTAGTGACCTTGATTTTGATAATTGCACCCTTACCGAAGTTATTGATTTCCTTCACAAGATGTCTAGAGATCGCCGCACTAGCACGCTTAACCTTGCCTTCATCGAGCATATCACTAATGCTCTCATCAAAGCTAGGGAGGAGAAACTTAGGGTAGAAGCCTCCATACCTAGAAAGCTAGAAGATGGTTGGGATCCTATGATTAAAATTAAGTTGAATAACTTCTCTTGCTATGATTTATGTGATGTTGGAGCTAGTACCTCCGTTATGCCCAAAAGAATATATGATATGCTTAAATTGAAACCTTTTGATTCTTATTCTTTTGGTGTTCGTCTTGTTGATTCTTCCATAAAGAAACCTTTGGGGAGGATCGACGATGTTCTTATCATTGTCAATGACAACTACATTCCCGTTGATTTTACTATTATGGATATTGAATGTGAACCTTCTTGTCCAATTATTTTGGGATGTCCTTTTCTTCGCACCGTTGGTGCCATCATTGACATGAAAGAGGAGAATATAAAATTCCAATTTCCTCTCAAGAAAGGGATGGAACACTTCCCTAGAAAGAAGATTAAGTTACCTTTTGAGTCCGTTATATGGGCTAGCTATTCTTTTACTCTTGATAAAACTTGATCTCTTTGCATTATGCCTAGCTTAAAGGCATAAAAGAAAGCGCTTTTGGGAGGCAGCCTGTTGGGGAACGTAGTATTTAAAATTTTTCCTACGATCACACAAGATCAATCTACTAGATGCATAGCAACGAGAGGGAAGAGTGTGTCTACGTACCCTCGTAGACCGGGAGCAGAAGCGTCAAGTGACGCGGTTGATGTTGTCGAACTTCTTCGCGATCCAACCGATCAAGCACCGAACGTACGGCACCTCCGCGTTCAGCACACGTTCAGCTTGATGACGTCCCACGAGCTCTTGATCCAGTTGAGCTTCACGGGAGAGTTTCGTTAGCACGACGGCGTGGTGACGGATATGATGTATTCACCGGCGCAGGGCTTCGCCTAAGCACTGCAACGGTATGACCGAGGTGTGTTTCTGTGGAGGGGGGCACCGCACACGGCTAAAACAATTCAACTTGTGTGTCTTTGGGTGCCCTCCTGCCCCCGTATATAAAGGAGCAAGGGGGGAGGCCGGCCGGCCCTTGTTTGGTGCGGCTAGAGATGCAATCCTACTAGGAATAGGATTGCAATCCTATTCCTAGTAGGAATCACCAAAGAAGGAAGAGAGGGAAAGGAAAAGAGGGAGAGGTGGCGCCCCCCCAATCCTAGTCCAACTAGGAACCCTAGGTGGGGCGCCGGCCAGCCCTATGGGCTGCCTCTCTCTTTTCCTTAAAGCCCACTATGGACCATCCCCCTTCGTAGGGGGTTCCGGTAACCCCCTCCGGCAATCCCATTAAATCCGAAACTTTTCCGGAACACTTCCGGTGTCCGAATATAGTCGTCCAATATATCAATCTTTATGTCTCGGACATTCCGAGACTCCTCGTCATGTCCGTGATCTCATCCGGGACTCCGAACTACCTTCGGTACATCAAAACTCATAAACTCATAATACCGATTGTCATCAAACGTTAAGCGTGCGGACCCTACGGGTTTGAGAACTATGTAGACATGACCGAGACTCATCTCCGGTCAATAACCAATAGCGGAACCTGGATGTTCATATTGGCTCCTACATATTCTACGAAGATCTTTTATCGGTCAAACCGCATAACAACATACGTTGTTCCTTTTGTCATCGGTATGTTACTTGCCCGAGATTCGATCGTCGGTATCTCCATACCTAGTTCAATCTCGTAACCGGCAAGTCTCTTTACTCGTTCCGTAACACATCATCTCGTGACTAACTCATTAGTCTTTTGCTTGCAAGGCTTATTGTGATGTGTGTTACCGAGAGGGCCCAGAGATACCTCTCCGACACTCGGAGTGACAAATCCTAATCTTGATCTATGCCAACACCACGAATACTTTCGGAGACACCTGTAGAGCATCTTTATGATCACCCAGTTACGTTGTGACGTTCGATAGCACACAAAGTGTTCCTACGGTATTCGGGAGTTGCATAATCTCATAGTCATAGGAACATGTATAAGTCATGAAGAAAGCAATAGCAGTAAAACTAAACGATCATAGTGCTATGCTAACGGATGGGTCTTGTCCATCACATCATTCTCCTAATGATGTGATCCCGTTTATCAAATGACAACTCATGTCTATGGTTAGGAAACATAACCATCTTTGATCAATGAGCTAGTCTAGTAGAGGCATACTAGGGACACTCTGTTTTGTCTATGTATTCACACATGTACTAAGTTTCCGGTTAATACAATTCTAGCATGAATAATAAACATTTATCATGATATAAGGAAATATAAATAACAACTTTATTATTGCCTCTAGGGCATATTTCCTTCAGTCTCCCACTTGCACTAGATTCAATAATCTAGCTCACATCGCCATGTGATTTAATACCGATAGTTCACATCGTTATGTGAATAACACCCATAGTTCACATCACCATGTGACCAACACCCAAAGGGTTTACTAGAGTCAATAATCTAGTTCACATCGCTATGTGATTAATACCCAAGAGTAATAAGGTGTGATCATGTTTTGCTTGTGAGAGAAGTTTAGTCAACGGGTCTGTCACATTCAGATCCGTATGTATTTCGCAAATTTCTATGTCTACAATGCTCTGCATGGAGCTACTCTAGCTAATTGCTCCCACTTTCAATACGCATCCAGATTGATACTTAGAGTCATCTGGATTTAGTGTCAAAGCTTGCATCGGTGTAACCCTTTACGACGAACTCTTTATCACCTCCATAATCGAGAAACATTTCCTTAGTCATCCAATTACTAAGGATAATTTTGACCGCTGTACAGTGATCTACTCCTGGATCACTATTGTACCCCCTTGACAAACTCATGGCAAGGTACACAACATGTTTGGTACACAGCATGGCATACTTTATAGAACCTATGGCTGAGGCATAGCGAATGACTTTCATTCTCTCTATATTTTTCTGCCGTGGTCTGGCTTTGAGTCTTACTCAACTTCACACCTTACAAGTCAGGCAAGAACTCCTTCTTTGACTGATCCATTTTGAACTACTTCAAAATCTTATCAAGGTATGTATTTATCGAAAGTCTTATCAAGCGCCTTGATCTATCTCTATAGATCTTGATGCCCAATATGTAAGCAGCTTCACCAAGGTCTTTCTTTGAAAAACTCCTTTCAAACACTCCTTTATGTTTTTCAGAAAATTCTACATCATTTCCGATTGACAATATGTCATTCACATATACTTATCAGAAAGGTTGTAGTTCTCCCACTCACTTCTTGTAAATACAGGCTTCACCGCAAGTCTGTATAAATCTATATGCTTTGATCAACTTATCAAAGCGTATATTCCAACTCCGAGATGCTTGCACCAGTCCATAGATGGATCGCTGGAGCTTGCACATTTTGTTAGCACCTTTAGGATTGACAAAACCTTCGGGTTGCATCATATACAATTTTTCTTTAATTAATCCATTAAAGAATGCAGTTTTGTTATCCATTTGCCAGATTTCATAAAATGCGGCAATTGCTAACATGATTCGGACAGACTTAAGCATCGCTACGGGTGAGAAAGTCTCATCGTAGTCAACTCCTTGAACTTGTCGAAAACCTTTCGCAACAAGTCGAGCTTTGTAAACAGTAACATTACCATCAACGTCGGTCTTCCTCTTGAAGATCCATTTATTTTCGATGGCTTGCCGATCATCGGGCAAGTCAACCAAAGTCCACACTTTGTTCTCATACATGGATCCCATCTCAGATTTCATGGCCTCAAGCCATTTTGCGGAATCTGGGCTCATCATCGCTTCCTCATAGTTCGCAGGTTCATCATGGTCTAGTAACATGACTTCCAGAACTGGGTTGCCGTACCACTCTGGTGCGGAACGTACTCCGGTTGATCTACGACGTTCAGTAGAAACTTGATCTGAAGTTTCATGATCATCATCATTAGCTTCCTCACTAATTGGTGTAGGAATCACTGGAACTAATTTCTGTGATGTTCCACTTTCCAATTCGGGAGAAGGTACAATTACCTCATCAAGTTCTACTTTCCTCCCACTCACTTCTTTCGAGAGAAACTCCTTCTCTAGAAAGGATCCACTCTTAGCAACAAAGACCTTGCCTTCGGATCTGTGATAGAAGGTGTACCCAACAGTTTCTTTTGGGTATCCTATGAAGATTTACTTTTCCGATTTGGGTTCGAGCTTATCATGTTGAAACTTTTTCACATAAGCATCGCAGTCCCAAACTTAAAAAATGACAGCTTAGGTTTCTCGTCAAACCACAGTTCATACGGTGTCATCTCCACGGATTTAGATGGTGCCCTATTTAACGTGAATGTAGCTGTCTCTAATGCATAACCCCAAAAGCGATAGTGGTAGATCGGTAAGAGACATCATCGATCGCACCATATCTAATAAAGTGCGGTTATGACGTTCGGACACACCATTACACTGTGGTGTTCCAAGTGGCGTGAGTAGTGAAACTATTTCACATTGTTTTTACTGAAGGCCAAACTCGCTAACTCAAATATTTTACCTCTACGATCATATCGTAGAAACTCTTATTTTCTTGTTGCGATGATTCTCCACTTCACTCTGAAATTCTTTGAACTTTTCAAATGTTTCAGACTTGTTCTTCATTAAGTAGATATACCCATATCTGCTCAAATCATCAGTGAAGGTCAGAAAATAACGATACCCGCCGCGAGCTTCAACACTCATTGGTCCACATACATCTGTATGTATGATCTCCAACAAATCTGTTGCTCGCTCCATTGTTCCGAAGAACGGAGTTTTAGTCATCTTGCCCATGAGGCATGGTTCGCAAGCACCAAGTGATTCATAATCAAGTGATTCCAAAAGTCCATCACTATGGAGTTTCTTCATGCGCTTTACACCATTATGACCTAAACGGCAGTGCCACAAATAAGTTGCACTATCATTATTAACCTTGCATCTTTTGGCTTCAATATTATGAATATGTGTATCACCACGATCGAGATCCAACAAACTATTTTTATTGGGTGCATGACCATCGAAGGTTTTATTCATGTAAACAGAATAACAATTATTCTATGACTTTAAATGAATAACCGTATTGCAACAAATATGATCAAATCATATTCATGCTCAACGCAAATTCCAAATAACATTTATTTAGGTTCAACACTAATCCCGAAAGTATAGGGAGTGTGCGATGATGATCATATCAATCTTGGAACTGCTTCCAATACACATCGTCACTTCATCCTTTAACTAGTTTCTGATCATTATGCAACTCCCATTTCGAGTTACTACTCTTTAGCAACTGAACCAGTATCAAATACCGAGGGGTTGCTATGAACACTAGTAAAATACACATCAATAATCTGTATATCAAATATACCTTTGTTCACTTTGCCATCCTTCTTATCCGCCAAGTATCTAGGGCAGTTCCACTTCCGGTGACCATTTCCTTTGCAGTAGAAGCACTTAGTTTCAGGCTTGAGTTTAGCTTTGGGTTTCTTCATGGGAGTGACAACTTGCTTGTCATTCTTCTTGAAGTTCCCCTTCTATCCCTTTGCCCTTTACTTGAAGCAAGTGGTCTTATTAACCATCAACACTTGATGTTCTTTCTTGATTTCTACCTTCGCAGCCTTGAGCATAGCGAAGAGCTCGGGAATTGTCTTTTGCATCCCTTGCATATTATAGTTCATCACGAAGTTCTACTAACTTGGTGATAGTGACTAGAGAACTTTGCCAATTACTATCTTATCTGGAAGATTAACTCCCACTTGATTCAAGTAATTGTAGTACCCAGACAATCTGAGCACATGCTCACTGGTTGAGCTATTCTCCTCCATCTTGTAGGCAAAGTACTGTCAGAAGTCTTATACTTCTTGATACGGGCATGAGTATGAAATAGTAATTTCAACTCTTGGAACATCTTATATGCTCCGTGGCGTTCAAAACGTTTTTGAAGTCCCGGTTCTAAGCCGTAAAGCATGGTGCACTTAAACTATCAAGTAGTCATCATACCGAGCTTTTGTCAAAACGTTCATAATGTCTACATCTGCTCCTGCAATAGATCTGTCACCTAGCGGTGCATCAAGGACATAATTCTTCTGTGCAGCAATGAGGATAATCCTCAGATCACGGAACAATTCCGCATCATTGCTACTAACATCTTTCAACTTAGTTTTCTCTTAGGAACATATAAAAAATAAACATGGAGCAACATCGCGAGCTATTGATCTACAACATAGATATGCTAATACTACCAGGACTAAGTTCATGATAAATTAAAGTTCAATTTAATCATATTACTTAAGAACTCCCACTTAGATAGACATGGGGAACGTAGTATTTAAAAATTTTCCTACGATCACGCAAGATCTATCTACCAGATGCATAGCAACGAGAGGGGAGAGTGTGTCTACGTACCCTCGTAGACTGGGAGTGGAAGCGTCAAGTGACGCGGTTGATGTTGTCGAACTTCTTCGCGATCCAACCGATCAAGCACCGAACGTACGGCACCTCCGCGTTCAGCACACGTTCAGCTTGATGACGTCCCACGAGCTCTTGATCCAGTTGAGCTTCACGGGAGAGTTTCGTCAGCACGACGGCGTGGTGACGGATATGATGTGTTCACCGGCGCAGGGCTTCGCCTAAGCTCCGCGACGGTATGACCGAGGTGTGATTCTGTGGAGGGGGGCACCGCACACGGCTAAAACAATTCAACTTGTGTGTCTTTGGGTGCCCCCTGCCCCCGTATATAAAGGAGCAAGGGAGGAGGGCCGGCCAACCTCCTATGGTGCGGCTAGGGAAGGAATCCTACTAGGAATAGGATTGCAATCCTATTCCTAGTAGGAATCACAAAGAAGGAAGAGATGGAGTAGGAAAAGGAAGAGGTGGCGCCTCCCACCAATCCTAGTCCAACTAGGAACTAGGTGGGGCGCCGGCCAGCCCTATGGGCTGCCTCTCTCCTTTCCACAAGGCCCACTATGGACCATCCCCCTTCGTAGGAGGTTCCGGTAACCCCCTTCGGCAATCCCGATAAATCCGAAACTTTTCCGGTATACTTCCGGTGTCCGAATATAGCCGTCCAATATATCAATCTTTATGTCTCGGACATTCCGAGACTCCTCGTCATGTCCGTGATCTCATCCGGGACTCCGAACTACCTTCGGTACATCAATACTCATAAACTCATAATACCGATCGTCATCAAACGTTAAGCGTGCGGACCCTACGGGTTCGAGAACTATGTAGACATGACCGAGACTCATCTCCGGTCAATAACCAATAGCGGAACCTGGATGTTCATATTGGCTCCTACATATTCTACGAAGATCTTTTATCGGTCAAAACAGCATAACAACATACGTTGTTCCTTTTGTCATCGGTATGTTACTTGCCCGAGATTCGATCGTCGGTATCTCCATACCTAGTTCAATCTTGTAACCGGCAAGTCTCTTTACTCGTTCCGTAACACATCATCTCGTGACTAACTCATTAGTCTTTTGCTTGCAAGGCTTATTGTGATGTGTGTTACCGAGAGGGCCCAGAGATACCTCTCCGACACTCGAAGTGACAAATCCTAATCTTCATCTATGCCAACATCACGAATACTTTCGGAGACACCTGTAGAGCATCTTTATGATCACCCAGTTACGTTGTGACGTTTGATAGCACACAAGGTGTTCCTACGGTATTCGGGAGTTGCATAATCTCATAGTCATAGGAACATGTATAAGTCATGAAGAAAGCAATAGCAGTAAAACTAAACGATCATAGTGCTATGCTAACGGATGGGTCTTGTCCATCACATCATTCTCCTAATGATGTGATCCCGTTGATCAAATGACAACTCATGTCTATGGTTAGGAAACATAACCATCTTTGATCAATGAGCTAGTCTAGTAGAGGCATACTAGGGACACTCTGTTTTGTCTATGTATTCACACATGTACTAAGTTTCCGGTTAATACAATTCTAGCATGAATAATAAACATTTATCATGATATAAGGAAATATAAATAACAACTTTATTATTGCCTCTAGGGCATATTTCCTTCACAGCCCACAATGAATAAAATTTTATTTTGCTTTTGTTGTGTCTTGATGTTGTTACTACAGTAGCATCATCATTGTATCTTTACTTTTCAGCCTTGTGCCAAGTGTAGCCTCTGATTGCAAGAAAGTTCAAAAGTTGTGACGTGCTGTCCAGGAAACAGATTCTGTCCTTGGATAGAAAAATTCGTATAAAATCACCAGATTATCTTTTTGGTCTGAATTTTTTCAACAGCGTGCTCTATACAATTGTCTTTCGGGCATCTGTTCTGAGTTTTTTGATTTGAGTTGCAGAAGTGCCCCGAAAAAATCATTTACTACCTGCTGGTCTGTTTTTCACAGATTCTGTCCTGTTTTGCCTTTCCTTCATTTTGCAAACCTTGAGCTTGCTTTTTCTTTGCAAAAACCTTTTGGCAATCTTGAGAAACAGTAGACCTTCAAGAATATCCTTATTTCCAGCAAGGAACAATTATTTTATTATGGGTACTAACCTCGCTAATCAGATTATGATGAGTTATGTATGAAGGGAGTTTTCAAGTGTGCGAGGGAAGATGATAAAAAGATTCAGGAGTGTCAAACGTTCAAGCTTGGGGATGCCCCCATGCACCCCCAAGAAATATTCAAGAAAACTCAAGCGTCTAAGCTTGGGGATGCCCCCGTGAATCCCCTTCCCCATCAACAATTATCAGTTCGTCTTTCGTTCCACTATATTTTTATCACTTCATGTGTTATGTGCTATGCTTGGAGCGTCTTGCTTTTAGTTTCCTTTTTAGTTTTCTTTAGCTTTGCTTGCTGTTCATAACGAGTTGGAACTCAGCTTTCTTTGTGTGGGAGAGAAACACGCTCCACTTCAACCTAGAACATAACATAGAATTTTCATTTCTATCTTTGCTGTGTGTGTTCTTGGTCTTTCAATAGCTACTGTCATGCTTAGCTCTTAGTTTTCATGCTTATCTTTTTACAGAGCTTTTGTTTAGTTGGTCGCTGGAACTCTCTTTAGTTATCATGCTTATCTTATTAAGAGAGTTGGCTTATGTTGCATTGGTTGATATGTCTATGATAAAATGCTATGTGCATAATGATGCTTAGTAGTTCATGTTTTCTTATGGTTAGTCTCAAATAGC
>LR738710.1:456937241-456991411 GCA_902687465.1 Secale cereale
GGGGGGTTCTCAATGTGTTATTGGAGTACCAACATGATTTGTTTGCCTATGATGTGGTTTGGTTTAGTGATATCTTCCTTCAAGAATTTATTTTGATTGACTTGGCGTATGCTCACGCATATTTAAGACTGTAAAGAAAGTCTATCAAGCCTTGATGGCCTTTAATTTCTGAGTAGCGATATAACTTCCATGCCTGATTCAATGTTGCTTTGTCGCTCTGCATGATTATGACCATCATTGCTCTTTTAGTTGGTCGCTCCCAGTCTTTTGCTAACCTTCGCCTGTACTAAGAGGACTGACTGCTTGTGCATCCAAAATCTTTTAAACCAGTTATGCCATATGAGTCCACCATACCTTCCTATACATGGTATTTACCTGCCATTCCTAACGAAGACTTTCATGTACCATCTCGAAATTATTCAAAAAAGCATTTCTCTTTTGTGCCTCTGTTTTAGTTCATGAGGAAGTAGTAGTTAATTCATGATCTTTTTAAGTTGGACAAGCTTCACCCCGGGATTTCATGTCTAATGTGCAAACCCATAATACGAGAAGGAACTGGCATAGAGTGCGCCTGGCTCATTAAAAAATTATACAACAAACAAACCCTCATTCACGCTTTGTTCATGAGAAATCAGAAAACTTTGGCAGTGATAAACAAAGGAGATTAAGAGGATGTGATCGTCCTCATTCGGGAGCCGTTCCTCGAAACTTGTCCAGCTCAAGAAGTGATTGAGTTATCTGCTAGCATTCGTTGACGAAACATGCATATTCAAAAATAATAATTATTACCTCTGTTTTTAAAACCAAGAGCTCTGGTACATGTTTAGTTTTTGTTTCCGACCACGGGTTTTCAACCTTGCCATCAAAAGCCACAGTTCGAGAGTCTCCACCTTCTTTAAAGCACCAACTACTGAGAGCATGATTGTCATTCTGAGTGTAATGTGCATTGTTCCAAAGTAGCATTGTCTTTTGCATGATTGTGATATCGTTTATTCTGAAATCATTGTATCTAGTCGTCACTTAAACCTTGGAGGTGCCCCTGCATTTATGTTTTGCTTCACTAAAGGGGGCAAGCGAGGTACCACTTTATCATATTTGCACACCATGCTCATTACAAATCTATTGAGTGTTTCAGTATCATATTGTAAAACTTTCAGTTCTTTGTGATTTTCTAATGAGGCAACTTAATTACTACAGATTCATTGTCTCAGTAAGCACTTGTCATGTGACTGTGAAAAGTTCTTATATGGTTAATAGCATGTCACCACATAAATTATGCTTGTTATCATTTACCTACTCGAGGACGAGCAGGAATGAAGCTTGGGGATGTTGATACGTCCAAAACGTATCTATAATTTCTGCTTGCTCCATGCCTCTTTTGTGTGATATTGCTATGATATTTATACACTTCCATACACTTTTGATCATATTTGGACTAACCAATTAACTCAGTGCACCCCAGTGCCAGTTTCTGTTTTCTGCTGTTTTTGTATTTCAGGTTTTCCCATTACGTAAACTGCCAGAAAAATCCCGGAAAAATCATATAAAAAATCAGCGTTCCGGAAGCTTCCTTGCGGCCAAAGTAGGGCCGTAGGAGGGCCACCAGGGCTCCAGGAGCCCTGGTGGCGCGGCCCCCCTCCTGGCCGCGCCGGGGGGGGGGGGGGGCGCCTGGGCCCCCCAGGTCTCCACTGATGCCCCTCTTTGGCATATATTTACACCGCGTCCCGAAACCCTCGACGACGGAACCCTTTTTCACGATCTCATCTCTGTTCCGCCGCCGCCGCGCTTCCAAGATCGGGAGCACCAGGAGAACTCTTCCCGGCACCCTGCCGGAGGGGAGGATCACCACCGGGAGCCTCTCCACCACCATGGACGCCTCCCGGATGAGTTGTGAGTAGTCTCCCTTGGACCATGGGTCCATGACCAGTAGCTATGTGATGTTCTCCTCCCCTCTTTGTTCTTCACTAATTAGACCTTGTGAGCTGCCCTACATGATCGAGGCACATATGTAATCCTTATGCTGTTGCTATGATGAGTTTGCTGGGATCCGATGGATTGTGAGATTATGTTCAGATTGTGTGTGAGTAATATATTTGATTTACCTCTTTTATATTTATGTTCTTGAGTAATTCTTGCATGTTCTCCGTTGCTGTTTATTGCTTTGGCCAAGTAGTAGGTAGTAACTCCAAGAGGGAACGTTATGCTTGATTGTGGGTTCATGCCCCTCGATGACTAGTTTGAGTGACAGAAACATGAGTCTAGGGGATGTGTTGTTGCCACAAGGGGGAAAATAACGGTGCTTGTACTCGCGGGTGCAAGGATTGTTTACTTTACGCAAAGTTCTTTTAATGCAGTTGTGTGTTGCTTTGAGTTTACACTATGGGTGGGACTCGCAACTTAATACCAGCGAGATGTTCTGGATAGATATCTCAAGGTGGATGATTAGTAGTAGATGCAGATGGATTTCGGTCTACTTACCTTGGCGTACCGCCCATGCTTTTGAGCCTCAACCTTTCTTGCAGCATAGTTAGCATTGGTTTGCGCACATAATTCTGTCAATTGCCCAGCTGTAATTCGTTTACCTCACATAGTTGTTTTATCGTCTTTTGGGAGAGAGACATCACTAGTGAACATCATGGGACCCCGGTCCATATTACCATCATTGATCACATCCGCTATTTACTTTCTGCTTTTACTTACTAGTTGCAATTATACCTATCACTATTATCTCTTGCGTTTGATCCTTTGTAAACGACAAGGCCGGAGGGATTGACAACCTCTCTGTACTCGTTGGGAGCAAAGTTATTTGTATCTGTGTGCAGGTCCAGTTAATTGCTAAGTATCTGGCGCCATTAGCAGTTGACACCTTCTTGTTGAACCTTGGAGTCTCAGGGGAATTCGATCATTGGTATCTTTGCCAAGGGAAAACTACCGCTACACTGCATCTCAAACCTTCCACTTGGGGTAACCAACGAGGGGCGAGAAGCCATCACTGGGCAATTGACAGAATTATGTGCGCAAACCAATGCTAACTATGCTGTAAAGAAAGGTAGAGGCTCAAAAGCATGGGCGGTACGCCAAGGCAAGTAGACCTAAATCCATCTGCATCTACTACTAATCATCCACCTTGATATATCTATCCAGAACATCTCGCTGGTATTAAGTTGCGAATCCCACCCAAAGTGTAAACTCAAAGCAACAGATAAAAACATTAAAAGAACTTTGCGTAAAGTAAACAATCCTTGCACCCGCAAATACAAGCACCGTTGTTTTCCCCCTTGTGGCAACAACACATCCCCTAGACTCATGTTTCTGTCACTCAAACTAGTCATCAAGGGGCATGAACCCACAATCAAGCATAACGTTCCCTCTTGGAGTTACTACCTACTACTCGGCCAAAGCAATAAACAGCAACGGAGAACATGCAAGAATTACTCAAGAACATAAATATAAAAGAGGTGAATCAAATATATTACTCACACACAATCTGAACATAATCTCATAATCCATCGGATCCCAGCAAACTCAGCAGAGCAACAACATAAAGATTACATATGTGCCTCGATCATGTAGGGCAGCTCACGAGGTCTAAACCATGAAGAACAAAGAGGGGAGGAGAAAATCACATAGCTACTGGTCATGGACCCATGGTCCAAGGTGGACTACTCACGACTCATCCGGGAAGCGTCCATGGTGGTGGAGAAGCTCCCGGTGGTGGTTCTCCCCTCCGGCAGGGTGCCGGGAAGAGTTCTCCTGGTGCTCCCGATCTTGGAAGCGCGGCGGCGGCGGAACAGAGGCGAGATCGTAAAAAAAGGATTCCGTCCTCGAGGGTTTCGGGACGCGAGGAGTATATATGCCAAAGGGGGTCACCAGAAGCGGAGAGGGGGGGCCAGGTGCTCCCCTAGGGCGGCCAGGGGTGGGGCCGCCTGGGCTGCCCCTGTCTCCCCTCTGGCCCCACTTTGGTTTTTCTCGAAGCTTCCTGTACGCTGATTTTTTCTGTATTTTTCCCGGAATTTTTGGAGCACTTTTAATATGGGGGAAATCTGAAATAGAAAAACAGCAGAAAACAGGAACTGGCACTGTGGTGCACTGAGTTAATAGGTTAGTCCAAATATGATCAAAAGTGTATGGAACTACATCAATATCATAGCAATATCACACAAAAGAGGCATGGAGCAAGCAGAAATTATAGATACGTTTTGGACGTATCAACATCCCCAATCTTAATTTCCGCTCGTCCTCGAGTAGGTAAATGATAACAAGCATAATTTCTGTGGTGACATGCTATCAACCATATAAGAACTTTTAAGTAAAGCAATCAAGGCATGTAATTCAATTCAAGTCATAACAAGCAAGAGTCTATATTAGCATTGTAGAAAGTAACATAAGAACATAAAGGTGCAAGAGCTCTCGCTGTCCGTGACTCGAATGTCTCCAAATAGTGTTTGCGTGCAAGAAAGGGGATACGGATATATGAGTGAGTAAAACATAGTTTTTGTATTGTTGAGAACTTAATCTACTAAAGTTTCACACTTGGTCTTCTTTGGAATCTTATCTTGACTCATCCCCAGACCGTCAGCCAGGTACAAGCCAAAATGATCCATTCCCTTTCGATATTTTGAGCACTCATGCAATGGATGAGCGTAAGCAAGAAAGTCGACACTTAGGATGGCAAAGAGAGAGAAATGATAGAGGGGAAAGACAAAAAAGGTGTGAAAGGCTCACTTCAATGAGGACAGTCATCGGCGAGAGAAAGCCAAATGATAGATATGATGTGAGGAGTAGGGATTGCCATGCAACGGATGCACATATGAGTTAAGGTAAGCTCTGAAGGAAATATGCCCTAGAGGCAATAATAAAGATGTTATTTGTATTTCCTTATATCATGATAAATGTCTTTTATTCATGCTAGAATTGTATTAACCGGAAACTTAGTACATGTGTGGATACATAGACAAAACAGTCTGTCCCTAGTATGCCTCTACTAGACTAGCTCATTGATCAAAGATGGTTATGTTTCCTAGCCATAGACATGAGTTGACATTTGATCAACGGGATCACATCATTAGGAGAATGATGTGATGGACAAGACCCATCCGTTAGCATAGCACTATGATCGTTTAGTTTAACTGCTATTGCTTTCTTCATGACTTATACATGTTCCTATGACTATGAGATTATGCAACTCCCGAATACCGTAGGAACACCTTGTGTGCTATCAAACGTCACAACGTAACTGGGTGAGCATAAAGATGCTCTACAGGTGTCTCCGAAAGTATTCGTGGTGTTGGCATAGATCAAGATTAGGATTTGTCACTCCGAGTGTCGGAGAGGTATCTCTGGGCCCTCTCGGTAACACACATCACAATAAGCCTTGCAAGCAAAAGACTAATGAGTTAGTCACGAGATGATGTGTTATGGAACGAGTAAAGAGACTTGCCGGTAACGAGATTGAACTAGGTATAGAGATACCGGCGATCGAATCTCGGGCAAGTAACATACCGCTTGACAAAAGGAACAACGTATGTAGTTATGCGGTTCTGACCGATAAAAGATCTTCGTAGAATATGTAGGAGCCAATATGAACATCCAGGTTCCGCTATTGGTTATTGACCGGAGATGAGTCTCGGTCATGTCTACATAGTTCTCGAACCCGTAGGGTCCGCACGCTTAACGTTTGATGATGATCGGTATTATGAGTTTATGAGTATTGATGTACCGAAGGTAGTTCGGAGTCCCGGATGAGATCACGGACATGACGAGGAGTCTCGGAATGTCCGAGACATAAAGATTGATATATTGGACGGCTATATTCGGACACCGGAAGTATACCGGAAAAGTTTCGGATTTATCGGGATTGCCGAAGGGGGTTACCGGAACCTCCTACGAAGGGGGATGGTCCATAGTGGGCCTTGTGGAAAGGAGAGAGGCAGCCCATAGGGCTGGCCGGTGCCCCACCTAGTTCCTAGTTGGACTAGGATTGGTGGGAGGCGCCACCTCTTCCTTTTCCTACTCCATCTCTTCCTTCTTTGGTGATTCCTACTAGGAATAGGATTGCAATCCTATTCCTAGTAGGATTCCTTCCCTAGCCGCACCATAGGAGGTTGGCCGGCCCTCCTCCCTTGCTCCTTTATATACGGGGGCAGGGGGGCACCCAAAGACACACAAGTTGAATTGTTTTAGCCGTGTGCGGTGCCCCCCTCCACAGAAACACACCTCGGTCATACCGTCGCGGAGCTTAGGCGAAGCCCTGCGCCGGTGAATACATCATATCCGTCACCACGCCGTCGTGCTGACGAAACTCTCCCGTGAAGCTCAACTGGATCAAGAGCTCATGGGACGTCATCAAGCTGAACGTGTGCTGAACGCGGAGGTGCCGTACGTTCGGTGCTTGATCGGTTGGATCGCGAAGAAGTTCGACAACATCAACCGCGTCACTTGACGCTTCCGCTCCCGGTCTACGAGGGTACGTAGACACACTCTCCCCTCTCGTTGCTATGCATCTGGTAGATAGATCTTGCGTGATCGTAGGAAATTTTTAAAATACTACGTTCCCCAACAGTGGCATCATGAGCCAGGTCTATGCGTAGATGATATGCACGAGTAGAACACAATGAGATTGTGGACGATACTAGTCATACTGCTTACCAGCATGTCATACTTTGCTTCGGCGGTATTGTGAGATGAAGCGGCCCGGACCGACATTACGCGTACGCTTACGCGAGACTGGTTTCACCGTTACGAGCACTCATTGCTTAAAGGTGACTGGCGGGTGTCTGTCTCTCTCACTTTAGCTGAATCAAGTGTGGCTACGCCCGGTCCTTGTGAAGGTTAAAACAACACATACTTGACGAAACATCGTTGTGGTTTTGTATGCGTAGGTAAGAACGGTTCTTGCTAAAGCCCGTAGCAGCCACGTAAAACTTGCAACAAACAAAGTAGAGGACGTCTAACTTGTTTTTGCAGGGCATGTTGTGATGTGATATGGTCAAGACATGATGAGTTATACGGTTTTGTATGAGATGATCATGTTTTGTAAAGTTATCGGCAACTGGCAGGAGCCATATGGTTGTTGCTTTATTGTATGAAATGCAATCGCCATGTAATTGCTTTACTTTATCACTAAGCGGTAGCGATAGTCGTAGAAGCAATAGTTGGCGAGACGACAGCGATGCTACGATGAAGATCAAGGTGTCAAGCCGGTGACGAAGGTGATCATGACGGTGCTTTGGAGATAGAGATCAAAAGCACAAGATGATGATGGCCATATCATGTCACATATTTTGATTGCATGTGATGTTTATCTTATTATGCTTCTTATTTTGCTTAGGACGACGGTAGCATTATAAGATGATCCCTTACTAAATTTCAAGGTATAAGTGTTCTCCCTGAGTATGCACCGTTGCGAAAGTTCGTCGTGCTGAGACACCACGTGATGATCGGGTGTGATAAGCTCTACGTTCAAATACAACGGGTGTAAGCCAGTTTTGCACACGCAGAATTCTCGGGTTAAACTTGACGAGCCTAGCATATACACATATGGCCTCGGAACACTGGAGACCGAAAGGTCGAGCGTGAATCATATAGTAGATATGATCAACATAAGATGTTCACCATTGAAAACTACTCCATCTCACGTGATGATCGGACATGGTTTAGTTGATTTGGATCACGTGATCATTTAGATGACCAGAGGGATGTCTATCTAAGTGGGAGTTCTTTAAATTAATATGATTAAATTGAACTTTAATTTATCATGAACTTAGTCCTGATAGTTTTGCATATCTATGTCGTTGTAGATCAATGGCCCGTGCTACCGTTCGTTTGAATTTTAATGCATTCCTAGAGAAAGCTAAGTTGAAAGATGATGGTAGCAATTACACGGACTGGGTCCGTAACCTGAGGATTATCCTCATTGCTGCACAGAAGAATTATGTCCTTGAAGCACCGCTAGGTGACAAGCCCCCTTCCGCTGATGCAGACGCTTTGAACGTCTGGCAGTCGCGGTCTGATGACTACACGATAGTTCACTGTGCCATGCTTTACGGCTTAGAACCGGGACTTCAACGACGTTTTGAACGTCATGGAGCATATGAGATGTTCCAGGAGTTGAAGTTAATATTTCAAGCAAATGCCCGAATTGAGAAATATGAGATTTCCAATAAGTTCTACAGCTGCAAAATGGAGGAGAATAGTTCTATCAGTGAACACTTGCTCAGAATGTCTGGGTACTACAATCATATGACTCAACTTGGTTGCAAAGTTGACGAGGATAGTGTTATTGATAGAGTTCTTCAATCACTGCCACCAAGCTATAAAGGCTTCGTGATGAACTATAACATGCAAGGGATGCAAAAGACAATTCCCGAGCTCTTCACTATGCTCAAAGCTGCGGAGGTAGAAATCAAAAAGGAGCATCAAGTGTTGATGGTTAACAAGACCACTAGTTTCAAGAAAAAGGGCAAGGGAAAGAAAGGGAACTTCAAAAAGAATAGCAAGTCAGTTGCTACTTCCACGAAGAAACCCAAATCTGGAGCCAAGCCTGAAACTGAGTGCTTCTACTGCAAGGGGACTGGACACTGGAAGCGGAACTGCCCCAAGTATTTGGCGGATAAGAAGGATGGCAAGATGAACAAAGGTATATGTGATATACATGTTATTGATGTGTACCTTACTAATGCTCGTAGTAGTACCTGGGTATTTGATACCGGTTCAGTTGCTAATATTTGTAACTCGAAATAGGGACTACGGATTAAACGAAGATTAGCTAAGGACGAGGTGACGATGCGCGTGGGAAACGGTTCCAAAGTCGATGTGATCGCCGTCGGCACGCTACCTCTACATCTACCTTCGGGATTAGTTTTAGACCTAAATAATTGTTATTTGGTGCCAGCGTTGAGCATGAACATTATATCTGGATCTTGTTTATTGCGAGACGGTTATTCATTTAAATCAGAGAATAATGGTTGTTCCATTTTAATGAATAATATCTTTTATGGTCATGCACCCTTGAAGAGTGGTCTATTCTTATTGGATCTCGATCGTAGTGATACACATATTCATAATATTGAAACCAAAAGATGCAAGGTTAATAATGATAGTGCAACTTATTTGTGGCACTGCCGTTTAGGTCATATTGGTGTAAAACGCATGAAGAAACTCCATAATGATGGACTTTTGGAATCACTTGATTATGAATCACTTGGTGCTTGCGAACCATGCCTCATGGGCAAGATGACTAAAACTCCGTTCTCCGGAACTATGGAGCGAGCAACAGATTTGTTGGAAATCATACATACTGATGTATGTGGACCAATGAGTGTTGATGCTCGCGGCGGATATCGTTATTTTCTGACCTTCACTGATGATTTGAGCAGATATTGGTATATCTACTTAATGAAGCACAAGTCTGAAACATTTGAAAAGTTCAAAGAATTTCAGAGTGAAGTAGAGAATCATCGTAACAAGAAAATAAAGTTCCTACGATCTGATCGTGGAGGAGAATATTTGAGTTACGAGTTTAGTCTTCATTTGAAACAATGTGGAATAGTTTCACAACTCACACCACCTGGAACACCACAGCGTAATGGTGTGTCCGAACGTCGTAACCGTACTTTATTGGGTATGGTGCGATCTATGATGTCTCTTACCGATTTACCACTATCGTTTTGGGGTTATGCTTTAGAGACAGCTGCATTCACGTTAAATAGGGCACCATCTAAATCCGTTGATACGACACCTTATGAACTATGGTTTGGCAAGAAACCAAAGTTGTCGTTTCTTAAAATTTGGGGCTGCGATGCTTATGTGAAAACACTTCAACCTGATAAGCTCGATCCCTAGTCGGAAAAATGTGTCTTCATAGGATACCCAAAAGAGACTGTTGGGTACACCTTCTATCACAAATCCGAAGGCAAAATATTCGTTTCTAAGAACGGATCCTTTCTAGAAAAAGAGTTTCTCTCGAAAGAAGTGAGTGGGAGGAAAGTAGAACTTGATGAGGTAATTGTACCTTCTCCCGGATTGGAAAATAGTACATCACAAGAAATTGTTCCAGTGATTCCTACACCAATTAGTGAGGAAGTTAATGATAATGATCATGAAACTTCGGATCAAGTTTCTACTGAACGTCGTAGATCAACCAGAGTACGTTCCGCACCAGAGTGGTACGGCAACCCAGTTTTGGAAATCATGTTACTAGACCATGATGAACCTACGAACTATGAGGAAGCGATGATGAGCCCAGATTCCGCAAAATGGCTTGAAGCCATGAAATCTGAGATGGGATCCATGTATGAGAACAAAGTATGGACTTTGGTTGACTTGCCCGATGATCGGCAGGCCATCGAAAATAAATGGATCTTCAAGAGGAAGACCGACGCAGACGGTAATAGTACTGTTTACAAAGCTCGACTTGTTGCGAAAGGTTTTCGACAAGTTCAAGGAGTTGACTACGATGAGACTTTCTCACCTGTAGCGATGCTTAAGTCTGTCCGAATCATGTTAGCAATTGCCGCATTTTATGATTATGAAATATGGCAAATGGATGTCAAAACTGCATTCCTAAATGGATATCTCAAAGAAGAGTTGTATATGATGCAACCAGAAGGTTTTGTTGATTCAAACGGTGCTAACAAAGTATGCAAGCTCCAGCGATCCATCTATGGACTGGTGCAAGCATCTCGGAGTTGGAATATACGCTTTGATGAAGTGATCAAAGCATATGGTTTTATACAGACTTTTGGAGAAGCCTGTATTTACAAGAAAGTGAGTGGGAGCTCTGTAGCATTTCTAATATTATATGTAGATGACATATTGTTGATTGGAAATGATATAGAATTTCTGGATAGCATAAAAGGATACTTGAATAAAAGTTTTTCAATGAAAGACCTCGGTGAAGCTGCTTATATATTAGGTATCAAGATCTATAGAGATAGATCAAGACACTTAATTGGACTTTCACAAAGCACATACCTTGATAAGATTTTGAAGAAGTTCAAAATGGATCAGTCAAAGAAAGGGTTCTTGCCTGTTTTACAAGGTATGAAGTTGAGTAAGACTCAATGCCCGACCACTGCAGAAGATAGAGAGAAAATGAAAGTCATTCCCTATGCCTCAGCCATAGGATCTATCATGTATGCAATGCTGTGTACCAGACCTGATGTGTGCCTTACTATAAGTCTAGCAGGGAGGTACCAAAGTAATCCAGGAGTGGATCACTGGACAGCGGTCAAAAACATCCTAAAGTATCTGAAAAGAACAAAGGATATGTTTCTCGTATATGGAGGTGACAAAGAGCTCGTCGTAAACGGTTACGTCGATTCTAGCTTTGACACTGATCCGGATGACTCAAAGTCACAAACCGGATATGTATTTTTATTGAACGGTGGAGCTGTCAGCTGGTGCAGTTCCAAGCAGAGCGTCGTGGCGGGATCTACGTGTGAAGCGGAATACATAGCTGCTTCGGAAGCAGCAAATGAAGGAGTTCATATCCGATCTAGGTGTAGTACCTAGTGCATCGGGTCCAATGAAAATCTTTTGTGACAACACTGGAGCCATAGCCTTGGCGAAGGAATCCAGGTTTCACAAGAGAACAAAGCACATCAAAAGACGCTTCAATTCCATCCGCGATCTAGTCAAGGAGGGAGACATAGAAATTTGCAAAATACATACGGATCTGAATGTTGCAGACCCGTTGACTAAGCCTCTTCCACGGGCAAAACATGATCAGCACCAAGACTCCATGGGTGTGAGGATCATCACTTTGTAATCTAGATTATTGACTCTAGTTCAAGTGGGAGACTGAAGGAAATATGCCCTAGAGGCAATAATAAAGATGTTATTTGTATTTCCTTATATCATGATAAATGTCTTTTATTCATGCTAGAATTGTATTAACCGGAAACTTTGTACATGTGTGGATACATAGACAAAACAGTATGTCCCTAGTATGCCTCTACTAGACTAGCTCATTGATCAAAGATGGTTATGTTTCCTAGCCATAGACATGAGTTGTCATTTGATCAACGGGATCACATCATTAGGAGAATGATGTGATGGACAAGACCCATCCGTTAGCATAGCACTATGATCGTTTAGTTTAACTGCTATTGCTTTCGTCATGACTTATACATGTTCCTATGACTATGAGATTATGCAACTCCCGAATACCGTAGGAACACCTTGTGTGCTATCAAACGTCACAACGTAACTGGGTGATCATAAAGATGCTCTACAGGTGTCTCCGAAAGTATTCGTGGTGTTGGCATAGATCAAGATTAGGATTTGTCACTCCGAGTGTCGGAGAGGTATCTCTGGGCCCTCTCGGTAACACACATCACAATAAGCCTTGCAAGCAAAAGACTAATGAGTTAGTCACGAGATGATGTGTTACGGAACGAGTAAAGAGACTTGCCGGTAACGGGATTGAACTAGGTATAGAGATACCGACGATCGAATCTCGGGCAAGTAACATACCGTTTGACAAAAGGAACAACGTATGTAGTTATGCGGTTCTGACCGATAAAAGATCTTCGTAGAATATGTAGGAGCCAATATGAACATCCAGGTTCCGCTATTGGTTATTGACCGGAGATGAGTCTCGGTCATGTCTACATAGTTCTCGAACCCGTAGGGTCCGCACGCTTAACGTTTGATGACGATCGGTATTATGAGTTTATGAGTATTGATGTACCGAAGGTAGTTCGGAGTCCCGGATGAGATCACGGACATGACGAGGAGTCTCGGAATGTCCGAGACATAAAGATTGATATATTGGACGGCTATATTCGGACACCGGAAGTATACCGGAAAAGTTTAGGATTTATCGGGATTGCCGAAGGGGGTTACCGGAACCTCCTACGAAGGGGGATGGTCCATAGTGGGCCTTGTGGAAAGGAGAGAGGCAGCCCATAGGGCTGGCCGGCGCCCCACCTAGTTCCTAGTTGGACTAGGATTGGTGGGAGGCGCCACCTCTTCCTTTTCCTACTCCATCTCTTCCTTCTTTGGTGATTCCTACTAGGAATAGGATTGCAATCCTATTCCTAGTAGGATTCCTTCCCTAGCCGCACCATAGGAGGTTGGCCGGCCCTCCTCCCTTGCTCCTTTATATACGGGGGCAGGGGGCACCCAAAGACACACAAGTTGAATTGTTTTAGCCATGTGCGGTGCCCCCCTCCACAGAATCACACCTCGGTCATACCGTCGCGGAGCTTAGGCGAAGCCCTGCGCCGGTGAACACATCATATCCGTCACCACGCCGTCGTGCTGACGAAACTCTCCCGTGAAGCTCAACTGGATCAAGAGCTCGTGGGACGTCATCAAGCTGAACGTGTGCTGAACGCGGAGGTGCCGTACGTTCGGTGCTTGATCGGTTGGATCGCGAAGAAGTTCGACAACATCAACCGCGTCACTTGACGCTTCCGCTCCCGGTCTACGAGGGTACGTAGACACACTCTCCCCTCTCGTTGCTATGCATCTGGTAGATAGATCTTGCGTGATCGTAGGAAAAAATTTAAATACTACGTTCCCCAGCAAGCTCTCCAATGGAACTAGTGGGGGTGCATCCAACTTGCTTGCTCAAGAAGACCTAGAGCTCTTTTGAGGAGGCTCATCATTGGAATATACAAGCCAAGTTCTATAGTGTGAAGGTCCCCACATAGCTATATGCATGAATGATAATCTCTATGGAGTACAAGGTATAAGATGGAGTACGAGTGTGGATCTCTCAAAAGGAAATAGTAGTGTGCCCCCTTCTCTCTTTTTATTTCTTTTTCTCTTTTTTCTATTTTTTTTATTTTTTTGTGGCCTCAATGGCTCTTTCTATTTAACTCTCATTTGTCCTCTTTGGGATCTTTTGATTTTGTCCTCTTTGGGATCTTTTCCTCACTTTAGGGGCAACACTCTATTTATTACAAGAAGTATAGAAGATCTTTCACACTTTACAAAAGTACTCAACATAAAGAAAATGAAACTATCATGATGTATGCAAACGTATGCCTCTGCAGGTGTAGCAGGATATGCAATGATACTAGCGCGTCATGTAGCAATGATTAGGGCAAGGCCCAACTAGCATGCGGCTCATCGATCAAGCAAAAAGCATGTATGACATGAAGATCAAGTCATGAGAAGATGGATGTTGCATGGCAATGTATCTCGAAAAGGCTATGGAAATGCCTTGATAGGTAGGTATGGTGGCTGTTTTGAGGAAGGATATAATGAGGCTTATGATGACAGAGCGTATCGTGCCAAGGATTTGGATGCACCGGCGAAGTATGCGCCAACTCTCGAGGTGAGAAAGGGCAATGCACGGTACCGAAGAGGCTAGAAAAATATGGATAGGTGGAAGTGTCAACCTTCGAATACTCACATTAGTCCGAAGAACTCATGCACTTATTATCGGTAACTCTCAATCTAATTAGGAGGTTCACAAAGAGACAAGTACCCCGAGGAGGAGTGTATGGGGATTTGGTTATCCTTGCGCATCCTCGACTCATGGTACGTGAGTGTACTCTAATATTCAATCCCTCCAAAGATTAGTGATCCATTTAGTAGCTAAAGTTCTCAATTATTTTGTAGGTTTTCGAAAATAAACACGGATTGCCCAAAATACGACATCTATCACTAATAGGCTAAAGCTCTTGACACCAAAAGTTCAGACATTACTCATGGCAATACCTCAAAACTATTGCAAGTTACTACTAAAATTAAATAGCAACCTCAATTACCTACTTTAAGTTAAGACACACAACTCAGTGCAACAGGCAAAACCCTGTTAACAAGATAAACATGAAAACTCAAGAGAGTTCAACAACCAACTAAACAAAAGCTCTTTAAAAAGAAAAGCATGAAAACTAAGAGCTAAACATGACAGTAGCTATGGAAAGACAAAGAACACACACAGCAAAGATAAGCATGAAAATCCTATGTTGTGTTCTAGGTTGAAGTGGAGCGTGTTTCTCTCCCACACAAACAAAGTTGGGTTCTAACTTGTTATGAACAGCAAGCAAAGCTAAAGAAACTAAAAAGGAAACTAAGAGCAAGACGCTCCAAGCATAGCACATAACGCATGAAGTGATTAAAATATAGTGGAACAAAAGACGAACTGATAATTGTTGATGGAGAAGGGAATGCACGGGGGCATCCCCAAGCTTAGATGCTTGAGTCCTCTTGAATATTTCTTGGGGGTGCACGGGGGCATCCCCAAGCTTGAGCGTTTGACCCTCCTGAATCTTTTTATCATCTTCCCTCGCACACTTGAAAGCTCCCTTCATACATAACTCATCATAATCTGATTAGCGAGGTTAGTACCCATAATAAAATAATTTTTCCCTACTAGAAATAAAGATAATCTTGAAGAGCTACTGTTTCTCAAGATTGCCAAAAGGTTTTTGCAAAGAAAAAGCAAGCTCAAGGTTTGCAAAACGAAGAAAAGGCAAAACAGGACATAATCTGTGAAAAACAGACCAACAGGTAGTAAATAATTTTTTCGGGGCACTTCTGCAACTCAAATCAAAAAACTCAGAACAGACGTCCGAAAGCCAATTGTATAGAGCACGCTGTCAAAACAATTCAGATCAAAAAGATGATCTGGTGATTTTATATGAATTTTTCTGTCCAAGGACAGAATCTGTTTTCTGGACTGCACGTCACAACTTTTGAACTTTCTTGCAATCGGAGGCTAAACTTGGCACAAAGCTGAAAAGAAAAGATACAATGATGATGCTACTGCAGTAACAAACATCAAGACACAACAAAAGCAAAATAAAACTTTATTCGTTGTGGGCTGCCTCCCAAAAGCACTTTCTTTTATGCCTTTAAGCTAGGCATGATGCAAAAAGAGAGGATCAAGTTTTATCAAGAGTAAAAGAATAGCTAGCCCGTATAACGGACTCAAAAGGCAACTTAATCTTCTTTCTAGGGAAGTGTTCCATCCCTTTCTTGTGAGGGAATTGGAATTTTATATTCCCCTCTTTCATGTCAATGATAGAACCAACGGTGCGAAGAAAAGGACGTCCCAAAATAATTGGACATGAAGGTTCACATTCAATATCCATAATAGTAAAATCAACGGGAACGTAGTTGTCATTGACAATGATAAGAACATCGTCGATCTTCCCCAAGGGTTTCTTTACGGAAGAAACAACAAGACGAACACCAAAAGAACAAGGATCAAAAGGTTTCAATTTAAGCATATCATATATTCTTTTGGGCATAACGGAGGTACTAGCTCCAACATCACATAAAGCATAGCAAGAGAAGTTATTCAACTTAATTTTAATCATAGGATCCCAACCATCTTCTAGATTTCTAGGTATGGAGGCTTCTACCCTAAGCTTCTCCTCCCTAGCTTTGATAAGAGCATTAGTGATATGCTCCGTGAAGGCAAGATTAAGTGTGCTAGTGTGGGGATCTCTAGACATCTTGTGAAGAAAACTAATAACTTCAGAAAGGGTGCAATTATCAAAATCAAGGTCACTACTATCAAGTAAAGTGGTAGTGGTGTCCTTTAGGCTCACTTGTTTGGTAGCTTCTATGGTTATAGGTGTTTCTTCTTCTACAGTTGAGGTCATAGCATCACCATTAATAGGTCCAATGGGACTAGGAGTGCATTGGGTGCTAAGAGTTTGGATATCCTCAACGACTTGGATAGTAGCAACAGTGTGGTGGGTAGAAAGGTTCTTAATTATATCTTCTTCCTTCTTTTCTCTATCCCATCTCTCTTTAAGTTTAGCCATCATCCTAATGTTTTCACTAATTTGCACTTGAATAGCATTCATAGGAGTGGTCTTCCTCTCCTCAAGAGGAGAACTTCTAATTTTAAGCAACTCTACCTCATGGGCTAAATTGTCTACCTTCGAAGAGAGATTATCTAGTTTGGCTAGTTTTTCTTCTACACTCTTATTGAAGGCTTTTTGGGTAGTGATGAAGTCTGTAAGCATAATCTCTAGTTCAGAAGTGGAGTTCTTGGTGCTAGGATAAGTGTTGTTGTTCCCATAGGAATTAGAGGGGAACGGTCTAGGATTGCTACCAAAATTACTACTATAAGCATTGTTATTGAAATTGTTTCTAGAGATAAAGTTCACATCTACTTGGTCTTGAGCAATCAAAGAATTTAAAGGAACATCATGAGGATCAATAGAATATTGCTTGGAAAGTAGAGACATGATCAAGTCAACTTTTTCATTTAGGGAGGAAATCTCCTCGACAGAGTTTACCTTCCTACCTGTTGGAGTGCGTTCGGTGTGCCATTGGGAATAATTGGTCATCATCTCATCGAGAAGTTTCGTGGCTGCACCAAGTGTAGTTGACATAAAGGTTCCTCCCGCGGCCGAATCTAACAAGTTCCGCGAGGTAAAGTTCAAGCCTGCATAAAAAGTTTGGATAACCATCCAAGTAGTCAAACCATGAGTAGGGCAGTTCTTGACAAGAGATTTCATGCGTTCCCAAGCTTGGGCAACGTGTTCATTATCCAATTGTTTAAAATTCATTATGTTACTCCTTAGTTGGATAATTTTAGCAGGGGGATAGTACTTCCCAATAAAGGCATCCTTGCACTTGTCCCAAGAATCTATACTATTCCTAGGCAAGGATTGAAACCAGATTTTAGCTCCTCCTCTCAACGAGAAAGGAAAAAGCTTAAGCTTAACAATATCACCATCTACTTCTTTGTACTTTTGCATATCACAGAGCTCAACAAAATTATTTAAGTGCAAAGCAGCATCATCTCTAGCACCGGAGAATTGATCTTTCATAACTAGGTTCAGTAAAGCAGGTTTAATCTCATAAGAGGGTGCTGAAGTGGTAGGTGTAGTAATAGGCGTGCAGATAAAGTCATCGTTGTTATGACTAGTGAAGTCACACAACTTGGTGTTCTCGGTGGAACCCATAGCAACAGCAAGCAAGATAACTATTTTTGTGATTTTTGGTAAGGGACACTAGAACAAAAACTGAAAGGTAAACTAACAAGACTAAAAAGCAAAGATAAAAGATAGCGTGCAACTCCCCTATCTTGAAGAGTGGAGTCCCCGGCAACGGCGCCAGAAACTTTGCTTGATGGCTTCTCGCCCCTCGTTGGTTACCCCAAGTGGAAGGTTTGAGATGTAGCGTAACGGCAAGTTTCCCTTGGCAAGATACCAAGGATCGAATCCCGTGAGACTCCGAGGGTCGACAAGAAGGTGTCAACGGCTAACGGCGCCAGATACTTAGCGGTTGACAGGACCTGCACACAGATACAAATAACTTTGCTCCCAACGAGTACAGAGAGGTTGTAAATCCCTCCGGCCTTGCTATTTACAAAGGATCAAACACAAGAGATAATAATGATAGCTATGATTGCAACTAGGAAATAGAAACAGGAAGTAAATATAGGGTGTGATCAGTGGTGGTAATATGGACCGGGGTCCCATGATGTTCACTAGTGATGTCTCTCTCCCAAAAGACGATAAAACAGCTAAGCGAGGTAAACAAATTACAGCTGGGCAATTGACAGGATTATGTGCGCAAACCAATGCTAACTATGCTGTAAAGAAAGGTAGAGGCTCAAAAGCATGGGCGGTACGCCAAGGCAAGTAGACCGAAATCCATCTGCATCTACTACTAATCATCCACCTTGAGATATCTATCCAGAACATCTCGCTGGTATTAAGTTGCGAATCCCACCCAAAGTGTAAACTCAAAGCAACAGACAACTGCATTAAAAGAACTTTGCGTAAAGTAAACAATCCTTGCACCCGCAAGTACAAGCACCGTTGTTTTCCCCCTTGTGGCAACATCACATCTCCTAGACTCATGTTTCTGTCACTCAAACTAGTCATCAAGGGGCATGAACCCACAATCAAGCATAACGTTCCCTCTTGGAGTTACTACCTACTACTCGGCCAAAGCAATAAACAGCAACGGAGAACATGCAAGAATTACTCAAGAACATAAATATAAAAGAGGTGAATCAAATATATTACTCACACACAATCTGAACATCATCTCATAATCCATCGGATCCCAGCAAACTCAGCAGGGCAACAGCATAAAGATTACATATGTGCCTCGATCATGTAGGGCAGCTCACGAGGTCTAAACCATGAAGAACAAAGAGGGGAGGAGAACATCACATAGCTACTGGTCATGGACCCATGGTCCAAGGTGGACTACTCACGACTCATCCGGGAAGCGTCCATGGTGGTGGAGAAGCTCCCGATGGTGGTTCTCCCCTCCGGCAGGGTGCCGGGAAGAGTTCTCCTGGTGCTCCCGATCTTGGAAGCGCGGCGGCGGCGGAACAGAGGCGAGATCGTAAAAAAAGGGTTCCGTCCTCGAGGGTTTCGGGACGCGAGGAGTATATATGCCAAAGGGGGTCACCAGAAGCGGAGAGGGGGGCCCAGGCGCCCCCCTAGGGCGGCCAGGGGTGGGGCCGCCTGGGCTGCCCCTGGCTCCCCTCTGGCCCCACTTTGGTTTTTCTCGAAGCTTCGTGTACGCTGATTTTTTCTGTATTTTTCCCGGAATTTTTGGAGCACTTTTAATATGGGGGAAATCTGAAATAGAAAAACAGCAGAAAACAGGAACTGGCACTGTGGTGCACTGAGTTAATAGGTTAGTCCAAATATGATCAAAAGTGTATGGAAGTGCATAAATATCATAGCAATATCACACAAAAGAGGCATGGAGCAAGCAGAAATTATAGATACGTTTTGGACGTATCACATACCTACCTATCAAGGCATTTCCATAGCCTTTCCGAGATACATTGCCATGCAACATCCATCTTCTCATGACTTGATCTTCATGTCATACATGCCTTTTGCTTGATCGATGAGCCGCATGCTAGTTGGGCCTTGCCCTAATCATTGCTACATGACGCGCTAGTATCATTGCATATCCTGCTACACCGACAGAGGCATACATTTGCATACATCATGATAGTTTCATTTTCTTTATATTGAGTACTTTTGTAAAGTGTGAAAGATCTTCTATACTTCTTGTAATACATAGAGTGTTGCCCCTAAAGTGAGGAAAAGATCCCAAAGAGGACAAAATCAAAAGATCCCAAAGAGAACAAATGAGAGTTAAATAGAAAGAGCCATTGAGGCTACAAAAAAATTAAAAAAAATAGAAAAAAGAGAAAAAGAAATAAAAAGAGAGAAGGGGGCACACTACTATTCCTTTTGAGAGATCCACACTCGTACTTCATCTTATACCTTGTACTCCATAGAGATTATCATTCATGCATATAGCTATGTGGGGACCTTCACACTATAGAACTTGGCTTGTATATTCCAATGATGAGCCTCCTCAAAAGAGCTCTAGGTCTTCTTGAGCGAGCAAGTTGGATGCACCCCCACTAGTTCCATTGGAGAGCTTACCTTAGCTCATATGTGCATCCGTTGCATGACAATCCCTACTCCTCACATCATATCTATCATTTGGCTTTCTCTCGCCTATGATTGTCCTCATTGATGTGAGCCTTTCACACCTTTTTTGGTCTTCCACCGTCATCATTTTTCTCTCTTTGCCATCCTAAGTGTCAACTTTCTTGCTTACGCTCATCCATTGCATGAGTGCTCAAAATATCGAAAGGGAGTGGATCATTTTGACTTGTACCTGGCTAGTGGTCTGGGGATGAGTCAAGATAAGATTCCAAAGAAGACCAAGTGTGAAACTTTAGTAGATTAAGTTCTCAACAATACAAAAACTATGTTTTACTCTCTCGTATATCCCTATCCCCTTTCTTGCACGCAAACACCATTTGGAGACATTCGAGTCACGGACAGCGAGAGCTCTTGCACCTTTATGTTCTTATGTTGCTTGTTACAATGCTAATATAGACTCTTGCTTGTTGTGACTTGAATTGAATTACATGCCTTGATTACTTTACTTAAAAAGTTCTTATATGGTTGGTAGCATGTCACCACAGAAATTATGCTTGTTATCATTTACCTACTCGAGGACGAGCAGGAATTAAGCTTGGGGATGTTGATATGTCCAAAACGTATCTATAATTTCTGCTTTCTCCATGCTTCTTTTGTGTGATATTGCTATGATATTGATGCGGTTCCATACACTTTTGATCATATTTGGACTAACCTATTAACTCAGTGCACCACAGTGCCAGTTCCTGTTTTCTGCTGTTTTTCTATTTCAGGTTTCCCCCATATTAAAAGTGCTCCAAAAATTCCAGGAAAAATATAGGAAAAATCAGTGTACAGGAAGCTTCGCGAAGAACCAAAGATGGGCCAGAGGGGAGCCAGGGGAGGCCCAGGCGGCCACCTGGCGCGGCCCCACCCCTGGCCGCGCCAGGGGGGCGCCTGGGGCCTCTGCTTAGCCTCTGGCTTCCCCCCTTCGCCTATATATCTCTCTCGTCCCGAAACCCTCGAGGACAGAACCCTTTTTCGCGATCTCGCCTCTGTTCCGCCGCCGTAGTGCTTCCAAGATCGGGAGCATCAGGAGAACTCTTCCCGACACCCTGCCGGAGGGGAGAACCACCACCGGGAGCTCTCCACCACCATGGACGCTTCCCGGATGAGTCGTGAGTAGTCCACCTTGGACCATGGGTCCATGATTAGTAGCTATGTGATGTTCTCCTCCCCTCTTTGCTCTTCATGGTTTAGACCTCGTGAGCTGCCCTACATGATCGAGGCACATATGTAATCTTTCTGCTATTGCTTTGCTGAGTTTGCTGGGATCTGATGGATTATGAGACTATGTTCAGATTGTGTTTGAGTAATATATTTGATTCACCTCTTTTATATCTTTGTTCTTGAGTAATTCTTGCATGTTCTCCGTTGCTGTTTATTGCTTTGGCCAAGTAGTAGGTAGTAACTCCAAGAGGGAGCGTTATGCTTGATTGTGGGTTCATGCCCCCTGATGACTAGCTTGAGTGACAGAAACATGAGTCTTGGGGATGTGCTGTTGCCACAAGGGAGAGAACAACGGTGCTTGTACTTGCGGGTGCAAGGATTGTTTACTTTACGCAAAGTTCTTTTAATGCAGTTGTCTGCTGCTTTGAGTTTACACATTGGGTGGGATTCGCAACTTAATACCAGCGAGATGTTCTGGATAGATATCTCAAGGTGGATGATTAGTAGTAAATGCAGATGGATTTCGGTCTACTTGCCTTGGCGTACCGCCCATGCTTTTGAGCCTCTACCTTTCTTTGCAGCATAGTTAGCATTGGTTTGCGCACATAATCCTGTCAATTGCCCAACTGTAATTTGTTTACCTCGCTTTGCTGTTTTATCGTATTTTGGGAGAGAGACATCACTAGTGAACATCATGGGACCCCGGTCCATATTACCACCGCTGATCACACCTTCTATTTACTTCCTGTTTTTATTTCCTAGTTGCAGTCTTACCTATCATTATTATCTCTTGTGTTTGATCCTTTGTAAACAACAAGGCCGGAGGGATTGACAACCTCTCTGTACTCGTTGGGAGCAAAGTTATCTGTATCTGTGTGCAGGTCCCGTCAACCGCTAAGTTTCTGGCGCCGTTGACACCTACTTGTCGACCCTCGGAGTCTCACGGGATTCGATCCTTGGTATCTTTGCCAAGGGAAATTTGCCGCTACGCTACATCTCAACCTTCCACTTGGGGTAACCAACGAGGGGGAGAAGCCATCACATTATAAGATGATCCCTTGCTAAATTTCAAGGTATAAGTGTTCTCCCTGAGTATGCACCATTGCGACAGTTCTTCGTGCTGAGACACCACATGATGATCGGGTGTGATAGGTTATACGTTCACATACAACGGGTGCAAGAAAGTTTTGCACCTGCGAAATACTCGGGTTAAACTTGACGACCCTAGCATGTACATACATGGCTCGGAACACTGGAGACCAAAAGGTCGAACGTGAATCATATAGTAGATATGATCAACATAGAGATGTTCACCATTGAAGACTACTCCATCTCGCGTGAAGATCGGACATGGTTTAGTTGATTTGGATCCCGTATCATTTAGATGACTTGAGGGATGTCTATCTAAGTGGGAGTTCTTAAGTAATTTGATTAATTGAACTTTAATTTATCATGAACTTAGTCTTGTTAGTATTTGCAAATTATGTTGTAGATCAATAGCTCGTGTTGTAGGTCCCCTATATTTGTGATATGTTCCTAGAGAAAACTAAACTGAAAGATGATAGTAGCAATGATGCGTGTTGGGGAACGTAGCAGAATTCAAAAAAATTCTACGCTTCACCAAGATCAATCCAAGGAGTCATCTAGCAACGAGGGATAAAGGATTGCATCTACATACCCTTGTAGATCGCGAGCGGAAGTGTTCAAGAGAACGTGGATGATGGAGTCGTACTCGTCGTGATCCAAATCACTGATGATCCCAGCGCCAAACGGATGGCACCTCCGTGTTCAACACACATACGGTGCAGTGACGTCTCCTCCTTCTTGATCCAGCAAGGGGGGAGGAGAGGTTGATGGAGATCCAGCAGCACGACGGCGTGGTGGTGGATGCAACGGAAATTCTGCAGGGCTTCACCAAGCACTGCGGGAGGAGGGAGAGGTGTAACGGGGGGAGAGGGAGGCGCCAGGAGCAAGGGTGCGGCTGCCCTTCCTCCCCCCAACTATATATAGGGCCCAGGGGGCGCCGGCCAAGGGGAGAGGCTTGCCCCCCAAGGCATGTGGGGCGCCCCCCACCCCTAGGGTTCCCAACCCTAGGCGCAGGGGGGAGGCCCAAGGGGGTGCGCCAGCCCACTATGGGCTGGTTCCCCTCCCCCTACGGCCCATGGGGCCCTCCAGGATAGGTGGCCCCACCCGGTGGACCCCTGGGACCCTTCAGGTGGTCCCGGTACACTACCGGTGACCCCCGAAACTCTCCCGATGGCCGAAACTGGACTTCCTATATATAATTCTTTACCTCTGGACCATTCCGGAACTCCTCGTCACGTCCAGGATCTCATCCGGGACTCCGAACAACATTCGGGTTACCGTGTGCATATATCTCTACAACCCTAGCATCACCGAACCTTAAGTGTGTAGACCCTACGGGTTCGGGAGACACGTAGACATGACCGAGACGACTCTCCGGTCAATAACCAACAACGTGATCTGGATACCCATGTTGGTTCCTACATGTTCCTCGATTATCTCATCGGATGAACCACGATGTCAAGGATTCACTTAATCCCGTATGCAATTCCCTTTGTCTATCGGTACAGTACTTGCCCGAGATTCGATTGTCGGTATACCGATACCTTGTTCAATCTCGTCATGGCAAGTCTCTTTACTCGTTCCGTAATACATCATCCCGTGACCAACTCCTTAGTCACATTGAGCTCATTATGATGATGTCTTACCGAGTGGGCCTAGAGATACCTCTCCGTTATACGGAGTGACAAATCCCAGTCTTGGTTCGTGCCAACCCAAGAGATACTTTTGGAGATACCCGTTGCGTACCTTTATAGCCACTCAGTTACGTTGTGACGTTTGGCACACCCAAAGTACCCCTACAGTATCCGGGAGTTGCACAACCTCATGGTCTAAGGAAAAAAATACTTGACATTGGAAAAGCTTTGGCATTACGAACTACATGATCTTGTGCTAGGCTTAGGATTGGGTCTTGTCCATCACATCATTCTCCTAATGATGTGATCCCGTTATCAATGACATCCAATGTCCATGGTCAGGAAACCGTAACCATCTGTTGATCAACGAGCTAGCAACTAGAGGTTTACCAGGGACACGTTGTGGTCTATGTATTCACACATGTATCACTGTTTCCGGATAATAC
Organism: Secale cereale; assembly: GCA_902687465.1. Lineage (NCBI taxonomy): Eukaryota > Viridiplantae > Streptophyta > Magnoliopsida > Poales > Poaceae > Secale > Secale cereale. Next base: position 456,961,977 of record LR738710.1, read on the forward strand.
AATTCAAGCATGAATAACAGACAATTATCATGAACAAGGAAATATAATAATAACCATTTTATTATTGCCTCTAGGGCATATTTCCAACAATGCGGACTGGGTCCGTGATCTGAGGATTGTCCTCATTGCTGCATAGAAGAATTATGTCCTTGATGCACCTCTAGTTGACAGACCTATTGCAGGAGAAGATGCAGACATTATGAATGTTTGGCAAGCTCGATATGATGACTACTTAATAGGTTAGTGCACCATGCTTTACGACTTAGAACCGGGACTTCAAAAAGGTTTTGAAAGCCACGGAGCATATGAGATGTTTCAAGAGTTGAAATTGGTATTTCAGACTCATGCCCATGTCGAGAGGTATGAGACCTCTCACAACTACTTTGCCTACACGATGGAGGAGAATAACTCAGCTAGTGAGCATGTGCTCAGAATGTATGAGTACTACAATCGCTTGAATCATGTGGGAGTTAATCTTCCAGATAAGATAGTGATTGACAGAGTTCTCTAGTCACTATCACCAAGCTACTAGAACTTCGTGATGAATTACAATATGCAAGGGATGACGAAAACGATTCCCGAACTCTTCGCGATGCTGAAATCGGAAGGTAAAAATCAAGAAAAAGCATCAAGTGTTGATGGTTAACAAGACCACTAGTTTCAAGAAAAGGGGCAAAGGAAAGAAAGGGACTTCAAGAAAAATGGCAAGCAAGTTTCCACTCCCGGGAAGAAGCCCAAAGCTAGACCTCAAGACTGAAACTAAGTGCTTCTACTGCAAAGGAACTAGTCATTGGAAGCAGAACTGCCCCAAATATTTGGCGGATAAGAAGGATGACGAAGTGAACAAAGGTATATTTGATATACATGTTATTGATGTGTACCTCACTAGTGCTCATAGTAGCCCCTGGGTATTTGATACATGTTCGGTTGCTAAGATTAGTAACTCGAAACAGGAGTTGCATAATAAACGGAGACAAGTTGATGGTGAGGTGATGATGTGTGTTGGAAGTAGTTCCAATACTGACACGATCATCATCGCACACTCCCTGTACTTTTGGGATTAGTGTTAAACCTAAATAAATGGTATTTGGTGTTTGCATTGAGCATGAACAAGATTGGATCGTGTTTATTGCAATACGATTATTCATTTAAGTCATAGAACAATTGTTATTCCTTTTACATGAATAAAACCTTCTATGGTCATACACCCAAGGTGAATGGTTTATTGAATCTCGATCGTAGTAATACACATATTCATAATATTGAAGCCAAAAGATGCATAGTTGATAATGATAGTGCAACATACTTGTGGCACTGCCATTTAGGTCATACTGGTGTAAAGCGCATGAAGACTGATGGACTTTTGGAATCATTTGATACTTGCGAACCATGCCTCATGGACAAGATGACTAAAACTCCGTTCCCAGAACAATGGAGCGAGCTAATGACTTATTGGAAATAGTACATACCGATGTATGTGGTCCAATGAGTGTTGAAGCACGTGGCGGGTATCGTCATTTTCTTACCTTCATGGATGATTTGAGCAGATATGGGTATATATACTTGATGAAACACAAGTCTGAAACACTTGAAAAGTTCAAAGAATTTCAGAATGAAGTAGAGAATCATCGTAACAAGAAAATAAAGTTTCTATGATCTGATCGCGGAGGCAAATATTTGAGTTACGAGTTTGGTCTTCATTTGAAACAATGTGGAATAGTTTCACCGCTCACGCCACCTAGAACACCATAGCATAATGGTCTGTCCGAATGTCATTACCATACTCTATTGGATATGGTGTGTTCTATGATGTCTCTTATCGATTTGCCTTTATCATTTTGGGGTTATGCATTAGAGACAGTTGCATTCATGTTAAATAGGATACCATCTAAATCCGTTGAGACGACACCGAATGAACTATGGTTTAGCAAGAAACCAAAGCTGTCGTTTCTTAAAGTTTGGGGTTGTGATGCTTATGTGAAAAAGCTTTAGCCTGATAAGCTCGAACCCAAATCAGAGAAGTGCGTCTTCATAGGATACCCAAAAGAAACTATTGGGTATATCTTCTACCACATATCCGAAGGCAAGATCTTTGTTGCTAAGAATGGATCATTTCTACAGAAGGAGTTTCTCTTGAAAGAAGTGAGTGGGAGGAAAGTAGAACTTAATGAGGTAATTGTACCTTATCTCGAATTGGAAAGTAGCTCATCACAAAAAACAGTTCCCGTGATTCCTACACCAACTAGAGAGAAAGTTAATGATAATGATCATGAAACTTCAGATCAAGTTACTACTGAGCCATGTAGGTCAACCAGAGCACGATCCGCACCAGAGTGGTACGGTAATCCTTTTCTAGAAGTCATGTTACTAGACCATGACGAACCTACGAACTATGAAGAAGCTATGATGAGCCTAGATTCTGGTAAATGGCTTGGGGCCATAAAATCTGAGATAGGATCCATGTATGAAAAAAGTGTGGACTTTGGTGGACTTGCCCGATGATCGGCAATACATTGATAATAAATGGATTTTCAAGAGGAAGACGAAGGTTGATAGTAATGTTACTATCTACAAAGCTCGACTTGTCGTAAAAGTTTTTCGACAAGTTTAAGGAGTTGACTACAATGAGACATTCTCACCCGTAGCAATGCTTAAGTCTGTTCGAATCATGTTAGCAATTGCCACATTTTATGAAATCTGGCAAATGGATGTCCAAACTACATTCCTTAATGGATTTCTTAAAGAAGAGTTGTATATGATGCAACCAGAAGGTTTTGTTAATTCTAAAGATGATAACAAAGTGTGCAAGCTCCAACGATCCATGTATGGACTGGTGCAAGCATCTCGGAGATGGAATATAAGCTTTGATAAGGTGATCAAAGCATATGGTTTTACACAGACTTACGGTGAAGCCTGTATTTACAAGAAAGTGAGTGGGAGCACTACAACATTTCTGATAAGTATATGTGAATGTCATATTGTTGATTGGAAATGATGTAGAATTTTCTGGAAAGCATAAATGATCGTTTAAAAGGATTTTTTCAATAAAAATACCTCGGTGAAGCTGCTTACATATTGGGCATCAAGATCTATAAAGAAAGATCAAGACGCTTGATAAGACTTTTGATAAGTACATACTTTGATTTTGAAGTTGTTCAAAATGGATCAGTCAAAGAAGAAATTCTTGCCTGAGTTGTAAGGTGTGAAGTTGAGTAAGACTCAAAGCCCGACCACGGCAGAAACATATAGAGAGAATGAAAGTCATTCCCTATTGTAATGCCCAGGATGGAATTATACCTCCTACGTGTCGAGGCACGACTTAAAGGCATAAGTCCATCCTAGAATGATCTCAAGTTTGGTAATCTTTGCACAACTCATGTAAAAGAGGGATAGTAAACTGAAAAATAGTTGGCTTACAATCGCCACGTCACAGAATAACAGTACAAGTCTCAAACATCATTCATTAAGATCACTACAACCCTCTAAGGGCAAAAGCCAAAAGTCAAAGTACCAAACTCAGATAAATAAAACAACCACAGGCGGATCGAATCCTAGTAAGAGTCTCCACTACTGATCGTCCGGGTAGCGCACGTAGTAACGACTACGCTCCTCGTCGTACTCCCAATCCAGCTCGGTGCCATCACCTGGATAGCTCACAGCTGGACCTGCATCTGGTGTGTGAAGTAACTGTGAGCCACAGAGGACTCAGCAATCCCATTCCCGGGTAACAGAACTATTTAAGCCTTTAGGTGAGGGAAAGGCTGAAGAAAGAACAAGTCTGCAGCAGCAACTAGCATCTAGCTTACGCAAGTGAGAGCGAGAAGAGAAGGCATCGCGAGAAGTGATCACGAAGTGATCCTAGCTACAAGCTCACAAGCATAACCCCTCCGTGTTCAACTCCCGAATCCCTATTCGGAAATTGACAGTCACGGAACACACGCTGATAGTGTATTAGTATCATTGTGTCAAGTTATCTACAACCGGAATTAACAAGCTCCCATCTGCCACATAACCGCGGGCACGGCTTTCGAAAGTTCAAACCCTGCAGGGGTGTTCCAACTTGACCCATTACAAGCCCACGATCCGCGGAGTCGCAACTCCAAAATGGGAAGACCCGAGTATCCTCGGAATCCCGTGCTCAAGTTAAACCGAACTAAGGTAAGGCTAATCCAGCAAATCCTCCCGGCGTGTCGACACCATGATCGTAGCCGCGCGTATCTAGGTCTCAGGACACGACCGGATGAGTCATCCTACAGGTGTATGCCAGATACCTCAGGTTGCCCCGAGGCGGCCCCGCAGTCTGCTCGTTTCGGACCAACACTCATGTGGAGCACTGGCCCGGGGTTGTTGATTAAGAAAGAGGGTTAATTACTCCCTATGCAAGTTTAGTTTGTTATTAGGCAAATAGTACCAATGTTGGGATTTGCTGGAAAAGACTTAGCACTTAGCGGTTTATCGAGGGGGTCCCATACACCCCAACCGTGTTAGGAACGCATAATCAAGGAACATAAAACCGGCTTATACGGATCCTAACGGCATGAGTGGAACAAATCACCAAGCAAAAGGCTTAGCCTTCCACCCTTGCCAATATATAGATGATTTCAGTTAAAGCATTTATATAGTGTGATATAACCCAACCAAAACTTCAACATGGAGCAAGCATCTTCACTTCACCTGCAACTAGCAACGCTATAAGAAGGGCTGAGCGAAGCGTACTTAGCCAAGCAACGGTTTGCATAGGTAGGGTGGTTAAACATGGCAATTGGTTACAAGTAGGAGGCTGACAAGAAGAACATGGGCATCGAGGCAAAACTATAGATCGAGACTACTAGCAATAGGCAAAGATAGTAATGTTATCGGGGTTCGGTCATCTTGCCTGAAGAGAAGACGTTTGGATCGAAAGAAGGGTCCTCGTGCTCAAACTCGTTGGAAACCTCGTGCTCAACCTCGTTGGAAAACTCGTGCTCAGCTTCCGGCTCTAAACACAACAAACACACCAAGCACCAATCAACACGATGCAATGCGCACTCGAAAAACATGAATGCATGATGGATGAACTAAAGATGCACATGAAGCACGGAAAACATCACTCAAGAAAAACACCTCAAAACAAGATAACAACCTGATATTATTAATCTACACAGAAAATCACCCAAGTTTGATATAAGATTCGCTGAAATCGGAGTTACGGGCTAAAAGTTATGCCCGAAACAAGATTTGAGCGGAAACTGCAAATTACAGCAACATAGCATCTTTGGAGCTCAAAATAATTAATCTACAGCACCCAAAAGCATGGAAAAGGACTTGAACACAAACTAGATATAATGTACAGCAACTAGGTCCAAAGTGCACCCCCAACGGAGTCACGGATCAATAGCAATGATCTTGGACATATTGAACTTTGAAATAAAATTCTGGCAGCAGAATTTTATTGAAAGTTTAGAGCAAAAGATAAACATGCTACAGCCACTCAAATGGACATGTGAGGACATGGATGGAAAGACAACAATATATCCTTCATGGAACAATCAAAATCCACCCCAAAACTATCATGCTTTGTCCTACAACATCACACGAACATGGCATCGGAACGTTACAGATTTCAGACTTAGTGAAATTTCACTAAGTCCTAAAACAGCAACATCATCATAGCATCAAAAGGAGCATGTTTAAGACACCCCGAAACTAAACATGGCAAAGGGGTAAGCACCTCATCAAAATACATATGACGGTGATCCCGAAACACACAAGCATGCATCAATGTGGTGAACACACCGATTGCAACGAGCTCAACAAGATGGCATTTCATAACAAGTGAAAACACAACATGTGAACATGGCATCTTGCAACGATGATAACAAGGAAACAATAAACCTACCATGCAACCTATCACACACAACACGTAGTTCGTGACGAGACGAACACGTGGACATGTCATTTGCATCGTTTGGACAAACGAGCTAAAAGATATCACATGTCAAAGGTGGCATGAAAATAACACATAACAGCAGTTTATATCATGATGCACTCTTGCAACAGCAAAACAAGTGTCAAGATGACATCTAACATGCATGACTACAACAGGTAAAACGTAGAGGGCATCTCCACGAACATCTGGACATGCTACACGCGCAAAACGGAGCAACAGGCACAAAGTTAGGGCAGGTCAAAGTATGGATATCAGAACAGGAAAAACAGGGGCTTAGGAAAAAAAAAAACAACCTCTCCAGATCTGGATCTGGAGGAACAGTGCGGGCCCGGATCTACAGTGACGGTGGCCCAGCGAAGGAACAGTGGCGCGGCGGCGGCCCACCGCGGCGCTGGTACGGGCCCGGAAGGAGGCGGCCCGATCTGGCTGCGGGAGGCGGCGGCGGCCCAGGCGAGTCGGGAGGGCCCAGCCGGCGGGGCTGGCGCGGCCTCGGCCCAGGCGAGACCCGGCGAAGGCAGAGGCCCAGCGGGGCGGAACGGCGCTGGCGGACGCGGGCCCGTCGAGCACTGCGGCGGCCCGGCTGCCTCGGAGGGACGGCGCCCGGACTGAAGCGGAGGGACGCGGTCGTCGCGGTGGGCCTCGGCGAGATCTCGGCCCAGGTGGCACGCGGGATCTGAGGCGGAGGGAAGGAGGCTCGCGGCCCGCGAGAGGACGCGACGGCGGGGATCTGGTCCCCCCCGGCCAGGCCGATGCGGGACGAGGAAGGCCCGACCGGAGGCGCTGGTCGATGCGTTGACTTCGGCGCCGAACGGATCGAGGTGATCCCTAGCGCGACGGCGGCTCGAGGGAGCTAGTCCCCTCGGGATCCAGAGAAAATATTTGGGGATCTGAGATCTGAAATAAAAGAAAAAAAAATAGAGGGAAGGAGGAAGAAGAAGGGGACAAGCCAAATAGACTAGGGGTCTATATATAGCAGTTTTAGACTAGGGTTTGGAGACTAGGGGTGTTTAGGAGCCCTCCGATCGTGATCCAACGGATCCGATCGCGGGGTTGATTTAAAAGGCTTAGACGGAGATAAAAGGAAGCAGTAGGGGTATTTCCGGGACACGAAGCAAAGGCACTTCGGACCCACACGGACAACGGAGGGAAAAGTCAACGGAGTCCAAACGAGACGAGATTTGAGAGGCGGGTTGCACACAACAAAACAACAACACACAACACAACCTCGCGGCACACCGGTAACGAAAAACGCCCGAACAACAAAGTAGGCCTACGGGACGTCACGGACACGTGAGGGAGCTCCGGAACACGAAACGGACAACGGGAAGGAACGCCACGAACCGGATGCAACCCACAACACAAATGCAATGCAATGCACATGTCTACATGATATGAATGAATGCCACACACACACACAACAAAACGACGAAAGCCCGAAAGACAAAGAACCCGAAATGGAAATAGATGAAGCCGGAGATTTATTATATGCCCAAAAGGGAAAGTATTACATCCGGGGCATTACAAACTCTCCTCTACTACAAAAAGATCTCGTCCCGAGATCTAGGACTGGAAAAAGGAAGGGTACTCGGAACGAAGATGATCTTCTCGTTCCCAGGTAGCTTCTCGGTCTGTGTGATGTGACCACTTGACTTTCAGAAACTTGATGGTCTTGTTGCGAGTCTTGCGTTCAGTTTCTTCGAGAATTGCAACTGGATGCTCTCGGTAGGAAAGGTCTTGTTGAAGATCAATCTCCTCAAACGGAATCATTCGCTCAGGTGCCTTGAAGCATTTGCGAAGCTGAGACACATGGAAGACATCATGAACATTTGCAAAGTTGGAAGGGAGCTCGAGCTGATAGGCTAGATCGCCTCTTTTGCCAAGAATTTTGAAAGGCCCGACGTATCTAGGAGCAAGCTTTCCTTTGATACCGAACCTTTGGGTTCCTTTCATCGGAGAAACTCGGAGATAGACATGATCACCGATGTCGAAAGCCAGATCACGATGCTTTCCATCATAGTAACTCTTCTGACGCGACTGAGCGGCCTTGAGATTCTCACGTATGACTTTGCACATTTCTTCGGCTTCAGAGATCAAATCATTGCCAAGAAGTTGGCGTTCACCTGTTTCAGACCAGTTGAGAGGGGTACGGCACTTTCTGCCATAGAGAATTTCAAACGGTGCTTTGCCTGCACTTGCTTGGAAGCTGTTGTTGTAAGAGAATTCTGCAAATGGAAGACAGTCTTCCCATTTCATGCCGAAGGAGATGACACAGGCTCTGAGCATATCTTCAAGGATCTGATTCACACGCTCGACTTGACCACTAGTCTGAGGGTGAAAGGCAGTGCTGAACCTGATCTTCGTGCCCATGGCTGACTGAAAGGAGTCCCAGAACTTTGATGTGAACAAGCTGCCACGGTCTGAGGATATCACTTGAGGAATGCCATGTAGGGACACAATTCTGGAAGTGTACAGCTCTGCAAGTTGAGCTGCATTGATTGATTCTTTGACTGGAAGAAAGTGAGCAACTTTGGTAAGCTTGTCAATCACCACAAAGATAGCATCATTGCCTCGCTTGGATTTAGGAAAGCCAGTGACGAAGTCCATTTCAATGTGGTCGAACTTCCACTCAGGAATAGGAAGAGGTTGGAGAAGACCGGCTGGACGTTGATGTTCTGCTTTCACTCTTCTGCATACATCACATTCGTTCACAAATTGGGCAATTTCCCTTTTCATGCGTGTCCACCAGTAAGATTGCTTGAGGTCTTGATACATCTTGGAACTGCCAGGATGGATGGAAAGGAGAGAGTCATGAGCTTCTTCCATTATGAGCTTCCTGAGATCACCTTTGGGAACAACGAGTCTGTCCTCGAAGAACAAGGTATCTCTCTCATCAACACGGAAGCACTTATATTTTGGAGTGCCCTTTGCAATCCCATGTTTCACCTTCTTCACCATGGTATCACTGAGCTGGGCCTCACGGACTTGATCTTCCAAGGTAGGAGCAATCTGGAGATTAGCAAGAAAACCCTGCGGAACAACCTGAAGGTTGAGCTTCCTGAATGCTTCACAAAGCTCAGGCTGGTGTGGCTTGATAAGAAGGCTGTTGCAATATGCCTTTCTGCTCAAAGCATCTGCAATCACATTCGCCTTGCCTGGAGTGTACTCAATGCTGGGGTTGTACTCTTGGATCATCTCGACCCAACGAGTCTGGCGGAGGTTCAGATGCGGCTGTGTGAAGATGTACTTCAAGCTCTTGTGATCAGTGAAGATGTCGACCTTTCTGCCCAACAACAGATGTCTCCACGTAATCAGAGCATGTACCACAGCTGCTAGCTTGAGATCATGTGTGGGATAGTTCTTCTCAGCTGGCTTGAGCTGACGTGAAGTGTATGCCACAATTCTCTTCTCTTGCATAAGCACACCACCAAGACCTTGAAGAGAAGCGTCACAGAACACTTCATAGGGCTTGGATTCATCTGGAGGAATCAGAACTGGAGCTGAGACAAGCTTCTCTTTGAGGGTTTTGAAAGCCACTTCACACTCGGGAGACCAAAAGTATTTGACATTCTTCTGAAGGAGGTTGGAAAGAGGCTTGGCAATCTTGGAGAAGTTCTCCACAAACCTTCTGCAATAGCTGGCAAGACCCAGAAAACTGCGGAGCTGCTTGACGTTCTGAGGAGCTTCCCAGTTGACAATTGCTTCAACTTTCTCGGGATTAACCGCAATACCGTCAGCTGAGATAATGTGGCCCAGGTAGAGAACCTTATCGAGCCAAAACTCGCACTTTGAGAACTTGGCATAGAATTTATGCTCTCGGAGTCGATCAAGAACCAGACGCAAGTGCTTTTCGTGATCTTCTTCATTCTTGGAAAACACCAAAATATCATCCAGATACACAAGCACAAACTCGCCAGTATAGGGGTTGAAGATGTAATGCATCATCCTTGAGAAGGTAGGAGGAGCATTGGCGAGGCCGAAGGACATGACGGTATACTCATATGAACCGTAGCTCGTTCTGAAAGCCGTCTTGGGAATGTCTTCCTCGCGAATGCGAATTTGATGGTAGCCCATTCGGAGGTCAAGCTTAGAGAACACTTTAGCTCCTTTGAGCTGCTCAAAGAGTTCATTGATGTTGGGGAGCGGATACTTGTTCTTAATCGTCTTCTTGTTCAGTGGCCGGTAGTCAACACAGAGACGCTCCGTGCCATCTTTCTTCTTGACAAATAAGACACCACAGCCCCACGGAGATGTACTCGGTCTGATGAGACCCATACGCTCCTGTTCATCCAACTGTTTCTTCAATTCCTTCAATTCATCTGAAGAGAGCTTGTATGGACGCCGGCAAACAGGTTCGGTGCCCGGCTCGAGTTCAATGACAAACTCCACCTGACGGTGTGGAGGCATGCCTGGAAGTTCTTCTGGAAAGACGTCTTGATATTCATTCACCACTGGAATTTGCTCTATGGCATTAATTTCACCCTTATCATTAAGAGAGAAAAGCCGAATAGTATTATCCCTGGAGGCGAAGATAATCACATCTTCATCAGAATGAGTCAATTTGACTTCCTTTTGAGCACAATCAATGTGAGCATCGTGCTGAGAAAGCCAATCCATTCCGAGAATGAGGTCGATGTCAGAATGACCAAGAACCACCGGTTTAGCCAGAAAACGATAATCTCCCATGCGAATGGAAACATCCGGAGCAAATATGTTGGAAGACATGCACTTGCCCGGAGAAATTACTTGCAACCTCTGAGGCAGACTTTGGATGCCAATATTATGCTTGGATGCAAATGGTTGAGACATGAAAGAGCATGATGCACCCGAATCAAATAACACTTTAGCTAGAAAAGAGTTCACTGGAAGGTTACCCAGAATGACATCAGAAGAAGCCTCTGCTTGTGCTGCGTTCATCAGATTAACCCTTGCAGACTTTGGATCATGCTTGACAATAGCTGAACTCACAGGTGGTGGAGGAGGAAGACGCTTCGGATTCGGACATCTGTTGGCATAGTGACCCTTCTGGCCACACTTGTTGCACACCACTTCAGAGAGAGGACGGAAATGAGAGCCACTGGACTTGGAGCCTTGAGACTGAAACTGCTTCTTCGATTGGTTGCTCGGGTTGGGTGGGTGGGAGAAACCACGGCCACTAGAGTTCTTGTTGTTGGAGTTGTTGTAGTTGCTGGAGTTGTTGTATGGAGCTCGAATCATTGGAGGAGGAGGAAGCCAGAATTTCTGTTGTTTCGCAGCCAACTGAGACGATGAGGTAGAGTGAACAGCATCTCGAATTCTCTTCTTGGAAGCCTCCATCTTAAGCTGAGCTGCTTCTTGTTTCAAAGCCATATTATAGAAATTATCGAATTCGTCTGGCTCGAACAAGGTGAGAGCAAGCTGAAGTTCATCTTTGAGACCTCCACGGAACTGATAGATTTTGCTCTTAGCATCAGGAATGTCTTGCTTTGCATAGCGAGCGAGGTTTTGGAACTTGACATTATACTGATAGACTGTCATGGAGCCCTGCTTGAGGTTGCGGAATTGCTCACGCATACCCTCGATAACACTTGTAGGAATGTGATGCGAGCGGAAATCCTTGCAGAAATTCTCCCATGAGATCACTTGACCCGGCCTTGAGTCTTTGTACTGCTGCCACCAATCAGCTGCTTGATCTTTCAGTTGGAAGGCTGCAAACTTCACATAGTCATCTTCTTTCACGTTACTGCACTCAAAATGCTTCTTGATATCGGTCAGCCAATCCTCAGCATCAAGAGGGTCGACACAGTAACTGAAAGCTTTAGGATTGTTGGCCAAGAACTGGTTGAGGGTAGCATGGTGCTGCTGGAAGAAGTTGCCTTGGTTCATTGGAACGCCCTGATTAGCTTGATTAGCTTGCATAGCTTGCATTTGCTGCATCATCTGCATCATCAACTGAGTGTTCTGAGCAGTAGTCTGCATAATTGCTCTCCAAGCCTCAGGCGGAGGAGGAGGGGAAGGAGGATGCTCTGGGACCTCTTCCACCTCTGGGTTGGCATTCGGAACCTTTTTCGGAGCCATCCTGTAAGAGATGACCACGAATCAGCAATTGATTGACAAAAGGAATAAGCTAAATCAATGGAATGAATTGCAACAAGTCTTCACAATAATCATTCGAACAATAAGAACGAATGAAATCATCCGAACAAGAGGAACGAATGAATTTCTCAGTTAATTGATAACATCAGTCTTCACGAGAAGCCACATAGGGATCAAAAGGATAAAATAATAAAAACAACAAGGTACGAAAGGAACAAACACAAGAGAGGAGTTTCGTTCTAACATCTTTGTGCTGAAAGCATATGAACGCGTTACGAAAAGGTTTTGCAATCCCCGGATCAGCATAGCCAAGGACCCTTTAAGATGCAACTCCTGATAGTAACCTCGGTCATATAACCTCTTCACTCAATGTCGAACCCCGAACTCACTAACCTGCATTCGTTGGAAGAATGCCTACGATCTACTGGATAAAACCCACCTATAGTTTTCCGAAAGATTCCAGTTATGCAATCAGGTGTTGGGGATACACGGGAAGCACCGCGCAATCAACTCTAACCTACATCCAGGTGTATCCATCCTTCAACACATAACCAGTCTTTCTCGGAAACTGTGTACCTCGGACCTTCGAAAAGCATCCACTATAACAAGCTATGGCAATACTCCCGAACTACCTCCCCAGTACTGGGTGATGTCGGGGTTATCTTGCCACTGGCCGTATAGGGGAGATTTTCGATGTCGGCCGTCTTAAGTATTTAGTACTGTCGCGATATGCTTGTTACAATGATACCCAGAAGCTCAACTCCTCGGTAACAGGAGGCATCGGGAACAATATCCTTGTCACAAGAACATCGAAACAATCCCAGAATACTCGCGGGATTCCTTAAAAAAAATTTGTGCAAATTTTGAAGATAGGAGAGACAAGAGTAGACGTCAGGAGTCCTCACCAGAGAGAAAGGGGATGAGAAGCAAAGAAATCCTACTCTCCGATATAATATAGGACTCAAAAAGTTTTCAGTGTGTGCCTAGACTCAACCGTCAACGGTTCGATCAAACAGTGGGGGCTCCTAGGTCGGAGAAGGCTCTGAATACCAACTTGTAATGCCCAGGATGGAATTATACCTCCTACGTGTCGAGGCACGACTTAAAGGCATAAGTCCATCCTAGAATGATCTCAAGTTTGGTAATCTTTGCACAACTCATGTAAAAGAGGGATAGTAAACTGAAAAATAGTTGGCTTACAATCGCCACGTCACAGAATAACAGTACAAGTCTCAAACATCATTCATTAAGATCACTACAACCCTCTAAGGGCAAAAGCCAAAAGTCAAAGTACCAAACTCAGATAAATAAAACAACCACAGGCGGATCGAATCCTAGTAAGAGTCTCCACTACTGATCGTCCGGGTAGCGCACGTAGTAACGACTACGCTCCTCGTCGTACTCCCAATCCAGCTCGGTGCCATCACCTGGATAGCTCACAGCTGGACCTGCATCTGGTGTGTGAAGTAACTGTGAGCCACAGAGGACTCAGCAATCCCGTCTCCGGGTAACAGAACTATCAAAGCCTTTAGGTGAGGGAAAGGCTGAAGAAAGAACAAGTCTGCAGCAGCAACTAGCATCTAGCTTACGCAAGTGAGAGCGAGAAGAGAAGGCATCGCGAGAAGTGATCACGAAGTGATCCTAGCTACAAGCTCACAAGCATAACCCCTCCGTGTTCAACTCCCGAATCCCTATTCGGAAATTGACAGTCACGGAACACACGCTGGTAGTGTATTAGTATCATTGTGTCAAGTTATCTACAACCGGAATTAACAAGCTCCCATCTGCCACATAACCGCGGGCACGGCTTTCGAAAGTTCAAACCCTGCAGGGGTGTTCCAACTTGACCCATTACAAGCCCACGATCCGCGGAGTCGCAACTCCAAAATGGGAAGACCCGAGTATCCTCGGAATCCCGTGCTCAAGTTAAACCGAACTAAGGTAAGGCTAATCCAGCAAATCCTCCCGGCGTGTCGACACCCTGATCGTAGCCGTGCGTATCTAGGTCTCAGGACACGACCGGATGAGTCATCCTACAGGTGTATGCCAGATACCTCAGGTTGCCCCGAGGCGGCCCCGCAGTCTGCTCGTTTCGGACCAACACTCATGTGGAGCACTGGCCCGGGGTTGTTGATTAAGAAAGAGGGTTAATTACTCCCTATGCAAGTTTAGTTTGTTATTAGGCAAATAGTACCAATGTTGGGATTTGCTGGAAAAGACTTAGCACTTAGCGGTTTATCGAGGGGGTCCCATACACCCCAACCGTGTTAGGAACGCATAATCAAGGAACATAAAACCGGCTTATACGGATCCTAACGGCATGAGTGGAACAAATCACCAAGCAAAAGGCTTAGCCTTCCACCCTTGCCAATATATAGATGATTTCAGTTAAAGCATTTATATAGTGTGATATAACCCAACCAAAACTTCAACATGGAGCAAGCATCTTCACTTCACCTGTAACTAGCAACGCTATAAGAAGGGCTGAGCGAAGCGTACTTAGCCAAGCAACGGTTTGCATAGGTAGGGTGGTTAAACATGGCAATTGGTTACAAGTAGGAGGCTGACAAGAAGAACATGGGCATCGAGGCAAAACTATAGATCGAGACTACTAGCAATAGGCAAAGATAGTAATGTTATCGGGGTTCGGACATCTTGCCTGAAGAGAAGACGTTCGGATCGAAAGAAGGGTCCTCGTGCTCAAACTCGTTGGAAACCTCGTGCTCAACCTCGTTGGAAAACTCGTGCTCAGCTTCCGGCTCTAAACACAACAAACACACCAAGCACCAATCAACACGATGCAATGCGCACTCGAAAAACATGAATGCATGATGGATGAACTAAAGATGCACATGAAGCACGGAAAACATCACTCAAGCAAAACACCTCAAAACAAGATAACAACCTGATATTATTAATCTACACAGAAAATCACCCAAGTTTGATATAAGATTCGCTGAAATCGGAGTTACGGGCTAAAAGTTATGCCCGAAACAAGATTTGAGCGGAAACTGCAAATTACAGCAACATAGCATCTTTGGAGCTCAAAATAATTAATCTACAGCACCCAAAGGCATGGAAAAGGACTTGAACACAAACTAGATATAATGTACAGCAACTAGGTCCAAAGTGCACCCCCAACGGAGTCACGGATCAATAGCAATGATCTTGGACATATTGAACTTTGAAATAAAATTCTGGCAGCAGAATTTTATTGAAAGTTTAGAGCAAAAGATAAACATGCTACAGCCACTCAAATGGACATGTGAGGACATGGATGGAAAGACAACAATATATCCTTCATGGAACAATCAAAATCCACCCCAAAACTATCATGCTTTGTCCTACAACATCACACGAACATGGCATCGGAACGTTACAGATTTCAGAATTAGTGAAATTTCACTAAGTCCTAAAACATCAACATCATCATAGCATCAAAAGGAGCATGTTTAAGACACCTCGAAACTAAACATGGCAAAGGGGTAAGCACCTCATCAAAATACATATGACGGTGATCCCGAAACACACAAGCATGCATCAATGTGGTGAACACACCGATTGCAACGAGCTCAACAAGATGGCATTTCATAACAAGTGAAAACACAACATGTGAACATGGCATCTTGCAACGATGATAACAAGGAAACAATAAACCTACCATGCAACCTATCACACACAACACGTAGTTCGTGACGAGACGAACACGTGGACATGTCATTTGCATCGTTTGGACAAACGAGCTAAAAGATATCACATGTCAAAGGTGGCATGAAAATAACACATAACAACAGTTTATATCATGATGCACTCTTGCAACAGCAAAACAAGTGTCAAGATGACATCTAACATGCATGACTACAACAGGTAAAACGTAGAGGGCATCTCCACGAACATCTGGACATGCTACACGCGCAAAACGGAGCAACAGGCACAAAGTTAGGGCAGGTCAAAGTATGGATATCAGAACAGGAAAAACAGGGGCTTAGGAAAAAAAAACAACCTCTCCAGATCTGGATCTGGAGGAACAGTGCGGGCCCGGATCTACAGTGACGGTGGCCCAGCGGAGGAACAGTGGCGCGGCGGCGGCCCACCGCGGCGCTGGTACGGGCCCGGAAGGAGGCGGCCCGATCTGGCTGCGGGAGGCGGCGGCGGCCCAGGCGAGTCGGGAGGGCCCAGCCGGCGGGGCTGGCGCGGCCTCGGCTTAGGCGAGACCCGGCGAAGGCAGAGGCCCAGCGGGGCGGAACGGCGCTGGCGGACGCGGGCCCGTCGAGCACTGCGGCGGCCCGGCTGCCTCGGAGGGACGGCGCCCGGACTGAAGCGGAGGGACGCGGTCGTCGCGGTGGGCCTCGGCGAGATCTCGGCCCAGGTGGCACGCGGGATCTGAGGCGGAGGGAAGGAGGCTCGCGGCCCGCGAGAGGACGCGACGGCGGGGATCTGGTCCCCCCCGGCCAGGCCGATGCGGGACGAGGAAGGCCCGACCGGAGGCGCTGGTCGATGCGTTGACTTCGGCGCCGAACGGATCGAGGTGATCCCTAGCGCGACGGCGGCTCGAGGGAGCTAGTCCCCTCGGGATCCAGAGAAAATATTTGGGGATCTGAGATCTGAAATAAAAGAAAAAAAAATAGAGGGAAGGAGGAAGAAGAAGGGGACAAGCCAAATAGACTAGGGGTCTATATATAGCAGTTTTAGACTAGGGTTTGGAGACTAGGGGTGTTTAGGAGCCCTCCGATCGTGATCCAACGGATCCGATCGCGGGGTTGATTTAAAAGGCTTAGACGGAGATAAAAGGAAGCAGTAGGGGTATTTCCGGGACACGAAGCGAAGGCACTTCGGACCCACACGGACAACGGAGGGAAAAGTCAACGGAGTCCAAACGAGACGAGATTTGAGAGGCGGGTTGCACACAACAAAACAACAACACACAACACAACCTCGCGGCACACCGGTAACGAAAAACGCCCGAACAACAAAGTAGGCCTACGGGACGTCACGGACACGTGAGGGAGCTCCGGAACACGAAACGGACAACGGGAAGGAACGCCACGAACCGGATGCAACCCACAACACAAATGCAATGCAATGCACATGTCTACATGATATGAATGAATGCCACACACACACACAACAAAACGACGAAAGCCCGAAAGACAAAGAACCCGAAATGGAAATAGATGAAGCCGGAGATTTATTATATGCCCAAAAGGGAAAGTATTACATCCGGGGCATTACACCTATGCCTTATCCATAGGTTCTATAAAGTATGCCATGTTGTGTACCAAACCTGTTGTGTACCTTGCCCCGAGTTTGGCAAGGAGGTACAATAGTGATCCATGAGTAAATCACTGGACATCGGTCAAAATTACCCTTAGTAACCAGAAGCTAAGGAAATGTTTCTCGACTATGGAGGTGATAAAGAGTTCGTTGTAAAGGGTTACACTGATGCAAGCTTTGACATTAATCCAGATGACTCTAAGTATCAATCTGGATGCGTATTGAAAGTGGAATCAATTAGCTACAATAGCTCCATACAGAGCATTGTAGACATAGAAATTTGCAAAATACATACAGATCTGAATCTGACAGACCCGTTGACTAAACTTCTCTCACAAGCAAAACATGATCACACCTTAGTTCTCTTTAGGCGTTAATCACATGGCAATGTGAACTAGATTATTGACTCTAGTAAACCCTTTGGGTGTTGGACACATGGCGATGTGAACTATCGGTGTTAATCACATGGCGATGTGGACTATCGGTGTTAAATCACATGACGATGTGAACTAGATTATTGATTCTAGTGCAAGTGGGAGACTAAAGGAAATATGCCCTAGAGGCAATAATAAAGTTGTTATTTTATATTTCCTTATATCATGATAAATGTTTATTATTCATGCTAGAATTGTATTAACTGGAAACTTGATACATGTGTGGATACATAGACAAAACACCGTGTCCCTAGTAAGCCTCTACTAGACTAGCTCGTTAATCGAAGATGGTTAAGTTTCCTAATCATAGACATGCGTTGTCATTTGATAATGGGATCATATCATCAGGAGAATGATGTGATGGGCATGACCCACCTGTTAGCTTAGGATAATGATCGTTAAGTTTTACTGCTATTGCTTTCTTCATGGCAAATACATATTCCTCCGACTATGAGATCATGCAACTCCTGGATACCGGAGGATTGCCTTGTGTGATATCAAACATCACAACGTAACTAGCTGATTATAAAGATGCTCTACAGGTATCTCCGAAGGTGTCTTGTTGGGTTGGCGTGAATCGAGATTAGGATTTGTCACTCTGAGTATAGGAGAGGTATCTCTGGGCCCTCTCGGTAATACACATCATAATAAGCCTTGCAACAAATGATTAACGTGTTAGTCACGGGATGATGTATTACGGAATGAGTAAAGAGACTTGCCGGTAACGAGATTGAACTACGTATGAAGATACCGACGATCGAATATCGGGCAAGTAACATACCGATGACAAAGGGAATAACGTATGTTGTCAAAACAGTTCGACTGATAAAGATCTTCGTAGAATATGTGGGAGCCAATATGAGCAATTCATGTTCCGCTATTGGTTATTGACCGGAGAGGTATCTCGGTCATGTCTACATAGTTCTCGAACCCATAGGGTCCGCACGCTTAACGTCCGATGGCGATATTGTATTATATGAGTTATGTGATTTGGTTACCGGATGTTGTTCGGAGTCCCGGATGAGACAACAGACATGACAAGGAGTCTCGAAATGGTCGAGAGGTAAATATTGATATATAAGACGATGGTATTCGGACACCGGAAGTGTTTCAGGTTGCGGGAGGAGGAGGGGGAGGAGGCTCCTATCCCTTTGTGTGCTAGTACTCGCCGGCAGCAAGTGGGTTGGGAGAAGAGAGGAGGTGGAAGGGAGGCTGACGGTGGAGGGGATCTGGATCGGGGGTTGGATGTTTCTTTTTGAGACAAACATGGGTGAGTGGAGTGGGACGGTTGGTGGGGTGGATCGGAGACAAACAAGGGTGAGTGGAGTGGGACGGTTGGTGGGGTGAATCGGGGGTGGGTGGTGCGGGAGTATACTAGTAGCATGGGCATCTGACCTGCGGTACAGCTATTCACAAAGTAGTATACAACCCACGCTACTACTACGGCCTATTCGCGGGGAACGATTGGAGATATTTACTAGTAGCGTGTTTTTTTGACCACACGCTACTAGTAAATATTTACTAGTAGCGTGGGTCAATATAGCACGCTACTAGTAAGTAGCAGTAGCGTGGGGTAATATAGCGCGCTGCTAGTAAGCGGTTGTCTATAAGATTTTCCCTAGTAGTGTATCTTTATCCGAGGTTTTCGTCGGAATTAGCTTATCCCTAGACTGTAACCAACTAGCTCGTAGCGTCACTAGTGCCCCAAAGCTTTCAATGTACTCAAGAGTCTTGGGTGCCAAAAGCGCGTGGTAAATGCCACTGAAGCCTAACACTACGGAGGAAATTAGGTTACACACGCCGAGTTGAAGATCGCGATTCCTCAGATGAGGGTGGTGGTGGAGGCGCTCTAGAGGAGGTGCGGTAGCGGCAATCGCCGGAGACATCACAAGCACATCAACATGACGAGTAGGCCACGCCAGTCACATTCAACCCAAAAACTCAAATTGGGGTACAAAATGGAAAACATAGTGATTAATTGGACAATTTAAAAAAAAACTGAAATTTTCCACCTTCTATCTTCGTGCACAATTGGGGCTCCTTTGATTTTAAAGAAAAAGTGGAGAAAAAGTAGAAATATGACTTTTCATATGATAATACTATTCATATTTTGGTTAAATGTGTGTAAACCGAAAAGGCGGAGATTTTTTTCCTTTTAGCTCAGTTTTAAGGAAAAACACATGAATTCTAACATCCACTAGGACCCTTTTTCAAATTTCATGCGCAAAAAATGAGAATACGATCCTTTGGGGCATAATGCCAATCTAACTAAACATTTTCATGTGGTTTGACTTTGACTTGATCATGTTTATTACTCTTTTCAATCCATATTAATTGTCGTAACTTTAGTACAAAATACAAAGTTGTACTAAAGCTACGAGAATTAGTTTGGATCGGAGGGAGTAGGATTTTTTTAGTTTTCTTATTCTGTGAATCGAACATGAAAGTTTTTTTTCGCGAATACGTAAAGCTTGCGTATCATTTCATTGATAGAAGAAGAAGAATGAGTACAGGGGGTACAACACATGACACAAACGCATGCAGGCATGAACATGGTGCCCGGAGCAGCGAGACAAGGGATGCTCGGCCCAAACACAAGAAACATCACAGCTAAACCTACCAAACTCGAGCCAAGAGCGGCACTACCAAACCAACGAGAACTCCAACATCAACCGAGCCAAGACCGGGGACACCGCGAACGAGCAAGATAGTGCCTTCAAGAAGGAGAACGACGCCGAGGCTCCATCACTATCCGGTCTGGGAGACCCGGGCCTAGGGTTTCCCCTGAGCTCAAAGAGGGGCGCAGCTAAAGAAGGCCTTGGCAGCACCGGCGAGCCGAGCAGGGATCTTTCTCTGGCCTGAAGCTGAGCGATCCCATAGCCGCCGAATCCGGTATCTCAAATGGGGGAGCCAACACTGATTGGAGTCACCGAGTCATGGGGGGTTAGCGGGGCTGCACCTGCCGTCGGAGGGTGGCACCACCACTGCACCCAGCAGCACCAGATCTGGCAAAAAGCAGGGGCTTTGAGGCGTACATGGTAGGGCGGGCGACAAGGAGAACCACGTGGGGGTCTTGCCACGATGGCTTTCAGCGACGCCGGCAAAGCAAGGGCTGGAAGCACGCAGGTCGAGCTATCATGGCCTTGACCATCGAGATTTCGGCGAGCTAGGTAAGTTGGAAGGGGAGTAGCTACCCAGCAGCTGGGCCGGAGCATTCCGGCGGAGGACGCCGGTGGTAAAGGCACCGGAGAGACGCGGGCCTGTAGCCGCCGGGGCCGGAACAACACCAGCAAGGACCCGCCGCGAGGGGCCTCGAGTCAGCCCCAACCGCGTATACCTCGCTGCCACCACGCGAGAGCCACCACTATGGCTTGGGGAGGGGAAGGGCCGCCGGAGACGAGGGGGCCGCCTGCACGAGAGGGCAGGCCGCGAACGCCCTGCAATTGGCCGCCGCCGCCAATGAGCAGGCTCGAGCAGTAGCTGGGAGGGGAGACCGAGAATCGTCGGAAGGAGACCGGGTCGCGGGCTGAGTAGGCGAGGCGCGTGGGGAGGGGAAACTGCGGCGACCGAAGATGGCGGGGAAGGGGGCGCGGCCGGCTGGAGATGCGCGTGGCCAGGCCGCCCCGGGCGGGCCAGATCCGTCGCCGTCGTTGACCAGCAGGAGGGTGGTGGCGCCGCCGTGGCGAAGAGGGGAGGCGAGGGGTCTCGTTGGGGGCGCGAGGGGCCCAGATCCGCCCTTCCGCCACCTTCCTGGGGCCCGGCCCGGCTTCGCCGGCCGGCCATCTGGCGGCGGTGTTGCGGGGGAGGCCGCCGGAGGGAGCTCCTAGTAGCGGCGGCTAGGGTTCCCCCCGTGTCGCCAGAGGAGGGCGAGGGGGGAGGGGGAGGAGAGTACATGGAAGTTTATAATCCTTCTGTTTTGTACATGCATTTTTTGTACCATATTTCTGTTTTTTTTTTCATTCCTAGGTTTTTAGATTTCTGCAAACCAAATGAGATTCCTCTTCTTCTTGTTTTCTCAATAGATATTTCTGAGGTGATTCGTGCGCGCGTGCGTCTGCGGGTGCTTGTTGCAGGTAGCTTGAAAGGACCCCCTAGTCGGTCACGCACTCGGCCGCCATTTAACTCGTTGAAGCCTGAAGGTACAGGTGGACACTCAGCCCCCACCCTGAACTTTTTACAACATGCATGAAACAAGAATTATTAGCCACTAAATGAGCCGCTTCTAGTGCCAAGCCAGTGATTCAGGACAGAGATGGATGGACACCTGGATCAACGCATGCCCGCCCTATCAGATCCGGTGTATTATTGACGTCGACCGGTCGGCGGCGGCCTTAATGACCTAACCAAATTCACGACTGTTTATTGGGGCATCCACTCAATCTCCACCGGAGGCTGCAAAAATGACGTGTCTCTTCAGATTGTGCAAAGGACAAAATCATGAGCAAAAAGCCTTTTTAAGTGGATGTCAAACGCGCAGGATTTCATATAAAATTAATTCTCTTTCTCTGAAAATTTCAGAGTGCGTGTGCGTCTCTAGCTAAGGTTGGACCATACGTACTTTCAAAAAAAAAAAAAAAGGTTGGACCATACGTGTTCGTGGAGTAGAAATATCTGGTTCTGTTTGATGCTCTGATCAAATGATTATTCTCGGTTTGCTCCTTTTGTATCCAGGGAGACACTGTATCTGCAGAACAGCACGTTGTCCAAATGCGTGCAGTAGATTCTATGATTGTTTCTGGGTATTTTTCTTCTTCTGATAATCTATCAGCTTGACTGACAGCAGGCAACCAAAGCGCGTTATGTTGAGTTTTCTAATATCAGGAAAATAATAATACGATAGTCAATTGTACTTGTTTATTTTGGCGAGGCACACGACAAGCCGTGGCACCAAGTTTGTGCAAACAACCTTCTCCTCTCTGTTGACTGAAACTTTCATATCCCAAACTGAATCATTAAAAGAACAACCTGTCGATTACCAACTGAACGGGCACCATCACAAACAATTTAGGATAAATCTCCCGTGAACAACAATTTCGATGTACAGTATATATTTCTCATTCTTTTGTGGACAATGGCAGACCAACAGTAGCTGAATGGAATTCAGTTGAACGCTGCACAGTTGTGGCGTATGTTCCCCTGCGACGCATCGGTCTTGACTCCCACGCGGCCCAGCTTTGTTATGGCCGTCACGAAGGCCCGGTCGAACGCGGCACCGCTCTGGGCCCACGCGTCGACGGTGGGCCTGGACCTCGGGTCCGTGAACAGCAGCTGGTCCGAGCTCAGTAGGCCCATCCCCCCTTGAAGATTCTTGAAGTACTGGTTGTCAAAAGCCCGCGGCGTCACTGTGTCCATGGGCACGGCGGTCCGTGGGTCCACGTTGGGTGGGCACCACGCCTGCAGCTGGGCTGCGAAACGCGGGTTCAGCGTTGGGTCGGCTGTCGGCCGCAGCCGCCCCGCGAACGTCCTGCAGTGAGCCAGCCCCACCGTGTGCCCTCCTTCATGCAGGTCAAAAAAGAAAGGATAACATCAGAATTTGGATTCATCCGTGTCATGACACCATATGATAGCCCAACGGTTAAGGCTAAATGATGTACATGAAACACGGCGTGCCTTTCCTTCTAAGAAGGTGAATGAGAGCTTGTGAAGAAATATTTAATTAGTTGGAAGAAAATCTTTCATAACCAACATGCAACTAAAGGAGTACCAGTAATAGTACACATGGGATCTTTAAAAACAAGTAAAGTAGACCATGTATTTTTTTCACTCTAAACTTATATGTGAAGCCTGATTTTATGCAGTCCAATCGAGCATGAGCTCAGTTCGTGGTTGTAGAAAATATCAATTCAATAATAATAATAATACCTAGAGGATAAGCGCAAGAGTGGAAGAAAATTTGGTCAGCCAATCGGTAAAATAGATGCCAATTGTTTTGACAAACAAAATCTCCACAAAGATAATATACACTTTTCCCCCTATATACACTTGGCTCACATTTTTTTGAGACTGACATTGAGCGCACGTAATCCCATAAGCTATCATATCCAGGAACATTTCACTTTCCGATGAATTTTACTACAAGGATTCAGAAAATAAAAGGAATACATGTATATATGTATGTGTGTCTGGACATAAGTATGTATGGGATGAAGTATATTTGTTTAATTTTTTGTTGCAAAACTTGACTATGTGCAAAAATATAAGTAAGCGCTATACTTTGTACTCGTATTACATAACGTGAAGCATAAACGATGAAAAAAAACTGATTAGATTATTATACCAAACTTTATGCACACAAGTTTCATGCAGTATCCTACATATCTGATGTTTCTACAAACCTACATATCCAATATTTCTATATATTTTCATTATAGAAGTAATTTTTGCATTAAGGCACGTTAAACTGCTCTAGGGTACGGGAGCTTGAGGGGTCAAATGAGTCTACAAATAATACATGCAATTTAATAGTTTAGGAGAAAACGATAGACTTCACAATCCATCATCATGCAAATGCAGCCTTAACTAGTTCTTAGTCGACTAATGTTGTCAAAACTAGAAGGTAAAATGAGAAATTGGCAAGTCGGCTCAAAGAGAACTACGTCTAAAATCACCATCCATCACAGTTTTATGTGGAAGATGATACTAAACGGACCGAAGTATAAAATCCAAACCCTAAAATCTCAGGATCGGGCCTGACCCGGCCCTGAAAAACAAAAGGTGGTGTTTTCTTATTAAAAAATCATCTTAGGAATAGAGAAATGCATTATTATCCTATATTTTTATTCAAATTGTATTTTTAGGTGTTATGTTTCTTTTCTTTTCAGACGGAGCCTTCAAGTTGTAAAGTAGAGCCTAGCCCGATCCTCCTCCTTTGGATCGGGCCGTTGTGTCGGACTATTGATGCACATGCCTAATCCATCCATCAACTCCTCAATGGGACATGTATGTTAATATTGATGCAGTTGTATGAAATAATTGAAGGATGGGGTGTAGCTGCGATTTTTTGTCAGAAAGAACCTACATACGTTTTCGGATTGATAAAAAGACCACATGCTCATCATATTGACAAAAAAGACCAGCTACGCCGTGGCGGCAGGCGCGGCAAGCGACACGTGGCACCTGCCGCCACGGTCCACGGCGGCAAGGCCTGCCGCTACATCGCATGGCCGCAGCATGTGCATCATAGGGAATCAGCCGAGCGAACGAAACGGAGGGGCCCTGGTGGGCCCTGCCGCCACGCCCAGTGACAGCAAGTACTGGCCACTGGGTGCTGCGACCACTAGCGCTTGTTGTGCGTGCCTCATGCATGCGGGCTTTGTCCCGCTAGTCGAATGGTGGTGCATGTGCGTGTACCAAAGTTGCATTGTGCGGGCACCCCATTACCTGCCGCCACAGGGTGTGGCGGCAAGGCTCATCAGCGTGTCTCCGTTCCGTCCGCTCGGCCGATTCCTGTGATGCATAGACTGTCGCCGTGAGCTGTGGCGACAAGCCCTGCTGCCGTGGACTGTGGCGGCAGGTGCCACGTGTTGGCTGTCGGATCTGCCGTCAATCATAGTTGGTCTTTTTTATCAATACAATGAGCATGTGGTCTTTTTTGTCAATCCGAAAACGTATGTAATCTCTTTTGACAAAAAATCTATAGCTGCTGCTATCCCCGGAGATGAGCAGGTAGGGCTACCTAGGAGCATTGGCTATGGTGTTTCCAAAGGGTTGATGACCTAGAGATTCTATACGCAATTTTTCTTGAAGCCGATTCTATACGCGATTGCATGTCGACAAGTTGTATCATAAGTGCAGCTAGGGGCTGCTGTGTGTAATTTCTACTCTTTAGGGCAGTTGACACTGTTAGAATTAATCCGAGGCATATCGTCGATCTACCGAGGACCAAGCAATCATACGAGGCACGACACCGAGATTTGTTAACGAGGTTCACCATCATGGGTACATCCCCGGGGCATGACTACGGGCGTTCCTCCCCATGACACTGCTACAATACCGCATGCCGGTCGCCCGGGCGCCGGCACACGCCGCCGGCTCCCCTGCGTGCCTGTGCTATTATGTTGGCATATGTTACATCGTGTGTCTACCCCTGATATATATGAGAGAGGCCTAGGATACAAGTGTCCTATTAGGACACAACTCCTACCAAGTCTACACATAGTCCAAAACCAAGTCCAACTGTAACCTACCTTGTACAATAATATTCGCACAATTCTAACGAACTCCACCTTGACGAATATTCTCCACCACCTTGGATTCATCCATGCGTCGAACCTCCATGTACATTGGACTTAGGATACGTCATGAGCACCGCTGCTACTCCCAGACTCCATGTGACTCCACCTGCAGCTGTAGTCCCTTTTCGTCTTCCTCGCAGTCAACACTCGAGCAAAATTAAGTTCCTCATTACTCTACCTTGTGCTCCCAACTTCCGAAGTATCCGCACAACGCCTTCACACACCGATCATTGACCTGCGTGAAGTGGACAGCTCACATATTGGACGCCACATATAAGAGTTATCTGAACTCAACATCATCGCTCTTTCTTGACCGCCTGTCTGAAACTTGAAGGAATTTCACCGTCGCCATGTGTCACCCTGAGTCAAATTCACAGTTGTCTCACCCTTTTCCCGGATAGTCTCTGACATGTCCCACAGCTATAGCACTCTGCCTCCTTCTGTCTTGTCATCCGCACTTTGCCATGTGCACCGAGCACCACATAATATACGGCCATGTACTCTCTCTGTCTTGACAATTTCAGAATTTCCGCCACTTTCTCAGATTCTCCATGGTTAACTCCTGTCCATCAACTAGCACCGATAGACCCAGTCACCAACTTAAATCTGGTACTCGTCAACATTGCTTCAGCACTCTGCACAATTTGTCTGACCATCAATGCCATGGCCTGTCGCTGTGTCCCGTGCTTACTGCACGCCTCGCCGCTATCACCGCGTCGAGCCTCTGCTGTCCTGGCCGAGTCTCCTGGATAGCTTGCCCACACTGCCTCAACCCCCACTGCAGAGAACCACCGATCATCATCGACCGATACCAAGTATCACGTCTCCATCAAACCACTGGTACCCAGTCCGATCCACGTGTCTCTCGCTATCCCGCTGAAATGGACTTCGACTCTCCGTTAACTTACGCCGTAGCCCCTCCATCAGCACAAAGTGAAGTCGTCCATCAGACTCCAACTCCACCTTCAACATGACTCCATGTAGCCGCGCTATGCTACCCTACACCCTGTCGACTTCAAGTTCTCTCATGTGTGCACCATCTTGAATCAACCCCGCGCAATAGTCCGTCGAAGCCGCACAAGCCCTCAGACCTGCACCACGTGTTTTCACGCCCCAGAAGTCAGCCACCATCAGCACCACACTCCTATGTCGTCGTCGCTGAAATCACCACCGTCTTCTGCTTTGACTGACATCCCCGTCGATCCGTCAGACTGTCCAGTCCGACCCAGCCGAAATTATCCAACTGCAACCATGCTCCACCATGCTTCATGACCAGCCCCGCGCATCTCAATGCATTGCTTGATGCCCTGTGTTTGCATGATCCTGTCATGACGCGCTCCAGACTCCTTCGAGCCTTATATGCACGCTGTCATCCTCGTCGCATGTGCTCCATCTCGATCAACTTGGCATTCCACAAAATAAACGTCGACCCAACTACCAATTGACATTGATCTCCTCCCATGGATATGCGACTCCGCATCCTTATTTACTGCAGTGTATTGACCGCTGCCGTCATGTAACACAGAGAAACCCCGAAAAAACGATATATCAGTGGCAGCCTCCCGTGCCCAAACATGGCACAAGCTGACCCAAATTTCCCTTTTTCTTTTTTCTCTCAAGCACCCGATGGCAAGCACACCACATATGACGCCTTTTTTTATTTATCCAACAAACCTTGTGCCTTCACACCTCTGCAACCTCCTGTAGCAGCCATGACTTCGTACGCATCAAATCAATCCAGCCTCGCGCAATCGAACTTCTGCACGGCTCCTGCGCACGTTGCGCCTTAAGCTGGCCTGCCCAACTTAGGCCATACCCTACCTGGGCCAGTGCCCCGCCTAGCTTCCGCGCAGCCTGCCGCGCTACGCCGGCCTCTCGGGCGCTCGCGTCTGGCCTGGCTCGTCTTCGATTCGATCGCCGCTGTACGCTAGGTCGTCCGCTGAACGTGCACGCGCCGCTGCCGCTTCGCTCCGATTGCTCGCTTGGCACCACGATACGTCGATACGATCCTGCCGCACGACTGCTGCTGCCTTCTGGTTGCTGCTTCCGACTGCTATCTCGAGCAAAATATCTTCGTGACGCCGTCGAATTTTCCATCGCCGAACGCGACAACTTGACTTCAACAAATTCTTCCGCTCCTTCCTCGTCGATCTACCAAACAAACCATCTCATAACCTAGCTCATGATACCACTTGTTAGAATTAATCCGAGGCATACCGTCGATCTACCGAGGACCAAGCAATCACACGAGGCACGACATCGAGATTTGTTAACGAGGTTCACCATCATGGGTACATCCCCGGGGCATGACTACGGGCGCTCCTCCCCATGACACCGCTACAATATCGCATCCCGACACACGCCACCGGCTCCCCTGCATGCCCGTGCTATTATGTTGGCATAGGTTACATCGTGTGTCTACCCCTAATATATATGAGAGAGGCCTAGGATACAAGTGTCCTATTAGGACACAACTCCTACCAAGTCTACACATAGTCCAAAACCAAGTCCAACTGTAACCTACCTTGTACAATAATATTCGACACAATTCTAACAGACACGTCCACTATGAACAGGTTTTCTGAGTAGGAGTGCAAGCGTTGGAGTTCTCTTCTATGGGGTTTGGCCATGAGAAGAGGGCAAACAATTGGGAAGGCGATAATCTTTTCTATGTCGTAGGGAAGAAGACGTTCCCCTAAAAAAAGGGGAACATCCTAGAAGGCGTTTATGTGCTTTCATCGTGTTGCCACACACTTCCTCGAGTCTTATATCATTAAAAAAAATAGACAAACACGACGTGGACCGTACGATCTTCATTGGATGTCCTAATTTTTCTAAGAGGGTGGAGGGATGTGTTTTATATTAAAAAGAGAAAAATATGTTTTTGTCCCTCAAATTTCCCAAAAACATAGACTTGGTCTCTAAAAAAAAGTAGTATACATTTGGTCCTTCATGTCTCAGAACCGGATAAGTTTGGTCCGAAACCCGATTTTGAGTATGTTGACCGGGGTTTGACCGATGAACAATAAATAAAAAATAGCGAACAAAAAAAGTCTGAAATTTTGTGACTACCAACATGCTTGAGTGCGCTATGTGCTTGTAATTTTTTGTGGTCAAATATCATATGAGGAGCTAAATTTTTTTTTTGCCTCTTTTTGTGAGTCAAAATTTATTTTATTTTTCCACGAGCTCCTCGAATGTCAACACATCACACAAAAATTCATGCACCTAGCGCATCCAAGCATCTTGGTTGCCACAAAATTTCAGTTTTTTTTTGCTATTTCTATGAATTTACCGTTCATCGGTCAAACATGATGAAACCCGGTCAACATGCTTAAAATCTGATTTGGGATCAAATTTATCCGGTTTTGAGACTTGAAGGACCAAATATATATCAATATTTTTAGGGACTAATACTTTTGAGGAATTTGAGGGATCAAAAACATACTTTTCTCTATTAAAAAACTGTTATTTAGGAGGGGGGGGGGGGGG
>LR738710.1:456991492-457009688 GCA_902687465.1 Secale cereale
GGGGTTGCGCGGAATCATCCAACTTGTCCCTCACAGCAATTCGCGAAAACATATTCTAGCAATCCTGTAGATGGACGGAGCAATTAACTAAGTTCGTGATCCATCAATATTTTTTTGGAGGGATTGATCCATAAAAGATGTCATTGAAGGACAGGGTCATGGGCCGGCAGCCCGGCACGTAGTTTTGTCTCGTCGGATTCTACGTCTTCTCCATTGATGAGGCTGGACAGGAGTTTGGCGGCTTTGCACACTCCAAACAGGGCAGGTAAGCATGGCATGTCCGATTTGGAATTGTGTGCAAGCCTGGTTTACCTAGCTTTCACCGTCAACACTGTCCCATCCCAACTTGATTTCAATGTGCATGCAAAGCAAACGTACACAGAGCCCGTACGTACACGCTCAGCAATGCGTAATTTGCCGCCTTTATAATATTGCTTTTTTTTTTCGAAGTATCATTATACTGGACTTAATTACGTACGTACCGGAGAGGGCGATCATGTCGGTCTGCGAGAGCCCGTTGGTGGCGAAGAGCGCCGTGAGCTGATCGAGGCTGGACGTCGGCGGGGCCAGCTTGCCGGGGACGCTGCTCGCCGTCGAGCTCAGCCCGTCCAGCCGCCCCAGCTCCACCGCGTACGACGGCCCGCCGGCCTGCGCGAAAGCGAAACCGTGTCTTGCCTTAACTAAATATAAGTACAGTACTTGCGAGCGTACGTATGAGAGTCAGCCGGAAGAGATGGATGCATCAACTTGTTACCAGTGCAATGGCGTCCCTGGTGGCCATGACTAGTATGTCGGCGCAGGAGACCCGGTTCCGGCACCGTGGCACGGCGTCGACGGCCGCCTTGGCCTTGATCACCGTGTCAAAGCCGTCGCCGGCCAGCGACAGGTTGGCAGTGCTGTCCTTCTCCGCCGTGTTGTTCGCCGTGG
This sequence comes from Secale cereale, assembly GCA_902687465.1. Taxonomy (NCBI): domain Eukaryota; kingdom Viridiplantae; phylum Streptophyta; class Magnoliopsida; order Poales; family Poaceae; genus Secale; species Secale cereale. Next base: position 456,992,420 of record LR738710.1, read on the forward strand.
ACGCGATCAGCACTGACGCGTCGCACCCCTACATCACATGTACGCAAACGTTGAAGCGTATGACGGCATGGTTCTTCATGCACGTAGGGTGTTACCTCGACGAAGCAGTCGTGGAAGAAGAGGTGCACGGTGGCGCCCACGGTGATGAAGGTCTGCTGGAACTTCTTCGCGACGGCGCCCCGGACGATGGCTTCGACGTCGGGGCACACGCCGGCGTAATGGTCCCGCCGGAGCTGCGCTGCGCACACGTTGGCGCTCGCGGCCAGTACCGCCACCGTCAGAAGCGCCGCCATGACCGGACTCATGTCGCCCGTCGTCCTAGCTCGGTAGATAGCGCGTGTTCGCCGCCGCCACAAATATATGCGGACGCAGACGTACATGCAGTGGGGCGGCGCCGTGTGTTCGGTTTGTCTTGGTGGAGTGCAAGGCGACGCGACGACGCCAAGTTTGGGTTTGTGGTAGGGGCACCCAAGGATAAGGTCACACAGAGAGCGCCACTAATGAATCGATCGGTGGTGGTCTCTCCATCGATTGCACTTATCGGCCTGCAGTGCAGGCAGCTAGTGTCCATTGCCTTCGTGACAGTGATCTGAAAACGATGCTACTCTTGAATATTGCGGTACCCACAAAATTAAGCTAGGCTGAAAATCTGCGGTACACAGGATACTCGAGTGCTTTAGAAAGGTTGCAACATACACTTGTATTTCCATTATGTTAATATATGTTGAGTATTTCAGTCGAGTAATTATATGGATTTTGTCTAACTCATTGGGCGCACAACTCATATCCTGTCCACCCATCTACTCCCTCCGTTCCACAATATTTGTCTTTCTAGACATTTCAAATGGTGACAATATATGGATGTATGTAGACATATTTTTGAGTGCAGATTCACTCATTTTGCTACGTATGTAGTCACTTATTGAAATCCCTAGAAAGACAAATATTTAGGAACGGAGGGAGTAGCATGCATGTCATGTCACCAGACCTCCTGGACCCACAAAGATGCCCCACGGTCTGGCACAAGGAATCTTTGGGAGTCTAGATTTAGTCGGTACGAGTCCAAGATGCAAATACATCTGACACATCATTAATTAGATACTGTAGTTACTTAATTATTCTAATCACATATAATATTCGTTATTTGCTAGAAAAATAATGAAATTGTTCTAGAAAAACAAATGAAATCAACTATAGGTGGAAACTCCAAAGAAATTATGAGCCATTACAATATTTCTTAAAGAGTTATTCTGAATTTATAGCGAAGTTCGTACACCCTGTTAGCAAAGTTCTTTACAGCATATACATGATATGAAAATCCCACTAGGAAGGACTTTATGATTACCATGTGTGGACTTCTTTGAGACAATTGAAGAACTTTATAATTTTATTGAGGCAAGTTCTTCATTTCTTAGAAAGTCCTTTCTATTTTTCTGTAAAGTACTAATTTTTCTAAATAGTGTTGGGGACTGTAAAAAGTTCTTCGTTTCTTGTAAGGAAGTGCGGAGAGTATATCCAGAGAATTCGTTTTCCTGAATCTAGAGAGGAAAAAAAAGACCAGTCAATTGCCAAAAGCAGCAGGGATTGACAAAAACAGGGAGAGGAATCGCTCCTACTACTCTTTGAAGCTTGACGGCGATGCCCAACATCATATCTCACCATGAAGCTTGATGGCGATTAAGCAACCTCGCCCGCTCCATCTTACCTCCATGGAAACGGATCTGGCGACAGAGGGCGTAGCGCCAGAACGGAGAGCAATCACCTAGTGGTGGAGAGGCACTGCTTGGGGAGGGAGGGGGTGGGAGGGCTCGCGACCATGGGAGGAGGAGTAACCCAGCGGTGCGTGGCCGTGGTAGGTAGCCGACGGTGAGCACGAGATGGGAGGGGAATAAGACTATAAGAGAGAGAGGGGGGAGGATAGGGGAATAGGCCACATGTAGGATAATGACGGGGAGAGAGAGGGATAGGTACGCGTGACTGTATTTCAGAGGGATAGGCAAGGACAGGTGGGCCAGGGGACGCGCATCCTCACGAAGAAGCGACGGTGACAATTCGTGTTGCGCGCACAACGGGTTAGGATTCGCCATATTCAATCAGCTCTGCTCTAGAGACAGGGCGGGCAGAAAGTCTGGCCGTGTCGCAGCGAAAAGTGCATCGATGAATCCGGGTACACATGAATCCATTGTAAGAGCATCAACCACCGGACCTCTCAAACGTCCGGGCAGGTTGTCCGGTCACTGACCGGTTAAAAACGACTTAATCTCGGATCACTCAAACCATGGACGAATGACCAGGCTAATAGGAACCCATCGTATTCAGGCCAAATATACGGGGGATATGGGATGGTCCGGGCGCGTCCGCCTGCCAGGTCTAGTCCACCATCGACCCCACAACTACCCACAAAAATCCTAATGCGGGCGCCTTGCCACAAACCCTAGCTCACTCTCTCTCGCCCCGTCCTCTCTTTTCCCTCTTCGATTCTGATCCCATCCACTACGATGTTCAGCTCCGGCGGCGACACTCGGCCCCAAGCTCGACCACGAGGAGGAGATGTCCCACCGCATTGCGCTGAAGCGGTCAAGGTGGAGATCAGCGGCATCTCCAGATCTGGAGCATCGTCGTAGCTCCCGCGCTGGCGCAACGCGGATGCCGGAGCTAGACCCTCCCGGTCCACGCGCAGGGGCGCCGGGACAACACACTCCGCTCCACCCCCATGCCGTCTCGTTCCTCGCCGGTCTCTCCTCCACGCGGGTAGAGGTGGGTGCTAGTGCCCGTGCCGCTGGTCCGCACACGCACTCTGGAATCATAGGCGCGCGACGCGAGAGGCAGCGTGCATGGGAGAGGGACGCGGCGGAGCAGTCCGCGCGCTGCCGCCGCGGGATGGAGGCACACCCCGATGAGGACGCGCGGCTCCTCGCATGGTTCTACCGCCGGTCCCTCCCAATGGCGGAGACGGATGCTCACCGTTTTCGATGGAAGAACTCCTAGGCGCTCCGACTTGCTATTGAGTAGTCGGATGTCAAGCCCAAGATGCGATTCTATCCCGATCACGTGACACTTACGTGATTGGGGCACAACCGCATTTCGGGCGCTTAGCAAGATGGATATCATTACATCGTACCATTACATACATACATGGGGGATACAACAATACATACAAGTCAAAAGAATACAACATCATCAATACAAAGTATCCGACTACGGATACAAACAAGAAAAGCACAAAGACATCCATCTACTATCCCAGGCTGCCGACCCGGAACCTAACCCAAGACTGAAGAAGAAGAACTCCAACAAAAGAACAACGCTCTCACGTCAAGACATCAGAAACCTGCACCTGCAACTGTTGTTGTAGTATCTGTGAGCCACGAGGACTCAGCAATCCCATAACCATGGGTAACAAGACTATCAAAGCTTAATAGGTAGGAAGAAGTAAAGTGGTGAGGTTGCAGCAGCGGCTAAGCAAAAGTATGGTGGCTAACTTACGAGTACAAGAATAAGATGAGCATCTACGCGAACGGTCGCAACTAGTAGTGATCGCTAAAGATCCTGAACTACTTACGAGTCAAACATAACCCCACCGTGTTCTTTTCTCAAAGTGAAAAGAGACAGTCACGGTTACTCACACAGTTGTGTGTTTTACTTCGGATCCTCTGTCAAGTTTTCTACAACCGGACATTAACAAAATCCAATCTGCCACATAACCGCGGGCACGGCTTTCGAAAGATCATAACCCTGCAGGGGTGTCCCAACTTAGCCCATCACAAGCTCTCACGATTAGCTGAAATGATAAATATAATATCATCACCCCTTATCTTAGGGAAATCCGATCAGGCTCGACATCCCGGTGCACAAGACATTTCGACAATGGTAAAACAAGTCCAGCAAGACCTCCCGGTGTGTCGACACCCTGATAGTAGCCGCGCGTATCTCGTCTCAGGCCACGACCGGATGGGCGATCCTGCGAGTAAAACCAATCCTCGAGTTTCCCCGTGGTGGCCCCGCAGTCTCCCCGGTTGGGACCAACACCATCATCACTGGCCCCCCTGCTATGTAGAAAGAATCCTCGGGTAGCGCTAACTCCCTATGCAATTTAATTAATTAATTAAGTTGTTATTATGAGCAAATTAAAAACCAATGTTGGGCCTTGCTGGAGGAGTTTTATTCAAAGACGAACTGTCAAGGGGTCCCCATATACCCATCGTGTAAGGAACGCAAAATCAAGGAACATAATGCCGGTTTATCGGCGCCTAAGGTGGCATGAGTGGAACAAAACACCGAGCAAAAGGCCAAGCCTTCCGCCCATGCCCAGTATATAGGTGTGTTATTAATAATAATAGATATTGTGATATTCCAACAACAAGTTCCCTCCTGGAACGATCTTCATCTTCACCTGCAACTAACGACGCTATAAGAGGGGCTGAGCAAGCGGGTAACATAGCGAAACAATGGTTTTGCTAGGAAGGTTTCAAAGGTTAGAGGTTTCATGGCAACAAGGAGAGGCTGACAATAATGATGGGTAAGGCGACATGTAACGATAGCATCGAGACAACTGATGTCTACACACGCTTCTACTCTTAGACTATGTTGGGCCTCCAAGCGCAGAGGTTTGTAGGACAGTAGCAATTTCCCTCAAGTGGATGACCTAAGGTTTATCGAACTCAGGGAAGTAGAGGTTGAAGATGGTCTCTCTCAAGCAACCCTGCAACTAAGATACAAGAAGTCTTTTGTGTCCCCAACACACCTAATACAACTAGGAGTTGTATAGGTGCACTAGTTCGGCGAAGAGATGTTAAATGGCAAGTGATATGGATGGCAAAACAAAGTAATATAAATCTGTAATAAAAAGTGCAGCAAGCAAACAAGTGGTAAACGTGAGCACAAATGGTATTGCAATGGTGGAAACAAGGCCTAGGGTTCATACTTTCACTAGTGGCAACTCCCAACAACATTAACATAATCGAATCACACGATATTTCCCATAAAACATGCACTGGAGACGTACCCGGAGGTCATTCCTTCGTGGTCAAGAGAGGACGAGAATTATGTAGGGCTACAAAAGCACACCTCAAAGTTCATAGTTCTCAATCTAAGGATTTCCCAATGTCACCGCGGCCATCCAAAGAGAGTCCCACAATCACCACAACATATCTAAAGGATAGTCAAAGACAAGCACCAAGAGACTCTCAATCTTCAATCAACACACAAGAGAGGAAATCACTAATGAAAATATTTTTCTAATCCATGTCCAATAGACCGCTGTCACCTTGGTCTCGGGGATTATACTAGATAAAGACAAGTGAGTACATCAATCCAATACATAGAGGAAGGGGAGATATCATGGGATCACCCTAGATTAACATAGCCTATGATCACAACGAAGATCACATCATGGGAGAGAGAGATAACCACATAGCTACACGTACGAGCCTCGGCCCCGGAGAAGACTACTCACACATGGACATGGTGAGGAGGAGGTTGATGATGATGTTGATGGAGAGGTGCAGCCCCGCGAGGAGACGGCCGACAGCAGCCCTAGGGGGCGGCGGCGGCCCTAGGGGGCAGCGGCTCCTTGGCCCCCCTTCTTCCTTGTGGATGGTGCTGCAATGGTGCTGGTCCTCCCCTCCAAGACGGCGGCTCGGGAGGAGGAAAATTCGTGGCCCTTGGTGACCTAGGTTTTCTCTCTTTATATAGACTCTCGGATTCTCGTCATCAGATTTTGGGCCTCAGTAAAATGGGCTAAACTCGGCCGTCCGGACTCTGATTTGGACGAATTTTATATCCATAAGCATCGCCTCAAAATTCCCCACAACTTTCGCAACTAGACTTTTTCCGTTTGACGTCGTATTCGGGCCGGAACGTGACCATCTTTAAAAAACGTTCTCAGATAGATTTCAGGAAAGTCAGAGTCCTACTCCAATACGACTCCTTTTGCGTTTTTGTCAATTTCCAAGTAATTCCTACACAATAAAGTGTAATACAAGAACATTGTGCACTTTTGCAACCATTAGTAGGTTAGTCCAAATATGATCAAAAGTGTATGGAAGTGTATAAATATCATAGCAATATCACACAAAAAAAGGCATGAAGCAAGCAGAAATTATAGATACGTTTTGGACGTATCAACATCCCCAAGCTTAATTCCTGCTCGTCCTCGAGTAGGTAAATGATAACAAGCATAGTTTCTGTGGTGACATGCTATTAACCATATAGGACTTTTTCATAGTCATATGACAAAAGCTTACCGAGACAATGAATCTATAGTAATTAAGTTGCCTAATGAGAAAATCACAAAGAACTGAAAGTTTTACAATATGATATTGAAACATCAAATAGATTCGTAATGAACATGATGTGCAAATATGATAAAGTGATATCTAGCTTGCCCCCTTTAGTGAAGCAAAACATAAATGCAGGGGCACCTCCAAGGTTTAAGTGATGACTAGATACAATGATTTCAAAATAAACAATATCACAATCATGCAAAAGACAATGCTACTTTGGGACAATGCACATTACACTCAGAATGACAATCATGCTCTCAGTAGTTGGTGCTTTTAAAAGAAGGTGGAGACTCTCGAACCGTGGCTTTTGTTGGCAAGGTTGAAAACCCGTAATCGGAAACAAAGACAAAACATGTACCGGAGCTCTTGGTTTTAAAATAGAGGTAATATTTTTTTTAGATCATGCATGTTTCGTCAACGAATGCTAGCAGACAACTCAATCACTTCTTAAGATGGACAAGTTTCGAGGAACGGCTCCCGAATGAGGACGATCACATCCTATTAATCTCCTTTGTTTATCACTGCCAAAGTTTTCTGATTTCTCATGAACAAAGCGTGAAGGAGGGTTTGTTTGTTATATTATCTTTTTGAGCCGGGCGCACTCAATGCCAGTTCCTTCTCGTATTATGGGTTTGCACATTATACATGCAATCCCGGGATGAAGCTTGTCCAACTTATTAAGATTATGAATTAACTACTACTTCCTCATGGACTTACAACAGAGGCACAAAATAAGAATACTTTTTCTTTGAATAATTTCGAGATGGCACATGCAAGTCTCCATTAGGAATGACAGGTAAATATCATGTAGGAAGGTATGGTGGACTCATATGGCATAACTGGATTAAAGGATGTGGATGCACAAACAGTCAGTCCGCTTAGTACAGGCGAAGGTTAGCAAAAGACTGGGAGCGACCAACTAAAAGAGCAATGACGGTCATAATCATGCAGAGCGACAAAGCAACATTGAATCAAGCATGGAAGTTATATCGCTACTCAGAAACAAAAGATCATCAAGGCTTGACAGACTTTCTTTACAGTCTTAAATATGCGTGAGCATACGCCAAGTCAATCAAAATAAATTCTTTGAAGGAAGATATTACTAAACCATACCACATCATAGGCAAACAAATCATGTTGGTACTCCAATAACACATTGGGAACCCCCCAGCTATTTGAGACTAACTATAAGAAAACATGAACTACTAAGCGCCATTATGCACCTAGCATCTTTATCATAGACATATCAACCAATGCAACGGAAGCAAACTCTCTTAATAAGATAAATATGATAACTAAAGAGAGTTCAAGCAACCAACTAAACAAAAGCTCTTTAAAAAGATAAGCATGAAAGTTAAGAGCTAAGCATGATAGTAGCTATTAAAAGACAAAGAACACACACAGCAAAGATAGACATGCAAACTCTATGTTATGTTCTAGGTAGAAGTGGAGCGTGTTTCTCTCCCACATAAAGAAAGCTGAGTTCCAACTCGTTATGAAAAGCTAAAGAAAACTAAAAGGAAAACTAAAACAAGACGCTCCAAGCATAGCACATAACACATGAAGTGATTAAAATATAGTGGAACGAAGGATGAATTGATAATGTTGATGGAGAAGGGGATGCACAGGGGCATCCCCAAGCTTAGATGCTTGAGTCTCCTTGAATATTTCTTGGGGGTGCATGGGGGCATCCCCAAGCTTGAGCGTTTGACACTCCTGAATCTTTTTATTATCTTCCCTCGCACACTTGAAAACTCCCTTCATACATAACTCATCATAATCTGATTAGCGAGGTTAGTACCCATAATAAAATATCTGTTCCTTGCTGGAAATAAAGATATTCTTGAAGTTCTACTGTTTCTCAAGATTGCCAAAAGGTTTTTGTAAAGAAAAAGCAAGCTCTAGGTTTGCAAAATGAAGGAAAGGCAAAACAGGACAGAATCTGTGAAAAACAGAACAGCAGGTAGTAAATGATTTTTCCGGGGCACTTCTGCAACTCTAATCAAAAAACTCAAAACAGAAGCACAAAAGACAATTATATAGAGCACGCTGTCGAAAAAATTCAGACCAAAAAGATGATCTGGTGATTTTATACGAATTTTTCTATCCAAGGACAAAATCTGTTTCCTGGACAGCACGTCACAACTTTTGAACTTTCTTGCAATCAGAGGCTAAACTTGGCACAAAGCTGAAAAATAAAGATACAATGATGTTGCTACAGTAGTAACAAACATCAAGACCACTAAAACTGAAAGTAAACATAACAAGGGTTGTCTCCCTAGAGCTTTTTCTTTATAGCCATAAAGATAGGCTTAAGACTTTAATGATGCTCTCTTAGGAATAAGAGCTGAAGAACAAAAGAGAGCATCAAGAAGCAAATACCAAACACATTTAAGCCTAACATGCTTCCTATGTATAGGAATATTGCAATAGAATAATTCATTGAAGCACAAAGCAACTAGCATAGGAAGGCAAAACAAGCATAACTTCAAAATATTCACCATAAAGAGAGGAAACTTCTTATTATTAAGATATTTAGAACCAAGTCTCCCTATCTCATTATAAATTTCAGTGGCATCATGGATGAACTCAACAATATAAGCATCACATAAAGCATTGTTACCATGATCCACATGCAAAAAGGTACTCTTACTCTCCACATAAGCATAATCTTTCTCATTGGTAATAGTGGGAGTAGGACTATCATAAACCACTTGAACACTATAGATTAATTGTGTAGTAGGAGGGTGGTGTTCAACAAGGGAGTAATGCCCTCCATGATTATGACAAGTTTCATAAGGATAATTTCTCCTGATGTCATAGGTACCTTTATAATCACTATAGGTTGGAGTTATAACATCATCATGGTAGAGAAGAGCATTATCATTGCTAGCAACTATATTTGTAAACATGTTGTCTTTATTCTTACTAGCAAAAGAATTATCAATTATCACATCACTAGTGGGTAAAGGATTTGCAATCCTATCATCCCCAAGCTTAGAGCTTCCCATATCATAACTTTCAGAGTTGGTACCAAAAAGATTTTCAAGATCATAAGTAGCATTATCATCATTTTCCCAATCACAATCAGTAACATGCATATCATAATCAAAATCATCTTCAATAGTACCTACGGACGTATCATCAAGATGATAATTAAGGCAATAAACTTCACCTTCTTCTTTAAACTTACAATCGTTAGGATAAAAGTTGATGGGAGGAATATGCTCAGGCCAGGTTGATAGCCATTCTTCTTCTTTCTTGCTCCTCTTCCTCCTCCTCTTGTTTTTCTTCTTCTTAACCTTAGGAGGGAGTGGTTGGAGATGAAGCTTCTCCACATATCCTGGTTTATTATTAGAAACAATAGGGGAAACTTGGGAGAAACTCTCCTTTTTATTAGCAGAAATATAAGAGACATTTTTATACTTTGGTAAAGTTCCCTCCTTTATAATCTTACCTATGTAATCATTTTCATGGCAATTAACAACACAATAGAGATGGCAATTTTGCAAAGTGTTTTTTATTCCTATGGCATTAACATCTAGCCATGAAGTCTTTTCTGATAACTCTTCACACATCAAAAATAACATAAGCTCATCATAAAGATCAGAGGTGATCATGTTATCACACAACCGGTTAACAATTATGTTTTGAAAGTTCATGCATTGAAAATTAAAGTGACCCTCTATACGGCAAAGTTTACAAGTAAAAGGATAAAGGTCACACAATTCTCTAGCGATTTCATTTAAATCTCTGACCCAAGTGATTGTTCTTTCATGCTTATGTTTCTTACAATACTTCTATTCTTTCATCATAGGCCTTTCACAAGGTCTATCCACTCCACAAAAATTAACATGCTTATATAAAACTTCATTTTTAGGAATTGGATCATGCATGTTGCAATCATCATGAACAATTTCATTTTCCTTGCAAGTCTCTTTAAAAGGTTTATGATACTTGATCCAATCCTCCTTAGGCATATTAAGATGTGAAGCAAAAGATTTGAGGAAATCAACAAGGAGTTGAGAATCAAGCCCAAACTTAGCACTAAACTTATTAAAACTTGTAGTTTCAACAAAGGACTTAATGCAATCATACTCATAAATTATACCTGACTCTTTACCTTTGTCGATCTCCCAATCTTCAGTGTTGCGTTGAATTCTTTCAAGGAGTTCCCATTTAGCATCAATCTTTTTGTTTGTGAAAGAACCCATAGAGGAAGCGTCGACCAAATCTTTATCCTGTCAAGAAAGCCTTGCATAGAAATTAGTAATAATCATATCTTTGGGGAGCCCATGGTTAGGACATTTTAGCATTAACGTTTTCAGTCTCCCCCAAGCTTGAGCTATGCTCTCTCCGTCATGAGGATAAAAATTATAAACATAATTCTTATTCTCATGGACTTCATGAAGAGGATAAAACTTGGAGTAAAAGAGAGACTGGATCTCTTCCCACTCCAGCAGGTGAGAGTCATTTAGTAGCCTATACCATTCCAATGCTTTTCCTTTCAGTGACAAGGCAAATAATTTCCTCATGACAAACTCCCTTGATACACCTGAAAGTTTAAATAATGAACATAGTTGTGACAAATATAGCAAGTGTTCACCGGGATGTCTGTCTCCTGCATAACGATCAGCTAAAACATAATCGATAATACCAGCTGGTATTTTATAGGGCACAATTTCAGTAGGGGGAGGAGCAACCACCACAGGTGTGGGGTGCCTTCCCGAAAGCAACGATCCAATAGCAAGGTTGTCCATAAGCATAACTAGTGAAATAAAAACAAGAAACAAAAAGATTTAATTGCAAGATCTAAAGATATACCTTCAAGCGCTCACCTCCCCGGCAACGGCGCCAGAAATAGCTTGATGTCTACACACGCTTCTACTCTTGTAGACTATGTTGGGCCTCCAAGCGCAGAGGTTTGTAGGACAGTAGCAATTTCCCTCAAGTGGATGACCTAAGGTTTATCGAACTCAGGGAAGTAGAGGTTGAAGATGGTCTCTCTCAAGCAACCCTGCAACTAAGATACAAGAAGTCTCTTGTGTCCCCAACACACCTAATACAACTAGGAGTTGTATAGGTGCACTAGTTCGGCGAAGAGATGTTAAATAGCAAGTGATATGGATGGCAAAACAAAGTAATATAAATCTGTAATAAAAAGTGCAGCAAGCAAACAAGTGGTAAACGTGAGCACAAATGGTATTGCAATGGTGGAAACAAGGCCTAGGGTTCATACTTTCACTAGTGGCAACTCCCAACAACATTAACATAATCGAATCACACGATATTTCCCATAAAACATGCACTGGAGACGCACCCGGAGGTCATTCCTTCGTGGAACTAGAATTTATTCATCAAGAATAAACTCCGAAGAATGGATTAAATCAACTTGATGAAAAGAATAAGAATTATGGTATGCTTATCCTACACCAATTAAATTGATGCGAAGCAATGGATTTGCATATCACTTATTCGCGTTGGAATTGATTAAAGATGGATATATCACGAACTTGCGAAAATCTTCATGAAACACCGGTGGGATTAGAATAAAAGATATGAATGTATTGATATGATAACACCGGAACAGAGCTCTGTTGAGCGAACCACCGTAAAGAATTGAAGCCGGCTGAAGGAGAGAACAAACCACCGGGAAGAATTAAAATCGAGTGAAGAACGAGAATGACCATCGTAAGGAATTGAAAACGAGTGAATACCACAGAATGAATCACCGGAAAGAATAAACACTTGGGGAGTTAGAATAACGAGAACGAAGAGATTGTGAACTGATTAAAGAATACTTGAACAAGCACCGAACAATTGTGAGACGGACGAAGAGGCATCGATGAAGAATATTTGGAGGACGAAGTTGAAAACTGAGAACGAAGAAATCTTCTGAAATGATGGCCTTCGGAGGAACACAATGAAAAAGAATTCATGAAATACTCCGGAAGAATGACAAGAAGAAAAGTTGAACCAACGATGAAAATAATCTTGGAGAAGACATATGACTGATGGAATCCATACTTATGTCACACTTGAAAAGAATTTTGGAACACTTCGGGAAAATAAAAGAGTCATGTAAGATCCTAGAAAAAAAACCTGTGGGTTATGAGCCCACCGAAGGGAGAACTCCGTTGAAATGGAATGCAAAGGAGATGATGCACCGGAACGAATGAAAAACTCGAATGAGGTGACAACCTCGAATTAATCGGAAGACAGACGAATATCCTGAGATTTCTTCGGAACTCCGGAATAATTAAATGGCGAGAGGTGAATGAGTAACTGGAAACATTTGAGCAGAGGGAAAAGAATATGAAGAACACCGAATACTTGAATTGTTTCCACCGAAAAAAGAAAATCGATGAAGAATGTCGAACAAGAGGAGAATTCACCGGAGAAGAAAAGAGAAGAATGATGACGAGCTAGACGAGAATTCACCAGTTGAAATAACTGGGGAAATAATGCAAGGATTCACACGAGTAGGAAGGATACTCGATACAGACTCCGGCTCCGAGAAGCAAAAGGGAGGGCGGGTGGGAAAAAGAAAGAACACAACGGACGGGGAAACAACACCGGTTGGAAAGAACGGAGGGTTGAACTTGCAAAGAAGAAGAGGGTTGAATCCACTTGACGAGAGATGCACCAGATGAAAGAACTAACGACGCAACAAACGAAAACTAACCACGCTTCCTAAAAAAATTTGAAGGGGAAGAGGAACAATTCAAAACACCTACGTCAAGATTCCTCACCAGAGCGACGAAGGGGCAGGGGAGTAAAAAGAATTCCTACTCTCCGATATAACTAGACTCCAGAAAAGTTTTCTCCTAGACTCAACAACGGCCAAGCTACGATCAATCAAGGGGGCTCCTATGGTCGGTCGAGGCTCTGATACCAACTTGTCAGGCCCAAGATGCGATTCTATCCCGATCACGTGACACTTACGTGATTGGGGCACAACCGCATTTGGGGCGCTTAGCAAGATGGATATCATTACATCGTACCATTACATACATACATGGGGGATACAACAATACATACAAGTCAAAAGAATGCAACATCATCAATACAAAGTATCCGACTACGGATACAAACAAGAAAAGCACAAAGACATCCATCTGCTATCCCAAGCTGCCGACCCGGAACCTAACCCAAGACTGAAGAAGAAGAAATCCAACAAAAGAACAACGCTCTCACGTCAAGACATCGGAAACCTGCACCTGCAACTGTTGTTGTAGTATCTGTGAGCCACGAGGACTCAGCAATCCCATAACCATGGGTAACAAGACTATCAAAGCTTAATAGGTAGGAAGAGGTAAAGTGGTGAGGTTGCAGCAGCGGCTAAGCAAAAGTATGGTGGCTAACTTACGAGTACAAGAATAAGATGAGCATCTACGCAAACGGTCGCAACTAGTAGTGATCGCTAAAGATCCTGAACTACTTACGAGTCAAACATAACCCCACCGTGTTCTCTTCTCAAAGTGAAAAGAGACAGTCACGGTTACTCACACAGTTGTGTGTTTTACTTCGTATCCTCTGTCAAGTTTTCTACAACCGGACATTAACAAAATCCAATCTGCCACATAACCGCGGGCACGGCTTTCGAAATATCATAACCCTGCAGGGGTGTCCCAACTTAGCCCATCACAAGCTCTCACGATTAGCTGAAATGATAAATATAATATCATCACCCCTTATCTTAGGGAAATCCGATCAGGCTCGGCATCCCGGTGCACAAGACATTTCGACAATGGTAAAACAAGTCCAGCAAGACCTCCCGGTGTGTCGACACCCTGATAGTAGCCGTGCGTATCTCGTCTCAGGCCACGACCGGATGGGCGATCCTACGAGTAAAACCAATCCTCGAGTTTCCCCGTGGTGGCCCCGCAGTCTCCCCGTTTGGGACCAACACCATCAGCAGTGGCCCCCCTGCTATGTAGAAAGAATCCTCAGGTAGCGCTAACTCCCTATGCAATTTAATTAATTAATTAAGTTGTTATTATGAGCAAATTAAAAACCAATGTTGGGCCTTGCTGGAGGAGTTTTATTCAAAGACGAACTGTCAAGGGGTCCCCATATACCCAACGTGTAAGGAACACAAAATCAAGGAACATAATGCCAGTTTATCGGCGCCTAAGGTGGCATGAGAGGAACAAAACACCGAGCAAAAGGCCAAGCCTTCCACCCATGCCAAGTATATAGGTGTGTTATTAATAATAATAGATATTGTGATATTCCAACAACAAGTTCCCTCCTGGAACGATCTTCATCTTCACCTGCAACTAACAACGCTATAAGAGGGGCTAAGCAAGCGGGTAACATAGCCAAACAATGGTTTTGCTAGGAAGGTTTCAAAGGTTAGAGGTTTCATGGCAACAAGGAGAGGCTGACAATAATGATGGGTAGCGCGACATGTAACGATAGCATCGAGACAACTAAGCAAAGGCAATGATAGTAAAGGTATACAAGGGTATGATCATCTTGCCTGAGATCCCGCAAGGAAGAAGAACAGATCCATGAAGAAGACAAAGAAGAAGCCTTGAAGAAGAACCACGGGTAGACGAACGAATCCTCACGAACGCAACGGAACAAGCACCAACGAGAATAAGCAAGCAATACGGTAAACAAATCACTCAAGAACATAACAATATGCTCAACCAAGTATGATGCAAAACAAGTCTACTTATGATGCACAGAAAGTCTACACAGGAAGCAAAACATGGCAAGGTAGGAAGCACAGGAAAACAACACAAGTCTATATATGATGCATTACATGGCAATGTATGATGCATGCCAATTATATACAGGAAGCAATACATGGCAAGGTATGATGCATGACAAGTCTATACAGGAAGCACAACAAGTCTATACAGGAAGCATAACATGGCAAGGTAGGAAGCATAGAAAACAACACAAGTCTATATGATGCAATACATGGCAAGATATGATGCATGGCAAATCTATACAGGAAGCACAACATGTCTATACAGGAAGCACAACAAGTCTATACAGGAAGCATAACATGGCAAGGTAGGAAGCACAACATGGCAACGATGCAAGATGCACCCAAACATCAACCAAACTCACTCCAAACATGAAAACAATATGATATTATGATTCTACATGCAAAATCACACAAGTTTCATATAAGGAACATCCCAAACGGAGTAAAGGGCTAAAAGATACACATGAAACAAGATATAACAACAAGCTGAAATTAACAGCCACATAGCAACTTGGAAGCAAGAAAAATATAAGCTACATCACTCAAACATGGTGACAAGGAGCATGGACATGAAGTAGACATATCCTACAGCAAACAACTCCATTGGAGCATCTCTGTAGGAGGCATGGATCAATAGCAACAAGCTACAACATTTTGATCATGACACTAAAAACCTGACAGCAACATTTTATAGCAACTTGGGAGCAAGAGTTAAATACGCTACAGCCACCCAAATGAGCATGTGAGAGCATGAATGGATAGCCAACAACATGTACAACAAGGAAACATCAATAGTCACCCCAAAACTATCATGGATTTGCCTAGAACAACAAGCAAACATGGCATCTGGATATTACAGATTCCAGACTTAGTGAAATTTCACTAAGTGTTAAAACAATAATATTATCATGGCAAGTTTGCAAGAATGTTTAAGTCAACACAAGACATATCATGGAAAGTTAAATGCACCACATCAAAGAACACATCATGGAGATTCTAAAACAACTAGGCATGTGACATGGGGACAAACACATCAATAGCAACGAGCTACTCAACTAGGCATCTCGTAACAAGTTTCAGAACATAACAGCCGAATGCACTTTTGCAACATAGATAAACATGGCAATATGAACTCAAACAAGCATGCTATAGCAACCAACATGTAGAGCATCTCATGATGAACATTTTGACATATCATTTGCATCATTTGGATAAACATGCACCAAGTTATCACATCTCAAACATGGCAACAAAATAACAAGTAGCAGCAGTTTATAACAAGTAGCACTCTTGCAACAGAGATTAGAGCAACTAGACGAACTCAAATGAGCATGGCACAATGGAACAAAGTGTAGAGCATATCACCACGATCATTTTGACATATCATACACCCAATTTGGACAATCACACAATTAATTACAGCCATGCAAACATGCAACATTATAACAGTTTTCTGGGGACTTAGAAGAAAAATAGACCTCGGGTCAGCGGACATTGTCCGGTCCGGACGGACACGTCCGGCGACTGGGGCCCGCGTGGCTGTGGCATGAGAGGAAGAAGCGGACATGTCCGGGCTCCTCCCGGACATGTCCGTCGGTGCGGCGTCCGGGCCCACACGGCAGTGGGACGGCTCGAGGAGGAGAGGCCCGGACAGAGGAGGTCGGGGCAGAGGCCATGGCCGCGGTGGATCAACGCCGACGAGGTCAATGGCGGCGCGGGGCGGCAGAACGGCTGGATCCCGTCGGGGACGGGCGGATCCGGGCGCGGGGATGGCTCTCCGGCCAGATCCCGTCGGATCCGACGCGGGACGGCGACAAGCCGAGGCGGGGCGAGCTCGGGGAGGACGGGCAGAGGGCGGCGGGTCGGTGGAGCTTGGGTGGCGCGTCGGCCGGGCGGCGACAGAGGCAGGGCGGCGGAGGACTCCAGCGAGGAGGCAGAGGACGGTCGGGAGGAGCGGGGCGGCTCGGCGGCGTTCCTACGGCGAAGGAGGTCGCCGGCGGGACGGGTAAGGAGTGAGGGAGCGGGGAGCCAGGCGCGGCTCGGGCGCTGAGGCGGGGCTCGGCCCGGTTCGGCCGGCGGGCGGGCCGCAGTCGGGCTCCGACGGGCCCTGCGCGGCTGGAGCGCCCTGGGAGGCGCTGGCGACGTGGCCGCTGCCACATGGCGGAAGGGCGTTGGCCAGCGCTGTCCAGGTGGCGGCGCTGGCCACTAGGAGGCCGCCAAGTGGCGGAGGAGGGCTGGGTTCGGCCGGAAATTGAGGAGA
>LR738710.1:457009829-457054116 GCA_902687465.1 Secale cereale
GTTAGAGCCCTCCGATCGCGATCCGACGGATCCGATCGCGAGGTGAGGTAGGATGGGCCAAGGGGAGGTTAGTGGGCTGTGTAGAGTAGTTGGGCTGAGGTGAGAGGAGAGGGAGAGAGGCCCGCGGGGGTTTTCGGAGACCGAAAACATCCGACGAAATGACCGGCGACTAGTGCCGCTATATATATCAGTTGGGCTATCAAACGAGCTCCGAATGCGATGAAATTTGGCAGGCGGCCTGTCTACACTATAATAAGACCACACGCCAAGTTTCAACCCATTCCGAGAACGTTTTTCGGCCACTTATAAAATAAATATTTGGAGGCACCGCGGGCGCGTGTGAGTGTGTCTGGGCTCAGAACGGACAACGGAAAGGACGAGGAGACTCGGATGGATGCAAGTTTTGAAAACATGCTGATGCAAGCACACATGATGACATGGCAAAGATGCAACATGCAAGCAGATGACATGGCACTGACAACGAATAACTGACTGACACCTGGCGCACCGGTCTCGGGGTGTCACATCGGAGCACGAGGCGAAGGAGGCATCGGCGAAGGTGGCTCAGATCGCCAAGTTAAAGCGGGATCAGGACAGGGCGGTCCGTCAGATGAAGGGGATCGTCTTCCTCTCTGTCTCCAACAATGTCGACGGCTACAGTTGCACCTCCTCGTTGGACGACCAAGACACTCCACCAGCCGTGGACGCCTATAGTTGCTCCGATGACCGGAAGGCCAAAGGCCCGACGAGGAAGTCATGACCCCCTGTTACTTTGAAATCCGGCATATCTCGTAGTAGGGGTCCTAAGGTAGGTGTCTTGGAGCGATGGTAACATGGACACGGGATTTTACCCAGATTCGGGCTCTCTCGAAGAGATAATATCATGTGTCCTGCTTTTGATTGTATTGATATGTGTGTAGTACATGGTACATGTATCTACGACGAGATTGTTCTAATGAATATGAGATCATCTATTGACTAGCCTAGCCTCGGTTTATAATACACCAGAGGCCGAGGCTTTAGGAGAGTCCTCGGCTTGGGCTCTAAGTCTTGTGTAAACCTCCTTGTATACGATATGGGCTGCGCGAAGTGGCCCATTGGTGAACCGTCATGGGGGTCCTCGGCCCGATCCACCTGATCGGGAGATGACTGTAACGCCCAGGATGCGGCTATAGTTCCTACGTGTTGAGGCACGACTTAGAGTCATAACCGTATTCTGGAATGGTCTCACACATGGTATCTTACACAACCCATGTAATGAATAGGATGAAAGAGAGTATAATAGTTGGCTTATACTCGCCAGGTCACACAATAAATACAATAAACATACATTCATCCAGAGAACACATAGTCCGACTACTGACAAAATCAAATGAAGAAAAAGATACCACACATGCTAATCCCGATTGGCCCTAGTAGGAACCACTACTGATCGTTGGGGTACGTCACATACATATGCCCACGCTCTTCATGGAACTCCCATTGAAGCTCTTGCATGTCTCCTGAGTCAAACTCTGATGTACCTGCATATGTTTGTGTAGTAAACTCTGACTCATGAGGACTCAGCAATCTTGTTCCCGGGGATCAAAACTATCAAGGCTTTTAGGGGTGGAGAGGTTATAAAGTGGCTGCAGCAAGCACTAAGCATAAAGTGAGGCTAGCCTACGAAGTCAGAGCGGGATGAGAATGTATGCCAACGGTCGCAACTAGAAGTGATCAAGAAGTGATCCTAACTACTTACATTCATACATAACCCCACCGTGTTCAATTTCCGAACCCCTTCGAAAAGAGACCAACATTGTTCACTTTCCGAACCCCTTCGAAAATGACGGTGGGGTGCTCCCAGATACCGGGTTCCCACATGGCGGTGGCATGGCAAAAGAGGGGCATCGTGCAACGACAACTCGAAGACGGTGCAACACATGGTTCATCTCATACAACATGCATTCGTTCATGGGCATCGTCTCGGCGTTATACCTTTGAAGTGTGCATTTCGGGGTGGTTCGAGTTTGTCGAGGGAAGTAGTCGTTCATGGACGTCGTGGAAGCAGTCGTTCTCGCGATGGTAGTGGAAGTAGTCGTTCACGTGACGTCGAGGGAAGTAGTCGTTCATGTGGCGGCGGTAGTTGTACACTTGATCTTGTCGGATCCACGACGACAGTAGTCGTACACGGTTTGTAGACATACACTCTCCATAGAAGTTCGGGGTCCTCATCGTTCGTAGTCGATGTAGTTGAACTTGAGGGTCGTCGACGACGCGATACTTGGCGTATCGTCATGTAGTCGAACTTGGCGTATCCAAAGTGGTACTCGGTGGTTCCTCGTAGTTGTACAAACGTTGATGTGGTGGTACTCAATGTTAACGGTAGTTTTCAGACTTTGGTCTCCATGTGCACGTCTTGACGAGTCCTGTGGGTTCTCGGTGGTGGCCATGGCAAAGTGGCGGTGGTAGATGGTGAAGCAGGGAACAGCAACTTGGTGCAGAGGCTAGGAGGATCTCCGCCATGAGTAGAGGCCGGCGGTCATGGTGTGTGGATATGGGGCCCGGATAGTGGTTCGGCAAAGCAGGTTTGTGGAGGTGGGCACGAGATGGGAGGAGGCCGTCAACGGGAGGCCATATCGAGATGAAGGAGAGGTTTGGGGTCGAGGTCATCACGGGCGGGGTCGCTGGAGCGGCGCGGTCGAAGCTTTGGGCCGTCCATGGCATTTTCCTGTGGCAGCAAAGCACAAGGAGAGAGGTGAGGCAGGGAGAAGGAGGAGGCAACGAGGTCGGTGGCTCACCGGAGGTGGCAGTAGTCACCAGCGAGGCAAGACAAGGAGGAGGCGATGTTGGGTTGCGGGAGGTCGGGCGCGCACCTGCAGCTCGAGCACGAGCACTTGCGTCCGGAGGATGCGGCTGCGCGGGCAAGGGAAGGAGGGAGAGGCCAGGGGATCAGGCAGAGGAGAAGGCGAGGTCGCAGAGAAGGCGGCGCTCGCCGGGGCGGCGACCGGAACGCACTGAAGGATGGTGAGGTCCTAGGCGGAGGTGTGGCTGGAGGAGCTCGGTAGCAAGAGGGGATCAAAGGAAGAGCTGGGGATCAAGGGAGAGACGACGATGAGGGGGAGTGACAGGGAGAGGTCGAGAGGCAGGGGGTCGGGCTAGGGTTAAGGGGTGCGGATGGGCCTAGGAGGGCGGCGGGTGTGTGGAAGCCCAGCTGGGCTGGAGTAGAGATGGGCCGGCCGGGTTAAAGGAGAAGAAAGAAGGAAAGAAAGAAAGAAAGAAAGAAAGAAAGAAAGAAAAGGATTCTCCTTTTCTATTTACAGAAAAAGAAAAGAGAAGAAAGGTTGACTTGAAGGGCCAAAAAATACCAATTTGAGATGGAAACTGATACATGGCTACTCTGACATAATGTCAAAGCTCCACAACTTAAACTGAATCATAATGGATAAGATCAAGGATTTAAATATCTTGGAAACAAATGGGATTTAAAATGCAAGTTTGCTGTGGTGAATTCCAAATTAATGGAATATTATTATAGCTCCCTAATATTGGGAGGATATGTTATAAAGAGAAATCAACATTGTGAATATCCCTCAATTCAAATAGATCAAAAGATCTATGCAACTTATTTAAGTGAGTCTTTAAAAATTAAAATGACATGATGGCATGATGACATGATGCAATGCAAAAATAAATAGAGCAAGCAAAAATGAAACACATGGTGACATCGAAATATGTGGAAGTCTTCTGGAGCGTCGGTCTTGGGGCGTCATAACTCTCCCACACTAACAGAGCATATCGACCCGAGATTCTAGGGATGGAACCGGATAGAAGTGGAAAAGAAGAGGTAAAACAAAGTTGCTTTCTTCGACCAACGAGTGAAACCACGAACCTTGGGAAGTTGAACAACTTGAAAGAAAGAATACAATGGAGATGAACGAGATTGCAAACACTCCGTTGGACAAGAGGAACAAGGAATATGGCGAGAATGACAAGATAGACATTGAAACCACGGCGGTTAAAAGAAGATAAAGAAGGAATAAGCATAAAATAATCCAGACAACACTTCGACTAAAAATGGAAGGAATTAACATGAACCTGAGAAGATGGGATGATACTTAATGAAATCAACAATACACTACCTCGGAACTATTGAAAGGATGGCACAAGGGGTAAGAAGAATTTCAGACAGCACTCTGGTTGAAAAGAGAGGTAAACCTTGATAAGATGAGATAACTTGAATGGAGGACACGACACTCCCGTTAACTGGTCCAGAAAGGAAAAGAACACGATCTTGACAAAACGAGATGACGGGACGAAGATATCAGCATTACAATAACTCCAGAACAAAAGAATAGAAGCTAGATCGTTAGGAAGAAAGAAAGTAGAAGAAAATGATAACTTCTACCACCAATGAATTTGAAAGAATCCTTAGAAACAAGGATTGAATGGAGCTGTTGGAAGAATCAACAAGCAAACGATATGCTTCTCGTGGACTTATGGAAACATATCAAAACTAGAGGTGAATTTCTGCCATTAATGGAAAATAATTGTTTGGATTGAGATCAACAAGGAGACAAAAAACTTATTTCACAAGGAGGATAAATGAAGAACTTGCGTCATTTATAAGCACCATAAATAGCAACAATCCTTAGGGAAAAGCTTTTAGGTGGGATACAACCCAAGATTACTCCAGCGAACAAATTCAGGGGTTGAAAGAAGCTCCTGAACAAAGAAAAATGATGGGTTGAAATATCTCATTCTTGATAACTTGTGAATCATGAAACATGAAGGAAATTGTCAAGAATGACATAACACCACTTGAAAAGAAAAGGTAGAAGAATTGCACTTCGGAATGCAAGAAGAAGAATACTTGAGCTCCTCCAACAAGAATCTTGATGAAGACTTGAGGAATGAAAGAAAACTTTGATGAACCACCATGTTGAACCTTCGTGATAACTCCGCTAATAAAACAATGATTAAACGAAAGGAAAGTCGAGAAGGACAAGATGATGCCTTGCAATGATTTGATGGAACTTTGAAATGATATAATTGGAATAACTTGGAGCTCCGGAAAGAAAGACGAACAACTTGAATCCGAGAATTTCTTCATCAAGAACAAACTCTGGGAGAAGGAATTAATCACTTGAATGAAACAAGAATAAGAATTATGTTATGTGTATCCTTCATCAATTTGAATTGATGGTAACCAACAGATTTGGCATACTACTTATTCTCGTTTAAAAAATATTAAGGGGAGAAATAGCGCAAAACTTGAGAAAGTCTTCATGAAACACTGGTAGGATTGGAAAGAACAAATGAATTGATGTGATAACACATGAAGAGGAATTTTGACTGAACCATTGTAAGAACTGAAACCAAGCGATGAAAGAGAACAAACCACGGAAAGAATTAGAAAACGAATGAAAAATACTTGAGGGAATTTAGCTATATGAAAACGGAGAGATCACGAGCTGACTAGAGAATACTTCGAACAAAGCACCGGAAGAATTAGAGAGCAAGAGCAGAAAACTGAAAACGAATAATTCTTCTGAAAAGGATGGCCACTGGTGGAAATAAGATGCAAAGAACTCATGAAATGCTTCGAATGGGTAAGAAAAGATTTCTCACAATTGAAAACAATTATGAGGATGGCATGACGCTAGAACCATGAATCTTCAAGATAAAGGATCAAAATTTAGGAGAAATTCTTCTTCGGTCTTCAAATGTTGACAATGACAACAAGAACCACCGTGAGGAATTTGAGATACTCCGAAAGAATGAAGGTTATAAGATTGAACCAACGATCAAAAGAATTTGAAAGCGATATTGGAGAAGGCATATGACTGATGAAAATTCATTCTTATGTCAAACTTTAAAAAGAATTTGAGAATAGCTCCGGAAAAATAGAAGAGTCAGGTAAGATCCTGGGAAAGACATGTGGGTTAGGGCCCACTCAAAAGAAACACCGATGGAAATGATTCTTGAAAGAGAGATTGCACCGGTTGAATTAAATTGCTTGAATGAGATAACAACCTCGAAATAGCTTGAACAGATTAAGAATGGAATCGTGAATATTCTGAGATATCTTGTTCACTCCAGATATGAATAGACAGAGGTGAAGAGATAATTGAGCTTTGGATAAGAAATTCCAACATGGGAAACCAAGTGAAACAAGAGGAAAATATATGATTAACACCGAAGATTGAATTTAGTTCACTAGAGAAGAAAAGAGCACGGAGAATGATAAACTTGAAGCTTCCTTAGCATCTTCCTGAGAATCACCGGATAAGGACATTGAAGGAAAAGAATGAATAAACATCACATGAATAAAATGGATATTTCATTTGAGAATTTCTGGCTCCGAGAAGAAGAAGGGTGGGAGGGTGGGGAAACAAAGACAACTTGGTACGAATGGTATGAACACCGTTGAGAAAAACCAAGAATTGGTCTTGCACATATTGGAAGGATCAGGTAAACTTGAAGAGAAGCACGCCGGTTGAGAAGAATTTACATGACAATCTCGATGATCAAGAAGGGCTAGCACTCCCATAGAAATATGAGAACACCGCTTAGGAAAGGTATGGAATCAACACTTGACTTCGAAGCTACTCGAATACCACAACTCAAAACAAAACAAAGGATTCGGCTTGCAGAATAAGCCGGAATAAACATATGATAGATATTTCGTCCAAAGTTTTCGTGATAAGGCCCCCCGGGCACAACGTTACAAAGTACATTGCATCCCCAAATCAGCATAGCCCAGGATTCATTAAGACGCAACGTGACCAGTGTAAAATCGGCCCTGACAAGCGAATCACTAGATGTTGAACCCCAACCTCATATCATGTGTTCGTTGGAAGATTACCTAGAGCTACTTGAATTCACACCTATTAATTCCTGAAACTTTCTGGTTATGCAATCTGGTGTTGGGGATACAGGGGAATCACCATATCTCACACAACTAACAATCCCTACATCCAGTTGTATCCATCCGTCAATATATAACCAGACACCTTTGAAAACCATGTACCTCGTACCTTCAAAAAGCATCCGCTATACTAGTTGTGGCGATACTCCCGAACTATCCTCCCAGTACTGGGTGCCGTCGGGGTTCTCTCACCACCAGACATGCATAGAAGAGTTTTTGATGTCGGCGATCTCTGGTATTCCGGAACTATAACGATACAACTATGACAACAGCACCTCGGAGCTCAACTCCCCGCGACACTGCCACAACCACTAAATGACAGGAGGCACCAAGAACAATGTTCTCGTCATAAAGATATCAGAACAATCCCAACAATACCCGCGTGATCCAAAAAAATTTAGTGAAAAAGAGGAGAGCGAAGTCAAAACAATTACGTCAGGAGTCCTCACTAGAGCGACAAGGGGATAAGGAGTAAAAATATTTCCTACTCTCCGATAAATATATAGGACTCAAAACATATTTTTCTAGACTCAACATCGGCAGCGGTTCAATCAAGCAGGGGCTCCTAGGTCGGGGAAGGCTCTGATTACCAACTTGTAACGCCCAAGATGCAGCTATAGCTCCTACGTGTCGAGGCACAACTTGAGTCATAACCACATTCTGGAATTGTCTCAAGCATGGTATCTTTACACAACCCATGTAATGAACATGATGAAAGAGAGTTTAAGAGTTGGCTTACACTCACCACATCACACAATTAATACAATAAACATACATTCATCCAGCAAACGAAGAAAAAGATACCACACAGGCTAATCCCGATCGGCCCTAGTAGGAACAACTACTAATCATTGGGGTACGTCACATACATACGCCCACGCTCTTCATCGAACTCCCATTGAAGCTCTTGCACGTCTCCAGAGTCAAACTCTAATGTACCTGCATCTGTTTGTGTAGTCAACTGTGAGTCATGAGGACTCATCAATCTTATTCCCGGAGATCAAAACTATCAAGGCTTTTAGGTGTGGAGAGGTTATAAAGTGGATGCAACAAGCACTAAGCATAAAGTGAGGCTAGCTTACGAAGTCAAAGCGGGATGAGAATATATGCCAACAGTCGCTACTAGAAGCGATCAAGAAGTGATCCTAACTGCTTACGTTCAAACATAACCCCACCGTGTTCACTTTTCGAACCCCTTCGAAAAGAGACCATCACGGTTATTCACACAAGTACTTTATTCTTATTTGAGTTATGGTGTCAAGTTATCTACAACCGGATATTAACAACTCCAATCTGCCACATAACCGCGGGCACGGCTTTGGAAAGATCATAACCCTGCAGGGGTCTCCCAACTTAGCCCATCACAAGCTCTCACGATCAGTGGAGTAGCAACTCCATGTTGGGAAGACCCGATTTTTCTCGAAATCCCATGCACAAGATATTTTGACAAAGGTAAAACTAATCCAGCAAGACCTCCCGACATGCCGACACCCTGATAAGAGCCGCGCGTATCCCATCTCAGGCCATGATCAGATGGGACATCCTACAGGTATATACGAAATCCTCAGGTTTCCCCGAGGCGGCCCCGCATTTTGCCTAGTTTGGATCAACACTCATGAGGAGCACTGGCCCGGGGGTTGATTAAGAATCCACGGGTTAATTACTCCCTATCCAAGTTTTAATTATTAGGCAAATGGTAAAACCAAGGTTGGGCCTTGCTGGAAAATGCTTTAAGCAGAGCGAATTATCGAGGGGGGCCCATAAGCGCCAACCGTGTTAGGAACGTAATATCAAGGAACATAACACCGGTTTATCAGATTCTATGGCGACATGAGTGGAACAAAACACCAAGCAGAAGGCCAAGCCTTCCACCCATTACCAAGTATATATATACACACGACATGATGCACAATCAAGTATG
This sequence comes from Secale cereale, assembly GCA_902687465.1. NCBI lineage: Eukaryota > Viridiplantae > Streptophyta > Magnoliopsida > Poales > Poaceae > Secale > Secale cereale. Next base: position 457,018,661 of record LR738710.1, read on the forward strand.
ATGCATGTCCGGTTTAAGAACGCATGGCAAAGTGCAACAAAATACTGCAAATTAAGTGGAGCTCAAATATGCAACGAGTTGCATATTGACGAATCACCACATTCACATATTTAGTTTGATCTTGTTTATGTACACAACAAGTTTAAATGTTTTTAACATGGAAAGGGTGAAGCATAAATAAACTACGCATTTAGGCATGTTGAATGGGGCCGAAAACAACAACAATTCCGGAAAATCCCCACATGTCATATAGCAATTTTAATGCAAACAACAAATTTTAAACACTTTAAATGTTTTTATCATGATGCGGATGACATATCCAAGTTTATGCAATTTTATGAAAATTTGGCATTTAATATAAGATATGAGCACTTGCTGCCATGGCGGAAAGAAAGGGGTGCCACGGCAAAGAATTCAAAAATGATGCCATGGCAACATATAGGTTCCGGTAGCTCATTTGGTGGCCGGTGCAAAAGAAAGGGTCTAAGTGAGCGAGTCATGCAAGGACAGTGGGATGTTCCCGGATACCGGGTTCCCACATGACGGTGGCATGGCAAAAGAGGGGCATCGTGCAACGACAACTCAAACACGGTGCAACACAAGGTTCATCTCATACAACTTGCATTTGTTCACGGGCATCATCTCGGCGTTATACCTTTGAAGCGTGCGTTTCAGGGTGGTTCGAGTTCATCGAGGGAAGTAGTCGTTCTCGCGACGGTAGTGGAAGTAGTCGTTCACGCGACGTCGAGGGAAGTAGTTGTTCACGTGGCGGCGGTAGTTGTACACTTGGTCTTATCGGATCCACGGCGACGGTAGTCGTACACGGTTTGTAGTCGTACACTCTCCGTAGATGTTCGGGGTCGTCACCGTTCGTATTCGATGTAGTTGAACTTGAGGGTTGTCGACGACGTTGTACTTGGCGTATCGTCATGTAGTCGAAGTTGGCATATCCTAAGGGGAACTCGGCGATTCCCCATAGTTGTACAAATGTGGATGTAGTGGTACTCAATGTCGACGGTAGTTTTCGGACTTGGATCTCCATGTGCACGTCTTGACTGGTCCGGTGGGTTCTCGGTGGTGGCCATGGCAAAGTGGCGGCAGTAGATGGTGAAGCAGGGAGCAACAACTCGATGCAGAGGCTAGGAGGAGCTCCATCATAAGCAGAGGCCGGCAGTCATGGTGCGTGGAGATGGGGCTAGGATAGTGGTTCGACAAAGCATGTTTGTGGAGGTGGGCGTGATATGGGAGGAGGTCGACAGCGGGCGGCCACAACGAGGTGAAGGAGAGGCTTGGGGTCGAGGTCATCGCAGGCGGGGTCGCTGGAGCGGGGCGGTCAAAGCTTCGGGCCGTCCATGGCATTTTCCTGTGGCAGTAGAGGACAAGGAGAGAGGTGATGCAGGGAGAAGGAGGAGGCAACGGGGTCGGTGGCTCACCGGAGGTGGCAGTAGTCACCGACGAGGCAAGACAGGGAGGCGACAACGTAGGGTTGCGGGAGGTCGGGCGCACACCTGCGGCTCGAGCACGAGCGCTCGCGCATGGAGGATGTGGCGGCGCGGGCAATGGAAGGAGGGAGAGGCCAGGGGATCGGGCAGAGGAGAAGGCGAGGTCGCGGGGAAGGTGGTGCTCGCCGGGGCGGCGATCAGAGCGCACTGAAGGCCGGTGAGGTCCTTGGCGGAGGCGGGGCTGCCGGAGCTCGGCAGCAGGAGGGGATCGAATGAAGAGCTGGGGATTGAGGGAGAGATGGTGATGAGGGGGAGCGATAGGGAGAGTTTGAGAGGGAGGGGTCGGGCTAGGGTTAAGGGGTGCGGATGGTCCTAGGAGGCCGGCGGGTGTCTGGAAGCCTAGCTGGGCTAGAGTAGAGATGGGCCGGCCAGGTTAAAGGAGAAGAAAGAAGGAAGAAAGAAAGGAAGAAAAGGATTCTCTTTTTTCTATTTATAGAAAAAGAAAAGAGAAGAAAGGTTGACTTGAAGGGCCAAAAAATACCAATTTGAGATGAAAACTGATTCGTGGCTACTCTGACATAATGTCAAAGCTCCACAACTTAAACAGAAGCAAAATGGATAAGATCAAGGATTTAAATATCTTGGAAACAAACGGGATTCAAAATGCAAGTTTGTTGTGGTGAATTCCAAATTAATGGAATATTATTATAGCTCCCTAATATTGGGAGGATATGTTATAAAGAGAAATCACCATTGTGAATATCCCTCGATTTAAATAGATCAAACGATCTATGTGAAGGAAATATGCCCTAGAGGCAATAATAAAGTTGTTATTTGTATTTCCTTGTATATCATGATAAATGTCTTTTATTCATGCTAGAATTGTATTAAGAGCATCTCTAGCAGACCCCGCATAATCGCAAACTGCAAAACTGGGATGCGGATTGGAAAAAAAATGCATTTTAAGGGTTCATTTTAGGTGCGGCCGAACATATACTGCAAAACAAGCTGTAAAATAGGAATAAAGAGCTCCTTCCTCCAGTCTGGCCGCTGCCACCCCTTCCCCCAGCCGGCCGCACCGGCCATGCGGGTTACGTCCAATGATGTCGGCCGGGCCCCATCGCCCGCAGGCCATGCCGCGTCGCCCGTCGGCCGTGCCCCGCCCCTGTCGGTCGCGCCCCATCACCGCGCCGGCCGCGCCGAGCCTCGCCGGCCACGCCTCGCCGCCTCCGTCGTCCGGGCCCATCCTTGCCGGCCACGCCCCCTCGCCTCCGCCGTCCGCGCCTTGCTCTATTGCCAGACGAGTCGTGCCCCTTTGCCTGCCGCGCCAGGGAGGATTCCGGTGGCCAGGCTGGGGTCATGGGAGGCCATGGCTATGTCGAGCTCGTCCAATTCGAACCGGCGGCAATCGATTGCGGCGCCTAGCAGCCTTTTCCGGTGTGCGGTGATGAATTCCGACGAGTTTAGGGCGGATTCTGGCAAACTCCGCGGCGGCGTGTTTTCTCCGACTAGGTTTGACCGGTATACGTCCCTCTAGATTCGGCCTTCCAACCTCCACAGATAAGGGTTTTGGGTGTGCATTTGTGGTGGCCCTTAAATTTTTTACAGGTTGGACCATGATACGTCTCCGTCGTATCTATAATTTTGATTGTTCCATGCCAATATTATACAACTTTCATATACTTTTGGCAACTTTTTATACTATTTGTTGGACTAACATATTGATCCAGTGCCAAGTGCTAGTTCCTGTTTGTTGCATGTTTTTTGTTTCGCAGAATATCCATATCGAACGGAGTCCAAACGGGATAAAAACTGACGGATATTTTGTTTGGAATATTTATAAATTTTGGGAAGAAGAATCAACGCGAGACGATGCCCGAGGGGGCCACGAGGAAGGGGGGAGCGCCCTGTGCCCTCGTGGCCACCCCATAAGGCGGTTGGTGCCCTTCTTTCGCCGCAAGAAAGCCAATATCCGGATACAAATCGTGTCAAAAATTTAGCCCAATCGGAGTTACGGATCTTCGGGATTATAATAAATGGTGAAAGGCCAGAATCTGGGAACGCAGAAACAGAGAGAGACAGAAGACAGATCCAATCTCGGAGGGGCTCTTGCCCCTCCGCTGCCATAGAGGCCATGGACCAGAGGGGAAACCCTTCTCCCACCTAGGGAGAAGTCCAAGGAAGAAGGAGAAGGAGGGGGGGCTCTCTCCCCTCGCTTCCGGTGGGGCCGAAGTGCCATCGAGGCCATCATCGTGCGATGGTGATCTACACCAACACCTCCATCATCTTCACCAACATCTTCATCACCTCCCCCCATCTATCTACACTGGTCCACTCTCCCGCAACTCGCTGTACCCTCTACTTGAACATCGTGCTTTATGCTTTATATTATTATCCAGTGATGTGTTGCCATCCTATGATGTCTGAGTAGATTTTCGTTGTCCTATCGGTAATTGGTGAATTGCTATGATTGGTTTAATTTGCTTGTGGTAAAGTTGATGTCCTTTGGTGCCCATCATATGAGCGCACACATGGATCACACCATAGGGTTAGTTGTATGTCGATAGGACTATGTATTGGAGGGCAAGAGTGACATAAGCTTCAACCTAGCATAGAAATTGATGCATACGGGATTGAAGGGGGACCAATATATCTTAATGCTATGGTTGGGTTTTACCTTAATGAACGTTAGTAGTTGCAGATGCTTGCTAACAGTTCCAACCATAAGTGCATAAAATTCCAAGTCAGGGATGACATGCTAGCAGTGACCTCTCCCACATAAAACTTCCTATCGGTCTAGTAATGTAGTCAATTGCTTAGGGACAATTTCGCAACTCCTACCACCACTTTTCCACACTCGCTATACTAACTTTATTGCTGCTTTATCTAAACAGACCTAGTTTTTATTTACGTGCTCTTTATATTCTTGCAAACCTATCCAATTACACCTACAAAGTACTTCTAGTTTCATACTTGTTCTAGGTAAAGTAAACGTTAAGCGTGCGTAGAGTTGTATTGATGGTCGATAGAACTTGAGGGAATATTTATTCTACCTTTAGCTCCTCGTTGGGTTTGACACTCTTACTTATCGAAAGAGGCTACAACTGATCCCCTATACTTGTGGGTTATCAAGACCTTTTTCTGGCGCCGTTGCCGGGAATATTCTCGTGTGTGCTTGTTTGCTTTATCACTAAGTAGATTTTATTTGCTGTTCTAAGTTGTTCTCTATCTTTAGTTATTGAAATGGAACACGAAATACCAAAAAAATAGGTGTACTTGCTACTCATGGAGATGGGGAACCTCCTAAAACCCTTGATGCTCATTATGTGAAAGATATTATGTACTACTTTGATAATCCTGAGAAAACCCCATTCAACTATATAATGGGAGTAAGGTTGGATCAACGTGAATACTTTAGGTATCATCGCTTGACACAAATAGGGAAACTATCATGGGATCAAATTTATATGTTGCATTGGTATGCTCGGCAACTATGCCTGAGATATGATTATACTTGTTGCTCTAGGATGAAGGCTCCACACCTTCCCTTTTCATGCAAATTTAATGATAATGAAACCTTAGCTTCTTATGATAATGGTATATATGACTATTATGATGTGGAGCAAATAGAAGAATTTGTTGCTTTCAAGGGTGCTTATGAAATTGAATCTTTGTTTAAAAGGTATGAAGCTTTTGATGATGATGTTTATAGGCCTGAAAATTTTGCTATATTGAAATATTGCTATGAGAATTATGAATACAATGCCAATATTGATGCATTTATTGATAAGGTCTCCGATGTCCAAGAAGAGACTAATATTTTGCAAGAATCTATGGAAGAAGAAATTAATGACACTGTGAGCTCATTAGATGAAAAAGACGAGGAGGAGAGCGAATAACAAAAGGAGGAAGAGCGGATTAGCTACCCGTGCCCACCTTCTAATGAGAGTACCTGTTCAACTCATACATTGTTTAATTTCCCTTCGTGCTTACCCAAGGATGAATGCTATGATGATTGCTATGATCCCTTGAATTTGTTTGAAATATCCCTTTTTGTTGAACTTGATGCTTGCTATGCTTGTGGCCAAGATGCCAATATAAATTATGCTTATGGAGATGAACTTGCTATAGTTCCTTATGTTATGAATGAAATTGTTGCTATTGCATCCACACATGATAGTCCTATTATCTTTTTGAATTCTCCCAACTACACTATATTGGAGAATTTTGCACAAATTGAGGACTATATTGATGGGTTGCGTTCTACTACTACACATGATGATTTTGATAGATAAAATATGCATGTACTTGCTGCTCCTACTTGCAAGAAACTGTTTATGAGAGAGGAACTACATCTCCGCCTCTCTATGTTTCCAATATGATAAAATTGCAAGAAACTGTTTATGCTATGTATTGGCCTTTACTATGTGTGCATGAATTGTTCTTTTATGACATGTCGACGCATAGGAAGAGAGTTAGACTTCGTTGTTGCATGATATATGTTACTTAGTGCTCACTACTAAATCACAAATCATTTTTAGTTAAAATTGGCTTTGATATACCTTGGGATCCGGGTGGATCCATTACTTGCGCACCATATGCCTAGCTTAATGGCTTTAAAGAAAGCGCTGCCAGGGAGACAATCCGGAAGTTTTAGAGAGTCATTTATTTCTGTTGTGTGTTTTTATAAAGTTAAAAAAAATATGGGAACCTAAAACTTTTTCAAAAAGAAAAGCGAAAGTGAGAAAGACAAGCATTGTTAAAGTGGGAGCTAGCCTTGAACTTGGTTCATGCCCATGGAAACTTTGTGAACCTTGATTACAGAAACTTTTCAACAAAAATAATTATCCCCTTGTACAAATCCATTGTATTATAAAAATAATGTGCCAAGAGTTTCCTTTAGGATGATTAAACTGCTTGTTGGTTTGTGTGGTGTAAAAACATAAACTTTGGCTGAAGTGCGCGATTTCTTTTACTGGAACGTCGAAAGGATCTGAAACTTTTTGAAAATTCTTGATATACAAATTGTTGATTTTTCCTAGTTTTTCCAGAATTTTTAGAGTTACAGAAGTATCGTTAATGTTCAGATTACTACAGACTGTCCTGTTTTCACAGATTGCTGTTATAGCTTCATTATTTGCATATGTTTGAATTCTTTTTGAAGCCTCCTTGACTTGGGCCATAGAATTGTGATAGCATACAATGGGTAATGTTTGTTCATAATTATACAATAATGTTAGAGCAGTACATGATGGGATTTCATTGATCATATGCACTAACCCCGCCAGTAAAAGTTCGGTTAAGTTTTGTGTGGATGAAGTGTTCGAAGATCGAGGAGGTCTCGATGTGAGGAGAAGGAGGAGAGGAAAGAGCTCGGGCTTGGGGATGCCCAAGGCACCCCAAGTAAATATTCAGGGAGACTCAAGCGTCTAAACTTGGGGATGCCCCAGAAGGCATTCCATCTTTCTTCAGCAAGTATCGGTATGTTTTCGGATTCGTTTTGTTCACATGATATACGTAAACTCTTGGAGCGTCGTGTTTTTTTCTTTTTCGTTTAATAAATGCACCATGCTGGTATGAGATAGTCCTTGGTTGATTTATAGAATGCTCTTTGCACTTCACTTATATCTTTTGGGTATGGCTTTATAGAATGCTTCATGTACTTCACTTATATCATTTGAAGTTTGGATTGCCTGTTTCTCCTCACATAGAAAACCGCCATTTGTAAAATGCTCTTTTGCTTCAATTATATTTGTTACAGCGTGGGCATATATTTTTAGAAAGAATTAAAACTCTCTTGCTTCACTTATACTATTTAGAGAGTTGACAGGAATTGGTCATTCACATGGTTAGTCATAAAATCCTACATAAACTTGCTGATCGCTAAATATGATATGTTTGATTCCGTGCAATAGTTTTGGGATATAGAGATGCTAATATGTGGGAGGTACTAGTAAATGATTGTGGTTTAGTAAAGTTTGTGATTCTCGAAGCATGCACGTATGGTCTCCTAACTATGTAACCAAATTGGTGCGCATTGTATTCTGATTGTTTACCTTTGCGTGAAGGTTGGGGGCGCGCGATGGTTAACTCCTACCAACCTCCCCCCTAGGAGCATGCGTCGTAGTATTTTGCTTCGAGGGCTAATAGATTTTTCGCAATAAGTATGTGAGTTCTTTATGACCAATGTTGAGTCCATGGATTATACGCACTCTCATCCTTCCACATTGCTAGCCTCTCTAGTACCGCGCATTTTTTTGCCGGTGCATCAAACAACCATATACCCTTCCTCAAAATAGCCACCATACCTACCTATTATGGCATTTCCATAGCCATTCCGAGATATATTGCCATGTAACTCCACCGTTCCGTTTGTTATGACACGCACCATCATTGTCATATTGCCTTGCATGATCGTAAGACAACTTGCATGATGTTTTCATGGCTTGTCCATTTTTTGATGTCATTGCTACGCTAGATCATTGCACATCCCGGTACACCACCGGAGGCATTCATATAGAGTCATACTTTGTTCTAGTATCGAGTTGTAATATCGAGTTGTAAGTAAATAAAAGTGTGATGATCATCATTATTAGAGCATTGTCCTCATACGTCCATTTTGCATCATGCTTATATGTTGATATTTATTGCATTATGGGATGTTATTACATGTTTTGTCACAATACTTATGCCTTTTCTCTCTTATTTTACAAGGTTTACATGAAGAGGGAGAATGCCGGCAGCTGGAATTCTGGGCTAGAAAAGGAGCAAACTCTGGAAACCTATTCTGCACAACTCCAAAAGCCCCGAAACTCAACAGAACTCCGTTTCAGAAAATATAAAAAATATCTGGCGAAAGAAGTTCACGAGGGGGGCCACCTGCTGTACATGAGGGTGGGGGGCGCGCCCCCTGTCTCGTGGGCCCACCGAAGGTCCCTCGATGCCCATCTTCTCCTATATGAGGTGTTTTGACCTGGAAAAAAAATCAGAAAGAGGCTTTCGGGATGAGACGCCGCCGTCTCGAGGAGGAACCGAGGTGGAAACCAATCTAGGGCTCCGGCAGAGCTGTTCTGCCGGGGATACTTCCCCACTGGAGGGGGAAATCGTCACCGCCGTCATCACCAACAACTCTCCCATCTTGGGGAGGGCTATCTTCATCAACATCTTCACCAGCACCATCTCCTCTCAAACCCTAGTTCATCTCCTATATCCAATCTTTGTACCCAAGCTCAGATTGGTACCCGTGGGTTGCTAGTAGTCTTGATTACTCTTTGTAGTTGATGCTAGTTGGTTTATTTGGTGGAAGATCATATGTTCAGATCCATTATGCATATTAATACCCCTTCGATCATGAACAATATTATGTCTTGTGAGTAGTTACTTTTGTTGCCAACGACATGGGAGAAGTCTTGCTATTAGTAGTCATGTGAATTTGGTCTGCGTTCGATATTTTGATGAGATGTATGTTGTCTCTCCTCTAGTGGTGTCATGTGAACGTCGACTACATGACACTTCACCATTATTTGGGCCTAGAGTAAGGCATTGGGAAGTAATAAGTAGATGATGGGTTTCTAGAGTGACAGAAGCTTAAACCCTAGTTTATGCGTTGCTTCGTAAGGGGCTGATTTGGATCCATATGTTTCAGGCTATGGTTAGGTTTACCTTAATACTTCTTTTGTCGTTGCGGATGCTTGCGTTAGAGGTTAATCATAAGTGGGAGGCTTTTCCAAGTAAGGACAGCACCAGAGCACCGGTCCACCCACATACCAAATTATCGAAGTACCGAACGCGAATCAGATGATCGTGATGAAAACTAGCTTGACGATAATTCCCATGTGTCCTCGGGAGCACTTTCCTTTATATAAGAGTTTGTCCAGGCTTGTCCTTTGCTACAAAAATGATTGGTACACCTTGCTGCACCTTATTTAATTTTACCTTTTGTCACTTGCTACCAATTACCTTATCACAAAACTATATGTTACCTATAATTTCAGTGGTTGTAGACAAGACCTTACTGAAAACTGCCTATCATTTCCTTCTGCTCCTCGTTGGGTTCGACACTCTTACATATCAAAAGGACTACGATAGATCCCCTACACTTGTGGGTCATCAAGACTCTTTCCTGGCGCCGTTGCTGGGGAGTGAAGCGCCTTTGGTAAGGAAAAATTTATATAGTGTGCTGAAATTTATTGTCACTTGTTATTATGGCTCATAATCCTTTGAGGGGCTTCTTCGGGGTATTTTCACCCTGACCAGAAGAGCAAAGAGTTGCTCCTCAACCTACTGAAAATGTTTGCTTTGAAATTCCTTCGGGTATGATAGAGAAACTGCTTGAAAATCCTTTTACAGGAGACGGAACACTGCATCCCGATTTACACCTAATCTATGTGGATGAAGTTTGTGGATTATTTAAGCTTGTAGGTATGCCCGATGATGTTATCAATAAGAAGGTCTTCCCTTTATCTTTCAAGGGACATGCATTGACATGGTTTAGGCTATGTGATGATATGGGATCATGTAACTATAATCGCCTGAAGTTGGAATTTCATAAAAAGTTCTACCCTATGCATCAGGTTCATCGTGATCGTAATTATATTTATAATTTTTGGCCTCGCGAAGGAGAAAGCATCGCTCAAGCTTGGGGGAGGCTTAAGTCAATGTTATATTCATGCTCCAATCATAAGCTCTCAAGAAAAATGAGCATTCAAATATTTTATGCTCGGCTTTCTCTCAATAATCGCACCATGCTTGATAATTCTTGTTCTCGTTCTTTTATGATGAAGATTGTTGAATTCAAATGGGATTTATTGGAAATAATTAAACACAACTCTGAGGATTGGGATCTCGACGAAGGTGAGGAGTCATGTATGACCCCTAAGTTTGATTGTGTTAAAGCTTTTATGGATATCGATGTTTTCCGTGAGTTTAGCACTAAATATGGACTTGACTCTGAGATAGTAACTTCTTTCTGTGAATCTTTTGCTACTCATATTGATCTCCCCAAGGAGAAGTGGTTTAAATACCATCCTCCTATTGAAGTAAAAGTAGTTGAACCTGTTAAAGTTGAAGAAAAGACTATCACTTATAATGTTGATCCTGTTGTCCCTACTGCTTATAGTGAGAAACCAGCTTTTCCTGTTAGGATAAAGGATCATGCTCAAGCTTCAACTGTAGTTCGTAAAAGTAATACTAGAACACCTACACCCTCTGAGCAAATTAAAGTTGAACCTAGTGTTGCTATGGTTAAAGATCTCTTGGTAGAAGATTTAGATGGACATGTTATTTACCTCCAAGAAGAGTCTGCTAGAATAGCCAAACCCAATGCTAGGAACAAACATAGACCTATTGTGGGCTTGCCTGTTATCTCTGTTAAGATAGGAGATCATTGCTATCATGGCTTATGTGACGTAGGTGCTAGTGCGAGTATTATCCTTCTTGATTTATATCACGAAATTATGCATGATATTGCACGTGTTGAGCTAGAAGGGATTGATATTACTATTAATAAGCATGCTAATAGAGATACTATTTCACCAGTTGGGATTGTTAGAGATGTTGAAGTCTTGTGTGGGAAGGTTAAATACCCTACTGATTTTCTTATTCTTAGTTCCCCACAAGATGAATTATGTCCCATTATATTTGGTAGACCCTTCTTGAATACTGTTAATGCCAAGATAGACTGCGTGAAAGATATTGTTACTGTTGGATTAGGGGATATGTCTCATGATTTTAACTTTACTAAATTTCTTAGACAACCCCTTAAAAAGGAACCACCTAGTAAGGATGAAATTATTGGTCTTGCTTCTATTGTCGTGCCACCTAATGATCCTTTAGAACAATACTTGCTAGACCATGAAAATGATATGCATATGAATGAGAGAAGGGAAATATATGAAATATTCTTTAAACCGGGACCCGTACTGAAAAACAACTTGCCTGTTGAAATCCTAGGGTATCCTCCTCCACCCAAGGGTGATCCCGTGTTTGAACTTAAACCTTTGCCTGATAATCTTAAGTATCTTTATCTTGATGAAAAGAAGATATATCATGTTATTATTAGTGCTAACCTTTCAGAGCAGGAAGAAGAAAAATTATTGAAAACTCTGAAGAAGCATCGTGCTGCTATTGGATATACTCTAGATGATCTCAAGGGCATTAGTCCCACTATATGACAACACAAGATAAATTTGGAAGAAAATGCTAAACCGGTTATTGATCATCAGCGACGGTTAAATCCTAAGATAAAAGAAGTGGTAAGGAAGGAAATACTAAAGCTTCTAGAGGCAGGTATTATCTATCCAGTTGCTGATAGCCAGTGGGTAAGTCCTGTCCATTGTGTCCCTAAGAAAGGAGGTATGACTGTCGTTCCTAATGATAAAGATGAATTGATCCCGCAAAGAATAGTTATAGGTTATAGGATGGTAATTGATTTCCGTAAGTTAAATAAAGCTACTAAGAAAGATCATTACCCCTTGCCATTTATTGATCAAATGCTAGAAAGGTTATCCAAACGTACTCATTTCTGCTTTCTAGATGGTTATTCTGGTTTCTCTCAAATACCTGTGTCCAAAGGGGATCAAGAAAAGACCACTTTTACCTGTCCTTTCGGTACCTTTGCTTATAGAAGTATGCCTTTTGGTTTATGTAATGCACCTGCTACCTTTCAAAGATGCATGATAGCTATATTCTCTGATTTTTGTGAAAAGATTGTTGAAGTTTTCATGGATGATTTCTCCATTTACGGAACTTCTTTTGATGATTGCTTAAGCAACCTTGATCGAGTTTTGCAGAGATGTGAAGACACTAATCTTGTCTTGAATTGGGAGAAGTGCCACTTTATGGTTAATTAAGGCATTGTCTTGGGACATAAAATTTCTGAAAGAGGTATTGAAGTTGACAAAGCTAAAGTTGATGCTATTGAAAAGATGCCATGCCCAAAGGACATCAAAGGTATACGAAGTTTCCTTGGTCACGTCGGGTTTTATAGGAGGTTCATAAATGACTTCTCCAAAATCTCCATGCCTCTAACTAATCTCTTACAAAAAGATATCCCTTTTGTCTTTGATGATGATTGTCCAGAAGCATTTGAAATACTTAAGAAAGCATTGATCTCTGCACCTATTGTCCAGCCTCCTGATTGGAATTTACATTTTGAGATTATGTGTGATGCTAGTGATTATGCTGTAGGAGCTGTTCTAGGGCAAAGAGTTGATAAGAAATTGAATGTTATCCAATATGCTAGTAAAACTCTAGATAGTGCCCAGAGAAATTATGCTACTACTAAGAAATAATTTTTAGCAGTTGTATTTGCTTGTGATAAGTTTAGACCCTATATCATTGATTCTAAAGTAACTATTCACACTGATCATGCTGCTATCAAATACCTTATGGAAAAGAAAGATGCTAAACCTAGACTTATTAGATGGGTTCTCTTGCTGCAAGAATTTGATCTGCATATTATTGACAGAAAGGGAGCTGAGAACCCCGTTGCAGATAACTTGTCTAGGTTAGAGAATATAATTGATGACCTGCAACCTATCGATGATAGCTTTCCTGATGAACAACTAGCTGTCATAAATACTTCTCGTACTGCTCCATGGTATGCTGATTATGCTAATTATATTGTTGCCAAGTTTATACATCCTAGCTTCACATACCAGCAAAAGAAAAAGTTCTTCTATGATTTGAGACATTATTTCTGGGATGACCCACATCTTTATAAAGGAGTAGACGATATTATTAGACGTTGTGTACCTGAGCATGAACAAGAACAGATCCTACGCAAGTGCCACTCCGAAGCTTATGGAGGACACCATGCGGGAGATAGAACTGCACACAAGGTATTGCAATCCGATTTTTATTGGCCTACTCTCTTCAAGGATGCCCGTATGTCGGGGGAAACTGTCCGCCACGAACACCTATGGGACCGGAGCCCCTTGTTTGTGCGGTAAGAGGGCGGAGGGAGCACGAAGAGCAGATCGTAGTGGACACGCGAGCAGTTTACCCAGGTTCGGGCCGCGGTGGACGCGTAAAACCCTACTCCTGCTTGGTTTGTATTGAGTTGGAGAGCTCGGGAGCTTCAAGAACCAGCTGCACCGAGCGTATGAGCGATCTAGGTTCCGAACCCCCTCCACGTTGTGCATGGGCCTCCTTTTATAGTGCAAGGGGTCACCGACAGGTGTCAACGTAGGAGAAAGGGGTAAAAATGTAAAAGAGGTGGTAGTTGTAACAGTGCGGGAATAGTGGAGCTACAGTGCGTGAACAGTGGTCGCTACCTACTTTGACAGTGGGGGACAAGGGCATTTAATGCCCGTCGCCGTCGACCCCAAAAGCTCCCGCCCTTGCGTCTCCGTTCGCCACGGCGATGGCTTCACCTCCGTGGAGTGCCACCGTGTCCCCCAGGCTGCACAGCCATCCGCCACGCGTCCCTGGAATGGCCCCAGGGCGATGCGTGGGCCGATGAGCTGGAGCGCGGGCATACAACGCAACTCTCCCGGCAAGAACCTTGCCGGGGTCTTGACCTTGCCGGGCCCGGGAGCTTGCCGGGCTCTGAAGCTTGTCGCTCCCCGGGCCCTCGCCGGGACGCATATAGCGCCGCGGCGCGTCTTCTATGATGTAATCTTCTAGTCTTCCTGGCAAGCTCCTCTTGCCAGGGCCTTGCGTGAGTGAGGTAACCTTGAGTCTGGAACGGCCTTCCCGGCAAGCTCCGCTTGCCGGGGTCTCGATCTTCTGTCTTGTATACTTTGTTTTTGAATGGTTTGACATGGAGTAGGAAGGTCTCCGGCGAGCACGTGGTAAACCCTGCCGCGGGAAGCTGCAACTGCCCGTGCACAAGTTGGGGTACTGAGGTACCCCTACCTTAGTACACCGACAGGAGCCCCCGGGTCTGGGCCACACACGGTGCCGAGCGCTGTTGGGCCAGGCCCAAAACAGTGCACGGGCACACGCGGCCCACGGCGCGCCGAATCCACTTCCGCATCCGCCGCATCCCCCCGTAACGGCACGCGTCGATTGCGGCGTCGTGGGATGGGACGTGCCCACGTTCTTTTAATGGAAAGAGCGAAACGCCCCCCCCCACTTCCCCATAAAAGCAGAGGAAGCAGGAGCGGTTCCCCTCCTTACGCTTTCATTGCATCCTCTTCCACCTCCAGAGATCCCCTTTGCGCTCCGCCTCCACACCTCCACCGTCGCCGTCTGCATCTCCGGCGCCGCCGGGCTCTTCGTCCCCCCTTCCTCCGCCGCCTCCGCCATGGCCCCGAAGACCGAGAAGGCGAAGGCGGAGAAGGCCAAGAAGGAGAAATCGGAGCAAGCGACGAGGCTTACCGCGTATCGGAAGCGGAACCTCGTCTTCCCGCCGAGGCTCAGCGCGCGGGAGCTCTGGAACAAGTATTACTTGTTCTGGTCCAAGGGAACCAAGGCGCATCCCCGCACTCGAGCTTATCCGGCCGCCGCCAAGGACAACTACCCCGGCGGGTACTATTTCTTCGCAGCCTTCTTCCACTGCGGTCTTTGGCCTCCTTTTTCTGAGTTCTTTTGTGACATCATGCACACCTACGGCCTCCATCTTCTTGACTTCACCCCCAACGCCATCCTCACAATGGCGGTTTTCGCACACATGTGCGAAAACTATATAGGAATACACCCAAACGTAGCGCTGTTTAGGCACTTCTTCACCCCTAGAGCAGAGGCCGGCGCCCCCCTCTCCGGAGGAATATCTTGGGTTTTTCGTCTGAACAAGAAGGAGTCCTACTTGCCGGGGGAGCTCCGCGGCAAGTGGGAGGAGTGGCGTGCGGAATGGTGTTGGATCGTCGAGGACGAGCCGCAGCCCTTCACCGCGCCGCGCACAACGCCCATCGTGCGCGGCAGGGACTGGAGCAAGCTGGATTCGGATGACGGCAAGCTCGACGTCGCCCTCATTAGGATTCTCCGTCTCCGGGTAGCTAGGCTGTCTGTCGCAGAAGTAGGCACAGACTTCCTCCGCCGCCGCATCGCCCCTCTCCAAGACAGGAAAAGGCCGGCCTGGGAGTATGGCAACTCGGCGGATATCATGAGGTTGCGACCCGGGCTCAACTTTAACTTCACGTCGCTGGAGCTGAAGGGGATGGTCCGGGAGCTGTTTAAGCACGACCCGGCACACCCGGAATGGTTCAGGGGGCCCCGGGGAGTGGTGCCCCTTTGCAACAGCACGGCCTGTGATCCTCTTCGCGCCATGATGCCCGCGTGCGATTCGCACGGCGTGGACCGCACATGGATTCCGCCCAAGCCATCAGACATCCTCAGCTTCTTCGACAACCTTGTGGAGGTGGCGAAGAACAAGAACGAGACCCGGGAGCTGACACGGGACACCACCGACCAGGAGATAGCGTACATCGCTTCTCGGGTTGAAGAGGCCGCTGCAGCCGCAGCGGCGGGAGAGTTCGGCTACACGCCCGAGGAGGCAGATGCTGCGGAAGCGTCCTGCCAAGCCGAGGAGGCGGAGATCCGCAGGCTACTGAAGCTGCCTCCCGACGAGCTCGCCGGGGTCCCATCCTTGAGGCACTCCGGGATCATTGGAATCCAGACGGAGGCCGCGGCGAGAGGCAACGCCGCCGGAGGGAACAGGGGCGCCGCAGGGAGCGGAGGCGCCGGAGGGAGTGGAGGCGCCAGAGGGAAAGAGGCCGCAGCGCAGGGTGCTGGGCCCAGCAAGCCAGCCGGGGAGGAGGAGGAGGAGGACGACGCCGAGGCCGCCGAGGACTCCGACGGATCCCTGGGGCTCTACGCCGACGACCTCTCCTCGTCGTCGGAGACCTCCCCGCCCCGGGCAAGCCCTAGGCGTTCTCCATTGAAGCGTCTCCGCAAGACGGCGACGGGGGCGAGGGCGCAGGCGCCCCGGCGACAACCAGCTCGCCGGGCAGCACGAGCTCCCCGGGGGAGTCAAGCTGCGACGGGGGCGACCGGCGCACCAGCCACAGCGGAGGCGGCCCGCACGCAGGCCACGGCAGAGGCACCCCGCAAGCAGGCCATAGCAGAGGCGCCCCGCAAGCAGGCGCCGAGCGGATAGGAGTCTTCACGGGGCGGAGCGGCGGCTCCGCCCGCTCCCTGGGCCCCGGCTACCACAGGGGCTGGGTCTTCGCAGCCCCCAGCCCAGGGACCGCCAAACGCCCGAGGGAGTCTTCGCCTCCCGCTCCTCGCGCAGACGCGTCCCAGGTGGAGTTTGACTTCTCCGCCTTGAGCGACGACGACGAGGAGGAACAGGAGTAAGAACTCGATATCCTTCATCTTCTCAATTTCGTCTTGATTATTGTTGATGCTAATCTTGTTTCTTGCATTGATTTCAGGACCTTGGCCCAGCGCGTGGCGAAGAAAGCCAAGGTGCCCGTGGTCGAAGTCGTGGACGACTCGCCCGTCGCGGCGACTGGGGACGCGCCGGAGTCGAGCCTGCCGGACCCGAGCGCTGCTCCGAGGAGCAGCCCCCAGCGCAGCCCCCAGCGTAAGTCCGGATTCTGTACTTTCGCTCGTCGGGCGCGCTTGGAGATTCTGTCTTGTCCCAATATCTTGATGTTTTTGTCTTGACTTGTGCAGAGGTGGAGCCACAGCCGCAGGAGCGTCCGGAGGTCTCCCCCGAGGGGCCGTAGGCCCCGTCGTCCCCGCCAAGGCCGAACTCCCCGACAAGGGAGAGTGCTCCGCCAAGGGCGGGTACTCCGCCAAGGGCGAGTACCCCGCCAAGGGCGAGCAGCCCGGCGAGGGCGGCCACTCCGCCAAGGCAGAGCTCCCCGGCGAGGGAGCCCGCCGCTGACGACGTCCGCCAAGGTAGGTTCTGTAACTTTGTCTTCTTGGAGTTGTCTCTTTTTGGATATTTGCTTGAACTTCTTTTGCTTCTTCTTCTTCTTCTAGATCCTCCTCCCCCCGAGCAGATGGAGACGGAAGTCATCATCATCGAGGAGGAGGGCGCGCAGGGCGGCGGCGGCGACGCCCCTGTCGCCGAGGACACGACGGGAGCCGCCGAGCCGGCCGCGCAGGAGACCGCTCCGGCTGCGGACGCAGCGACCGGGGAGGGGGACGGCGACCGCACCGCCGGCCCGGAGGCGGCGGGAGCATCAAGTGCTGCACCGGCCGCTGACCCCTCCGCCGGAAAGGAGCAGGCCGGCTACTACCTTGATGCCCCCAACGGCGTATTTATCCAAGTGCCGTGGGGTTCTTCGTCGCGAGCCCCCGCGGAGGGCGAGGCCTTTGATGGGGAGGTCCTCTCCTCCGCGGGCTTGAAGATCGTCGAGGCGCCCGGCGGAAGCGACGGGCCCGAGGAGGAGAAGCTGCTTCACCAGCTCCTGGCCCTTTACCGGGCCAGGCAGGCGAAGCTTGCTTCTCGGGAGGCCCTTGCCGCCAAGGCCGCCACGGAGATGGAGAAGCGCGCGGCGGAGCTCAGCGCCGCCAACCAGGCTGCCCTCCGCGAGGTAGCGGAGGAGCGCGAGCGGCTCGCCGGGGAATATCAAGAGTGGCTGCTGGAGAAGGCGAGGCCGAAGAGCAGCAGCGGCTCGCCGGGGTGGAGCTGTCCCGGCGAGAAGGAGAGCTCGCCCAGCGGAAGGTCAACCTCGACTCCCACGAGGAAGACCTTGCCGCTCGGGAGCAGGCCCTTGGCGGGGAGCTAAAGGAGGCGAGAGCTGCCGCGGCTTCCGCGGAGACCGCCAAGGAGGAGCTTGCCGCCAAGGTCGCGCAGCTGGAGGAGTCGCTGAAGGCGAGCGTGGAGAAGGTCGCCGCGCTCAACACGGAGCGCGAGAAGGACGCCCACACCAACTCAGAACTCCAGGTGCGTCTTTCTGAGAAGGGCGACGAGCTGAAGGCCGCCAAGGACTCCATCGAGGATCTGGAGCTGAAGGTCTCCACGCTGAAGGACTCGCTTGACGCCGTCCGGGATCGGGAGACCAAGCTGAAGGAGGAGCTCCGCAAGGAGCGAACCTTGGTGGACAGCGCCAACAAAGCGGCCGAGAACTTCCGTCGTACCGTTGAGGTATGGACCGAGGACTTGGTATCTTCTGCGTCCAACATCGACCAGGAGCTGCTGGCGCTGAAAGTTGAGCATCTCATCTACTCTCCGGATCCAAACCTCCCTCACAGCGCCAAACTCAGCCTCTTCTTCAGAGGGATTGCGCCGGCTCTTGCAGGTCTTCGGAAGAAGATCCCCGCGCAGCTGGCCGAGGAGTCGCGCCTGCTCTGCACGGGAACCTTGGAGCGCGTGCTGACGAAGATTGTATACCGCAATCCCGGCATAAACCTCACCAGCGTTCTCCGCAGCCTGCCGGCCGACGCAAACATGGAGGTGCTGAAGGAGCAGGTCGCCCACATCATCGCCAAGGTGAACAAGATCTCCAGGATCGAGGGCGACCGCGTAGATTAGGCCTCCTTTATCTTTATCTCTTTTTGTCGCTGCATAGGGTGTTGCGAACTCATTAATCGATCGGGACAAGTTATCCTTTGTAAGATATTTATCTTATTTTGATCAATCAGTGCCATGTTATCTTCCTTGTCTTGGTCTTTTACTTTGTATGCTTTTCACCCTACGCTCCCGGGGAGCTTGCCGGCAAGGGTCCCTTGCCGCGAGCGCTGAGTGCTGGACTCTGAGCAGCCTGCTGGCCAAGGTCTCACCGGCAAGCAACCTTGCCGCAGCTAGTCGCAACGCACTTAGCTTGCTGAGTGAACTCGAAAACGAAGCAAGGGCGCGACACTTGTCGCAGCTCACTTAAGTCGTTGAGCGTACTCGAAAACAAGACAAGGGTGCGGCCAGCTACGGGTAGGTTCCTTCGCGCACAGGTTTTCCATACAAAGTGTGATTGTTCAAGGAAGACAACTAAAATTTAAAAATTTGAACTGGTCAAATTCTAATAACTTAGCTTTCGTATGTTGCTTGCTTCTTGGTAAGGCTTCTCTTTCTTGAACAGCACTTGGTTCCTCTTCCATCTCCTTCCCCCCCGGCAAACTTGTGCGCGAGGAATATTCCTTCTGTTTAAGAGGCAAGGAAAAAGAAGAGGGAAACAAGTATATGGCCTTTCGGCGTGCTAATGCTTACCGAATGTGTATGTTGCACAATATGCCAAATAACACATGCAAATAGCAAAGAAAAGCATGCAAAAGGCAATCAGCGCAAAACACAAAAACTTTACTGATGCACGGGGTCTGCGCCCGGCTTTGTACAAAGGGTTACATGCAACAGCGACAAAGCTTGTACAAAAGGTGGTTGCCGGAGCGGATCGCGGCAACCTCGCCTTATGGGTGAAACTTGCGAAGATGCTCTATGTTCCAGGAGTTGCTCACCGGTAAGCCTTCTTCGGTCTCGAGGCGGACAGCGCCGGGCCTCGTGACTTGTCTCACCCGATAAGGGCCTTCCCACTTCGGCGTCAACTTGTTGGAATTCTTGGCGGACTGAACACGCCGAAGAACAAGGTCGCCTTCCTCGAGACTCCTGGCCTTGACCTTGCGGCTATGGTAGTGACGCAAGGCTTGCTGGTATCGAGCAGCTCGTACAGCAGCCTGGAGACGTCCCTCCTCGAGGAGCAATGCATCATCTTGTCGCAGTTGCTCTTGCTCGAGCTCATCATAAGCGAGCACTCGAGGAGATCCGTATACGAGTTCCGTGGGGAGAACTGCCTCTGCTCCATAGACTAGAGCAAAGGGTGTCTGTCCGGTGGCTCGACTTGGTGTCGTTCTGATTGACCAAAGAGCCGCCGGTAGCTCCTCTATCCAATTTCTTCCGCACTTGCGCAGCCTGTCAAAGGTCCTTGTCTTGAGTCCGCGCAGCACTTCAGCATTGGCCCTCTCCGCTTGACCGTTGCTCCTCGGGTGAGCAACAGAAGCGAAACAGACCTTGGCGCCAAGGTCTTGGACGTACTGCATGAAGGTGCGACTAGTAAATTGTGTACCGTTGTCGGTGATGATCCTGTTAGCGATCCCGAAACGGCAAACAATCGACCTGAAGAACTTGACCGCCGACTGTGCTGTCACCTTTCTCACTGGCTCCACTTCTGGCCACTTTGTGAACTTGTCGATTGCAACGTACAAGTACTCAAAGCCCCCGACTGCTCGGGGGAAGGGGCCGAGGATATCGAGCCCCCAGACCGAGAAGGGCCAGGATAAAGGAATCGTTTGGAGAGCTTGAGCTGGCTGATGAATCTGCTTTGCATGGAACTGGCACGCTTCACACTTGGTTACTAGTGCAGTTGCATCTTGGAGGGCTTCTTGCCAAAAGAACCCTTGCCGGAAAGCTTTCCCGGCAAGCGCCCTTGCACCGATATGGTGGCCGCATATGCCTCCGTGTATTTCCGCCAACAGCTTCTGTCCATCTTCCCTGGAGATGCACTTCAGTCTAACCCCATTGAGCCTTCTTCTGTACAGCTCGTTATCCACGAACTGGTACATACTTGACTGCCTGGTTATCTTCTCTATTTCTTCTGGGTCGTCGGGAAGTTCTCCAGCTTGCAGAAAACGGACGATCTGCTGCGCCCATGCCGGAGCTTGGGGCTCAGCAGCAAGGACTAAAGGCATGAGGGCCGCTGCGGGGACCTCGGCTTCTACGGCAAGAACCTCTGGCTCTGCCGGAGCCGAAGGTCCCCCGGCAAGCTCGCCGGGGCGAGGCTTGTCGGGAACGCTTGCTTCAACTGTACAGACCCGAGGATCTGTAGGAGCAAACTGTTCCTCAGCGTTCTGGTTGTTGATCTTGGGAACCTTGGCGGCGGTTTCAGGAAGATCCGCCGGCAAGTAGTCACCGGAGACCAACTTTCTCTTCTTTGACTGCCCAATTGATGGTGTAACGGATGGTTGAGTCAACTTGAGCAAGAAGGTCCCTGGTTCCACAGGTAACTTCATCGAAGCACACTTTGAAAGGCCATCTGCAATTTCATTCTGAGCTCTCGGAACGTGCTCCATCTGCAGACCTTCAAAGTGCTCCTCAAGCTTCCTCACTTCATCTATAGAAGCTTCCATCAAAGGGCTCTGGTAACTCTTATTGACTTGCCGGACCACCAACTGAGAATCTCCCCGCACAATCAGCTTCCTGATCCCAAGTTCGGCCGCGATCCTGAGGCCGGCAAGCAAGCCTTCATATTCAGCAGTATTGTTTGTCGCTTGCTCCCTCGGAAAGTGCATCTGGATAACATATTTGAGGTGCTCTCCGGTGGGCGCGATGTGTACCACGCCAGCACCGGCGCCTTGCAGCGAGAAGGCACCGTCAAAATACATTACCCATTCACTTGTCGCTTCTTGTACGGGTGCACTTGTTTCTTGGACTTCTTCATCGGGCGTTGGGGTCCACTCAGCTATGAATTCCGCCAAAGCTCGGCTCTGTATGGTTGAAGTACTTTCAAACTTGAGTCCAAAGCTCGACAGCTCCAGTGCCCACTCAACGATCCTGCCTGTTGCTTCCGGGTTGTGCAATATCCTCTTCAGCGGAAAGCGAGTGACCACTGTTATCTCATGTGCTTGGAAGTAATGGCGCAGCTTTCTCGAGGCCATGAGGAGGCCGAAAAGCAACTTTTGCACACCAGAGTATCTTGATCTAGCCCCCTGGAGAAGGGAACTTACAAAATACACTGGGCGCTGCACCATCTTCTTCCGCACTTCATCTTGTTCCTGCGCAGAGTTGTCCTCGTCGGGGCCAGAGCTTGCCGGAGCAGCCCCCTGCTTGTCGCTGGATTCGCTCGCCGGTGGTGTGGACTCCTCGTCGGCTTCCCTCTCCGCTACTAACGCAGCACTAACCACCTGGTTGGTTGCCGCTAGGTACTGCAGCAACTTTTCCTGTGGTCTAGGTGCGACAAGTATTGGAGTGGAGGATAGGTACCGTTTCAAATCCTGCAGCGCTGCCTCCGCTTCCGGAGTCCACTTCATGGGACCTGCCTTCTTCAAGATTTTGAAGAAAGGTAGGGCGCGTTCTGCAGACTTCGAAATGAACCTACTGAGGGCAGCCACACAACCTGCAAGCCTTCTGACATCCTTGACGCGCTTCGGGGCCTCGATTTGCTCAATGGCTTTAATCTTGTCGGGGTTGGCTTCAATCCCCCTCTGTGACACAAAGAACCCGAGAAGCTTGCCGGAGGGAACTCCAAAGACGCACTTCTCGGGGTTCAACTTGAGCTGTATCCTGCGCAGGTTCTGAAATGTTTCTTCCAAATCTTGGATCAGGGTTTCCTTGCTCTTACTCTTCACCACAATGTCATCCATGTAAGCCTCTACGTTTCTGTGGATCTGTGGCTCGAAAGCAGTGTGCACTACCCTTGCAAATGTTGATCCTGCATTTTTCAGTCCAAATGGCATGCGTATGAAGCAATAAGTGCCACATGGAGTGATAAATGCAGTCTTCTCTTCGTCTTCTTTGGCCATAAAGATCTGGTGGTAGCCTGAATATGCATCAAGAAAACAGAGTAGCTCACATCCGGCAGTGGAGTCCACGATCTGGTCAATGCGCGACAAAGGGAATGGATCCTTGGGACATGCTTTATTCACATCGGTGAAGTCTATACACAGTCTCCACTTCCCGTTGGCCTTGCGCACGACGACTGGGTTTGCTAACCATGTCGGATGGATCACACCTCTAACTAGGCCTGCTGCCTCTAGCTTCTTGATCTCTTCGTTGATGAATTCTTGGCGCTCCACGGCTTGCTTCCTCACTTTCTGCTTGATGGGCCGCGCATGAGGACAAACAACAAGCTTGTGCTCAATCACCTTCCTGGGAACACCGGGGATGTCAGATGGTTGCCAGGCAAACACATCGACATTCGCCCGTAGGAAGGCGACGAGCGCGCTTTCCTATTTGCTGTCAAGCGTGGCACTGATGGTGAAGGTACCACCAGTGCCGTCCTCCTTGGCGGACACCTTTTTGGTTGCTGGAGGAGCGGCCATCCCTTTCTTACACTTGCCGGTGGAGCTCGATGGGACGTCCTCGACGGCAGCGCAGCACTCCGAAGAGGTGCGGTTGCCGGAGTGGGCCCCAGAGCACTTGCCGGACTTGGTCTTCGTCTTCTTCCCCCCGGGAGCTTCAGCGGCAAGTGTGTCCTTCTCTGCCGTAGCTGCCGCATCCCGGTAGATCTTGTCGGCGCAGACAAGCGCATCCTTCTTGTCGCCGTGGACAGTGATGACGCTTATCGGCCCCGGCATCTTGAGTACGTTGTAAGCATAATGGGAAGCTGCCATGAACCTGGCGAGGGCAGGACGGCCGAGTATTCCATTGTATGGCAATGGAATATCAGCGACGTCGAAAGTGATGCGCTCAGTTCTGAAGTTGAGCTCCCCGCCAAAGGTCACCGGCAGAGTGATCTTCCCCTTGGGCTTGCTCCTTCCCGGGTTGATTGGAAAGAACCGGTCTCTTCGAGCTCGCCATCTGGAATTTGGAGTTTCTTGATTACAGCAGAGGAGATTAAGTTTAGCCCGGCCCCGCCGTCAACCAACATTTTGGTGACCTTGAGGTTGTGGATGGTGGGTGAGACCAGCATCGGCAAGCACCCAACCGCAGTGGTGCGGTCGGGGTGATCCTCAAGATCAAAAATGATGGGCGTGCTGGATCATTTGAGGAGCCTGCGCGACTCCACGGGCGGCTCCGCTGCATTCACCTCGCGCACCCACTGCTTTAGCTGGCGGTGGGAGCTGTGCAGAGAGGCGCCACCGTCGACGCATAGGACCTCCGTGGCCTTCTGGAACTCCTGCTCGCTGTTATCCTCATCCTCCATGTCTTCGTCGTCGTCTTCTTCATCCTTGTCGCGGCCCCGGGGAGGTCGATCACCTTGCCGCTGCTTGGCCTTGCCGCGGCGTCCTCCCCGGCCATTGAACGGCCGCTTCTTGCTCGGCTCTCCCCCGCCACCTTGGGCCTTCTCCTTGTCGCGCCTCTCGTACTCAGCTTTCTGCTGCTCGACGAGATACTTGACGCGCTTGCAGTTGGAGAGGTCGTGGCCCTTGGTGCGGTGGATCTTACAGTATTGCTTGTCGGAGCCGTCCTGCTTGTCGGCCGCCGCTACAGGGGCAGGCTCCTTGCCGGAGCCGCCAGCCTGCGTTTGCTTGGCGGGAGCCTCCTTGCCGGACTTCTCGACGGCAAGCACTTCCTTCTTGTTCTTCCTTCTGTTATTCCGCCGCCGGCTTTTCTTTGCCGGGGCGGCGTCGTCGCTGTCGCTTCCTCCTGCGCCAGCATCCTCCCCGGGGAGTCTCCTCCCCTCTTCTGCGTGTGCGCACTTATCAGCTAGAGCGTAGAGCTCGCTGACATCCCGAATCTTGGTCATCGCCATTTCTTCACGCATGCGGCGGTTACGCACGTTCTGGTGGAACGCGCTGATAACTGCGGCAGGGTGGACGTCGGGGATGTTGTGCTATACACGGCTGAAGCGTTGGATGTACTTGCGCAGGGATTCTCCTTCCTTCTGGGCCAGAATGTGGAGATCGCTCTCCTGGCCGTGGGGTTTGTGGCCGCCTGTGAAGGCGCCAACAAACTGGTGGCAAAGGTCTGCCCAAGAAGAAATGGATCCTTCCGGCAAGTGCATAAGCCAAGAACGAACGTTCGGCTTAAGCACGAGCGGGAAGTAGTTCGCCAAAATCTTCTCGTCGCGCCCCCCGGCAGCCTGCACCGCGATGGTGTAGATACTGAGGAATTCCGAGGGGTGCGTCTTGCCGTCGTACTTCTCCGGTACGTCGGGCTTGAAATTCTTCATGCTGGGCCACTGGACGCGGCGCAGCTCGCGGGTGAACGCAGGGCAACCTGCCGCGTACGGCAAGTCGCCTGGTTCACCGGGCGCGCGCGTGTCGACAGCGTTCCCAGCCCTCTGGTCTGATTGTCGCCGAGCTTCTCGGCGGCGCTCGATCGTTGTTCGAGCGTCTTCTTGTCGCCGGTCCCGACGAGCCCGCGGATCCGACGATGCAGTGGAGCCGTCGTCGGCGTTGTTCCGGCGGGGCGGCGTCTTCTGCCTCTGTGGCGGGGATTGCACGGTTGTCGCACCCCCGGCGGTCTTGTCGCCGTCGGCCTTCGTCTTCTCAGCTTGCCGCGGCCGCGAGGTCGCCGGCTGCTGTGGAGAGTCATTGTTGGCGAAGGCTATCAGGCTCTGGATGGTGGCCCTCCAGTCTTCGGCCTTGTCTGCCGCTGGAGGGAAGTCGAGGAGCAGTTGCGCCCTTGCGAGCGCTTCTGCTGGAGTGGAGGGGAACGGGGGCGAGCGGTGCGAGGAGCGGGATATGCTCGGACTCCTAACAGCGTTAGAAGGAGCAGGGTCCCGCCCCGGCGCCTTCGCTTTGCTTGTGCCCGGGCGGTGGTCCGGGGCGTCCCGCGAGCCTCCGGTTTGTCCTTGCCCCAGCAAGCGGATACCACCTCCTGTGGTATGGCGCTGCTGGGTTGTCGTGTGTTGAGATGGACGGGGCGCGTCCACGGAGACCGAGGCTCGGTCGTCCGTCCTGTCCTTGGATTTGGTGGCGCCGCGAGTGTCCTCGCCGGCGACCACCCTTCCGACGGCGCCTCCCCCGCCCACCGTTGGCTCTGGTGGCGGCGGATGAGACGCAGACGGGCCTCCGACCTACGAAGCCTTCTTCTTCGGGGCCATGGTGCTGTTGCTGATGAAGTTGCTGATGAAACTAGAGGGGTTGATGAAGAATGCGCCCGCGTGAACGCCGGATCAGATTCGCACAACCTCGACGCCCCCTACCTGGCGCGCCAAAGATGTCGGGGGAAACTGTCCGCCACGAACACCTATGGGACCGGAGCCCCTTGTTTGTGCGGTAAGAGGGCGGAGGGAGCACGAAGAGCAGATCGTAGTGGACACGCGGGCAGTTTACCCAGGTTCGGGCCGCGGTGGACGCGTAAAACCCTACTCCTGCTTGGTTTGTATTGAGTTGGAGAGCTCGGGAGCTTCAAGAACCAGCTGCACCGAGCGTATGAGCGATCTAGGTTCCGAACCCCCTCCACGTTGTGCATGGGCCTCCTTTTATAGTGCAAGGGGTCACCGACAGGTGTCAACGTAGGAGAAAGGGGTAAAAATGTAAAAGAGGTGGTAGTTGTAACAGTGCGGGAATAGTGGAGCTACAGTGCGTGAACAGTGGTCGCTACCTACTTTGACAGTGGGGGACAAGGGCATTTAATGCCCGTCGCCGTCGACCCCAAAAGCTCCCGCCCTTGCGTCTCCGTTCGCCACGGCGATGGCTTCACCTCCGTGGAGTGCCACCGTGTCCCCCAGGCTGCACAGCCATCCGCCACGCGTCCCTGGAATGGCCCCAGGGCGACGCGTGGGCCGATGAGCTGGAGCGCGGGCATACAGCGCAACTCTCCCGGCAAGCACCTTGCCGGGGTCTTGACCTTGCCGGGCCCGGGAGCTTGCCGGGCTCTGAAGCTTGTCGCTCCCCGGGCCCTCGCCGGGACGCATATAGCGCCGCGGCGCGTCTTCTATGATGTAATCTTCTAGTCTTCCTGGCAAGCTCCTCTTGCCAGGGCCTTGCGTGAGTGAGGTAACCTTGAGTCTGGAACGGCCTTCCCGGCAAGCTCCGCTTGCCGGGGTCTCGATCTTCTGTCTTGTATACTTTGTTTTTGAATGGTTTGACATGGAGTAGGAAGGTCTCCGGCGAGCACGTGGTAAACCCTGCCGCAGGAAGCTGCAACTGCCCGTGCACAAGTTGGGGTACTGAGGTACCCCTACCTTAGTACACCGACACCGTAAGTTTGTCTTATCTTGTGATGAAAGTCAAAGAATTGGTAATATCTGTAGACGTCAAGAAATGCCTATGAATTATTCACTTATTGTTGAAGCATTTGATGTTTGGGGCTTTGATTATATGGGACCGTTTCCTACCTCTAATGGGTACACACATATTCTAGTTGCTGCTGGTTACGTTACTAAGTGGGTAGAAGCTATTCCAACTAGTAGTGCTGATCATAACACCTCTATTAAGATGCTCAAAGAAGTTATTTTCCCGAGGTTTGGAGTCCCTAGATATCTAATGACTGATGGTGGTTCACACTTTATTCATGGTGCTTTCCGTAAGATGCTTGCAAAGTATGATGTCAATCATAGAATCGCATCCCCTTATCACCCACAGACTAGTGGTCAAGTAGAACTAAGTAATAGAGAGTTGAAATTAATTTTGCAAAAGACAGTTAATAGGTCTAGGAAGAATTGGTCCAAGAAACTAGATGATGCATTATGGGCCTATAGAACTGCATACAAAAATCCTATGGGTATGTCTCCATGTAAGATGGTATATGGAAAAGCTTGTCACTTACCTCTTGAGCTAGAACATAAGGCATATTGAGCTATTAAAGAGCTCAATTATGATTTCAAACTTGCCGGTGAAAAGAGGTTATTTGACATTAGCTGCCTTGATGAATGGAGAACCCAGGCTTATGAGAATGCCAAGTTGTTTAAAGAAAAAGTTAAAAGATGGCATGACAAAAGGATACAAAAGCGTGAGTTTAACATAGGTGATTATGTCTTGCTATTCAACTCTCGTTTAAGATTTTGTTCAGGAAAACTTCTCTCCAAGCGGGAAGGACCTTACGTTATCGAGGAGGTCTATCGTTCCGGTGTCATAAAAATCAACAACTTCGAAGGCACAAATCCGAAGGTGGTGAACGGTCAAAGAATCAAACATTATATCTCAGGTAATCCTATAAATGTTGAAACCAACGTTATTGAAACCGTAACCCCAGAGGAATACATAAGGGACACTTTCCAGAACGATACAACCTCCGAAAAGGAAGAGGTATGTGACACGGTAAGTAAACCGACTCCAAAACAGTTCTAAAGGTAATTTTTCTCCGTTTTGGAATATTTAGAAAAATAGAAAAATAAGTAGCTGTCTGGAAGAGACACGAGGCGTCCACGAGGGTGGAGGGCGCGCCCCCTGCCCAGGGCGCGCCCCTGCCTCGTGGGCAACTCGTGTGCCTCCCGGACTCTGTTTTCTTGTGGGTTACTCCTTTTGGTCGGTAAAAAATCATTATATATACTCCCGGAGGTTTTGACCTCTATATAACGCAGAAATCCTCTGTTTTCGTTTCGAGCTGCTGTTTTTGACAGATCTAGATCATCATGGCGTCCTCCAACATCCTCAAGGACAAGTTCTTCGAGAAGGTCATCAACCCCTACCTTGCGGAGGTGCTGCATCACCCTAAAACCATGAAGTTGCATGAGGTGGTGCTGCACATCCGTGATGTTGAGGGGCCAAGGAGGACCGGAAGCGTGGAGACAAGACTAGAAGCAATGGAGCAACAAGTTTTCAAGTGCCAAGGTATGGTGGAACGAGGACTCAACGCCAACCATATGATGATCTCGGAGCTAGCGAACAACCTCAAGATGGACTGAAGGATCTTCGGGGAGGCTATCTCCAATCTTCAAGAGAAAATCGAACACCTCCAAGCCCAGATCTATGACCTGTAAAACCAAAACTATGAGTATGAATATAGATTCAAGAATATTAGTTTGGCTGCAGATTTGAGTATCCCGGAGACTCGATCATCTTTCTACGATGGCGAGCCCATGCCTTGGAAGATGGACAACAAGCCTACATCATCAACATCTCCATCATCAGCACCCCCGAAGAAGGAGACATGATCATATGGGTATGGGCACTCCCCTTGGAAACTGCCAAGCTTGGGGGAGTGACCCCGGTATCGTATCACCATCACTCCTATCTTTACCATTTTTCTTAGTTCGATCCTTTTGGTAGTATCTTGACCTAGTAGAATAAAGTTAGCATGATCTAGTTGTGAGCTTTTGCTTTATGATCTTTACCCTTTGTAATCGAGTCCGTGAGCTATATAATAAAGATTAGTGTTGAGTCAAGGGCTTGATTTCCTCACTTGGGTCATGATAAAAAGAAAGAAAACCTAAAGAATATCGAAGAGATCATATTGATCTTATGGGAAGTAATGACTTCACATATAAGAGTATGATAAATAAAAGTTGTTGGCAGTTGCCAAACATAGTTTTGGTCATCGTTGCAATTAATATGAAGTAATAAAGAAAGAGGGGCTTCACATACATATATACTATCTTTGACATCTTTTATGATTGTGAGCACTCATTAAAGTATGACATGCTAAAGAGTTGATGTTGGACAAGGAAGACAACACAATGGGTTATGTCTTCTTATATCCGAAATAAAGTATATTGTCATGGATCATCCAACATGCTGAGCTTGCCTTTCCCCCTCATGCTAGCCAAAACTCCTCACACTAAGTAGAGATACTACTTGTGCTTCCATATATCCTTAAACCCAGTTTTTCCATGAGAGTCCACCATACCTACCTATGGATTGAGAAAGATCCTTCCAAGTAAGTTGTCATGTTGCAAACCCGCTAAAAATATGTATAGTTTATTAGTGTGGGAGAAATTAGCTTTATGTGATCTTGTGATATGGAAGTAATAAAAGCGACAGACTGCATAATAAAGGTCCTTATCACAAGTGGCAATATAAAGTGACATTCTTCTATGCTAAGACTTTGTGCATCCAACCATAAAAACACATGACAACCTCTGCTTCCCTCTGCGAAGGGCCTATCTATTATTTTTGCCTTATAAGAGTCAAGGTGAATTTGACCTTTCCTTTTTACATTTTATCCTTTGGCAAGCACATTGTATTGGAAAGATCCTGACATATATACCCACTTGGATGTAAGTTTTCATGGTTTATTACTGTTGACATTACCGTTGAGGTAAAAGGTTGGGAGGCAACACCATAAGCCCCTATCTTTCTCTGTGTCCGATTAAAACTCCATAAACATGAGTATTGCGTGAGTGTGATCAATTGTGAAAGACTATATGATAGTTGAGTATGTAGGCTTGCTGAAAAGCTCTTATATTGACTCTTCCCGATGTTACGATAAATTGCAATTGCTTCAATGACCGAGATCAAAGTTTGTTAGTTTTCAATGAAGTTTATGATTCATACTTGATATTGTGGATGAGTTGTTACTTTGGCATCAGAATCATATGACTATATTTATATATGTTGCTGTTATGAGAATGATCATGATGCCCTCATGTCAGTATTTTTGTTTTTATCAACACCTCTATCTCTAAACATGTGAACATATTTCTCGATATCGGCTTTCTCTTAAGGACAAGCGAGGTCTAAGCTTGGGGGAGTTGATACGTCCATTTTGCATCATGCTTATATGTTGATATTTATTGCATTATGGGCTGTTATTACATGTTTTGTCACAATACTTATGCCTTTTCTCTCTTTTTTACAAGGTTTACATGAAAAGGGAGAATGCCGGCAGCTGGAATTCTAGGCTGGAAAAGGAGCAAACTCTGGAAACCTATTCTGCACAACTCCTAAAGCCCCGAAACTCTAACAGAACTCCGTTTCAGAAAATATAAAAAATATCTGGCGAAAGAAGTTCACGAGGGGGCCACCGGCTGTCCACGAGGGTTGGGGGCGCGCGCCCTGTCTCGTGGGCCCACCAAAGGTCCCCCGATGCCCATCTTCTCCTATATGAGGTGTTTTGACCTGGAAAAAATCAGAAGGAGGCTTTCGGGCCAGACGCCGCCGTCTCGAGGCGGAAACCAATCTAGGGCTCCGGTAGAGCTGTTCTGCCGGGGATACTTCCCTCCGGGAGGGGGAAATCGTCACCGCCGTCATCACCAACAACTCTCCCATCTTGGGGAGGGCTATCTTCATCAACATCTTCACCAACACCATCTCCTCTCAAACCCTAGTTCATATCTTGTATCCAATCTTTGTACCCAAACCTCAGATTGGTACCTGTGGGTTGCTAGTAGTGTTGATTACTCTTTGTAGTTGATGCTAGTTGGTTTATTCGGTGGAAGATCATATGTTCAGATCCATTATGCATATTAATACCCCTCTGATCATGAACAATATTATGTCTTGTGAGTAGTTACTTTTGTTCCTGAGGACATGGGAGAAGTCTTGCTATTAGTAGTCATGTGAATTTGGTCTTCGTTCAATATTTTGATGAGATATATGTTGTCTCTCCTCTAGTGGTGTCATGTGAGCGTCGACTACATGACACTTCACCATTATTTGGGCCTAGAGGAAGGCATTGGGAAGTAATAAGTAGATGATCGGTTGCTAGAGTGACAGAAGCTTAAACCCTAGTTTATGCGTTGCTTCGTAAGGGGCTGATTTGGATCCATATGTTTCAGGCTATGGTTAGGTTTACCTTAATATTTCTTTTGTACTTGCGGATGCTTGCATTAGAGGTTAATCATATATGAGAGGCTTGTCCAAGTAAGGACAACACCCAAGCACCGGTCCACCCACATACCAAATTATCGAAGTACCGAACGCGAATCAGATGATCGTGATGAAAACTAGCTTGACGATAATTCCCATGTGTCCACGGGAGCGCTTTCCTTTATATAAGAGTTTGTCCAGCTTGTCCTTTGCTTCAAAAAGGATTGGGCCACCTTGCTGCACCTTATTTACTTTTACCTTTTGTCACTTGCTACCAATTACCTTATTACAAAACTATCTGTTACCTATAATTTCAGTGCTTGCAGACAATACCTTACTGAAAACTGCCTATCATTCCCTTCTGCTCCTCATTGGGTTCGACACTCTTACTTATCGAAAGGACTACGATAGATCCCCTACACTTGTGGGTCATCATGTCCCAAATATAAAAAAAGAAAGGCCAAAAAAAGAAAGGCCAAATAAAAAAAGAGAAATGCCAAATAAAAAAAGGAAGGCCCAAAAAAAGGGAAGGCCCCCAAAAAAGGGGACAATGCTACTATCTTTTTTCCACACTTGTGCTTCAAAGTAGCACCATGATCTTTATGATAGAGAGTCTCCTATGTTGTCACTTTCATATACTAGTGGGAATTTTTCGTTATAGAACTTGGCTTGTATATTCCAACGATGGGCTTCCTCAAATTGCCCTAGGTCTTCATGAGCAAGCAAGTTGATGCACACCCACTAGTTTTCCTTTGAGCTTTCATACACTTATAGCTCTAGTACATCCGTTACATGGCAATCCCTACTCACTCACATTGATATCAGTTGATGGACATCTCCATAGTCCATTGATTTGCCTAGTTGATGTGAGACTTTCTCCCTCCTTTTGTCTATCACCACCTTCTATTCCACCCATAGTGCTATGTCCATGGCTCACGCTCATGTATTGCGTACAGAGTTGAAATGGTTCAAAAAAGTAAAGTATGAAAACAATTGCTTGGCTGACACCGGGATGGGCATGAGGGGTACCTTGTGTTAAAAAAATGGAGCATAAAGGACTATATGATTTTGTAGGGATAACGTTCTTTAGCATTGATATTTTAAAAGACTTGATTGTTTGTTGGGATGCCCGAGTATTAAATTTTTTATGTCAAATAATAGACTATTGCTTTGAATCACTCGTATCTTAATATTCATGCCATGATTAGATTACATGATCAAGATTATGCTAGGTAGCATTCCACATAAAAAATATCTTTTTTATCATTTACCTACTCGAGGACGAGCAAGAATTAAGCTTGGGGATGCTGATACGTCTCTGTCGTATCTATGATTTTGATTGTTCCATGCCAATATTATACAACTTTCATATACTTTTGGCAACTTTTTATACTAGTTTTTGGACTAACATATTGATCCAGTGCCCAGTGACAGTTCCTATTTGTTGCATGTTTTTTGTTTCACAAAATATCCATACCAAACAGAGTCCAAATGGGATAAAAACTGACGGAGATTTTTTCCGAATATTTATGAATTTTGGGAAGAAGAATCAACGCGAGACGATGCCCGAGGGGGCTACGAGGCAGGGGCACGCCCTGGGCCCTCGTGGCCACCCGTAAGGCGGTTGGTGCCATTATTTTGCAGCAAGAAAGGTAATATCCGGATACAAATCGTGTCAAAAATTCAGCCCAATCGGAGTTACGGATCTCCGGGAATATAAGAAACGGTGAAAGGCCAAAATCTGGGAACACAGAAACAGAGAGAGACAGAGAGACAAATCCAATCTCGGAGGGGCTCTTGCCCCTCCGCTGCCGTGGAGGCCATGGACCAGAGGGGAAATCCTTCTCCCACCTAGGGAGAAGGCCAAGGAATAAGGAGAAGGAGGGGGGCTCTCTCCCGCTCGCTTCCGGTGGCGCCGGAGTGCCACCAGGGCCATCATCGTGCGACGGCGATCTACACCAACACCTCCGTCATCTTCACCAACATATTCATCACCTTCCCCCATCTATCTATAGTGGTCCACTCTCCCGCAACCCGTTGTACCCTCTACTTGAACATGGTGCTTTATCCTTCATATTATTATCCAATGAGTTGTAGCCATCCTATGATGTCTGAATAGATTTTCGTTGTCCTATCGGTAATTGGTGAATTGCTATGATTGGTTTAATTTGCTTGTGGTTATGTTGCTGTCCTTTGGTGCCCACCATATGAGCGCGCGCGTGGATCACCCCATAGGGTTAGTTGTATGTTGATAGGACTATGTATTGGAGGGCAAGAGTGACAGAAGCTTCAACCTAGCATAGAAATTGATGCATACAGGATTGAAGGGGGACCAATATATCTTAATGCTATGGTTGGGTTTTACCTTAGTGAATGTTAGTAGTTGAGGATCCTTGCTAATAGTTCCAATCATAAGTGCATAGAATTCCAAGTCAGGGATGACATGCTAGCAGTGGCCTCTCCCACATAAAACTTATTATCGGTCTAGTAACGTAGTCAATTGCTTAGGGACAATTTCGCAACTCCTACCACCACTTTTCCACACTCGCTATACTAAATTTATTGCTTCTTTATGTAAACAGACCTAGTTTTATTTACGTGTTCATTATATTCTTGCAAACCTATCCAGTTATGCCTACAAAGTACTTCTAGTTTCATACTTGTTCTAGGTAAAGTAAACGTTAAGCGTGCGTAGAGTTGTATCGGTGGTCGACAGAACTTGAGGGAATATTTATTCTACCTTTAGCTCCTCGTTGGGTTTGACACTCTTACTTGTCAAAAGAGGCTACAACTGATCTCCTATACTTGTGGGTTATCAAGAGACAACTTTTACGATTTCTGTTCTGGACACTTTTTTCGCCCAAAAGTGTAAAACGCATTTTTTTGCGGGTTGACCACTTACGCGGGGTGTGCTAGATATGCTCTAACCGGAAACTTGATACATGTGTGAATACATAGACAAAACAGAGTGTCCGTAGTATGCCTCTACTAGACTAGCTCGTTAATCAAAGATGGTTATGTTTCCTAACCATAGACATGTGTTGTCATTTGATCAACGGGATCACATCATTATGAGAATGATGTGATGGACAAGACCCATCCATTAGCTTAGCACTATGATCGTTTAGTTTTACTGCTATTGCTTTCTTCATGACTTATACACGTTCCTATGGCTATGAGATTATGCAACTCCCTAATACCGGAGGAACACCTTGTGTGCTATCAAACGTCACAACGTAACTGAGTGATTATAAAGATGCTCTACAGGTGTCTCCAAAGGTGTTTGTGGTGTTGGCATAGATCGAGAATATGATTTGTCACTTTGAGTGTCGGAGAGGTATCTCTAGGCCCTCTCGGTAATACACATCGTAATAAGCCTTGCAAGCAAATGACTAATGAGTTAGTCACGAGATGATGTATTACGAAACGAGTAAAGAGACTTGCCGATAACGAGATTGAACTAGGTATGATGATACCGACGATCAAATCTTGGGCAAGTAACATACCGATGACAAAGGGAACAACGTATGTTGTTATGCGGTTTGACCGATAAAGATCTTCATAGAATATGTAGGAACCAATATGAGCATCCAGGTTCTGCTATTGGTTATTGACCGGAGATGAGTCTCGGTCATGTCTACATAGTTCTCGAACCCGTAGGGTCCGCACGCTTAACGTTCGATGACGATCGGTATTATGAGTTTATGTGTTTTGATGCACCGAAGGTAGTTCGGAGTCCCGGATGTGATCACAGACATGAAGAGGAGTCTCGAAATGGTCGAGACATAAATATTGATATATTGGAAGGTTATATTCGGACACCGGAAGGGTTCCGGGGGTCATCGGATAAATACCGGAGTACCGGGGAGTTACCGGAACCCTCTCGGGGGGGGG
>LR738710.1:457054236-457090095 GCA_902687465.1 Secale cereale
GTCAATGGGCCTTAGTGGAAATAGAGGGCAGCAAGGGAGGTGTGGGGCGCACCCCCCTAGGCCCAAACCGAATTGGTTTAGGGCTTGGGGGGCCGACACCCTCTTTCCTTCTCCCCTCCTCCTCTTTCCTTCCACTCCTAGTTGGACTAGAAAAGGGGGAACATACTCCTAGTAGGAGTAGGATTCCCCCCTTGGGGCGCACCCTATGAGGCCGGCCAGCCCCCTTCCCTTGCTCCTTTATATATGTGGCCATGGGGCACCCCATAGACACACAAGTTGACAATTGTTTTAGCCGTGTGCGGTGCCCCCATCCACTGTTACACACCTCGATCATATTGTCGCAGTGCTTAGGCGAATCCCTGCGTCGGTAACTTCATCAACACCATCGTGCTGACGAAACTCTCCCTCGGCCTCAACTGGATCAAGAGTTCGAGGGACGTCACCGAGCTGAACGTGTGCAGATCGCGGAGGTGCCGTGCGTTCGGTGCTTGATTGGTTGGATCAGGAAGACATTCGACTACATAATCCACGTTACTAAACGCTTCCGCTTTCGGTCTACGAGGGTACATGGACACACTCTTCCCGCTCATCGCTATGCTTCTCCTAGATAGATCTTGCATGATCGTAGGATGTTTTTTTGAAATACTGCGTTCCCCAACAATGGCATCATGAGCCAGGTCTATGCGTAGATGATATGCACGAGTAGAACACAATTAATTGTGGATGATAATAGTCATACTGCATACCAGCATGTCAAAATTTGATTCGACGGTATTGTGAGATGAAGCGGCCCGGACCGACATTACGCGTACGCTTACACGAGACTGGTTTCACCGTTACGAGCACTCGTTGCTTAAAGGTGATCGGCGGGTGTGTGTCTCTCTCACTTTAGTTGAATCGAGTGTGACTATGCCCGGTCCTTGTGAAGGTTCAAACGACACACTTGATGAAAAATCGTTGTGGTTTGATGCATAGGTAAGAACGGTTCTTGCTAAGCCCGTAGCAGCCACGTAAAACTTGCAAAAACAAAGTAGAGGACTTCTAACTTGTTTTTGCAGGGCATGTTGTGATGTGATATGGTCAAGACGTGATGAGTTATACGTTATTGTATAAGATGATCATGTTTTGTAAATTATCGGCAACCGGAAGGAGCCTTATGGTTGTCTCTTTATTGTATGAATTGCGAAAGCCATGTAATTGCTTCACTTTATCACTATGAGTTAGCAATAGTAGTAGTAGTAGCAATAGTTGGCGAGACGAACACGATGCTACGATGAAGATCATGGTGTCAAGCCGGTGACGATGGAGATCATGACGATGCTTTGGAGATGGAGATCAAAAGCACAAGATGATGATGGCCATATCATGTCACATATTTTGATTGCATGTGATGTTTATCTTATTACGCTTCTTATTTTGCTTAGTACGGTGGTAGCATTTGCTACTTCTCGAGCTTTGTATTCCCTCGAAGAGGAAATGGTGATGCAGCACAGTAGCGTAAGTATTTCCCTCAGCTTTTGAGAACCAAGGTATCAATCCAGTAGGAGACCACGCGCGAGTCCCTCGCACCTGCACAAACAAATAAGAACTTCGCAGCCAACGCGATAAGGGGTTGTCAATCCCTATACGGTCACTTACGAAAGTGAGATCTGATAGATAGGATAGTTTGATATTTTTGGTATTTTTGGATATAAGAACATAAAG
Organism: Secale cereale; assembly: GCA_902687465.1. NCBI lineage: Eukaryota > Viridiplantae > Streptophyta > Magnoliopsida > Poales > Poaceae > Secale > Secale cereale. The sequence goes on from LR738710.1 coordinate 457,055,941, forward strand.
TAAAAGCGGAAAAGTAAAGTAGATTGTAAATTGATATGTTGAGAATGGACCCGGGGGCCATAGGTTTCTCTAGTGTCTTCTCTCATGATAGCGGTATTCTACAGCGGGTAAACAAATTACTGTCGAGCAATTGATAGAAAAGCGAATAATTATCAGACTATCTAGGCATGATCATTATATATAGGCTTCACGCCCGAAACAAGTAGACCGAAACAATTCTGCAGCTACTACTATTACTCCACACATCGACCGCTATCCAGCATGCATCTAGAGTATTAAGGTCATAAGAACAGAGTAACGCCTTAAGCAAGATGACATGATGTAGAGGGATAAACTCAAATACCATGATATAAACCCCATCTTTTTATCCTCAATGGCAACAATACAATACGTGCCTTGCTGCCCCTACTGTCACTGGGAAAGGACACCGCAAGATTGAACCCAAAGCCAAGCACTTCTCCCATTGCAATAACTATAGATCTAGTTGGCCAAACCAAACCAATAATTCGAAGAGACTTGGAAGGATATTATAATCATACATAAAGAGTTCATAAAAGAACCAAATATTTCTCATAGATAATCTTGATCGTAAACCCACAATTCATCGGATCTCGACAAACACACCGCAAAAAGAGATTACATCGAATGGATCTCCTCGAAGACCGAGGAGAACTTGGTATTGAGATCCAAAAAGAGAGAAGAAGCCATCTAGATACTAGCTATGGACCCGAAGGTCTGTGGTAAACTACTCACAACTCACGGTGAGGCGATGATGATGATGTAGAAGCACTCCGTGGTAGATCCCCCCTCCGGTGGAGTTCCGGAACAGGCCCCAAGATGGGATCTCACGGGAACAGAAGGTTGCGGCGGTGGAACTAGGGTTTTCTCTGTTGTTCTGATTGTTTTGGGGTACGTAGGTATATATAGGAGGAAGGAGCGCACCGGGCCAGACGTGGGGCCCACGAGGCAGGGGGCGCACCCTATAGGGGGGCGCGCCCCCACCCTCGTGGATACCACGTGTGCCCTACTCTGTGGTTCTCAAGTCCCCCGTGCGTATTTTTCTCCAAAAATATCTCTCCCGAAGTTTCATTCCGTTTGGACTCCGTTTGATTTTCCTTTTCTGTAAAACCCCGAAATAGGCAAAAAAAAACAGCAATCTGGACTGGGCCTTTGGGTTAATAGGTTAGTCCCAAAAATAATATAAAAGTGTACAAAGCCCATTAAACATCCAAAACATCATAAATAATAGCATGGAACAATAAAAAAATTATAGATACGTTGGAGACGTATCAAGCATCCCCAAGCTTAATTCCTGCTCGTCCTCGAGTAGGTAAATGATAAAAACATAATTTTTGATGTGGAATGCTAACCAACATAGTTTTCAATGTAATTCTCTTAATTGTGGCATGAATGTTCAGATCTGAAAGATTTAAGACAAAATTCTATATTGACATAAGAAATAATAATACTTCAAGCATACTAACAAAGCAATCATGTCTTCTCAAAATACTATGGCTAAAGAAAGTTATCCCTACAAAATCATATAGTCTGGTTATGCTCCCTCTTCATCACACAAAATATTCATATCATGCACAACCCCGGTTTCAGCCAAGCACTTGTTTTCATAATCTTTTCTTTCAAACCTTTCAACTTTCACGCAATACGTGAGTGTGAGCCATGGATATAGCACTATGTGGAATAGAATGGTGGTTGTGGAGAAGACAAAAAGGAGGGAGATAGTCTCACATCAACTAGGCGTATCAATGGGCTATGAAGATGCCCATCAATAGATATCAATGTGAGTGAGTAGGGATTTCCATGCAACGGATGCACTAGAGATAAATATGTATGAAAGCTCAACAAAAGAAACTAAGTGGGTGTGCATCCAACTTGCTTGCTCACGAAGACCTAGGGCATTTGAGGAAGCCCATCGTTGGAATATACAAGCCAAGTTCTATAATGAAAATTCCCACTAGTATAAGAAAGTGACTAAACATGAGACTCTCTATCATGAAGAACATGGTGCTACTTTGAAGCACAAGTGTGGAAAAAGATAGTAGCAATTGTCCCTTTTTTCCTTTTTTTAGAGGGGCCTTTTCTTTTGTTCGGCATTTCCTCACATGGGACAATGCTCTAATAATGATGATCATCACACTTCTATTGAATTACAACTCGATATTACAACTCGATACTAGAACAAAGTATGACTTTATATGAATGCCTCCGGCGGTGTACCGGGATGTGCAATGAAGCAAGAGTGACATGTATGAAAAATTATGCATGGTGGCTTTGCCACAAATACGATGTCAACTACATGATCATGCATGGCAATATGACAATATGAAGCGTGCCATATGAACGGAACGGTGGAAAGTTGCATGTCAATATATCTCGGAATGGCTATGGAAATGCCATGATAGGTAGGTATGGTGGCTGTTTTGAGGAAGGTATAAAGTGGGTATGGTACCGGCGAAAGTTGCGCGGTACAAGAGAGGCTAGCAATGGTGGAAGGGTGAGAGTGCGTATAATCCATGGACTCAACATTAGTCATAAGAACTCATACACTCATTGCAAGAATTTACGAGTCATTAAAACAAAGCAATCAACGCATGCTCCTAGGGGGGAGGTTGGTAGGAGTTAACCATCGCGTGCCCCCGACCTCCACACAAAGGATTACACTCTACAAATACCTCATGCTCTAACTTCGTCACATAGCGGTTCAGCATACATGCATGCTATGGGAATCACTAACTTTAACACAAGTATTTCTCAATTTCATAATAACTCCACTAGCATGACTCTAATATCACTAATCCTCATATCTCAAAACAATTATCAAGCATACAACTTCTCTTCATATTCAATGCACTTAGTATGAAAGTTTTTACTACATCGATCTTGGATGCCTATAATGTGAAGGCTTGTTTTATAGCAAAAGCACATTACCATGATGTTTTAATAGACTCTCAAAAGGATATAAGTGAATCATGAGAGATCAACAATTTCTATAAAATATAATTACCACTGTGCTCTAAAAGATATAAGTGAAGCACTAGAGCAAAAACTATTCAACTCAAAAGATATAAGTGAAGCACATAGAGTGTTCTAACAATTCCTAGGCCATATTTATCTCTCTCAAAAAGGTGTGTCAAGCAAGGATAATTGTGGCAAACTAACAAGCAAAGACCCAAATGATACATGACGCTACAAGTAAAACACATATCACGTGTTGAATAAAAATATAGCTTCGAGTATAGTTACCGATAGATGAAGACGAAAGAGGGGATGCCTTCTCAGGGCATCCCCAAGCTTAGGCTTTTGGTTGTCCTTGAATTTTACCTTGGGGTGACTTGCGCATCCCCAAGCTTAGGCTCTTGCCCCTCTTTGTTCCATAGTCCATCAAAGCAATACTCAAAACTTGAAAACTTCACAACACAGAACTTAGAAAAAAAATCTCGTGAGCTCCGTTAGTATAAGAAAACAAACCACCACTCAAAGGTACTGTAATGAACTCATTCTTTGTTTATATTGGTGCTAAACCTACTGTATTCCAACTTCTCTATGATTCATACTCCCCTACTCATAGATTCATCATAATAAGCAAACAACACACGAAAACAGAATCTGTCAAAAGCAGAACAATTTGTAGTAATCTATAACTTTCACATAGTTCTGTAACTCCAATTTTTTTTGAAATAAATTGGTAAACGTGAGGTATTTTTCTATTAATCATTTGCAAAAAGAATCAACTAAATAGCACACTCCAGCATAATCTGGTGACCATTCTTGCGAGCGCTAACGATTATGTTTTTCACAACAAGATCATATAAACTTCACACAAGTCTCCCCAAAGGTTCTACTTGGCACAAACACTAATTAAAACACAAAACCACATCTAAACGGAAGCTAGATGCAATATTTATTCCTAAACAGAAGCAAAAACAAAAAATATAAAATTGGGTTGCCTCCAAACATGTGCTATCGTTTTACACCCCTATCTAGGCACGCTACATGGATAGATCTAGGGAATGCCATAATGATACGATATATCACGAAAATCATCTCATATTCCCAACGTTCAGCAGCACGTTTTCTTTGTGGCAAGCAAAAGTAATCAAAAGGGCTAAATTTAATGGGACAAAAGTCCCCCATATCAAGCTCAGGAGGTATAGGTTCCTCTTTTGGCCCTTTATAGTGTACAACCAATTCATCATTATAGGCATTCTTTTGGCAGAAGGTCATGAGCCTTCGCTCAAGGGAGAAACCCAACCCATTGTTTTGAATAGCAAAATCATCATTCAACTCAGAAATTATATCAACCAAGACATCGGCAGGAACCTTTTCTCTAAGGTTTTCATTAAAAGCAACATGATCAGGAGATCCCAATTGCATTATGTCTTCTTGATTAAATAAGATAGCCTCTATGGGAGGTCGACCAGCATCTACCCCGTAATGAGCAAAGATTTCTTTGGCCTCTTTCATGATAAATCTAAATTCATGAACCAAAAAGATAGTAGCTGCACGCTTAACAGAAGAATGTTCAATATTGGAAAACTGCAGAAAGATTCTCTGAATACAAGGATGCATATGGATAAATTGCCTTTCAATTTCAACTACAAGCATAGATATAGCATCCGCAAGGCTACTAGTTCTGTGAAGAATAGAGGCACCCATAGTGGGCAAAGCACCGATACAAGTAAAGAAGTCTTGAAGAACTCCTTTTCCAATGATGTTACCACTACCAACCCAGAATTTCTTAATATGTAAAGTGGTAGTTTCATCCGGGGGGTCAACATAGATGTTACCCTCAACATTACTACCCTTCTCGATAAAATCTTTCCCCATCTCATACATGAGGGCAAGCGAATGATAAACACACGACAAAAAAGAAGGGCAAATAAAACATCAAGGGTGAAGTGGGGGAGAGGAAAACGAGAGGCAAATAAATGTAATGCGAAGGATAAGGGTTTGTGATAGGTACTTGGTATATGACTTTTGTGTAAGCCTCCCCGGCAACGGCGCCAAAAATTCTTCTTGCTACTTCTCGAGCTTGCGTTGTATTCCCTCGAAGAGGAAAGGGTGATGCAGCACAGTAGCGTAAGTATTTCCCTCAGTTTTTGAGAACCAAGGTATCAATCCAGTAGGAGACCACGCGCGAGTCCCTCGCACCTGCACAAACAAATAAGAACTTCGCAGCCAACACGATAAGGGGTTGTCAATCCCTTTACGGTCACTTACGAAAGTGAGATATGATAGATAGGATAGTTTGATATTTTTGGTATTTTTGGATATAAGAACATAATGTAAAAGCGGAAAAGTAAAGTAGATTGTAGATTGATATGATGAGAATAGACCCGGGGGCCATAGGTTTCTCTAGTGGCTTCTCTCGTGATAGCGGTATTCTACGGTGGGTAAACAAATTACTGTCGAGCAATTGATAGAAAAGCGAATAATTATGAGGCTATCTAGGCATGATCATTATATATAGGAATCACGTCCGAAACAAGTAAACCAAAACGATTCTGCATCTACTACTATTACTCCACACATCGACCGCTATCCAGCATGCATCAAGAGTATTAAGTTCATAAGAACAGAGTAACGCCTTAAGCAAGATGACATGATGTAGAGGGATAAACTCAAATAACATGATATAAACCCCATCTTTTTATCCTCGATGGAAACAATAAAATATGTGCCTTGCTGCCCCTACTGTCACTGGGAAATGACACCGCAAGATTGAACCCAAAGCCAAGCATTTCTCCCATTGCAAGAACTATAGATCTAGTAGGCCAAACCAAACCAATAATTCGACGAGACTGGCAAGGATATTATAATCATACATAAAGAGTTCAGAAAAGAACCAAATATTTCTCATAGATAATCTAGATCATAAACCCACAATTCATCCGATCTCGACAAACACACCGCAAAAAGAGATTACATCGAATGGATCTCCTCGAAGACTGAGGAGAACTTGGTATTAAGATCCAAAGAGAGAGAAGAAGCCATCTGGATACTAGCTATGGACCCGAAGGTCTGTGGTAAACTACTCACAACTCATGGTGAGGCGATGATGATGATGTAGAAGCATTCCGTGGTAGACCCCCCCCCCCCTCCGGCGGAGCTCCGAACAGGCCCCAAGATGGGATCTCACGGGAACAAAAGGTTGCGGCGGTGGAACTAGGGTTTTCTCTGTTGTTCTGATTGTTTCGGAGTACGTAGGTATATATAGGACGAAGGAGGGCACCGGGGGCCAGACGTGGGGCCCACGAGGCAGGGGCGCGCCCTATAGGGGGGGGGGCGCCCCCACCCTCGTGGACGCCACATGTGCCCTACTCCGTGGTTCTCAAGTCTCCCATGAGTATTTTGCTCCAAAAATATCTCTCCCGAAGTTTCATTCCGTTTGGACTCCGTTTGATATTCCTTTTCTGTAAAACCCTGAAATAGGCAAAAAACAGCAATCTGGACTGGGCCTTTGGGTTAATAGGTTAGTCCCAAAAATAATATAAAAGTGTATAACAAAGCCCATTAAATATCCAAAACATCATAAATAATACCATGGAACAATAAAAAATTATAGATACGTTGGAGACGTATCAGCATTATAAGATGATCCCTTACAAAATTTCAAGGTACAAGTGGTCTCCCTGAGCTTCCTCGTTGCGACAGTTTGTCGTGCCGAGACACCACGTGATGATCGGGTGTGATAAGCTCGACGTTCAAATACAACAGGTGTAAGACAATTTTGCACATGCAGAATACCCAGGTTAAACTTGATGAGCCTAGCATGTACAGACATGGCCTCGAAACACTGGAGACTGAAAGGTCGAGTGTGAATCATATAGTAGATATGATCAACATAAGATGTTCACCATTGAAAACTACTCCATCTCACGTGATGATCGGACATGGTTTAGTTGATTTGGATCTCATGATCATTTAGATGACTAGAGGGATGTCTATCTAAGCGGGAGTTCTTAAGTAATATGATTAATTGAACTTTAATTTATCATGAACTTAGTCTTGATAGTTTTCGCATATCTATGTTGTTGTAGATCAATGGCCCGTGCTACCGTTCCCTTGAATTTTAATGCATTCCTAGAGAAAGCTAAGTTGAAAGATGATGGTAGCAACTACATGGACTGGGTCCGTAACTTGAGGATTATCCTCATTGCCGCATAGAAGAATTATGTCCTTGAAGCACCACTAGGTGACAGGCTTGCTGCAGGAGCAACTTCGTACGTTATGAACGTCTGGCAAGCTCGTTCTGATGACTAGTCGATAGTTCAATGTGCCATGCTTTACGGCTTAGAATCGGGACTTCAAAGACATTTTGAACGTCATGGAGCATATGAGATGTTCCTAGAGTTGAAGTTAATATTTCAAGAAAATGCCCGTATTGAGAGATATGAAGTCTCCAATAAGTTCTATAGCTGCAATGTAGCGACCACGATCTGAATGGACCAAAGTCTCTGTGTTTCAGTGTCATCCCTGGATCGATAATGCTGACACACACACACACACTACTTGAAGGATTTATAACAGAGTGGAAATCACACACTTATTACATCGAATGTCTCCAAAGAGAACTTATTACAAAAGTCTATGGCTTAAGGCCATCTAACAAAATAACAGCGGAAAGCTTGGAAGATAAGTGAGTCCATCAACTCCAACGGCATAGCTGAGTGCATGACAAACGACCTAGAACGTCTTACTCCTCGTCTGAAAAGTCTGCAACGTAATATGTTGCAGCCCGAAACGGGTTAGCACATGGAATATGTTGGCAAGATAACACAGAAGATGCAAGTAACGAAATAAAAGCTACACTATATGCATATTTGGCTGGTGGAGGCTCTAGGGTTAAAGTTTTTGCGTAAAGCCAATTTTTCCCAACAACAAAGGAATAAATTTTATATTAACTATCATGGTAGTTGAAAACATCATTGAGAAGGTACCTCCAACTCAATTCCAAATTAAAGTAATCATTAACCCAACAAATTATCTTTAGAGTGATGAGATCAACCAATAATTCAAGTACCAGTTACTCAAGATTGTCCATAACCGGGGACACGGCTAATCATGATCAGTTTGTACACTCTGCAGAGGTTTGTGCACTTTTCCCACAAGACTCGATCTCCTCCGTTGGATTTCTCACACTGCATGGTGTTTGAGAAACGGATGACCGAGACACAGTCTTTCAGAAGCATTTACTCTTTACCCCGGGTGGACCCGTACGCCTACTTTCCCCTACATCTGCTAGTCCACCACTGAAAGAGCTCACACAACTTACTCATACTATGCCAGAGCCCATAATGGCATTCTGGCTGCACACGGAAGTTTCTAGCATGAATAGTTTTATGATCCCTTTGAGCCTAGGTGGCATTCCATAGGACAATCACACGGCACCCCGGGATTTCCTAGGACAACACTGAATTCTCCAGGTGACCTGCAACTAATCCACCCAGATGTGTATTCAAGTTGTCACCTTAAGTTGAACCATTAATTAACATTTCACATCTGTCATGGATTTCACTCAAACCCAAACCACGTCTACGAGCATAGCATGGCAACCTAAGCAAACGTAGAAGTAACTCCCAAGGGTTTGAAAAATAATGCAGGTAATAGGTTCTACCTCAATCTACTTCCCAGTCCCACAAATTAAGAGATCCTACTCATGCAATGTGTGAGGGTTTGATCTAATGCATAAAAACTGGGTAATAAAGGGGTATGATCAAAGTGTTACTTGCCTTGCTGACGATTCACAAAACCTAGAGACTCATAGTAGCACGCTTCACAGTCCGGGTATTCTATCGCAAGCAAACAATAGCGTACATAAGCAATCAAGCAATGATGCACAAACAAAACTCCAAAATATAATATCTAACCAGAAAGTTCAACTTAAGAACTCCGGTTTGCTAAAAAAATCAAATAGAAAAAAACAACGAAACTCAACTGCGAAAGAAACGAGATTCGATTACTAATTTGATCTAGGGTCAAACTTTACAGTAGCAAAACTTGGTTCAAGTTGGTTAAACGGAAAGAGGGCGTCGAGACGAAGATCTGGGATTTTGAATCACCTGATTCCGACTCTCAAGCGAAAAGAAAAACGAAAAACAAGATCACGGCAGAAATCACGATCAGAATAATCGCAGATAAATACCCCGAAAAAGAAAACTGACGAACAGATTAACGAACGAACGTTCGTTAACTGAAACTAAACGACGAATTCGTTCGTTAAAACGAACAAACGAGCGAACGCTCGCTAAACAGCTAAACCGAAAAAACCCGATCTAATCTAAAAAAACGGATTTAGGGTTTCTCAAAAAAAAAAACGATCGGTTAACCGAAAAGAACCGGCGGCGGCGACGAGAAGACGGCGGCGACGGCTACCTCGGCGGGCGGGCCGGGGGCGGTGGCTCGAGCGGCGGCGGCGCGTCGGTGTGGCGCGGCGCGGCGGCGGCAGCGGTTGCGGCCACTGGCGGCGGCGGCGGCTTAGGGCAAGGGGCGGGGCGGCTGGGTTTGCGGGGCTCCGGGCTGGCGCTTTTAAAGGCCCGGCTAGGAGAGTCCTAGCCGGTTACGGCCAAGAGTCGGTTTCTCTTTTCTTTAAACGAGTCCTGACGTACGAAAACTAACAAAAGAAATACTAAACGGACTCCAAAAATCCCGATTTTTTTACCGTCCTCTAATAATATTTAGGACAAAGTGAACATTTTCCCCAGACCTCAATGCCATTTTGAAAAACGCGTATTTTTTCTATGCAAATAAAATCACAAATAAATCCGAATAAATACCAAAAGTGATTTAAAATTTTTTCCTCCAATATTTCTATTATTTTGGAGAAGTCATATTATCTCCGCTCATATATTTTATTTAGAAATATTTTTAGGAGAGAAAATAATTAAAACCAACGCTATCCTCGTACTGGTATTCGAGTAAACTCAAATACAAAACGGTAGAATTCCCAACTCTCTCCGTAGGTCCTTGAGTTGCTTAGAATTTTCGAGGATCGCCACGCACAAAAATGAAAAAAAAAATGCAAATGCAGTATGATCTATGTATAACATTCCAAATTGAAAATTTGGGATGTTACAAACCTACCCCCCTTAGAATGAATCTCGCCCTCGAGATTCGACTTGGCTAGAGAACAGGTGTGGGTGGTCCTTGCGTACATCATCTTCTCGTTCCCAGGTTGCTTCTTCTTCAGTGTGGTGACTCTACTGAACTTTGCAAAACTTGATAACCTTACTGCGGGTGACTCTGCTCGAAAATTCGAGAATCTTAACTGGCTTGTCCTCATAAGTCAGATCACTATCCAGCTGAATTGCTTCAAGGGGTACCGTGTCTCTAAGCGGGATATCGGCCATCTCCACATGGCACTTCTTAAGCTGCGAAACGTGAAACACGTCCTGCACTCCTGACAAACCTTCGGGCAACTCCAACTTATAGGCAACCTCTCCCATACGTTCTAAAACACGGTAAGGTCCCACAAATCTCGGGGCTAGCTTTCCGTTAACTCCGAAACGTTTAACTCCTCGCAAAGGCGATACTCTCAAGTACGCTCTGTCTCCGATTTTGTAGGCTACTTCCTTGCGCTTCGAGTCTGCATAACTCTTCTGCCTGGACAGAGCTACCTTCAATCTATCTCGAATCAATTTAAACTTCTCTTCAGATTCTTTGATCAAGTCCGGTCCAAACAACTGTCGGTCTCCAACTTCATCCCACATTAACGGCGTTCGGCATCTCCTCCCGTACAACGCTTCGAACGGTGCCATCTTCAAACTAGCTTGGTAACTGTTGTTGTATGAGAACTCAGCGTAGGGCAAATTGTCATCCCAACTAGATCCATAATCTAGCGCACAAGCTCTCAACATGTCCTCCAGAATCTGGTTGACTCTCTCGGTCTGTCCGTCGGTCTGCGGATAAAAAGCTATGCTGAATTCCAGCCTCGTTCCCAAAGTCTGGTGTAGCTGATGCCAAAACTTTGAGGTGAACTGTGTTCCACTATCTGATACAATGGTCCTCGGAACTCCGTGCAGACATACGATCCTGGTCATGTATATCTTGGCCAACTTCGCACTGGTGTATGTGGTTTTCACGGGGATAAAGTGGGCTACTTTGGTCAAGCGATCCACTACTACACGGATTGAATCATATCCCGATTTGGTCCTGGGCAATCCGGTGACAAAATCCATGCCAAGCTTCTCCCACTTCCATTCGGGTATCGGCATAGGCTGTAGCAATCCTGCTAGCTTCTGATGCTCTGCCTTTACTCTCTGGCATACATCACATACGGTACATACTCGGCAATATCCTTCTTCATTCTCGTCCACCAGAAACGTTCCTTCAAATCCAAATACATCTTGGTGTTTCCGGGGTGTATCGAGTATGACGAATCATGTGCTTCCTGCAGTATCAATTTTCTGATATCCGGGTCGTTGGGCACATAGATTCGATCCTCAAATCACAAGGTGTCGTGCTCATCCTCACGAAATCCTTTGGCTTTTCCTTCACTCATCCTCCCTTTTATCTCGGCAATCTCTTTGTCCTCCTTCTGGGCTTCGCGTATCTTTCCCAGCAATGTTGACTGAACCTCCAAATTTGCGACAAAACCTCTAGGAACTATCTCCAAACGAAGCTCCCTGAGATCTTCTACTAACTCCTATGGCAATCCCCCTTTTACTAAGGTGTTTGCATAACTCTTTCGGCTCAAAGCGTCTGCAACGACATTGGCCTTTCCTGGGTGATAGTGCAGCTTCATGTCATAATCCTTTATAAGCTCCAACCATCTCCTCTGTCTGAGGTTTAGCTCCTTTTGAGTGAAAATGTACTTCAAACTCTTGTGATCCATGTACACATCACAACGATTTCCAATAAGGAAATGTCTCCAGGTTTTGAGTGCGTGCACTACAGCTGCTAACTCCAGATCGTGCGTCGCATAATTCAACTCGTGCGATCGTAGTTGTCTAGATGCATAGGAAACAACTCTTCCATCCTGCATAAGTACTCCTCCAAGTCCTAAGCGTGAAGCATCGCAGTACGCTTAGAAATCCTTGCGTATGTCTGGCAATATCAGCACGGGGGCTGTCGTCAACCGTTTCTTCAACTCCTGGAAACTTTCTTCACACTCTTCATTCCAATCGAACTTTATCTCCTTCTTCAACAATGTCGTCCTTGGTTTAGCAATCTTGGAGAAATTTTCTATGAATCTCCGATAGTATCTCGCGAGTCCAAGAAAATCGTGGATCTCTCCAAATGAAGTGGGTGCCAACCATTCAGTGACTGCCTGCACTTTGACGGGGTCCACTGCTATACCTTCTCCCGATATAACATGCCTTAGGAATCCAACTTCCTTCAACCAAAACTCACATTTGCTAAACTTGGCATACAACTGATGCTCTCTGAGCTTCTCCAGTACCAAACGCAAATGCTCTGCGTCTTCCTCTTCATTCTTCGAGTACACCAAAATATCATCAATGAATACCACAACAAACTTATCCAAGAACTCCATGAACACCTTGTTCATCATACTCATGAAATAGGCAGGGGCGTTAGTCAATCCAAATGACATAACCATATACTCATACAACCCGTACCATGTGGTGAAGGCTGTCTTAGGTATGTCCTTCTCTCGGATCTTCAACTGGTGGTATCCAGATCGTAGATCAATTTTGGAGAATACTTCCGCTCCCTGGAGTTGGCCAAACAAATCATTGATCATCGACAGCGGGTACTTATTATTAATAGTCACTTCATTCAATGCACAATAATCAACGACCATTCTTAAAGATCCATCCTTCTTCTCGACCAAAAGCACTGGGGCTCCCCAAGGTGATGAACTCCGACGTATAAATCCTTTCTCCAATAACTCCTTAATCTGCTTCTTGATCTCCTCCAAATCATTCGCTGGCATCAGATACGGTCTCTTTGATATTGGTCCGGTGTCATGGAACAACTCAATTAAAAACTCAATATCTCTATCCGATGGCATGCCAGGTAGCTCCTCTGGAAACACATCCGCATAATCTTTTACTACCGGCACTTCCTCCTGAACAACTCCCGTGAGAGAATGTACTTGTGTCCATATAGGCGAATGCCTAGATACATACTTAATCCTTTTTCCCTCCGGGGTGGTAAGCAAAATAGACTTGCTGGCACAATCGATGTTCCCTCCATACATCGATAGCCAATCCATACCTAATATCACATCCAATCCTTGTGATTCCAAAACTATTAGGTGTGATGGGAAAACATGTCGTCCAATGGTCAATGGCATGTGAAAACATCCTTGATTTGCCATATATTCCGCTCCGGGTGAACTTACTAACATGGGGGTCATAAGGACTCTGGTGGACAACTGATGTCTATTTACGAATCCCCCTGAAATATTTGAATGCACCAGTATCGAAAAGAACTACTGCGGTAAATGACTTAACCAAAAACTTATAGATCACCGCATCTGGTTGTTCTTCAACTTCCTCCACGGTCACGTGGTTCACTTGTCCTTTGTTGAACGGGCTGGGCTTCTTCTCGGCGCTTCCATTACCATTCCCATTCTTAGCTTCAGGGCAGTCCGTGGCATAGTCTCCATTTTTCCCGCACTTGAAACAGGTGATGTGGCTGAAATCCTTCTTGGAGGGTGTGGACGGGGTTGAGCGGTTCTGATTATTGTTTGCTCCATTTCTATTCCCATTCTTGGGGCCATTGTGGTTGTGGGAACTTCCTCCAGTGTGGGTGTGGCTTCAATGGTTGTGGGTGTATCCTCCCGAATTCGGAGTGAATCGAGGCTTCTGTTGGGCTCCAGAATTATTCCTTCCTTGTCCATACTTCCTCTTGCGGTTCTCAATCTGTTGCTGCTTCCCTTGAATCATAAGAGCTTTATCTACCAACTCCTGGTAGTTGTTGAAGGTTGCCACCATCAATTGTACACTCATCTCATCATTCACCCCTTCCATAAATCTCTCCTTCTTAGCGGCATCTATGGCCACATCATCTGGGGCATAACGAGAGAGGGTACTAAACTCATCCACATACTAAGCTACAGTACAATTTCCTTGCGCAAGTTGCGAAACTCCCGCTTCTTCATGCTCATAGCTCCACTTGAGACATGGGCAGTACGGAAAGCTTGCTGGAACTGATCCCAAGTGACATAGGCTATAGGAAAGGTGGCTGTGTAATTCTCCCACCATGCTGCGGCTGGTCCAGACAACTGGTGTGCGGCAAATCGCACTTTCTCAGCATCCGAGCAATTTGTGATGGTCAAATCCCTTCCAATCTTGCGCAGCCAGTCATCAGCAACTATTGGTTTAATGGTGCTAGCAAACACCGGTGGTTGCAACCTTAGGAAACGTGTCAAGTTGTCCACGGGTGGCGGTGGTGGAGGGTTGTTGTTGTTGTTCTGGTTGTTCTGAGTGTTCTGGACAAGAAGTTCATCAAAGTGTTCTGCTGCTGGATCAACCGAGTGAGCTCAGGGGGAAACTCAAATCCGGGCTCACGTCATGGAGGCATCTGATGGGTGTAGAGGGAAGAGATTAGAATAAAGTTGAGGTCTAAGGGAAAATCACTACCCATTGCACATGAGACAAACACAATCATATCACACCAATCAATTTCAAGCAAGGTCTTACAAGATCTAACTAACGTTACAAAAGTGCTCTAAATACTACTTTGTGGGGGGGGACTACTAGTCATAGGGTGGTCATCTAGAAATATTGATCGGCGGAAGATTCCATGATGTCTGCTCTAGCTTCATCTTCATAGTCTTCGTCATCACTATCATCGGGGTCTGAATCCGTGTCGTCGATGATGATGTAATCTTCGGAACGAATCTCCTTGGGTTCTTCTTCCTCTTCTTCTCCTCCTGGTGCTGGATCTCCCATGAATACTCCTACCTTCCTTGTTAAATCATCATTCTTCTCCACTAGTATCAACATCTCCTCCTCGTATCCGTCACGAGTAGACTTGAGTGTCTCTTCTAGCTCCAAGTTCTTGGTTAATGCCTTCTTCAAATCTATCATCCCTGCGCACATCTGGTGCTCCTGTCGACGAATGTGATGGTTTAACTCCTGGATCAACGCTGCAATGGACATGTCCTTCCGGGTACGGATCATGTCCCATCGCTCATCTCGGCGTCCGCAAATCTGGTAGATAGTGTCCTTCAGCTCCTGCTTGTAGACTTCTCCGATCCTTCCCATAGTGATGTGGGCGGCCATACTCTTGCCTAGGCTCCAGGTTGGTGCATCAAAAGAAAACTCTATTGGCTCAGTGGATGGTGCGAAGGTTCTCCCGGGAATTTGAACTTGAATGGTCCATCGCTCCTCTTCTGGTAAAGTGGTGGTGTAGGTCCCGGTAAAGCTTGGTATTCCTATGTTCAGGTACCTAGTGACTTCCTTCAAGTGTCGTCCAAACGGTGTGTCTTCATCCGGTTGCGTGAACTTGTTCCTCGGGTCCACCATCCTAAAGAAGTAGAAAATGGAGAGAAGTCAGAAATGAGTGGAGAAGAGCGACCTAGGGTTTATCTTAGTGGTCGTGTCCTACAGTCAACGTGTGGTCTGATACCATCTTGTAGCGACCACGATCCGAATGGACCGAATTCTCTGTATTTCAGTGTCATCCCTGGATCGGTAATGCTGACACACACAATACTTGAAGGATTTATAACAGGGTGGCAATCACACACTTATTACATCGAATGTCTCCAAAGAGAACTTATTACAAAATTCTGTGGCTTAAGGCCATCTAACAAAATAACAGCGGAAGGCTTGGAAGATAAGTGAGTTCATCAACTCCAACGACATAGCTGAGTGCATGACAAATGACCTAGAACGTCTTACTCCTCGTCTGAAAAGTCTGCAACGTAATATGTTGCAGCCCAAAACGGGCCAGCACATGGAATATGATGGGAAGATAACACAGAAGATGCAAGTGACGAAATAAAGGCTACACTATATGCATATTTGGCTGGTGGAGGCTCTAGGGTTAAAGTTTTTGCGTAAAGCCAATTTTTCCCTACAACATAAATTTTATTTTAACAATCATGGTAGTTGAAAACATCATTGAGAAGGTACCTCCAACTCAATCCAAAATTAAAGTAATCATTAACCCAACAAATTATCTTTAGAGTGATGAGATCAACCAATAATTCAAGTACCACTTACTCAAGATTGTCCATAACCGGGGACACGGCTAATCATGATCAGTTTGTACACTCTGCAGAGGTTTGTGCACTTTTCCCACAAGACTCGATCTCCTCCGTTGGATTTCTCGCACTGCATGGTGTTTGAGAAACGGATGACCGAGACACAGTCTTTCAGAAGCATTTACTCTTTACCCCGGGTGGACCCGTACACCTACTTTCCCCTACATCTGCTAATCCACCACTGAAAGAGCTCACACAACTTACTCATACTATGCCAGCCCATAATGGCATTGTGGATGCACACGGAAGTTTCTAGCATGAATAGTTTTATGATCCCTTTGAGCCTGGGTGGCATTCCATAGGACAATCACACGGCACCCCGGGATTTCCTAGGACAACACTGGATTCTCCAGGTGCCCTGCAACCAATCCACCCAGATGTGTATTCAAGTAGCCACCTTAAGTTGAACCATTAATTAACATCTCACATCTGTCATGGATTTCACTCAAACCCAAACCACGTCTACGAGCATAGCATGTCAACCTAAGCAAACGTAGAAGTAACTCCCAAGGGTTTGAAAAATAATGCAGGTAATAGGTTCTACCTCAATCTACTTCCCAGTCCCACAAATTAAGAGATCCTACTCATGCAATGTGTGAGGGTTTGATCTAATGCATAAAAACTGGGTAATAAAGGGGTATGATCAAAGTGTTACTTGCGTTGCTGACGATTCGCAAAACCTAGAGACCCGTAGTAGCACGCTTCACAGTCCGGGTATTCTGTCGCAAGCAAACAATAGAATTCATAAGCAATCAAGCAATGATGCACAAACAAAACTCCAAAATATAAGATCTAACCAGAAAGTTCAACTTAAGAACTCCGGTTTGCAAAAAAATCAAATAAAAAAAAAACAACGAAACTCAACTACGAAAGAAACGAGATTCGATTACTAATTTGATCTGGGGTCAAATTTTACAGTAGCAAAACTTGGTTCAAGTAGGTTAAACGGAAAGAGGGCGTCGAGACGAAGATCTGGGATTTTGAATCACCTGATCCCGTCTCTCGAGCAAAAAGAAAAACGAAAAACAAGATCAGGACCGAAATCACGATCGGAATAATCGCGGATAAATACCCCGAAAAAGAAAACTGACGAACAGATTAACGAACGAACGTTCGTTAACTGAAACTAAACGACGAATTCGTTCGTTAAAACGAACGAACGAGCGAACGCCCCCTAAACAACTAAACCGAAAAAACCGATCTAATCTAAAAAAACGGATCTAGGGTTTCTCGAAAAAAACCGATCGGTTAACCGAAAAGAACCGGCGGCGACGGCTACCTCGGCAGGCGGGGCGGGGGCGGTGGCTCAGGCGGCGGCGGCGGCTTAGGGCAAGGGGCGGGGCGGCTGGGCTTGCGGGGCTCCGGGCTGGCGCTTTTAAAGGCCCGGCTAGGAGAGTCCTAGCCGGTTACGGTCCAGAGTCGGTTTCTCTTTTTTTTAACGAGTCCTGACATACGAAAACTAACAAAAGAAATACTAAACGGACTCCAAAAATCCCGATTTTTTTACCGTCCTCTAATAATATATAGGACAAAGTGAACATTTTCCCCAGACCTAAATGCCATTTTGAAAAACGCGTATTTTTCCTATGCAAATAAAATCACAAATAAATCCGAATAAATACCAAAAGTGATTTAAACATTTTTCCTCCAATATTTCTGTTATTTTGGAGAAGTCATATTATCTTCGCTCATATATTTTATTTAGAAATATTTTTAGGAGAGAAAATAATTAAAACCAACGCTATCCTCGTACCGGTATTCGAGTAAACTCAAATACAAAACGGTAGAATTCCCAACTCTCTCCGTAGGTCCTTGAGTTGCTTAGAATTTTTGAGGATCGCCAGGCACAAAAATGAAAAAAATATGCAAATGCAGTATGATCTATGTATAACATTCCAAATTGAAATTTTGGGATGTTACAAACCTACCCCCCTTAGAATGAATGTCGCCCTCGAGATTCGACTTGGCTAGAGAAAAGGTGTGGGTGGCCCTTGCGTAGATCATCTTCTCGTTCCCAGGTGGCTTCTTCTTCGGTGTGGTGACTCTACCGAACTTTGCAAAACTTGATAACCTTACTATGGGTGACTCTGCTCGAAAATTCGAGAATCTTAACAGGCTTCTCCTCATAAGTCAGATCACTATCCAACAGAATTGCTTCAAGGGGTACTGTGTCTCTAAGCGGGATATCGGCCATCTC
The DNA here is from genome assembly GCA_902687465.1 of Secale cereale. Classification (NCBI taxonomy): domain Eukaryota; kingdom Viridiplantae; phylum Streptophyta; class Magnoliopsida; order Poales; family Poaceae; genus Secale; species Secale cereale. Next base: position 457,074,336 of record LR738710.1, read on the forward strand.
CACATGGCACTTCTTAAGCTATGAAACGTGAAACACCTCGTGCACTCGTGACAATCCTTCGGGCAACTCCAACTTATAGGCAACCTCTCCCATACGTTCCAAAACACGGTAAGGTCCCACAAATCTCGGGGCTAGCTTTCCGTTAACTCCGAAACATTTAACTCCTCGCAGAGGCGATACTCTCAAGTACGCTATGTCTCCGATTTCGTAGGCTACTTCCTTGCGCTTCGAGTCTGCATAACTCTTCTGCCTGGACTGAGCTACCTTCAATATATTTCGAATCAATTTAACCTTCTCTTCAGATTCTTTGATGTAGTCCGGTCCAAACAACTGTCGGTCTCCAACTTCATCCCACATTAACGGCGTTCGGCATCTACTCCCGTACAACGCTTCGAATGGTGCCATCTTCAAACTGGCTTGGTAACTGTTGTTGTATGAGAACTCAGCGTAGGGAAAATTGTCATCCCAACTAGATCCATAATCTAGCGCACAAGCTCTCAACATGTCCTCCAGAATCTGGTTGACTCTCTCGGTCTGTCCGTCGGTCTGCGGATGAAAAGTTGTGCTGAATTCCATCCTCGTTCCCAAAGTCTGGTGTAGCTGATGCCAAAACTTTGAGGTGAACTATGTTCCACTGTCTGATACAATGGTCCTCGGAACTCCGTGCAGACATACGATCCTGGTCATGTATATCTTGGCCAACTTCGCACTGGTGTGTGTGGTTTCCACGGGGATAAAGTGGGCTACTTTGGTCAAGCGATCCACTACTATCCAGATTGAATCATATCCCGATTTGGTCCTGGGCAATCCGGTGATAAAATCCATGCCAAGCTTCTCCCACTTCCATTCGGGTATCGGCATAGGCTGTAGCAATCCTGCTGGCTTCTGATGCTCTGTCTTTACTCTCTGGCATACATGACATACGGCTACATACTCGGCAATATCCATCTTCATTCCCGTCCACCAGAAACGTTCCTTCAAATCCAAATACATCTTGGTGTTTCCGGGGTGTATCGAGTATGGCGAATCATGTGCTTCCTGCAGTATCAATTTTCTGATCTCCGGGTCGTTGGGCACATAGATTCGATCCTCAAATCACAAGGTGTCGTGCTCATCCTCACGAAATCCTTTGGCTTTTCCTTCACTCATCCTCCCTTTTATCTCGGCAATCTCTTTGTCCTCCTTCTGGGCTTCGCCTATCTTTCCCAGCAATGTTGACTGAACCTCCAAATTTGCGACAAAACCTCTAGGAACTATCTCCAAACGAAGCTCCCTGAGATCTTCTGCTAACTCCTATGGCAATCCCCCTTTTACTAAGGTGTTCGCATAACCCTTTCGGCTCAAAGCGTCTGCAACGACATTGGCCTTTCCTGGGTGATAGTGCAGCTTCATGTCATAATCCTTTATAAGCTCCAACCATCTCCTCTGTCTGAGGTTCAGTTCCTTTTGAGTGAAAATGTACTTCAAACTCTTCTGATCCGTGTACACATCACAACGATTTCCAATAAGGAAATGTCTCCAGGTTTTGAGTGCGTGCACTACAGCTGCTAACTCCAGATCGTGCGTCGCATAATTCAACTCGTGCGGTCGCAGTTGTCGAGATGCATAGGAAACAACTCTTCCATCCTGCATAAGTACTCCTCCAAGTCCTAAGCATGAAGCATCGCAGTACACTTGGAAATCCTTGCGTATGTCTGGCAATATCAGCACGGGGGCTGTCGTCAACCTTTTCTTCAACTCCTGGAAACTTTCTTCACACTCTTCATTCCAATTGAACTTCATCTCCTTCTTCAACAATGTCGATCTTGGTTTAGCAATCTTGGAGAATTTTTCTATGAATCTCCGGTAGTATCCCGCGAGTCCAAAAAAACCATGGATCTCTCCAACTGAAGTGGGTGCCAACCATTCAGTGACTGCCTGCACTTTGATGGGGTCCACTGCTATACCTTCTCCCGATATAACATGCCTTAGGAATCCAACTTCCTTCAACCAAAACTCACATTTGCTAAACTTGGCATACAACTGATTCTCTCTGAGATTCTCCAGTACCAAACGCAAATGCTCTGCGTCTTCCTCTTCATTCTTCGAGTATACCAAAATATCATCAATGAATACCACGACAAACTTATCCAAGAACTCCATGAACACCTTGTTCATCATACTCATGAAATAGGCAGGGGCGTTAGTCAATCCAAATGACATAACCGTATACTCATACAGCCCGTACCTTGTGGTGAAGGCTGTCTTAGGTATGTCCGTCTCTCGGATCTTCAACTGGTGGTATCCAGATCATAGATCGATTTTGGAGAATACTTCCGCTCCCTGGAGTTGGCCGAACAAATCATTGATCATCGGCAGCGGGTACTTATTCTTAATAGTCACTTCATTCAATGCACGATAATCAAGGACCATTCTTAAAGATCCATCCTTCTTCTCGACCAAAAGCACTGGGGCTCCCCAAGGTGATGAACTCCGACGTATAAATCCTTTCTCCAATAACTCCTTAATCTGCTTCTTGATCTCCTCCAAATCATTCGCTGGCATCCGATACGGTCTCTTTGATATTGGTTCGGTGTCAGGTAACAAATCAATTAAAAACTCAATATATCTATCCGGTGGCATGCTAGGTAGCTCCTCTGGAAACACATCTGGATAATCTTTTACTACCGGCACTTCCTCCTGAACAACTCCCGTGAGAGATTGTACTTGTGTCCGTGTAGGCGAATGCCTAGATACATACTTAATCCTTTTTCCCTCCGGGGTGGTAAGCAAAATAGACTTGCTGACACAATCAATGTTCCCTCCATACATCGATAGCCAATCCATACCTAATATCACATCCAATCCTTGTGACTCCAAAACTATTAGGTGTGAGGGGAAAACATGTCGTCCAATGGTCAATGGCATGTGAAAACATCCTTGATTTGCCATATATTCCGCTCCGGGTGAACTTACTAACATGGGGGTCATAAGGACTCTGGTGGACAACTTATGTCTATTTAAGAATCCCCTGAAATGTATGAATGCGTTGCACCAGTATCGAAAAGAACTACTACGGTAAATGACTTAACCAAAAACTTATCGATCACCGCATCTGGTTGTTCTTCAACTTCCTCCACGGTCACGTGGTTCACTTGTCCTTTGTTGAACGGGTTGGGCTTCTTCCCGGCGCTTCCATTGCCGTTCCCATTCTTAGCTTCAGGGTAGTCCATGGCATAGTGTCCATTTTTCCCGCACTTGAAATAGGTGATGTGGCTGAAATCCTTCTTGGCGTGTGTGGACAGGGTTGAGCGGTTCTGATTATTGTTTGCTCCATTTCTATTCCCATTCTTGGGGCCATGTGGTTGTGGGAACTTCCTTCAGTGTGGGTGTGGCTTCCATGGTTGTGGGTGTATCCTCCCGAATTCGGAGTGACTCGGGGCTTCTGCTGGGCTCCAGAATTATTCCTTCCTTGTCCATACTTCCTCTTGCGGCTCTCAATCTGTTGCTGCTTCCCTTCAATCATAAGAGCTTTATCTACCAACTCCTGGTAGTTGTTGAAGGTTGCCACCATCAATTGTACGCTCATCTCATCATTCAACCCTTCCATAAATCTCTCCTGCTTAGCGGCATCTGTGGCCACATCATCTGGGGCATAACGATAGAGGGTACTAAACTCATCCACGTACTGAGCTACAGTACAATTTCCTTGGCGCATGTTGCGAAACTCCCGCTTCTTCATGCTCATAGCTCCAGTTGAGACATGGGCTGTACGAAAAGCTTGCTGGAACTGATCCCAAGTGACATTGGCAATAGGAAAGGTGGCTGTGTAATTCTCCCACCATGCTGCGGCTGGTCCAGACAACTGGTGTGCGGCAAATCGCACTTTCTCAGCATCCGAGAAATTTGCGGTGGTCAAATCCCTTCCAATCTTGCGCAGCCAGTCATCAGCAACTATTGGTTCATCAGCAACTATTGGTTCAATGTTGCTAGCAAACACCGTTGGTTGCAACCTTAGGAAACGTGTCAAGTTGTCCACGGGTGGCGGTGGTGGAGGGTTGTTGTTGTTGTTCTGGTTGTTCTGAGTGTTCTGGACAAGAAGTTCATCAAAGTGTTCTGCTGCTGGATCAACTGAGTGAGCTCAGGGGGAAACTCAAATCCGGGCTCATGTCTTGGAGGCATCTGATGGGTGTAGAGGGAAGAGATTAGAATAAAGTTGAGGTCTAAGGGAAAATCACTACCCATTGCACATGAGACAAACACAATCATATCACACCAATCAATTTCAAGCAAGGTCTTACAAGATCTAACTAACATTACAAAAGTGCTCTAAATACTACTTTGTGGGGAGGGGGGGGGAACTACTAGTCATAGGGTGGTCATCTAGAAATATTGATCGGCGGAAGATTCCATGATATCTGCTCCAACTTCATCTTCATAGTCTTCGTCATCACTATCATCGGGGTCTGAATCCGTGTCGTCGATGATGATGTAATCTTCGGAACGAATCTCCTTGGGTTCTTCTTCCTTTTCTTCTCCTCCTGGTGCTGGATCTCCCATGAATACTCCTAGCTTCCTTGTTAAATCATCAATCTTCTCCACTAGTATCAACATCTCCTCCTCGTATCCGTCACCATTAGACTTGAGTTTCTCTTCTAGCTCCAAGTTCCTGGTTAATGTCTTCTTCAAATCTATCATCCCTGCGCACATCTGGTGGTCCGGTCGACGAATGTGATGGTTTAACTCCTGGATGAACGCTGGAATGGACATGTCCTTCCGGGTACGGATCATGTCCCATCGCTCATCTCGGCGTCCGCAAATCTGGTAGATAGTGTCCTTCAGCTCCTGCTTGTAGACTTCTCCGATCCTTCCCATAGTGATGTGGGCGGCCATACTCTTGCCTAGGCTCCAGGTTGGTGCATCAAAAGAAAACTCTATTGGCTCAGTGGATGGTGCGAAGGTTCTCCCGGGAATTTGAACTTGAATGGTCCATCGCTCCTCTTCTGGTAAAGTGGTGGTGTAGGTCCCGGTAAAGCTTGGTATTCCTATGTTCAGGTACCTAGTGACTTCCTTCAAGTGTCGTCCAAACGGCGTGTCTTCATCCGGTTGCGTGAACTTGTTCCTTGGGTCCACCATCCTAAAGAAGTAGAAAATGGAGAGAAGTCAGAAATGAGTAGAGAAGAGTGACCTAGGGTTTATCTTAGTGGTCGTGTCCTACAGTCAATGTGTGCTCTGATACCATCTTGTAGCGACCACGATCCGAATGGACCAAATTCTCTGTATTTCAGTGTCATCCCTGGATCGGTAATGCTGACACACACAATACTTGAAGGATTTATAACAGGGTGGCAATCACACACTTATTACATCGAATGTCTCCAAAGAGAACTTATTACAAAATTCTGTGGCTTAAGGCCATCTAACAAAATAACAGCGGAAGGCTTGGAAGATAAGTGAGTTCATCAACTCCAACGGCATAGCTGAGTGCATGACAAACGACCTAGAACGTCTTACTCCTCGTCTGAAAATTCTGCAACATAATATGTTGCAGCCCGAAACGGGTCAGCATGTGGAATATGCTGGCAAGATAACACAGAAGATGCAAGTAACGAAATAAAGGCTACACTATATGCATATTTGGCTGGTGGAGGCTCTAGGGTTAAAGTTTTTGCGTAAAGCCAATTTTTCCCTACAACAAAGGAATAAATTTTATTTTAACTATCATGGTAGTTGAAAACATCATTGAGAAGGTACCTCCAACTCAATTCCAAATTAAAGTAATCATTAACCCAACAAATTATCTTTAGAGTGATGAGATCAACCAATAATTCAAGTACCAGTTACTCAAGATTGTCCATAACCGGGGACACGGCTAATCATGATCAGTTTGTACACTCTGCAGAGGTTTGTGCACTTTTCCCACAAGACTCGATCTCCTCCGTTGGATTTCTCGCACTGCATGGTGTTTGAGAAACGGATGACCGAGACACAGTCTTTCAGAAGCATTTACTCTTTGCCCCGGGTGGAACCGTACACCTACTTTCCCCTACATCTGCTAGTCCACCACTGAAAGAGCTCACACAACTTACTCATACTATGCCAGAGCCCATAATGGCATTGTCGCTGCACACGGAAGTTTCTAGCATGAATAGTTTTATGATCCCTTTGAGCCTGGGTGGCATTCCATAGGAAAATCACACGGCACCCCGGGATTTCCTAGGACAACATTGGATTCTCCAGGTGCCCTGCAACCAATCCACCCAGATGTGTATTCAAGTAGTCACCTTAAGTTGAACCATTAATTAACATCTCACATCTGTCATTGATTTCACTCAAACCCAAACCACGTCTACGAGCATAGCATGGCAACCTAAGCAAACGTAGAAGTAACTCCCAAGGGTTTGAAAAATAATGCAGGTAATAAGTTCTACCTCAATCTACTTCCCAGTCCCACAAATTAAGAGATCCTACTCATGCAATGTGTGAGGGTTTGATCTAATGCATAAAAACTGGGTAATAAAGGGGTATGATCAAAGTGTTACTTGTCTTGCTGACGAATCGCACAACCTAGAGACTCGTAGTAGCACGCTTCACAGTCCGGGTATTCTATCGCAAGCAAACAATAGCATACATAAGCAATCAAGCAATGATGCACAAACAAAACTCCAAAAGATAAGATCTAACCAGAAAGTTCAACTTAAGAACTTCGGTTTGCAAAAAAAATCAAATCGAAAAAAACAACGAAACTCAACTGCGAAAGAAACGAGATTCGATTACTAATTTGATCTAGGGTCAAATTTTACAGTAGCAAAACTTGGTTCAAGTTGGTTAAACGGAAAGAGGGCGTCGAGACGAAGATCTGGGATTTTGTATCACCTGATTCCGACTCTCGAGCGAAAAGAAAAACGAAAAACAAGATCGGGGCAGAAATCACGATCGGAATAATCGCGGATAAATACCCCGAAAAAGAAAACTGACAAACAGATTAACGAACGAACGTTCGTTAACTGAAACTAAACGACGAATTCGTTCGTTAAAACGAACGAGCGAACGAGCGAACGCTCGCTAAACAGCTAAACCGAAAAAACCGATCTAATCTAAAAAAACGGATCTAGGGTTTCTCGGAAAAAACCGATCGGTTAACAGAAAAGAACTGACGGCGGTGGCGAGAAGACTGCGATGGCGGCTACCTCGACGGGCGGGGCGGCGGCGGGTGGCTCCGGCGGCGGTGGTGAGGCGCGGCGCGGCGGTGGTGGCGGCGACTGGCGGCGGCGGCGGCAGCTTAGGGCAAGGGTCAGGGCGAATGGGCTTGCGGGGCTCTGGGCTGTCGCTTTTAAAGGCCAGGCTAGGAGAGTCCTAGCCGGTTACGGCCGAGAGTCGGTTTCTCTTTTTTTAAACGAATCCTGACATGCGAAAACTAACAAAAGAAATACTAAACTAACTCCAAAAATCGCGAAATAAATTTTCACCATCCTCTAATAATACTTAGGACAAAGTGGACATTTTTCCCGGATCTAAATGCCATTTTAAAAAACGCGTATTTTTCCTATGCAAATAAAATCACAAGTAAATCCGAATTAATACCAAAAGTGATTTTAACAATTTTCCTCCAATATTTCTGTTATTTTGGAGAAGTCATCTTATCTACGCTCATATATTTTATTTAGAAATATTTTTAGGAGAGAAAATAATTAAAACCAACGCTATCCTCGTACCGGTATTCGAGTAAACTCAAATACAAAATGGTAGAATTCCCAACTCTCTCCGTAGGTCCTTGAGTTGCTTAGAATTTTCGAGGATCGCCACGCACAAAAATGAAAAAAATATGCAAATGCAGTATGATCTACGTATAACATTGCAAATTTAAAATTTGGGATGTTCCAAACCTACCCCCCTTAGAATTAATCTCGCCCTCGAGATTCGACTTGGCTAGAGAACAGGTGTGGGTGGTCCTTGCGTAGATCATCTTCTCGTTACCAGGTGGCTTCTTCTTTGGTGTGGTGACTCCACTGAACTAAAACTTGATAACCTTAGTGCGGGTGACTCTGCTCGAAAACTAGAGTACGTTCCGCGCCAGAGTGGTACGGTAACCCAGTTCTTGAAGTCATGTTACTAGACCATGATGAACCTACGAACTATGAGGAAGCGATGATGAGCCCAGATTCCGCAAAATGCCTTGAGGCCATGAAATCTGAGATGGGATCCATGTATGAGAACAAAGTGTGGACTTTGGTTGACTTGCGCGATGATCGACAAGCCATTGAAAATAAATGGATCTTTAAGAGGAAAACTGACGTCAATGGTAACGTTACTGTCTACATAGCTCGACTTGTTGCAAAAGTTTCTCGACAAGTTCAAGGAGTTGACAACGATGAGACTTTCTCACCCGTAGCAATGCTTAAGTCTGTCCGAATCATGTTAGCAATTGCCGCATTTTATGATTATGAAATCTGGCAAATGGATGTCAAAATTGCATTCCTTAATGGATATCTCAAAGAAGAGTTGTATATGATGCAACCAGAAGGTTTTGTCGATCCTAAAGGTGCTAACAAAGTGTGCAAGCTCCAGCGATCCATCTATGGACTGGTGCAAGCATCTCGGAGTTGGAATATATGCTTTGATGAGGTGATCAAAGCATATGGTTTTATACAAACTTTTGGAGAAGTCTATATTTGCAAGAAAGTGAGTGGGAGCTCTGTAGCATTTCTGATATTATATGTGGATGACATGTTTTTGATTGGAAATGATATAGAATTTCTGGATGGCATAAAAGGATACTTGAATAAGAATTTTTCAATGAAGGACCTCGGTGAAGCTGCATATATATTGGGCATCAAGATCTATAGTGATAGATCAAGACGCTTAATTGGACTTTGAGAAAGCACATACCTTGATAAATTTTTGAAGAAGTTAAAAATGGACCAGTCAAAGAAAGGGTTCTTGCCTGTGTTACAAGGTGTGAAATTGATTAAGACTCAATGCCCAACCACTGCAGAAGATAGAGAGAAAATGAAAGTCATTCCCTATGCTTCAGCCATAGGATCTATCATGTACGCAATGTTGTGTACGAGACCTGATGTGTGCCTTGCTATAAGTTTAGCAGGGAGGTACCATAGTAATCTAGGAGTGGATCACTGGACAGCGGTCAAGAACATCCTGAAATACCTGAAAAGGACAAAGGATATGTTTCTCATTTATGGAGGTGACAAAGAGCTCGTCGTTAATGGTTACGTCGATTCAAGCTTTGACACTGATCCAGATGACTCTAAGTCACAAATTGGATATGTATTTTTTTGAACGGTGGAGCTATCAGTTGGTGCAGTTCCAAGCAGAGCGTCGTGGCAGGATCTACGCGTGAAGCGGAGTACATAGCTACTTCAGATGCAGCAAATGAAGTAGTCTGGATGAAGGAGTTCATATCCGATCTAGGTGTAATACCTAGTGCATCGGGTCCAATGAAAATCTTTTGTGACAACACTGGAGCAGCAACCTCGGCGAAGGAATCCAGGTTTCACGAGAGAACCAAGCACATCAAGAGACGCTTCAATTCCATCGACGATCAAGTCAAGGAGGGAGACATAGAAATTTGCAAGATACATACGGATCTGAATGTCGCAGACCCGTTGACTAAGCCTCTTCCACGAGCAAAACATGATCAGCACCATGATTCGATGGGTGTTAGAATCATTACTATGTAATATAGATTATTCACTCTAGTGCAAGTGGGAGACTGAAGCAAATATGCCCTAGAGGCAATAATAAAGTTGTTATTTATATTTACTTATATATCATGATAAATGTCTTTTATTCATGCTAGAATTGTATTAACCGGAAACTTGATACGTGTGAATACATAGACGAAACAGAGTGTCCCTAGTATGCCTCTACTAGACTAGCTCGTTAATGAAAGATGGTTATGTTTCCTAACCATAGACATGAGTTGTCATTTGATTAACGGGATCACATCATTAGGAGAATGATGTGATGGACAAGACCCATCTGTTAGTTTAGCAATATGATCGTTTAGTTTTTCTGCTATTGCTTTCTTCATGACTTATATATGTTCCTATAACTATGAGATTATGCAACTCCCGAATACCAGAGGAACACCTCGTGTGCTATTAAACATCACAACATAACTGGGTGATTATAAAGATGCTCTACAGGTGTCTCCGAAGGTGTTTGTGGTGTTGGCATAGATCGAGAATATGATTCGTCACTCTGAGTATCGGAGAGGTATCTCTGGGCCCTCTCTGTAATACACATCATAATAAGCCTTGCAAGCAAACGACTAATTAGTTAGTTATGAGATGATGTATTACGGAACGAGTAAAGAGACTTGTCGGTGGCGAGATAGAACTAGGTATGATGATACCGACGATCGAATCTCGGGCAAGTAACATACCGATGACAAAGGGAACAACGTATGTTGTTATGCGGTTTGACCGCTAAAGATCTTCGTAGAATATGTGGGAACCAATATGAGCATCCAGGTTACGCTATTGGTTATTGACCGAAGATGAGTCTCGGTCATGTCTACATAGTTCTTGAACCCGTAGGGTCCGCACGCTTAAAGTTCGATGACGATCGATATTATGAGTTTATGTGTTTTTATGCACCAAAGGTAGTTTGGAGTCCCGGATGTGATCACGGACATGACGAGGAGTCTCGAAATGGTCGAGACATAAAGATTGATATATATATATATATATATATATATATATATATATATATATATATATATATATATATATATATATATATATATATATATATATATATATATATAGGGTGGGTCTATTCTCATAACACCCCTTAAGACCTTATTCTCCTAACAAAAAAGCTTATTCTCATAACACCCCCCTCCCATCCCCGCCTCCTTGCGCGCCAGCGCCACTGCGCCCGGCGCCGTCCCCCTCCCATCCCCGCCTCCTTACGCGCCAGCGCCACTGCGCCCGGCGCCGTCCCCCTCCCATCCCCGCCTCCTTGCGCGCGAGCGCCACTGCGCCCGACGCCGTCCCCCTCCCATCCCCGCCTCCTTGCGCGCCAGCGCCACTGCGGCCAGCGCCGTCCCCCTCCCCTCCCAGCCTGCTTGCGCGGCAGCGCCCTGCGGCCGGCGGCGACCCCCACCCCTCCCGGCCTCCTTGCGCGGCAGCGCCCTGCGGCCGGCGGCGACCACCACCCCTCCCCGCCTTCTTCCGCGGTCGGTAGCGCAAAGCGCGTGCGGAGCGGGCAGCGATGCAGTCCCTCGGCGAGGCTTCTTCCGCGACGGCGGTTAGGAAGCGACGCCGCCCCTCACCTTCGCCCCAACACCACCTAGGAGATCCGCCGCGGTTGACCCAGCTGAAGCATCTAGCCTCGGTTATGCATGGCAGGGGGAAGAGAACTGCAAGGATGCCTTCTCCATCGCATTCGACGTGGATGCGAACTGCAATGGTGCCCATCCAACCTTCTCCCGCGACAATGGCAAAAGTTGAAAAAGCCCATGAGTTCCTCCAGCAGAGGTGGACTGCACGCCAACAACAGGCAGAGCTGCATCTGCAGAAGGAGAGAACTGCAGATAATGTAAGAAAATCACATACCCAACCCCCCACATCCAGTTTGAAGTGCCCTTTTTATCACCATGCAGTGCCCTCTTGCGTCGACTGCAGTCCCATGTATGTCCCAGTAAAAAACAAAAAAGATACTTCAAAAAAAAAATGCGCTATGGCTGAAAAATGCAGTCCACCATGACTTACATATGTAGAGCGCCGTGGCTTAAAATTGAAGTGCATTGTTTCTTCATGTTAACTCCAAGTGCCCCTGCTATAGAATGAAAAATTGAAGTGCAATTTCTCCAATTGCATATATAATGATATATAGTACGAAGATGGAGTTCATTTCACTGTTGGCGTGCATAAAAAGCTTTGGCAATACTGTGCAGCAAATTACTATGCCTCCAAACCAGAAGATACCTCGATTGATTCACAACCCAAAGCCCCTGAACTGCATTGGAAGAGAAGAGTGGGAGATGGCTGGATGGATAACACCTGAAATACCTAGGGGTTTCTTTAACACAACAAACAGAACTGCGTACTCGGTGGAGGAAGATGTAGAGGATAAAGATGAAAACAGTGAACCAAACATCATTCGAGATGGAGAAGGCGGTGAAGCAAAAAGCGCGCAAGATGGGGAGGACGACGACGATCTGGTCTTCATGGGGGAGCATGCGCAGAAAGATGATGAGGAGGATGATGATGAAGAGCAAATCATAACAGTTATGCAACCAAGGTACACGCTTGCTTTTGAAACATTTGGCCAGCAGATCAGAACGGATGATATAGCACCTCCACAAGCCAATGTTGAAACCCAGCAAGTTCGACAAGTTCATGAGCAAACGATTTGTCGATGAAGAGACAGTGGAATTCCACCCAGGCCGCCTACTGCGCACCAAAAGAATCGGAAGAAGAATCAAGGAGAGCCACAAGCAACCAAAAAAGTAAAGTTCTCAACACTTCTGCCTCCTCGCGATCCTAAATTACACAGATCTGTTGTCACCCCTCCATGCCCAATAAACATTGGTGAGCTGCAAACACCGTTAGAGAAAAGACAGTACACGCATGTAAGCTTCCTTGCCTAACTAGTGCAGTTCACTTACGCATTCTTTCAACTTGTGCATTCTCATTAACAAAAAAACATTCCATATTGTGTGTGCGGAATGAGAACATGCTCCAAGAACTTGTGCCTGTGAAAGGTATGCAATTCACATCACACGCTGCAGCGCGAGAATTCTACAACACGTATGCGAGGCATGCAGGCTTCGGCACACGCAAAAACGGCGGATACAGAACAAACAGATACACAGTGTGCTCAAAGGAAGGCAGAAGCAAGGATATTGTCACAGATTATGACAGAAAGCGAGAGAAAACATCAAAGAGGATTGACAACCCGGCTATGCTTCTGCACATGCACTCGCATAAGACGGATGATCCGTTACTTGATAAACTAGTGAAGGACATGCAGAGCGACAACCTGACGCACACGCAGATGATGTCAACCCTGTCAAGGATGTCAGGAGGGCTGCACTTTATGGGGTGCACTAGCCATGACTGGGTGAACAGGTACGTTCACTGAACAAAAAACGATATCTCGTCTATTTCATGCAGTTCGCTTGTGCATTTTCTGTGTGTCTCTGATGCTGCAAGTATATTATTATTTCGAACTGCAGGAAGCACCAATTCGCGAGGGAGGAAACAGAAGACGATGTGAAGAAACTCCTGGCTTTCTTTGAGAAAATGCAGCTAATAAACCCGGAGTTCTTCTATGATTACGACAAAGATGTCGATAACCGTGTGCGAAACATATTCTGGGCGAACGCGAGCTGCCGGGGATCGTACGAAGATTTTGGAGATTGTGTCACATTTGACACGACCTACAAGACCAACAAGTTCCACATGCCTCTGGCCATCTTCGTTGGAGTCAACCACCACCTCCAAAGTACAATATTTGTTGTGGCTCTCATCAGAGACGAAACAATACCGACTTTCGAGTGGGTGTTCCGGACGTTCTTGCGTTGCATGAACAACAAGCGGCCAATCTGCATATTTACAGGTATGCTAAAAAAAGAATGGGTTTAAATAACAATGCAGTTCACTGCCAAGTTTTGTAATCTATTTCTTCCATCCAACGAAAAAAATCAGAAAAAAGCAGAAAAAGATATGCAGTTCTCTCAATAACTCACTGCTTGGTTTTTTCAAAAACATGCAGATCAATGCCCCTCCATGGATGCCGTGATAAAAAGTACGCTAATAGGCACGCTGAACAAGTTATGCCGTTGGCATATACTGAAAAAATACAAGGATCACCTGTCCTTACTATACAAAGCATATGAGACATTCAAAGATGAGCTGACCTCCGTTCTCAACCACCCGCTAATGCCATCAGAGTTTGAACGCGCTTGGCATGAGCTCATGGACAAGTATAACCTGCAAAATGATGAAATTATGAAGGCGCTCTGGACAGACCGAAAAGAATGGATATCAGCTTACTACAAGGAGGTGTTCTGTGCACGGATGACGTCGACACAGAGAAGTGAAAGCATGAACCGGATCTTGAAGAGGAACTTTGTCAAGGAAAGATACGACCTACACATCTTTGCATCGCAGGTGGACAGGTGCATCCAGACAAGGAAGGGCGTCGAGCACGCGGAGACCATAGCTAACGAGGTATATAAGCAGAGCAAAGTTTTTAAGCTGGATGAGCAATTAATAAAACACTACTCGCTTTCTTGATTTTTGCTGTGAAAAACAACTACTTAACTGGTTTTATTTGTTTCACAGACGGAAATAAAGACTGCTACTCAGTTTGGTTTCGAGGTTCAGCTCTCCAAGATTTACACCAGGGCGGTCTTTGCTGACTTCAAGCAAACGCACTACCGTAGCACTGCATTCAGATCAGAGCAGTCCACTGACAACCCGACGAAATATTTGGTGCGCCACTACAACCAGCATGATGATTTTGATTGGACAAGACACGAGTTCCAGGTAGTTGCTGATGTCACGAACGGTATCTACAAATGCGAATGCAAGCCGTGGACACACACAGGTCAGTGCGATAGGAAATAAAAAATAAGCACACAAAAAACATAATGAAGTTCACTTACTGCTGGTAGCAAAAAGAGATAAAAAACAAAAAAAACCTTAGTGAAGTTCACTAGAACAGAAAAACCAGGACCTATTTATAATGCAGTTCACAAAAAAATTTGAAATGTTGCATATTTATGTGAAGTTTGCTGACACGAACAACCCAAAAAATTCTTTTGCTGCAGGCCTGTTCTGCGTGCACATCATTTGCATGTTGGATCAGCTACGGGTGGACAAGATACCTGAAGAGTACATATTGAAGAGATACACACAGAACGCGCGCCAAAATGCAACTTTTGACCGCAGAGACTATGAGCAAACTACTCCAGATGGGAGTTCGATGTTCTGCCGTAGGAGACTACTTGCAGAAACAACGAAGGACCTGGCAAATAGGGGTGTCAGATCGGATAGAGGGTACAACAGAGCTTTAGCTGGGATGAGAGAACTCATACAAGAAGTCAACGTAATAAACGAAGAAGAAGAAGCAGAGAAGATCATGGATGCTCGGAGTGAAGAACAAGGAGAGGAGCGCGAACATGCCGCTGATGGTGCAACTCATAATATCGATGACACAATTGTTCCCCCACCTGTTTCAAACACAAAAGGGAGAAACAAAGAGAGCAAACCAGCAAATAAAAAAGCTGCAGCAAAAGAAAAAAGTCCTGAAAAAAATAGCAGGCCTGAGCCAGAACTGGACAACGGAGGAAGACCACTGGTGTGACGCCCCGAGATCGATGCGCCAGGTGTCAGCCAGTTATTCGTCATCGTTGCCATGTCATTTTCTTGCGTGTTGCACTTTGTCATGTCATCATGTGCATTTCATTAGCATGTTTCCAAAACTTGCATTCGTTCGGGCTCCCCAGTTCTCTCCGTTGTCCGTTCTGAGTCCAGACACACTCGCACGCGCCCGCAGCATATCCGAGTATTTATTTTATAAGTGGCCGGAAAATGTTCTCGGAATGGGTTGAAACTTGGCGTGCGGTCTTATTATAGCATAGGTAGACCGCCTGTCAAATTTCGTCGCATTCAGAGTTCGTTTGATAGCCCAACCGATAAACATATAGCGGCACTATAGCCGGATAAACGTCGGACGTTTCGGTGTTTCGAAACTGCCGCTGGGCCTCTCTCTCTCTCTCTCTCTCTCTCTCTCTCTCTCTCTC
>LR738710.1:457091144-457120849 GCA_902687465.1 Secale cereale
GTCCCCCCCCCCCATTGAGACCCCGCGGCGCTGTCCAGGCACCCGCCGGCCTCCCCTGTTTCTGCTCCACGCGGCGGAGGACGCATCCAGCAACCGCACCCGTCGACCCGCAGCGCCAGCGCGCCCGAATCGCATCGCCAGGCTGCGCCTGCGCCAGGCCCAGCTGCACCAGATCCGGCCTCCTCCTCCCAGACTGGGCCGAGCCTAGGGTGAGCAGCCCCTCCAGCCCTCTGCTTTGTTTTGATCCAGCCAGTTTCGGCCTCTTCTGTGTTTTTTCCAGTCCTGCGAATTTAGCTAATTTCTAGAGACAGCAGTTTTACAGTTTAGCCCTCAAACTTCATGCATTTAGTAACTCTCAAACTGTGCATCTTATGTAAAAACTTTATATATGTAAAATGCTTAGAATTTTGTGTAGATTCATAATATGCCACTTTCACCCCTGTTAAAAATGTTTAACTTGCTGTTTTCATTAATTTGTGTAAATAATATGTTAAACTTGTTTAATTCATAACTAAATAACCGTAGCTCGGTTTTTAATAAACTTTATATGTAAATGGGGTGGAAAATGTGTAGAATAACATGGTGCTTTTACTTTTGCTGTTTAATAACTTTTAAAATATGTTTTAGTCAGAACAGTACCAAATTCATAAATATGCACATGAGGAGTTTCCGGAATTGTTGTTGTTATGTCCGGCCTCATTAAAAATGACTAAATAGGTAGTTTGTTTTGCTTCACCTCTTGTCATGTATTGCATCATACCTTGCCATGTATTGCATCATATATAGACTTGTGTAGTTTTCTGTGCTTCCTACCTTGCCATGTAATGCTTCCTGTATAGACTTGTCATGCATCATACCTTGTCATGTATTGCATCATATAGACTTGTGTTGTCTTCTGTGCTTCCTACCTTGCCATGTTGTGCTTCCTGTATAGACTTGTAGTGCATCCTATATAGAACTGTCTTGCATCATACTTGGTTGAGCATATTGTCGTGGCTCGTGTTGTGTGTTTACCGTATTGCTTGCTTCTTCTCGTTAGTGCTTGTTCCGTTCTGATCGTGAGGATTCGTTCGACTTCTCGTGGTTCTTCTTCAAGGCTTCTTCTTTGTCCTCTTCATGGACCCGTTCTTCTTCCTTGCGGGATCTTAGGCAAGATGACCATACCCTTGGATACCTTTACTACCATTGCCATGCTTAGTTGTCTTGATGCTATCGTTACATGTCGCGCTACCCATCTTTTATGTCAGCCTCTCCGTGTTGCCATGAAACCGCTAACCTTTGAAACCTTCCTAGCAAAACCATTGTTTGGCTATGTTACCCGCTTGCTCAGCCCCTCTTATAGCGTTGTTAGTTGCAGGTGAAGATGAAGATCGTTCCATGTGGGAACTTGTTGTTGGAATATCACAATATCTATTATTATTATAAACACACCTATATACTGGGCATGGGTGGAAGGCTTGGCCTTTTGCCCGGTGTTTTGTTCCACTCATGCCACCTTAGGCGCCGATAAACCGGCATTATGTTCCTTGATTTTGTGTTCCTTACACGATGCGTATATGGGGACCCCTTGACACTTCGACGAATAAAACTCCTCCAGCAAGGCCCAACATTGGTTTTAATTTGCCTCATAATAATAACTTAATTAATTAATTAATTTGCATAAGGGGGACGCTCCTTGGAGATTCTTTTCTACATAGCAGGGGGGGCCAGTGCTGATGGTGTTGGTCCCAAACTAGAGCCACTTGCGGTGCCACCCAGTTATCTGGGGTCTTCAGTTGCTGTACGTAGTGCTCATCCGGACGTGGCCTGAGACGAGATGCGCGCGGCTACCATCAGGGTGTCGGCACGCCGGGAGGTCTTGCTGGACTTGTTTTACCATTGTCGAAATGTCTTGTGCACCGGGATGCCGAGCCTGATCGGATTTCCCTAAGATAAGGGGTGATGATATTATATTTATCACTTCAGCTAATCGTGAGAGCTTGTGATGGGCTAAGTTGGGACACCCCTGCAGGGTTATGATTTTTCGAAAGCCGTGCCCGCGGTTATGTGGCAGATTGGAATTTTTTAATGTCCGGTTGTAGAAAACTTGACAGAGGATCCCAAGTAAAACACACAACCGTGTGAGTAACCGTGACTGTCTCTTTTCACTTTGAGAAGAGAACACAGTGGGGTTATGTATGACTCGTAGGTAGTTTAGGATCTTTAGCGATCACTACTAGTTAGCGACCGTTTGCGTAGATGCTCATCTTATTCTTGTACTCGTAAGTTAGCCACCATATTATGCTTAGTCGCTGCTGCAACCTCACCACTTTACCTCTTCCTACCCATAAAGCTTTGCTAGTCTTGATACCCATGGTTATGGGATTGCTGAGTCCTCGTGCTCACAGATACTACAACACCAGATGCAGGTTCAGCCGAGATTGACGCAGGAGATGGGTCAGAACTTCTGGGAGTTCCATGAAGAGCGTGGCCGTATGCTTGTGCCGGTTTCGACGATCAATAGTGGTTTCTACTAGGGGCGATTCGGACCTGTGGCTTTATGTATTTGGTATCTTTCTTTTGGATCTTCACCCGTAGT
This sequence comes from Secale cereale, assembly GCA_902687465.1. Classification (NCBI taxonomy): domain Eukaryota; kingdom Viridiplantae; phylum Streptophyta; class Magnoliopsida; order Poales; family Poaceae; genus Secale; species Secale cereale. The sequence continues at coordinate 457,093,723 of LR738710.1, forward strand.
CGGGTTGTGATGTTAGCTAGATGATGTTTTGCTTATGTAATGTATTGTGTGAAGTGGCGAGTGTAAGCCAACTATCTCCTTTTGCAATTTCATCCCTATTTTTACATGAGTCGTGCAAAGATACCAAACTTGAGATCATTCCAGAATGGGCTTATACCTTTAAGTCATGCCTCGACACGTAGGAGGTATAGTCCCATCCTGGGCATTACAAGTTGGTATCAGAGCCTTCTCCGACCTAGAAGCCCCCACTGATTGATCGAATCGTTGACGGTTGAGTCTAGGCACACACTTGAAAATGTTTTGAGTCCTATATATACATCAGAGAGTAGGATTTCTTTTGCTTCTCATACCTTTTCACTCTGGTGAGGACTCCTGATGATTACTCTTGTCTCTTCTACTCTCAAGAATTCACCAATTTTTTTTAGGATAACGCGAGTATTGTTCGGATTGTTCCGATGTCTTTGTGACGAGAACATTGTTCTTGATGCCTCCTGTCATTTAGGGGTTGTGGCAGTGTCCCGGGGAGTTGAGCTCCGAGGTGTTGTCGTCACAAATATATCGCAGCAGTTCTGGAATACTTAAGATGGCCGACATCGAAAACTCTCCTATGCGGTTAGTGGCAAGATAACCCCGACATCACCCAGTACTGGGGAGGTAGTTCGGGAGTATTGCCATAGCTTGTATAGTAGATGCGTTTCGAAGGTCCGAGGTAAACGGTTTCCGGAAATAACTGGTTATGTGTTGAAGGATGGATACAGCTGGATGTAGGATTAGAGTTGAGTGCACGATGCTTCCCCTATATCCCCAACACCTGATTGCATAACTGGAAACTTTCGGAAATTAATAGGTGGGTTCATCTAGTAGTTCATCGGCATTCTTCCAACGAATGCATGATATGGAGTTCGGGGTTCTACATTTAGTGAAGGGGTTTTATGGGCGTTTGTTCCGATCGGGAGTTGCATCTTAAAGGGTCCTTGGCTATGCTGATCCGGGGATTGCAAAACCCTTTTGTAACATGTTCCATGAGCTTTCAGCACGATTATGTGGAACGAAGCTTCTACCTTGTATTTGTTCAAACTGCTCCTTGTTGTTTTTTCATTTACCTTTGTTCTCCCAAGTGGCTTCTCGACAAGTTGATGTACCTAAGGAATTCATTCGTTCAAGTCTCTGTTCGAACGATATTGTGAAGATTATGCTGCAACATATCTATCCTTTGTTTTTGTTTTGATTCTGGTATTCAAGTTGCTTCGATGTCAAGTGTTGATTCCATACCTTTCCTAATCGGTATTCTCATATTTCTATGGGAGTGCTAGTCCTTCTTAATCATCAAGATGGTCATGTTAAATTCTTTTTCAACCGGTGTCCATTTCATTCATCCCAACTTGTCTTTGTTTAACCCACCCTCCCACCCTTCTTCTCCTCGGAGCCAGATTTCTTAATCAAATACCCAATTACTCATGTGATGTTTCTTCATTCTTTTCCTTCAATGTTCTTATCCGGTGATTTATCGTGGAGATGCTCAAGAGTTTCAAGTTCAACATTCTTAAGTCTAATATTCTTCTCCGATGGACTAAATCCAAGCTTTCGTATTGATCAAATCTATTCCTTTTGTTTCACATGTTTTCCCATGTTGAAATTTCTTATCCAAGGCTCTCTTATTTCTTTACATCTCTCCTATTCTTCTCCGGAGTGTTGAAGATATCTCAGAAGATTCATAATTCCATTCTTAATCCGTTCAAACTATTTTGAGGTTGCTATCTTATTCAAGCCATTTAATTCAACCGGTGCAATATCTCTTAAGGAATCTTTTCAACGGTGATTTCTTTTGAGTGGGCCCTAACCCACAAGTCTTTTTCCAGGATCTTACCCGACTCTTCTAATTATTTCGGAGTTATTCTAAAACTCTTTTCAAAGTGTGACGTATGTATGAATCCCATCAGTCACAGTCCTTCTCCAGGACCGCTTTCAAATTCTTTTTCATCATTGGTTCAACCTTTTAATTCTTCATTACGGAGTGCCTATACAATTCATGGTGGTGTATCTCATCGTCTTCTCAGATTTTGAAGACCCGAAGACGAGTTCCTCTTGAATCCTTATCCGTTCTTCCAAGATTCGTTGTTCTAGCTTCATGCCATCCTCATTATTGTTTCGATTGTGAGGAATTATTTTCATAACCATCCGAAGCATTTCATGAATTCTTTTCTTTGTGATCCTCCGAAGGCCATCATTTCAGAAGATTTCTTTGTTCTCAGTTTTCAACCTTGTCCTCCAAGTATTCTTCTGGTGCATCATTCAAGTATTCTTTATTCTGCTCGTGATCCGTTCGTTCTTTTGTATCTAAGATTACCACATGTATCTTCGTTCATTTTCTAATTCTTCATGGTGGTTTGTTCTCTATCATCACTCGGTTTCGATTTTTTACGGTGGTTCGTTCAACATTCATTTCCCTTTGTCATCATATCAATTAATTCGTTCTTTCTGAAATCCTACTGGTGATTTGTTGAATACTTTCTCAAGTTTGTGCGAGATCTCTCTTTAATTCTTTCCAACGAGAACAAGTAGTATGCCAAATCCTTTGGTTGTCATCAAATTAAATTCATGAAGGATATGCATAACATAATTCTTATTCTTATTTCATCCAAGTGGATTAATCCCTTTGCTTAGAGTTTATTCATGAGGAGTAAATTCTAGGTTTCAAGTTGTTCATCTTGTTCCCCGGTGTTGTAAGCTCTCTCAATTATCTTGTCACAAAGCTTCATCTCATTCATCGCAGGCCGTGAATCTTATTATTTTCATCTTTCATTTCTCATGCTTTCATTACCGGTGTTCTTCATGGCGGTTCATCATGAATTAATTCATGCTCGAAGTGTTCTTCAAGATTCTTGTTGGAGCTCAAGCGTTCTTCATCATGCTTTCCAATTGCAATCCCTTCTACCTTATCTTTTCAGATGGTGTTATGCCATTCTCGACAATTTACTTCATGTCTCATGATTCACAAGTTGTCAGGAATGAGATATTTAAACCCATCATTTTCTTCGTTCAGGAGATCCTTCTAACCCTTCAATTCCTTCGTTGGAGTTATCTTGGGTTGTATTTCACCTAAAGCTTTCCCTAAAGATTGTTGCTATTTATGGTGCTTATAAATGACCCAAGTTCTTGATTTATCCTCCTGGTGAAATAAGATTTTCATCTCTTTGGTGCTCTCAATCCAACCAATTGTTTTCTGCTAGTGGACGGGTGTCACCTCATAATTTTGAGATGTTTTCCATAATCCCACAACAAGCTTATTCTTTTGTTGTTGATTATTTTCAACAACTCCGTTCAACCCTTCTTCGTAAGGATGCTCTTTCAAATTCAATTTTGAGAGAAGTTGTCATATTTTTTCTCCGTTCATTTCTTTCATTGATCTATATTCTATTGTTTCATTCCGGAGGCATTGTGTTATTGCTCTCTTTGACCATCATCTCGTGTTTATCAAGATCATGTTCTTTCCTTGTTTATCTATTTATCCGGAGTGTTGTATTCTCCATTCAAGATCCCTCATCTTATGAAGTTTTGCCTCTCTTTTCAACCGGAGTGCTGTCTGAAATCCTTCTTAACCTTGTGCCATTCTTTTAATTGTTTCGGAGGCAGTGTGTTCTTGATTTCATCAAGTATCTTCCTATCTCCTTAAGTTCATGTTCAATTCCTTCCATTTACAATCGAAATGCTGTCCAAATTCTTTCGTTCTTATTCCTTCTCTAGCTTTATTCAACCGGAGTGGTAAATTCTTCCATGTTTCGTGAGCTCTTGTTTAATGTCATTCAACCTACAAGGTTCTCATAATGTTCCGTGTTCCTATTTCCTAACGGAGTGTTTCCAAGCTCTTTCATCTATTTTGTATTCTTCTTTCAATTTGGCGAACCTCTCAGGTTGTGGTTTCACTCGTTTGTCCAAGAAGCAACTTTGTTTTACCTCTTCCTTTTCCGTTTTATCCGGTGCCATCTCCAGGATCTCAGGTCGAGATCCTCTGTTAGTGTGGGAGAGTTGTGACGCCCCAAGACCGATGCGCCAGGTGTCAGCCAGTTATTCGTCATCGTTGCCATGTCATTTGCTTGCGTGTTGCACTTTGTCATGTCATCATGTGCATTTCATTAGCATGTTTCCAAAACTTGCATTCGTTCGGGCTCCCCAGTTCTCTCCGTTGTCCGTTCTGAGTCCAGACACACTCGCACGTGCCCGCAGCACATCCGAGTATTTATTTTATAAGTGGCCGGAAAATGTTCTCGGAATGGGTTGAAACTTGGCGTGTGGTCTTATTATAGCATAGGTAGACCGCCTGTCAAATTTCGTCGCATTCAGAGTTCGTTTGATAGCCCAACCGATAAACATATAGCGGCACTATAGCCGGATAAACGTAGGACGTTTCGGAGTTTCGAAACTGCCGCTGGGCCTCTCTCTCTCTCTCTCTCTCTCTCTCTCTCTCTCTCTCTCTCTCTCTCTCTCTCTTCTCTCGTCTCCGCCCGATGCATTCTACACAGCCAAGTTTTACCCCCTCGACTGCACGCCCGAAACTGCCCCGAACCCAACCCGGGATGTTGTGACCGATGGGTCCGAATCATCCCCAAACAACCCTAAAACATCACTGTTTTCTTATTTGGACTCTCTAACCTTTCTATCTTGACCGTCCAATTTTGATCCGAAGGACCGAATACCCCTACCTAAATCCAATGTTATAAATAGGAGTCCAAACCCAAGTTTCGAGGAGTTATGTCACATCCATCCCTTGTCCGCCGCCGCCACCATCTCCCTCAGGATCTTCCCCGATCCAAATCCACTCGCTGCTCCTCATTTTCCATCTCCCACCAACCAGTGCGCTCGTAGCCGTCCTCCAATCCCCCTCCATCGATTCGAGCCAGCAGCCGCGCCGGCCGTTCTTTGCCAGGGAGCTCGCCTCCACCCGCAGTAGCAGCTGAACGGAGCCTCCCAGGATCCTCCACCCGCAGCTCTCCCGTCGACCCGCAGCTCCTTCCCGCTTGCTCCTCCCTCCATGGCGCCGTCGCCACCGGCGACCGAACCAGCAACAGCTGCAGCAAGCCCGACGAGCCCTCGCTCCGTTCCTCTCCCTTCTCCTCCGTTGTTTCCTTTCGTTTCTCCTTCCCGTGCTTACCTCGCTCTCCCGTCGTCGTCTGCCTGCAGGGAACGAGGAGCTCCGCCCCGAAGCCATGGATGGTGCTCTCTGCAGCACGCCGTCGTCGCCAAGTATATGCGCCGCTGCGCCCGGAGATTGGCCGATCACCCAGGCCTCTTGTACCTCCTCCGCTCCGGTTCCCCCCCCCTGTTGAGTCCCCGCGGCGCTGTCCAGGCACCCGCTGGCCTCCCCTGTTTCTGCTCCGCGCGGCGGAGAACGCATCCAACAACCGCACCCGTCGACCCGCAGCGCCAGCGCGCCCGAACCGCATCGCCAGGCTGCGCCAGCGCCAGGCCCAGCTGCGCCAGATCCGACCTCCTCCTCCCAGACTGGGCCGAGCCCAGGGGTGAGCAGCCCCTCCAGCCCTCTGCTTTGTTTTGGGCCAGCCAGTTTCGGCCTCTTCTGTGTTTTTTCCAGTCCTGCGAATTTAGCTAATTTCTAGAGACAGCAGTTTTACAGTTTAGCCCTCAAACTTCATGCATTTAGTAACTCTCAAACTGTGCATCTTATGTAAAAATTTATATATGTAAAATGCTTAGAATTTTGTGTAGATTCATAATATGCCACTTTCACCCCTGTTAAAAATGTTTAACTTGCTGTTTTCATTAATTTGTGTAAATAATATGTTAAACTTGTTTAATTCATAACTAAATAACCGTAGCTCGGTTTTTAATAAACTTTATATGTAAATGGGGTGGAAAATGTGTAGAATAACATGGTGCTTTTACTTTTGCTCTTTAATAACTTTTAAAATATGTTTTAGGCAGAACAGTACCAAATTCATAAATATGCACATGAGGAGTTTTCAGAATTGTTGTTGTTATGTCCGGCCTCATTAAAAATGACTAAATAGGTAGTTTGTTTTGTTTCACCTCTTGTCATGTATTGCATCATACCTTGCCATGTATTGCATCATATATAGACTTGTGTAGTTTCCTGTGCTTCCTACCTTGCCATGTATTGCTTCCTGTATAGACTTGTCATGCATCATACCTTGTCATGTATTGCATCATATAGACTTGTGTTGTCTTCTGTGCTTCCTACCTTGCCATGTTGTGCTTCCTGTATAGACTTGTAGTGCATCCTATATAGAACTGTCTTGCATCATACTTGGTTGAGCATATTGTCGTGTCTCGTGTTGTGTATTTACCGTATTGCTTGCTTCTTCTCGTTAGTGCTTGTTCCGTTCTGATCGTGAGGATTCGTTCGACTTCTCGTGGTTCTTCTTCAAGGCTTATTCTTTGTCCTCTTCATGGACCCGTTCTTCTTCCTTGCGGGATCTCAGGCAAGATGACCATACCCTTGGATACCTTTACTACCATTGCCATGCTTAGTTGTCTTGATGCTATCGTTACATGTCGCGCTACCCATCTTTTATGTCAGCCTCTCCTTGTTGCCATGAAACTCCTAACCTTTGAAACCTTCCTAGCAAAACCATTGTTTGGCTATGTTACCCGCTTGCTCAGCCCCTCTTATAGCGTTGTTAGTTGCAGGTGAAGATGAAGATCGTTCCAGGTGGGAACTTGTTGTTGGAATATCACAATATCTATTATTATTATAAACACACCTATATACTGGGCATGGGTGGAAGGCTTGGCCTTTTGCTCGGTGTTTTGTTCCACTCATGCCACCTTAGGCGCCGATAAACCGGCATTATGTTCCTTGATTTTGCGTTCCTTACACGATGGGTATATGGGGACCCCTTGACACTTCGACTTTGAATAAAACTCCTCCAGCAAGGCCCAACATTGGTTTTAATTTGCCTAATAATAATAACTTAATTAATTAATTAATTTGCATAAGGGGGACGCTCCTTGGAAATTCTTTTCTACATAGCAGGGGGGCCAGTGCTGATGGTGTTGGTCCCAAACTAGAGCCACTTGCGGTGCCACCCAGTTATCTGGGGTCTTTGGTTGCTGTACGTAGTGCTCATCCGGATGTGGCCTGAGACGAGATGCGCGCAGCTACCATCAGGGTGTCGGCACGCCGGGAGGTCTTGCTGGACTTGTTTTACCATTGTCGAAATGTCTTGTGCACCGGGATGCCGAGCCTGATCGGATTTCCCTAAGATAAGGGGTGATGATATTATATTTATCACTTCAGCTAATCGTGAGAGCTTGTGATGGGCTAAGTTGGGACACCCCTGCAGGGTTATGATCTTTTGAAAGCCATGCCCGCGGTTATGTGGCAGATTGGAATTTGTTAATGTCCGGTTGTAGAAAACTTGACAGAGGATCCGAAGTAAAACACACAACCGTGTGAGTAACCGTGACTGTCTCTTTTCACTTTGAGAAGAGAACACGGTGGGGTTATGTATGACTCGTAGGTAGTTTAGGATCTTTAGCGATCACTACTATTTGGCGACCGTTTGCGTAGATGCTCATCTTATTCTTGTACTCGTAAGTTAGCCACCATATTATGCTTAGTCGCTGCTGCAACCTCACCACTTTACCTCTTCCTACCCATAAAGCTTTGCTAGTCTTGATACCCATGGTTATGGGATTGCTGAGTCCTCGTGACTCACAGATACTACAACACCAGATGCAGGTTCAGCCGAGATTGACGCAGGAGATGGGTCAGAACTTCTGGGAGTTCCATGAAGAGCGTGGTCGTATGCTTGTGCCGGTTTCGACGATCCGTAGTGGTTTTTACTAGGGGCGATTCGGACCTGTGGCTTTATGTATTTGGTATCTTTCTTTTGGATCTTCACCCGTGCTCGGGTTGTGATGTTAGCTGGATGATGTTTTGCTTATGTAATGTATTGTGTGAAGTGGGGAGTGTAAGCCAACTATCTCCTTTTGCAATTTCATCCCTATTTTTACATGAGTCGTGCAAAGATACCAAACTTGAGATCATTCCAGAATGGGCTTATACCTTTAAGTCGTGCCTCGACACGTAGGAGGTATAGTCCCATCCTGGGCATTAGAACTGGGGGTAAGGATGTGCAAATCATGCAATAAGATTGCGGGACACAACTCAAGAACATGTAAGGAGCGGCTGAAAAAAATCCAGGCTGAAAATGCCGCCACAGATCACCAAGTAGACCAACAAGATGATATGACAAAGAGAAGACTATGTAGCGTCTGCAACAAGAGAGAGAAGCATAACGCGAGAACTTGTCCAAATAGAACAGAAGAAAAAGATGAAGAAGATGACGAAGAAGATGCTGACAGAGCAGAGAACGAGGAAGAGAGCGAAGCTGATGTATCTGAAGAGGAAGATGAGGAAGCAGATGAGGAAGATGAGGAGGAAGAAGAAGAAGATGAAGACATCGAAGAACCATCATAAAAAACGAGGGGGAGAGGCAGAATGCAGTATCCAGCGCGTAGGCAAGCATCACAGTCGCACGGTCGCGTTACGAGGGGTAATGCGAACAACAAGAGCATAACAGAAGCAGCAACAACCATTGAAACAAATGCAGTGCACAATTTGAGAAGAAGCAACAGGAAAAGGACATAGATCAACACATATACATTTTTTCCTTTTAAAATATATTAACTTCATCCTTTATATATATCGTATCATATATAAGATATAGCTTGTGTTCAGTGGACTGCAAAAAAAGAATTCAACATGTAATATTGAAGTTCAAAATGAATAGATATAACATATGCCATATATACTTTGTGATCAATGTGCTGCGGGGGGTATGCTTGATAAAATGCAGTTCTCTTCTATATGAAAGAAATAAGATGAGAATGTCATTCTCAGAATGCGGTTCTCTTCTATATGAAAACCCTGAGATCAGAATGTCATTTTGAGAATGCAGTTCTCTTCGTCGTATAGAATCTGAGATGACAGTGAATCAATATAGAATGCAGTTAGAAAGAAAAATCGATAGAGTGAGACTAGGCTTCACGTACAGTGCAGTGCGTGTGTGGTGCGTTTAAAGCTTACAGTGCAGTCCGCTTCGAGTATACAGTGCAGTGCGCTTAGTGCGAAAATGTAAAAATTGAGCTCTCGCTTAGAAGACACGGTTGATTTTCTGTCTTCTAATACAATTTTTCCAAAATTTTGAACCTCGACGACAAACACCTTGAATTCCTCTTTGTTGTCCAATGTGATAAGGTGAGATGCGGTGCCGATGCGTATATTTAAAAAAACTTGGCTGCTACTCATATGAGTGAATGCACTGCGCTGAGAACATGTTACAATAAACAAGGAGGAATTGGCTGAAAGCTCCATTATGTACATATTTGACATTGTCGCTGTCTGCCACAAAAAGAAAAACACAAAACTAACTAGACCGGAATATACAAAAGCATACAACATGGTGTGAAAAGTTTTGCAAATCGAGAACTACACACAGCGACCATACATATTGTTTACAGAAAGTTTTGGAGCACACACGAAAAGACATCAACACACATAAAAAAGATCTGCTATCATTTATGCCTCATCCTGCTCCCGCGAATCCAGTTTTGGAGAAAAGCCAAGAGAAATGTAGAGATTTCTTAGATCCTCCGGGAACTCGGTCACTACGACCATGTTTTCAGGGTGGAACAAGATCTGGAACAAGAACTCAGCCTTCCATTCCTCAATAGCAGCTTCCTGCGATGAAGCAAACAAAATAAACAAATATACAAGATCATCTACAAAAAAGAACTGACAAAAATAATCAAAGAATGAGGGATTATTATTGGGTTAAAAAATATACTTACATTACGCTTTGCGAATTTCACAACAAAGCTTTTGCCATCTTAAAACTGAGCCATCTTTAGAACAAAGAAGCCGCACTCGTTGGGGCCCTGCTTAGGGGCGCCCAAAAAGCTAGCTTTCTTTGAAACATCAACCCAGTCTACCGACTCCTTTCTCAAGTACTCCTTTTCTCCGTAAACCTTCTTCAACAATTCAGTCATCCTGATCATCTGGTGAAAATAAAAAAATAAAAAAACACATCACAACAATATTGTTCGATACGCGCATGCATGAAAACAAGAAGAAGGTGAAAAAGGAAAAAAATTACCATTTCAGTGCGGTCGCTGTGGTATTCAGACTTATGCCACCTCGTTGATTGATCAATTGGTCCGCTGTACCTCCTAGTGTCATGAATATCAAGGGTCTCGCAGTGCCTATTCATCGTGTATAGCGAGTAATGCTGGTCTTTCAATCGTGGTAACAGAATCTGATTTTGTTTCATCAAAATTGTTATGGGTTTGATGAGTGAAAAAGGATTACTGGAAAAAATTGGGAGAGAAAATAAGTACATAAGGTTGAACAAGCAAATCTGATAACTTACTAATTTGCAATCAAGAAGGTTCTCGTCATCACGAACAAAAACTTTGAACTGCTTTGCTGCATCGTCAATGTTAAACTTGCCGTGGACAAAAGGCAACACAACGTTTCCATCTTCATCTCTATCCGCGTGATCATTCATTTGAAGCACATACTGCGTGTGGGTAATTCACAAAAGAACGTTAATGCAGTTCCCCTCAAAGTTCACTCTGACGCTTAATGAAAAAACAGATCACGCTTCTCTAACAGTATGCAGTTCACAATTCTCCCCCCAATTTGTTTCATTTAAGATACATGGGTTAAACACAATAATTGTATGCAGTTCAGTACATTGCTAAAACAAATTATTAGACACTATTAACTGCAGTTCACTCCAGCAGAAAAAAAGAAAAAAAGGGAAAAAGAGAAATACCGTGATAAACAAAGGGGACAGGAGAACGCGTTCGCCAGATCGATAAACCACATTCATATGCTCGTCATTCTTCCAGTACCTGATGATATGATCCATCAATTCCGAGTCCATGAAACCACCTCTGGTGAAAGTTAAGAATATGTAGTCCACATTCACAGTGTAGACTTCGACAGGATTCCTGTGCATGAAAAGCGCGCACCTGAACACAAAACAAACGGCGAGGGTGGGGGGATTAGGAACACAAAAGGAAAAACACACAAAACATTACACACATTAAGAATCAAAAAAGCGAAAAAACTAACGAAAAAAGAACTGACTCTCTATATTTCTGCCTGAATGGTGTGCTCGTGATGAGTTGCAAGATTTTCCTCATCTCCGCAAGATAGCTGAAACTCGCAGGCTTCAACTTCTGTACCGGAGATCTAAACTTTGATGGCTTCTGCACAGGCCTCTTATTTGATAGAACTAGTGCCTCGCTGTCAGTTGGGCATTCCACAGCTGCGCTCCTGGTCCTCCTAGGCACTGGTGGTGGCCTCTCAAAATCATAATCACTATTTTTAGCATTCGGAGGGCTGACTGCTATCTTCCCACGCTTGACCTTGACAGGAGATTTCTCAAGAGCTTTTTCATTCGAAGTGTCGGCGCCACTCCTCAACCTCTTACACACCAGTTCTTTTACAAGCTTAATGGGGGGTTCATCAAGGACAATATTCTGAATCGTTGGAGTGTGAACCTGAGTTTCAAACAAGGAAATACCACCTTGGTCTGCGCCTTCGTCAAAGCCTGCACAAAAAATGGATAATGAGCAAAATGAAAAGAATCATCAAGTTCACTAACGAAAGTCATTTTAACATGCGAATGGGGTTCTACTAAAAGCTTAACAAAAGTAGTGGACCTCCCCTTTCTGTATCAATGAAGTTCACTTAATAAAAGGGTGTGTGACTGAAAAAAATTAATAACCTTCTTTAAAAATTAAAAGTGATGTCAGGTCCAGACAGCAATGCGACGAGGTCAACCAACTATATAGCATCGCCTTCCTGATGTAGCCAATGTGCTCCTTCCCAAACTTGGCAATCGTTTCACCATCCCAGGTCTGCATGAATTGGAACATGTAAAATCCACAATCATGCCTGCAAGAAAACCAAGATAAACACATTACTAATGCAGTTCACTCAATAATGAAGTGCTCCTGATGTTAGTAAAACAATGCAGCTCCATACACATAAAAAACCGAGGGAGAACAACTAATAACACATTAGTAATGCAGTTCCCTCAAGGGAAAGGTGCTTCTAATTTAGTAAAAACAATGCAGCTCACTTACACAAAAAAACTGAAGGAGGAAAAAGAAAAGGGGAACAAGTACAAACCCGTTTCCCTGTTGCGGGACATTAACATGAGTCAGCGTGAAGCCGTCAAGGGTGGGAGGGTTCAACGGCTCATCGCAGCTTGCGCTGCCATCTTTCCAAACTTTTTTGATGTTCCTGACCATTTTCCTGAAGACAAGATTTGCAGGAGCGCTGTCGGCGTCGTTCAATAAGTCGAGAAACTCAAAATGCTTCTCTCGCAGGTTCAAAGTGACTAAGAAGTAGTGGCCTATCGTGTCCTTCATTGTTGCGGGAGGAGGATCAAATGTTGCAAACATAATCTGAAATAAAAAAGAATAAAACAAACCAGATGAGAAAATAGAAAAACAGAAAAATTATTTTCAAGATGACGAAAATGGTCAAAATGCGTTACCAAGTTTTTCTTGTCCACACGTTCCTCTGCGCTTGAAGAAAACATCTTTTTCAAAGCCCTATTTGTGGCACCGCCGTTCCAAATGGAATTCTGCCAAAAAGACAAAACCAGAGAGTTAATGAACATGCTTATAGCACAATAAAAATGGATGAGGGATAAATATAAATTAATGAAAATGCTTACACATAGGTTGTACGGGACAATCATCGTTTGAGATCCTTTGAACCTCTGAGCTAACATAGGGACGCCAATATTTGCGAGGCGCGTGCTCAGCGTTCCATACGACCAAAAAGACTCGCCAACATGACCGATAGTAATATCACCAAACTCTCCCTTGAATGCAACTAGATGCCTTCAGACAAGAAGAAAAAAGCCCAGCAAAAAGTGATAAGATGGGTGTCCCTGAAAAAATAACATATTAAATAACCGGGGTATAAGACAAAAAATGTCATACTTCTTCTTATTATCCCTCCTAGCCCTCGTAACAGCGTCATATAACTCATTGTATCTTCTCATAAGAGCTGGATCAATGCTCGAAGGAGTAACAACAAGTAATTCCTCATCTGCATACAGAGTGGGGACGATATCAGAGGATAAAACAACATGGTCCATTTCGCCCCGGGAAAGAACAAAAATAATGCAGTTTGCTTACCTTCGGTTTCAGAATACACTTCCTGCGGCTGCTCAGATACATCTTCGCTGAGCGTCAAGTGATACAGCCCGGTAATATCATCGTCAAGCGATGCTTGATTGCTCATGTCCTGAGAGAGTCTTGGCTGTTCCTCTTCAGAACCAATCGAAACTGTCTCAGCTGGGACTTTGGTTGTCTCGGCTGGGAAAGCCAGATTGCCAACAGATTGCTCGGGAGCGCGAGGGACGACACAGAATTTCTCAGGCACCTCATCGCCAAGCAACAAAACAATAGGCCCAACAACACCATCAATGCCAGCGGATGTCCCCGCAGCGTAAAATCCGACTCTAGGAGTTTCTTCTCTCTCTTCTGCAATTTCAACTGTAACACGAGGAGCTCCTTCTCTCTCTTCATGCTTATCACCATCCACGATATCCTCCCTTCCTTCTCTCTCTTGTGCCTTATCAGCCTCAACAGAACACTCCCCTCCTTCTCTACCTTCTGCCTTATGAACCTCCGCATTAGGCTCCTCCCCTCCTCTCCCTTCCACATTATCATCCTCCATGATGCGCTCCGCTTGGATTTCAACATTTAATCCGCAGTTCTGATGAGTTAAAAAATAAAACACATTACACAAAAAGAGAGAATGCAGTTCACTAATAAAACGGACCATGAACCTCGCATGAAAAATAAAATAAAACACAAAATGCAAATTCTCTATACTCATCAGAGAAGCGTCGCCTTCCATCTCTTTTGACTTGTCAGCCTCGTCGTCCTTGCCAGCGTCACCCTCTGCCTCCTTCCCATGTATTTCCACGTTTGATTGGCCATCCTAAAAAACAAAAAACAAAAATAAAACTATTATCCAAAATGCAGTTCTACAACAAAAGCCAACAGCAGATCATGTAGTTCACTGCTAAAAAATGATGCTTCGTCTCTAAACAAAAACTGCAGTGCACTACCACTACTGGTGCACACTACAAAAAAGTTAAAAACTGCAATTCGCTGCCACTGCTGGTGCAAAAATATGATTGTTTGTTTTGCACACTACAAAAAATTAAACAATGAAGTCCCCTGTAAAAAAATAGGAAGAAATCAAACCTTGTCGATGACGCCTTCGTCAAGAGGATTGTCTTTGGCAGCTTCGTCAACAGGGGACAATGGCCTATCAAACAAATAATCAGAATCAACACCGTAGTGGTCCTGGTGGTCATCATCACGGCAAGCGTTAGCATTAGAAGATTCTCCTCCACACTGCGAAAAGAACAAAAGGATGCGAAAACAAATAGTCAATGCCACAACACACAGAAAAAATCGATAACAAAAATGGGTAAAAAAAACTGTACACATATGAAAAAAGACATACATCCATAGCTGCGCGGTCAGGCAAAGAAGGTCTAACAACATCTTCACGCCTGTTCATTTCCTTCACAATTGCCTTAGCTTCCTGCTCATACCTAGCACACTTGTCGTCCTGAGACTGCTTAAATTGAACGAATGAAGATGTGATATTCGTAACTATCTTCTTAAGGAATTCAAGCTACCCACGGTCAAAGTTATGAGCGGCCTCGATTTTTGCTTCAGAAGGGCCTTTTTCTTCAGGAAACAATCCAGTAATATTCCTCATCCTGGAACCGGATGTTGGGAAATCAGAAGTTAAATTGATGACCCTATCGAGAAGCTCATCGACCTAAACAAATTTATTGCGATTAGCAGAAGCCTCGCCAGAAAAAACTCCAGCAGCCGCCCTAGCAAAACCACGACCCCGTCGAATTGGAGCCGCCCTAGCAAGAGGCTCACAAAACATTTCAGGCGCTTCGGCAACTGCAGTCCGCTTGTACACAATGTCCCCTTCCGCCTTCCACTGAACAAATTAACAAAAAAAAGATGCAGTTCACAAAAAAAGTACATAAGAGGTTCACATTTAGCATGGCGAAAAAAAGGAATAAAACAAACACAAAGGCTGGCTATGCACTGACCGGTGCCAAACTTGTAAGTGTCCAGGTGTATCTTTCCCCTGACAATAATGTCGGCGTTGTGAATCTTCTTCAACTGCACATGGGACAGTATTGCAGCGCGTGGCGTGCGTGTATGCATAACCGATACAGTGCGAAGATTCAACGAATCGAGGTACATGAACAGGGGCACGATGGTGCAACCCTCAACGCAGTTCTGCTTGCGCCCTTCAGAATTCCACTTGTACACAGCGGCCCGCAGCTCGTCGACACCAAGGTGAGAAAAGTCCATGCTAGCCATAGATGCAAAATCCAAGTTTTCAACCATAGCAGCTACCATGGACAACAGAGTTGCAGGGCTGGGACAAAGCAAGCTCTAGAAAACAATGAGAAAAAAAACCTTCACGGTCTTATTAACCTTCGCACGGTCCGCAGCCAGCGTGCAAAGTAGAATAAGTAGGTCCTTCACATCTATGCTACGAGAACGGTTAAACCAAGTTCATCCTTCAGATTAGCCAGCGAATCATCATGGCCGCTGGCAGCAGGCCTGGGAGCAGTGTGAGAACCCATAGGGAAATCAAAAATGTGATGGACAGCCCCACGATTGATTTCCAGAACCTTGTTTTACCCGCAGTCCAATCTCGTCGTATCAGGGTCGATGTTTCCCATCAGCTTGCACATGAGAAGACGAGAAACATTCTTCTGTACTTTCAGGTCGAAGACAATGCCAAAACCTGCTTGCCGCACCAAAGTTCTGTGCGGCTCACCCAACAAGGCAACAACTTTGCATACGTTTGGAATGGACAGCCGAACAGTCTTGTTAAAATGCCATTCATGCGCAACATCATCTTCAGACCTCTTCCTCTTGGTACTCTTAGCAGTCTACAAAAAAAAGAATAAAAAATGCAGTTCACATCAGCAAACTCATGCGAAACAACTTAAAAACAGAAGAATAAATAAATAAACAGCGTATACCTTCCTAACATCAACATCCTCCTCATCAGAATCACTGTCCAGCGCTTCTCCAGCTGCATTTTCCCGTGCCAGCTTAGATGGACGCTCAAAATCAACACCCGAGTGATCATCCGCGCGTCTTCGCTTTCCTTGAATCCCATGCACATCAACCTCAGCATAATTAGGCCTCTTTGAGTAATCAACACGCGGGCTCTGCCGTGGAGAACTTAAACCTTGCTCTACAACAGTGTTGAGTTTTCTCTTCACATGATTCTTTGCAGGGGCAAACTTATAAGACTTCTTTGAATCTGCAATCCTCCTTCCTATCTCCTTATCCTCATCAAACTTTACTTGCTTCGCCTTATGAGACTTCACGAAAGTATTACCGAGCGCAATCGCTTTCTGCCTTTTCCTCTTAAGATCAGCTGCAATCTGATCAGGGACCATCCAATCCTGTGTAACTGGTTCTGTGCCATCAACAGATTGCGCCTGGGTTTCACTCATTTCAGGTAGAATGCTGCCCTGATCAGATGTCCTGCCACCGACAACATCGGCTGTGAAATAACGTGTAATCAAATACTTAACACCACCACCCCCGGACCCACCAGGACATAAAACTGTGGGTAAGAAAAACATAAGAAAAATATGTCTGTGAGGGGGAGACCTAAACTTAATGCAACTCATATCAACTTGGCAACACAATGTAGAAATGCAGTGCTCTTTTCAGCAGTTTATGTTTAACAATTAAAAATTTAACAGAAAACTTAATGCAGTTCATGTCACTTGAATATCAATTTGCCGCGTGTCTGAAAATGGACCTTGGTAAAGGGATATATGATGCAGTGCACTAATTCGTTCTGTAACCAATTGACCACATATAAAATGAAGTGCGCTTAGATATACAAAACAAAACAAATTCATGCAGTTCTGTGAGAGGGAAAAACTAAATCTTAATGCAGCTCATATCAATTTGGCAACCGCATTGTGGATAGACAAAAAAATACAAAGCAATGTACAAATGCAGTGCTCTTTTAGCAGTTTATGTTTAACAATTAAACATAACAAGTAACTTAATGTCATTCCAAAAAAATAAAAACAATTAACTTGAGGCAGTTCATATCAGTTTGCCACATGTTTGAAAAAATGGGCCTCGGTAAGGGAATCTATGATGCAGTGCACTATTTCGTTCAACAAAAAGCAATTGACCGTGTATAAAAATGCAGTTCACTTTGATGTAGTACCAGATGGGGGAGCCATGCTAACTGGTGATGCATCAATTGGGGAGGAAGAAGCCATGTTGTGTCTGCAATCAGAAAGGTATAATAATTAAACCCTAGACAGCAACCCAAAAACAGGCAGAGAAAAACTTTCAATCCATAGGGCGTTGCAATTTCAAGCATACAAAAACAAAGTTAAGAAGAGGATGCTGGCTCCAAAAATAACCCTAGCACAAGATCTGGAACGGACCATGGCGATTTGGGGCTCACCGTGAGATGATGTGACGGACGGAGGAGGCGCCTGCGGACGGCGATGGCGGAGGAGGCGCCCCTACGGACGGCGGCAGCTGCGGGCGTCGTCGCTGTCCACCATGAGAGCGCCCCTACGGACGGCGGTGACTGCGGGCATCATCGCTCTCCAGCACGAGAGCACGAGGGCAGGGGATTTTTGTGCGGGGGAGAGGAATGAGAAGCGGACTAGAAGAAACATAGAAGAAAAGAGAGGCTTAATGAATAAAAGGCCCACAGGTCATAGACAAAAATAAAAAACGGCCCGGTTATAACACGATGTAGTTCGGTTACAAAAAATGGCTCGATTTCAAAATGATGCAGTTCGGTTACAAAAAACAAATCGGTCTGCCTTCCCGAAATATACGCGCCCACGATAGCCCGAAGCGCCGCGCGCCCACTCCTCTATCCGGCCGGTTGGAAGACGCGTGAAGGCTACGATCATCACGAACACACGATCGCCATGCCGGTTGGAGGACGAGATCGTGCGCTCGGCAGAAGTTGCTGCCGCTCCCCTTTAAATTCTGCTCTCCATCAACCTGATCATTCGCAGAAACACACAACACTGCGCTTCCTCCTCCTGTTCCTCCTCTTTCCAGCCATGCCGTTCACCAAGATCTACGACGATGTCCTGACGGACGGAAAGACCAAGCTCAAGGTGGTCTACACCAACGACGTGGACGCCGTGGCGACGTACGTCGAAAAGTACAAGGAAGTTCTCCGGGGGCGCCGCGAGAAGATCGTCGGCATCGACCTCGAGTACACACCCGACAAGAGGGAAGCGGCTGTGATTCAGCTCTCCATCGGCAAATATCACCCAGTGCTGCTTTTCCAAGTATGCGCTACAATGGGCGATAGATGCATCACCTTCGACAGGTTCCTCGGCGACCCAAGGTAAGCCATTCTTTCTGCTGAGTAAAATATAGTTGTAGGCCGATGGGTCTCTCCTTGTCATATGTGTGTAGTTCTATATATCGTCTGTATGCAGTTCCCAAAAGAATAACTTGTGGTTCACTTCCCTTAGGTACGAGTTCGCTGGTTTCTGCATCGACCAGGA
The DNA here is from genome assembly GCA_902687465.1 of Secale cereale. Classification (NCBI taxonomy): domain Eukaryota; kingdom Viridiplantae; phylum Streptophyta; class Magnoliopsida; order Poales; family Poaceae; genus Secale; species Secale cereale. Next base: position 457,112,379 of record LR738710.1, read on the forward strand.
CAAGGAGAAGCTTTCACGCTGCAACCTCCACATCCCCAACTTCGTCGACATTCAGGCGAACTGGAGGGTGCCTGAAGGAACGAAGACACTGGACTCACTTGGTGATGTATCTGCTGCCATCATCGACGACGAATACGCAGACATGAAGAAAAAGATGACAGACAAATACCACCGCTAGTGGACTTCGATTCTCAGCATGAGGCATGTTGAGTATGCTGCCAAGGACGCCTACACTGCGTTCGAGATATGGAACCGCATCACCACAGTGCAGAAAGGCCTCACCCGCACTATAAAAGAGAAGACAAGGAAGCGCCCGAGGTCATCCTGGAGGGTGGCGGGGAAGGGGGGAACAACTTCCACCTCCACCTCCCACGGGTGGAACTGGTGAAGCAGGCCAGATGCTGATAGCCAAGGATTCCTGTCACAATTGCTCAATTTGTTTCCTTCTGCTTATGTAGATTAGTTTGCTTTCGTTGTAATTTGCTTTGGCACAATGTTTGCTTATGTTGCATTAGTTTGCTTGATGATGTACTTTGTTTATTATGAGCACAGAACCTTGGTTTGTATCTATCAACAATTTGCAGTTCTCAGTGGGTTGTTTTCAGTATTTATATTGCTTCAACTCCTGCTGCAGCTAGGATACACATAAAAAACTCTCTATGAAAGAAGTTCACAGAGAGTTTTCTTTCACAAAACTGCTGCTACTATAATGGTTGATGCAGTCCTCTTTTATTAAGCACTCTAGTTCCATATGTGGGTTAAAGAAAAAAAGAAAGCTCAGTGGGTGTTTCCAGTCTGTATATTGCTTCAACTGATGCTGCTGATAGGATGCACACGAAAAACTATCTGTGAAAATCAGTTCACTTATACTCAGGTTTCTTCTAGAAAATAAACTAGAAGCCACACAAAAATGTCGAATTATTACAACAAAATTGTCTCATGCTGCTGCTGCTCAAGCAAGACTGATCTAAAGCAAATTTAACTTGATCTCCAAACACTTTGCATGCCTATAAAACATAGCATGACAACATCCCCAGCCTGAAGACCAGCTTCCTCCACAAATTCCTTCCAGCCATCTTTGAGAACCAAGCAATCATCAGAGCCAACAGAATACATAACATCAACATCAGGATATCCATTCTTGCTAACCAAGACCAAATTAACACAGCTTTCTGTTACCCTGACTAGACCAGAAGGGAATTTCTGCAAGCAAATCAACAAGAACAGAAAAATAAGAACAAATAAGAACAAATAAGAACAAGGTTACAATCTTCAGAAACTAAATTGCTGCTACAATCTTCATAATAAATATTGATGTCAACAAATAATAATATTGACGAGACAAAATTGCTGCTGCTCCTACAATATTCATAATAAAACTCTATGTGAAAAGCAGTTCACTTATACTTAGTGAAAATGTTTCTTCAGAAACTAATACTGCTACAAATATTCAGATAGTGTTAACTACACAAAACACATGAAAAGACTATGCGAGAATACATACCCATGAATCATTGACATCATCGTCAGTCATCTGATGGACGAATGGAGACCGAAATACAATACCTGAAGAATAGAGTAGGGAACAGAGCGCGCTGTGCCGGTGCCTCTGGTTCAGAACCAACCCTTCAAAAAAAAAACGCATGTCTCCAGCACGGGCTCTATCCTTGCCAGGCAGCCGCACGCGCAATCCATTGCCAGGTGTAGGGTCTGGTTGGGAAGAAGACAGATCAATGAGGAGTGGCGAAAAGAGGAGGCAATGTTCACCAAAAGGGATAAGGTGGGAGGGGAGCCACCAGGGATTAGGTGGGAGGAGAGCCAATTGACCCAGCCATATATATATGGACAGACACAACCCAAAAAAAGTAAAACTACAAATAAAGCAGTGCGGTAACATGACAAGGGGCAGCTCGCATTGCATATTACTGTAGTTCACCGCGCTTGACCAAGCAAAAAACTAATTAAACTAGTTCCCCCGTGGCTGTAATGCAGTTCATACATGCTCGCATTGCATATTACTGCAGTTCACCGCGCTACAACATTCACCGCGCATTGCATATTACTGTAGTTCACCCTCCACGATTCGCAGACGAAACACACAGGCTGTAATGCAGTTCTAAAAACTATATAATGCGCAAAAACTCAAAAAACATATTGAGTAACGACCAACCCAGTGGCGCCCACTCGAACACAAAAAGCATGGAGAAAAGTTAAATTCTTCAAAATTAACAACTTAATCCGCTGCAATTCATACAGATTGGTGTAAGGCAGCACGTAATTGCCGAAAACAACAGAAAAATCACATACAAAAACACAACAATTCCGATCCGGAAGCGGGAGGACAGAGACCTTGCCGTTTTTGCGCTAGAACAGAGAGATACTCTACCAATTATCTTAAAATTTCAATCCTATTAGCAAATTAATCTGTCGCCGAATAACACAAACATGAACACGAACTTAGAAACACACTAGGATCACGGCTATAAAAACGAATATGAACGCCACCAACACGATGCGAAGCTCCTGCCCGTGCGGAAGAACAGAGGCAGATCCGCCAAATCCATTGATTTCCATCGTTTTCTCGCATAATTGCGTGTTTAATCACATATTAAATCAGCACATACACAAATAAAACAATAGAAATCGATCAAACTAGCCAGAAACGCTGCTCCGTGAAGGTTTGCTACTGCCCCACTCTGCGGTTCAAAACAGAAGAAGGAAGCAGTGCGTATAGCTTTCCAATGCAGTAACACAATGCAGGTCGGAAGTGTTATGAGAATATTATTCTCATAATGTTATGAGAATAGACCGGCTGTATATATATATACCAGAAGGGTGTCACCGGATTAATACCGGAGTACCGGGAGGTTACCCGAACCCCCCGGGGAGTTAATGGGCCTTAGTGGGCTTTAGGAGAGAGAGAGAGAGGGTCTGCCTAGGGCTGGGCCGCGCGCCCCCAATCCTAGTCTGAATTGGACTAGGGGGAGGGGCGGCACCCCCTGTCGTGGTTCTAAGTCTGACAGTAAGGGTAGGGGGTACGAATGGAGAGGCAAGGCCCTAGCTATGGTGATGTTGTACACAAGGTGTTTGCGAGTTCAGGCCCTTCTTGGAGGAAGTAATAGCCCTACGTCTCGGTGCCCGGAGGCTTGGTCGACTGGTATGTGAATATGTGTGTTACAGATGTGCGAACCCTTGTTCTGGAGGAGGGGGTGGCTTATATAGTGCGCCAGGACCCCAGCCATGCTCCACGTTACCAAGGGTTCAATGTACATTAAGGCAGGCGTTATTGGTAACGCCTGCAGTAAAGGGTAATTAAGGTGTTTACTACGGCGAGTAAATACATGACCGTTGCTCTCTCAAGTGATGCTTGACCTTCGGAGGTCGAGTGCCTTGAATTGGTCGAGTGGGGTTGAGTCGTCTTGCGGAGGGGGCTCAGTCGAGTGGAGTGTCTTCTTGGACCGTCTCAGTCGACTGCCTCCACTGCCATAAGTTTTGTCTTTTGATCTTCTAGGGTAGTGACCTTGGGTGGGGTACCTTAGATGGGCTTGTGACCCTACCCTAGGTCTGTAACCTCGTCAGTAGCCCACGAATGGATTGAGGCTTGAGCAAGAGGGTGCTGAGGGAAGCTCTGGTTCTGGCTTGACGTCTCTGGGGTAGATTGTTTCAGAGCTTGTAACTTGGGCAGACTTCCTCAGTCGTGTCTTGGTCGCCTTGATCGATTCTGGATCCACCGAGTGAGTTAGTCGCTTCTTGCGTCGACTGGATTTCATCCGTCGACTGGACTTCTTGCGTCGACTAGACTTTGCGCTAAGCGTTGGGCGCCGTGAGCGCGTGCCATTTTCGACGGGATTGGTTGCCCTTCGGTCGCCGGATTCGGCGGGGTTTTCGAAATTTGGGGAAGCGCGTGGGGCGGGACGTGCCGCAGAAATCGGAGAGGTGCGCTTGAGACGCCTCGATCCTCGCACCTCCTTTTTCGCCACGTATCGCGCCAGCGTCTGTTACGGGATTTGATAAGATTGCTCGGGCCACCGGTCAGCCACTCGACCGGGCTGCTATAAGAGCGCGCCGAGCCCGTAGCGGGGGGCACTGTGCGCCCAATCTTTCTCCTTCCGCCTCTGCTTCTTCGCTGCGCCCCTGCTTCTTCTCGCCTCTCTCCACAGCGACCGCCGGCGTGCGAGCCATGGGCAAAGACAAGACCACGGCTATGGAGCGCTCGAAGAAGGCGGCGTCGGGGAAGGGGAAGCGATCCGGCCGAATAGGATCGTCGTCAAGGTCCGGACTCCCCGCTGGTTGGATCCAGGGAGATTGGATCCGGTCCACCGTCGTGGCGGAGGATCTGGAGGAGCTGGAGGAGGAAGGGTTGATCGCCCGCGGCTCCTGGCGAGCGCCGGGGGAAGAACTCGAGCCCCGGCCGCGGGAGGGCGAGTGCGTCCTCCACGCTACCCACGTCGACCGAGGTATTTCTATGCCCCCGCATCCTTTCTTCCGCGCGTTCTTGATTTTCTTTGGTGCCCAGTTGCACTACTTCACGCCCAACTCTATCGCCTTCCTTTCTGCCATTGTTTCTATGTGCGAGAACTTCCTCGGTTGCCGGCCGCACTGGGGTTTGTTCAAACACATTTTCACCTGTCGCTCGCAAACTGTCAAGAGGTTAAACCCGAGTGACGGTAAGACGCACGTCCTTCAAGCGTGCGGCGGACTCGGGATCGAGCTTAGGAATAGGAGCGCCTTTCCCCCCATGATCTTTTCGGAGTCGATTCGGGGCTGGCAGTCGACCTGGTTTTACTACAAGGACAGTCCGACTCCGGGTCAGTCGACTGGTCTTCCTCCGTTCACTCTAAGTCGAGCCAGCCCACCTCCTTCGATGATAGTGGGTAAGGTTGAGAGGGCATAAGTGGACATGTTGGTGGAGCGGGTCGTCCAGTTAGTCCGCGAGGGGGTAACGGGGATGGATCTGTTTGAGGCGTATCTCACGCGGAGGATCCAACCGCTCCAAGCTCGGGACCACCCGATGTGGTTGTATTCTGGTACCGACGACTCGTCGCGAGTCCACCCGGAGGCGGCCGACCCGAAGTACGTGGTGCAGTGCTTGAAGTGCATCACTGGGAATAAAGACAACCCCAGGGGATCTGGGAGGGTCATCCCGTTCGACGCTGACCATCTCCCTGACAATGTTAGCCTTCTGCTTCCGAGTGACATTTCTGTCGTCTGGCTTGCGATTTGTATTGATGGGTCCGACTGATATTTGGTCAAACTTCTCTCTTTGCAGATCTACACAGAGATGTATTCGCTGCCCAACAGGGACTTGGTCCAGGAGGGCGAAGAGGGCATGGGCGACGCCGCCGAGTGGAAGTCGGAGGAGGAGACCGAGGAGAGTGAGGACTACAGCAGTGGGGAGGAGGTCGAGTCACCTTCCCGTGATGAGCGTCGATCCAAGGAGAAGCACGACCCAGGGGCCGCATGTCTTCGGGCGGGTCCCTCGGGCTCTCAAACGCCCAAGCGCACTCGAACGGCCACTCCTGACCCCGCCGAGAAGATGCCCAAGCAGCCCAAGGTCACCACCACCAAGCCCCGGAAGGCCTTGCCCAGGATCAAGGTGGATGTACCCATCGCCTCCACGTAAGTGCCGCTTGGTCTTGTTTCTTTCTGCTTCTTGGAGGTCGACTGTAACTTCCGTCGACTCATCTCCGAGCGAACTTTTCATAGCCGCCGCTTCCACGACCTCGATGGACATCGACCGGGGTCGAGACAATGAGGAGACCACGGACACCGCGACATCCGGCGCAGGTGTGGGTTCTATGAAATCTGTCTTATTCTTATTTTCTTTCGCGGGCGAGGTCGACTGAACTTTGCTCGTTGCTTGAATCGAAGTGCCGCGCCTCGTCATAGAGCTTCCAGATGACGATGAAGACGAGGAGCGGTTGGGAGGGGACCGACGGCGCATAGGGAGAAAGGGCCGGAAGACGCCTTCTGGCTCGGAGGCCCAGCGACAGGAGGATGCGGCCCGAGCCACGGTTTCCTTCGCCGTCCCTGCGTCGATAGTGCGTTTGGCGTCGACAGCCGTCGACCCATCGCCTGCGTCGGTTGTCGACCCAGAGTCCGCTCCAGTCACCGACCCAGCGCCTACTCTAGCCGTCGACCCAGCGCCCGTACCTGCCATTGACCCTACGCCTGCCGCTTCGTCAGTTCTCTTCTCTTCCTACTGCCTCCCGGAGGATCATGTGGGGGCGGCTCAAGAAGCCGTTCGCCAGGCGGGGGTGATGATGGAGAGGACTAAGGCGGCGTATGAGGCCAGCATGGCGGCTTATGATGCCAGTTCTGCTCTTTGGGCCAACGTCCAGGTTCGTTGTCTTCACTGAAGTAGTCTTTGGCTTCGAGAGAATCTGCTATTTTGTTTCGTAAGATACCACACCCATTGGGTGTATCCTTGGGGTGCTTTCCCTTCTCTTTTTTTTGAGCTCGAGCCGGAATGATCTCGGCCGAGTGAAGCCAGTGGGGGCACGCTCAGTGCACCCACTGGGTGTAGTCCCCGAGACCGTGGTCGACTGCTGGCGGTCGGCCATGGTCTTACAATAGAACTTTTGTTCCTTGCTGTTGTTTTTTTTGAGCTCGAGCCGGAATGATCTCGGTCGAGTGAAGCCAATGGGGGCACGCTCAGTGCACCCACTGGGTGCAGTCCCCGAGACTGCGGTTGAGTATTTTGACTCAACTGTAGTCTTATAATCTTGCTTTGTCGTGTTGATGCAGAAATCTTGCGAGTTTGGGGCCAAATTTGCAGACCTTGAGAAGAAGCAAATCCAGCTTAACCTCGACTTGCAGTTGGCTCAGGACCACCTGAAGAAGATGCAGGATGACGCGGCTGGTAACTGACCCCGACCTTTTGTCGACTGACTTTTTGATAGATGTGCCCTGCGTTTCTTTATTTTCATCTGTCTAGTGGCGGCTTTGGTAGGTCAACTGAAGGCGGCCTTGGAGCAGAAGGATCTCGACCTGGCGGCGGCGCAGCAGGCGGCACAAGAGAAGGCGGAACTGGCGGCGCAGAAGTTGGCCTCCCTGGGTGCGCTCGAGGCGGAGGTCATCAAGATGAGAGGCTCGCTCGACGCAGCCAATCAAGAGGTGACTCAGCTGAAGAACTCCAAGGCTGTCCTGAACGATAAGTACGAGGCTCTTTTTCGAAAGAGGGTTGATCTTGAGGCGTATCTGGGCGACATCACCAAGAAATGGTATCTCGTGCTCGAAGGTATGTATCCTTCGGCTTGGTTTTAGTTGGATCGATCAACCCATATCTTGTCTGCTGACTCGACTTGCTGTTTTCGGTGCAGAGTTTTGTCGTAACTTTGAAGAGGAGACTGGACGGGTCGAGCCCGGCTTGGACCCAACCAATTCCATCGTGAAGGACGAGGTATCCATGAACATACTGAGGCTGGAGTCCCGCCTCACTGCGGCCACGGATTATCTAGGACGGCTGAAGGCGGTGATGGCCCGAATCGACGCCGCGCTCTGGAGGGGGGTCGTGCAGGAGAACGACCTCGAGTCCCTGATGACTCGACTCAACGAGATCCCCAACCGAGTGCACGAGTGGAAGAAGTCGGCAGCCCCGGCAGGAGCCGACGTGGCGCTGTCCTTGGTCCGTGTACACTGCAAGGAGGTGAAGGAGAGGAGGCTCGCGACGCGTCAGGTTGCAAATACGAGGGAGCTCCAATTCCAGTCGTTTATGGAGACCTTCCTGGAAGCTGCCACTCGTATCGCCGACGGGATCGACCTGGATGAGTTCGTCGCACCTGCAAGCCCGCCTCCTCCCGAGGAAAGACTTTGAAACTTTAACCTCATTTTCCGCGGAATGCCGCGTGGACTTGTAATCGTTAAACACTGGTGGGCTTGTGGCCCAAGTACTCTTGCCCAAATCTTGCGGGGCTTTTATCTGATTTTGATCTTTCGGTTTGCTGCTTTTCTTTGATTGCTTGAATCTTTGAGTCGACGTCTGCAGCCACGTATGCAGCCAAGCCCCCGAGTGAGAGGGTTGCCCTTCACTCGGAGTGGATGTTTATAACTCAGGCGATTCCAAGCTACGTTGTATTTGTGGCGGAGCTCGGAAGGCAGAGCCACTTCGTACTTGTAATGAAGCTCGGAGGACCGCAGCTAAGCCCCCGAGTGAGAGGGTTTCTCTTCACTCAGAGTTAGTGTTTGAAACTTAGGAGAGTCACGAGGTCGCAGCTAAGCCCCCGAGTGAGAGGGTCGCTCTTCACTCAGAGTGGATGTTTATAACTTAGGCGATTCCAAGCTACGTTGTATTTGCGGCGGAGCTCGGAAGGCAGAGCCACTTCATACTTGTAACGTAGCTCGGAGGACCGCAACTAAGCCCCCGAGTGAGAGGGTTGCTCTTCAATCAGAGTAAGCGTTTGAAACTTAGGCGAGTCACGAGGTCGCAGCTAAGCCCCCGAGTGAGAGGGTCGCTCTTCACTCGGAGTGGA
>LR738710.1:457121237-457150466 GCA_902687465.1 Secale cereale
CGGAGTGGATGTTTGTAACTTAGGCGATTCCAAGCTATGTTGTATTTGTGGCGGAGCTCGGAAGGTAGAGCCACTTTATACTTGTAACGTAGCTCGGAGGACCGCAGCTAAGCCCCTGAGTGAGAGGGTTGCTCCTCACTCAGAGTGGATGTTTATAACTTAGGTGATTCCAATCTACGTTTTATTTGTGGCGGAGCTCGGAAGGCAGAGCCACTTTATACTTGTAACGTAGCTCGGAGGACCGCAACTAAGCCCCCGAGTGAGAGGGTTGCTCCTCACTCGGAGTAGATGTTTGTAACTTAGATGATTCCAAGCTACATTGTATTTGTGGCGGAGCTCGGAAGGCAGAGCCACTTTATACTTGTAACGTAGCTCGGAGGACCGCAGCTAAGCCCCCGAGTGATAGAGTTGCTCTTCACTCGGAGTAGATGTTTGTAACTTAGACGGTTCCAAGCTACATTGTATTTGTGGCAGAGCTTGGAAGGCAGAGCCACTTTAAACTTGTAACGTAGCTCGGAGGACCACAACTAAGCCCCCAAGTTATAGAGTTGCTCTTCACTCGGAGTAGATGTTTGAAACTTAGGCGAGTCACGGGGTCGCAGCTAAGCCCCCGAGTGAGAGGGCTGCTCTTCACTCGGGGTGGATGTTTGTAACTTAGGCGGCTCCAAGCTACGTTGTATTTGTGGCGAAGCTCGGAAGACAGAGCCACTTTATACTTGTATCGTAGCTCGGAGGACCGCAGCTAAGCACCCACTGGGGGATTTTGAAGACCAATGTTTTTAGAGGACATCAATCGTTAAAGGATCATTGCTAACTTGTCTTTGAAACAAATTGGGAAATCTTTATTACAACTCAACCGTCGAGTGTCTCAACTGTAAAAGCGGCGGAGCAGGTCCGCATTCCACGAACGAGGTTCGTCTTTCTTCTTGGCTACATTGTAGAGGTGATACGCTCCATTGTGCAGTACCTTGGTGATGATGAACGGGCCTTCCCAGGCCGGGGCGAGCTTGTGTGGACGTTTCTGATGCACCCGAAGGACCAGGTCTCCTTCCTGGAATGCTCGGCTTCTTACGTTGCGAGCATGGAATCGACGCAGGTCCTGTTGATAGACGGTCGACCGGATCAGGGCCATCTCTCTTTCTTCTTCCAAAAGGTCGACTACATCCTGACAAGCCTGCTCTGCCTCGGCTTCGGAGAAGAGTTCTACTCTGGGGGCGTTGTGTAATAAGTCGCTCGGCAACACGGCTTCAGCTCCATAGACCATGAAGAAAGGGGTACGGCCGGTCGACCGGTTTGGAGTTGTCCTCACACCCCATAGGACAGATGGCAGTTCAGTTACCCAAGCCCCGGTGGCATGCTTAAGATCGCGCATGAGCCGCGGCTTTAGGACTTGGAGAATCAAACCATTTGCTCTTTCTGCCTGTCCATTTGACTGTGGATGTGCCACGGAGGTGTAGTCGACTCGTGTTTCCTGGGAAGCGCAGAAAGCTCTGAATTCATCCGAGTCAAAGTTGGAGCCGTTGTCTGTGATGATGTTGTGGGGGACTCCTTATCTGAATATCAATTCCCTGATGAAGCTGATGGTGGTGCTTGACTCGAGGTTCTTGATGGGCTTGGCCTCAATCCATTTGGTGAACTTGTCGACTGCCACCAGGAGGTGGGTGAATCCGCTTCTGCCTGTCCTGAAGGGGCCGACCATGTCCAAGCCCCAAACAGCAAAGGGCCAGACTAGAGGAATGGTCTTCAGGGCGGACGCCGGCCTGTGGGACATGTTGGAGTAGAATTGGCAACCTGCGCATTTGTCCACAATATCCTTGGCCATCTCGTTAGCGCGGGGCCAGTAGAACCCGGCTCGGTACACTTTGGCCACTATAGTCCGAGAGGAGGCGTGGTGGCCGCAAGTTCCCGAGTGAATTTCATCCAAGATCAGTTGACCTTCCTCTGGATCAACGCAGCGTTGGGCGACTCCGGTGACACTTTCTCTGTAGAGCTGACCCTGGATGATTGTGAACGCCTTGGATTGGTGGACGATCTGGCGCGCTTCTTCTTCATCTTCTGGGAGTTCTTGTCTGAGCAGATATGATATATATGGCACAGTCCAGTCTGGCGTAATCACTAGGACCTCCATGATCAAGTCGACCACGGCAGGTACTTCGACTTCAGTCGGATCTGTCGCGCTGACTTGCTGCGGGGGCTCTTCCGTGAAGGGGTCTTCTTTGACAGAAGGGGTGTGCAGATGCTCTAGGAACACATTCTTGGGTATAGGCTTCCGAGTCGACCCGATTTTTGCGAGGTCATCGGCTAGCTGATTCTTGGCTCTGGGCACATGATGGAGCTCTAAGCCTTCGAACTTCTTTCCTAACTTGCGCACTGCGCTGCAATAACTGGTCATTGCTGGGCTCCTGGCGACCCATTCTTTCATCACTTGGTTCACCACCAGGTCAGAGTCGCTGTAGACCATCAGGCGACGGACGCCGAGTGATATGGCCATACGCAACCCATACAAAAGTGCTTCGTATTCGGCCTCGTTGTTTGATGAATCAAAATGGATCTGAAGGACGTAGCTGAGCTTGTCGCCCCTGAGAGAGACCAGGACCACGCCTGCGCCGGATCTGTTCAGCATCTTGGATCCACTGAAGAACATAGTCCAATGGTCCGACTGGACTTGAGTCGGCAGCTCTTGTTCTATCCACTCGGCCACAAAATCTGCTATAGCCTGAGACTTGATGGCTTTCTTCGCTTCAATCTTGATATCTAATGGAAGAAGTTCAATCGCCCATTTTGTCACTCGACCGGTTGCGTCTCGGTTGTTTAGGATCTTTGAGAGCGGGGCGTCGCTGACGACTGAGATCGAATGGTCCGAAAAGTAATGGGCAACCTTTTTTGCAGTCAAGTAAATCCCGTACACAAGCTTTTGGTAATGGGGTTACCTTTGCTTGGAGGGAGTCAAAACTTCGGATATATAATAGACCGGGCATTGGACCTTGTATGCCTGGCCCTCTTCTTCCCTCTCGACCGTGAGTACAGTACTGACAACTTGTCCGGTGGCAGCAATGTACAACAGAAGAGGCTCTCCGCTGACTGGGGCAGCGAGCACCGGCTGGGTGGACAGCAGGGCTTTGAGATCTTCAAACGCTGCTTCAGCTTCGGGATTCCACTCGAACTTGTCGGATTTCTTCATGAGTCGGTGGAGAGGCAGTGCCTTCTCACCAAGACGAGAAATGAATCGACTCAATGGGGACAAGCAACCAGTAAGCTTCTAGACGTCGTGTATACGCTCGAGGCGTTTCATTCGGAGGATGGTGCTGACCTTCTCTGTGTTGGCGTCGATTCCCCGTTCGGAAACGAGAAAACCGAGCAACTTGCCGCCAGGAACTCCAAATGTACACTTTGACGGATTGAGCTTGATATCGTAGCTTCTTAGGCTTGTGAATGTCTCAGCGAGGTCGGTCAGTAGGTCGGAACCTTTCCGTGACTTGACCACAATGTCATCCATGTATGCCTCGACGTTCCGACTGATTTGCTTTATCAAGCACTTCTGGATCTTGCGCATGAAGGTAGGCCAGCATTTTTGAGGCCGAAAGGCATGGTGACATAAAAAAACACCCAAGGGGGTGATGAAAGCTGTCTTGATCTCGTCGGGCCCGAATAGACGGATTTGATGGTACCCGGAATACGCGTCCAAAAAGGACAAACGTTCACATCCCGCAGTCGGGTCGACTATCTGATCGATGCGGGGAAGAGGAATATGATCTTTCGGGCATGCCCGATTGATGTGCTTGAAATCGATGCACATGCGGAGAGACTTGTCCTTCTTGGGGACCATGACGACGTTGGCGAGCCACTCGGAGTGGTATATCTCGCGGATAAACTCTGCTGCTAGGAGTCGAGCCACTTCTTCGCCAATTGCCTTTCGCTTCTCCGCAGCGGATCGACGGAGATGTTCCTTCACAGGTTTCACTTTAGGGTCGACTCGCAAATGGTGCTCAGCCAGTCCCCTGGGTACACCCGGCATGTCTGATGGTTTCCATGCAAAGATGTCCCAGCTCTCACGGAGGAACTGGATGAGCGCTCTTCCAATTTGCTGTCGTAAGTAGTGGAGATGTGGGTCGGTGCTGCGTTGGGGTCGGTGGGGTGGATGTGCACAGGTTTCGTGTCTCAAGCCGACTGGAAAGCTGACTCGGAAGCCGGCTTCTTCACCCTTAGTAGGTCACTCGGATCCACTCTCTTTTGGTACTCCTCCATCTCTACAGCTGCCATTTGCTCGTCGGCGATCTTCGAGCCTTTCTGGAAGCATTCTTCCGCTTTCTGACGGTTCCCAGTGACGGTTATAACGCCATTTGGTCCCGGCATCTTCAGCTTGAGGTAGACGTAACATGGTCGAGCCATGAACTTGGCGTAGGCGGGCCTACCCAGGATGGCGTGATATGCGCTGTTGAAGTCCACCACTTCGAACGTCAGCTTCTCTTTGCGGTAGTTCTTTGACTCACCAAAGACTACGTCGAGTGAGATCTGGCCAAGTGAGTCGGCTTTCTTCCCGGGGATTACCCCGTGGAACCTCATGTTACTTTCTCTCAGCTTGGACATCGGAATGCCCATATCCCGGAGGGTTGCTGCATACAAGATATTCAAGCCACTGCCCCCATCCATCAAAACTTTGGTCAGACGTGTGCCTTCGATAACTGGGTCGACCACCAGCGCCTGCCGCCCGGGGGTGGCAATGTGCGCTGGGTGATCGGACTTGGTCGAATGTGATGGGGGTCTTTGACCATTTCAAAAACGTGGGGGTCGCTGGGGCAACCATGTTTACTTCTCTGTTGATGATTTTCAGTCGACTTTTGCTCTCGACGTCCGCGAAAATCACCAAAGTGGAGTTGATCCGGGGGTATCCTCCATCCCCTTCCTTGTCTTCGGACTCTTCTGATGCCTTTTCTTTCTCAGTTGACTGATCTTTCTGGAAGCTCTGGATCAAGAGCCGACACTGCCGAGTGGTGTGCTTGGGATACACCAGGTTTCCCTCGTCATCTTTCTTCGTGTCTATGGGGCACGGCTGGTCGAGCATATCGTCTCCAGCCTGACCCTTTCCTTTCTTGGGGGCCCAGGAGCCTTTTGGCTTCCCTTTGCCCTTTCCTTGATTGACCACCGCAGCCTCTCCCTGAGCGGCTGGCTCGGCCTTGTGCTTGTTCTTCCGATTGGAATTCTGGTCGTCCTGCCCGACTTGTTTCTGGCTGCTGCGGAGCCGATCGGCTGTAATGCTCCGGATGTAATACTTTCCCTTTTGGGTATATAATATATCTCCGGCTTCATCTATTTCCATTCCGGGTTCTTTGTCTTTCGGGTTTTCGTCGTTTTGTTGTGTGCGTGTGTGGCATTCATCCATATGATGTAGACATGTGCATCGCATTGCCTTTGTGTTGTCGGTTGCATCCGGTTCCACGCGTTCCTTCCCGTTGCCCGTTTCGCGTTCCGGAGCTCCCTCACGTGTCCGTGACGTTCCGTAGGCTTACTTTGGTGTTTGGGCGTGTAACGTTACCGGTGTGCCGCGAGTTTGTTGTGTGTGTTGTGGTTTTGTTGTGTGCAACCCGCCTCTCAAATCTCGTCGCGTTTGGACTCCGTTTGCTATCCCAACAGTTATTCGTGTGGGTCCAAAGTGCCTTCGCTTGTGGCCCAGAAACACCCCTACTGCAGTCCACTACCTTCTCCTAGGCCCTTCTAAACTACCCCCGCGATCGGATCCGTCGGATCGCGATCGGAGGGCTCCTAACACCCCCCAATCCCCCCTAACCCTAAAAATCTGCTATTTATAACACCCCCATGTCCATTTTGGGCATCCCTAACCCTAGCCCCTTCTTCCCCACATCTCCACCTAAAATTTTGGATCTAGCCATCCAACTCCAGCCACTTGGCAGCACCAGGCTGCCATTCCTTCGAGCAGCCAACCGCATCGCCGGATCCTTCGACCAGCCGTGGGTCAACGCCCTCGAGCCACCTCTCCGCTCGATCTGGTCCAGGTGGACCACATCGCCTGCCTCCCGAGCCGCATCGCCCTGGGCCTCGCACTCCCTTCAGCCTCCCGCTCGAAGCTGCGCCTGGGCCGTATGCCGCTTCGATCGAAGCTCCCGAAGGCCTCCCGATCCCGCCGCTGGACCACTTCGCCGCGGCCTCGCCTCTCCACCCTGGCGGACCGCCACTCCACCGCCTCCCACGGCCCGCGCTCGCCTCCTTCGGCTGGGCCGCAACCCACTCCGTCCGCGCCGCCGCCTGGGTCTCCCGCGCCAGCACCCTGGCCCAGCGATCGCCCCGCCTTCCAGCCGGCTGGGCCGCTCCTTCCTCAGCCGCCGCGGTCGCCTGGGCCCGAAGCCGCTCGGGCCGAGGCCCATCCCAGCCGCCAGCGCGAGCCTCGCCTCCGATCCGGGCCAACCGCACCGCTGGGCCCGAGCCAGTCCACACGCCGGGCCGGATCCATCTCCACCGCGGGCCGCATCAGATCCCCGCGGGCCGAGCCCATCTCCTCCTCTGCAGATCTGAGATCTAGGTTGACTTTTTCTCCCAAGTCCCTGTGATTAGTTGCTGATGCTGTTTTAGAACTGCTCTAACTTCTTGTGTGTTGCTCCGATTCGCGCAAATAGCATGTCCAGACGTTCGTGGTGATTAGCACTACGTTTTATCTTTTTGTGTCATGCATGTTAGAGATCATATAGGTGCTTGTTTTTCTGTTGCAATAGTGCATCGTGATATAACTGCTGCTATGTGATGTTTTTATGCCATCTTTGCCATGTGATATCTTTTAGCTCGTTTGTCCGAATGATGCAAATGACATGTCCACGTGTTCGTCTTGCCATGCTCTACATGTTGCTTGTGTTAGGTTGCATGATAGATTTATTCTTGCCATGTTTATCATCGTTGCAAAGTGTCATGTGGCTGTGATGTTGTTTCACTTATTATGAAATGCCATCTTGTTGAGCTCGTTGCTATAGTTGTGTTTATCTCCATGAAGCATGCTTGTGTGTTTCGGAATCACCATCATGTGTACTTTGATGAGGTGCTTACCACTTGCCATGTTTAGTTTCGAGGTGACTTAAACTTGCTCGTTTAGATGCCATGATGAAATTGTTGTTTTAGGACTTAGTGGATTTTCACTAAGTCTGAAATCTGTAACGTTCCGATGCCATGTTTGCTTGCTGCTCTAGGACAAACCATGATAGTTTTGGAGTGGATCTTGATTGTTCCTTGTAGTATATATTGTTGTATTTCCATCCATGTTCTCACATGCCTATTTAAGTGGCTGTAGCATGTTTATCTTTTGCTCCAAAGTTTCAATAAAATTCTGCTGCCAGAATTTTATTGTCAAGTTCAATATGTCCAAGCTCATTGCTATTGAACCGTGACTCCTTTGGGGGTGCACCTTTGGACTTTGTAGGATATGTCTAGTTTGTGTTCATGCTCTTTGCCATGTTGTTTGAGTGTTGTAGCTTAATTATTTTGTGCTCCGAAGTTGCTATGTTGCTGTAATTTTCAGCTTTCGCTCATTTCTTGTTTCGGGCATAACTTTTAGCCCGTAACTCCGATTTCAGCGAATCTTATATGAAACTTGATTGATTTTCTGTGTAGATTCATAATATCATATTGTTATCATGTTTTGAGGTGTTTTTCTTGAGTGCTATTTTCCGTGCTCCGTGTGCATCCTTAGTGCATCCATCATGCATCCATCATTTTCGAGTGTGCATTGCATCTTGTTGATTTGTGTTTGGTGTGATTGTTTTGTTTAGAGCCGGAAGCTAAGACCGAGTACGAGAACGAGCACGAGGTTTCCAACGAGGTTGAGGACGAGGACCCTTCTAACGATCCGAACGACTTCTCTTCAGGCAAGATGACCGAACCCCGATAACATTACTATCTTTGCCTTTTGCTAGTAGATCCGCTCTATAGTTTGCCTCGATGCCCATGTTCTTCTTGTCAGCCTCCTACTTGTAACCATTGCCATGTTTAGCCAACCTACCTATGCAAACCGTTGCTTGGCTAAGTACGCTTCGCTCAGCCCTTCTTATAGTGTTGCTAGTTGCAGGTGAAGATCGAAGATGTTTGCTTCATGTTGAAGTTTGGTTGGGTTACATCACACTATATAATTGTTAAATGAAATCATCTTTATATTGGCAAGGGTGGAAGGCTAAGACTTTTGCTTGGTGATTTGTTCCACTCATGCCGTTAGGAACCGAATAAACCGGTGTTATGTTCCTTGATTATGCGTTCCTAACCCGGTTGGGGTGTATGGGACCCCCTTGATAAACCGCTAAGTGCTAAGTCTTTTCCAGCAAGTCCCAACATTGGTACTATTCGCCTAAACAACTAAAACTTTCCGAGGGAGTAATTAACCCGAGGCTTAATTAATTCAATCCCCCTGGGCCAGTGCTCGATTTGAGTGTTGGTCCAAACTAGAGCCACTTGCGGATACCACCCAGTTCGCTGGGATCTTCGGTATCTGTACGTACTGCTCATCCGGTCGTGGCCTGAGACGAGATACGCGCGGCTACTATCAGGGTGTCTGCACGCCGGGAGGATTTGCTGGATTAGCCTTACCTTAGTTCGGTATATCTTGAGCACGGGATTCCGAGGATACTCGGGTCATCCCACTTTGGAGTTGCGACTCCGCGGACCGTGGGCTTGTAATGGGTCAAGTTGGAACACCCCTGCAGGGTTATGAACTTTCGAAAGCCGTGCCCGCGGTTATGTGGCAGATGGGAGCTTGTTAATATCCGGTTGTAGATAACTTGACACAATGTTTCTAATACACTACCAGCGTGTGTTCCTTGACCGTCAATTTCCGAATAGGGATTCGGGAGTTGAACACGGAGGGGTTATGTTTGTTGAGCTTGTAGCTAGGATCACTTCGTGATCACTTCTCGACCGAGGCTTCTCTTCTCGCTCTCACTCACGTAAGCTAGTTGCTAGTTGCTGCTGCAGACACTTATTCTTTTCTTCAGCCTTATCCTCTCCCAAGGCTTAAATAGTCTTGTTACCCGGGAACGGGATTGCTGAGTCCTCCGTGGCTCACAGTTACTTCACCACACCAGATGCAGGTCCAGTTGTGAGCTATCCAGGTGATGGCACCGAGCTGGATTGGGAGTACGACGAGGAGTGTAGCCGTTACTATGTTCGTTATCCGGATGATCAGTAGTGGAGACTTCTACTAGGATTCGATTCGACATGTGGTTGTTATTTAAGTTTGGTATCTTGACATTTGGTTTTGCCCTTAGAGGGTTGTGATATTCTTAATGTATGATGTTTGAGACATGTTATGTAATTGTGTGACGTGGCGAGTGTAAGCCAACTATTTATGTTTACAATCCCCTCTTTTACATGAGATGTGCAAAGATTACCAAACTTGAGATCATTCTAGGATGGACTTATGCCTTTAAGTCGTGCCTCGACACGTAGGAGGTATAACTCCATCCTGGGCATTACAAGTTGGTATTCAGAGCCTTCTCCGACCTAGGAGCCCCCACTGATTCTCGGGGGCGATCTTAGACTGTGGGCCGACCATACGGTGTCTGCAGCCACCGATCTGCTGTGAATCCTGTTGCGCGACTGAGAAACAGCCACGTTTTGTTCTTCGGCCGTTCGGGGCAAATCTCGGATCTGCTGAAGACCTCTCCCAACTTCCGATTGGGAGGGTTGAATCGACTCCGCGATGCGAGCCGCGGCTTCGAGGTTTTGGATTGGCGTGCGGAACACCTGAGTCTCGCGCTGACGCGATTGCCGCGGTTGTCGACTGGACTCGGGGACCAGTCGGCGGGCCTGCTCGTCGAGTGAGCGTTGGATGTTTTCCAAGCGCACGCGCTCGCCCACGGTGGCCAAGCGTGTGGCTTCGAGGGCAGGAGCCTCCGAGGAATCTCCCACGATGGGAGTGAAGACTGCATCTCATTTGCGGCGACAAAGCTCAGTCCTTTGCTCAGAGGTGAGGGGCTGAGGAATGTAACCGTCGTTGTCGTGCGATCGGTCGCCGCCGCTGCCGCCGTTCCCACCGCGAGGAAAATCTGGCGGGCTACGGCACGAATCGACCATAAGGATTTCCGCCGCGGGATCGCTGCTCCCGCACTCAGAAACGGAATCTTCGATCCCGGTGGACTGGTCGGCCGGCCCGTAGAGGTAGCCGTCGGGCTCAATGGCCGCGACTTGAGGGGTGGCCGTTTGACGGGCCATCGCGTGTTTCACCCACCGCTCGAGCCGCGAGCGACCGGATCGTTTGCGGCGGCATCCGGCGGGGATGGGGGACGATGAGTACCGAGTCGATGGCTGTCATAGGAGGACGCCGCCGGCGCTGGCGCGAAAGTGCGCAGTTCCCCGGGCGGGCAGAGCCTCGACGTCGAGAGGGGCTTCCTGGAGCCATGCGGAGTCGTCGGCGATGAAGACTAGTGCGCCGAGCCGGATCTCGTGGCCCAACGCCAAACCACCGCCTGACACCATGATGAAAGCGGTCGGAGGAGGAGTTGCAACTTCACCAGATGTCGCTAAGACGCCTTGCCCCATGGTGGGCGCCAACTGTCGTGGTTCTAAGTCTGACAGTAAGGGTAGGGGGTACGAATGGAGAGGTAAGGCCCTAGCTATGGTGATGTTGTACCCAAGGTTTTTGCGAGTTCAGGCCCTTCTCGGAGGAAGTAATAGCCCTACGTCTCGGTGCCCGGAGGCTTGGTCGACTGGTATGTGTATATGTGTGTTACAGAGGTGCGAACCCTTGTTCTGGAGGAGGGGTTGGCTTATATAGTGCGCCAGGACCCCAGCCATGCTCCACGTTACCAAGGGTTCAATGTACATTAGGGCAGGCATTATTGGTAACGCCTGCAGTAAAGGGTAATTAAGGTGTTTACTATGGCGAGTAAATACATGACCGTTGCTCTCTCAAGTGATGCTTGACCTTCGGAGGTCGAGTGCCTTGGGTTGGTCGAGTGGGGTTGAGTCGTCTTGCGGAGGGGGCTCAGTCGAGTGGAGTGTCTTCTTGGACCGTCTCAGTCGACTGCCTCCACTGCCATAAGTTTTGTCTTTTGATCTTCTAGGGTAGTGACCTTGGGTGGGGTACCTTAGATGGGCTTGTGACCCTACCCTAGGTCTGTAACCTCGTCACCCCCTCCCTTCTTCTCTTTCTCTCCCCCCTTCCTTCTTCTCCTACTCCTACTAGGAAAGGTGGAATCCTACTCCTAGTGGGAGTAGGACTCCACCCTTGGCGCGCCCCCTCCTAGGCCGCCCGCCTCCTCCCTCTCCCTCCTTTATATACATGGGTGGGCACCCCTTGGACACACACCAATTGTTCCTAGCCGTGTGCGGTGCCCCCTCCACAGTTACACACCTCGGTCATATCGTTGCAGTCCTTAGGCGAAGCCCTGCGCCGGTAACTTCATCATCACCGTCACCATGCCGTTGTGCCGACGAAACTCTCCCACGACACTCAACTGGATCAAGAGTTCATGGGACGTCATCGAGCTGAATGTGTGCTGAACACGGAGGTGTCGTACGTTTGGTGCTTGGATCGGTTGGATCACGAAGACGTTCGACTACATCAACCGCGTTACTAAACGCTTCCGCTTTCGGTCTACGAGGGTACACGACACACTCTCCCGCTCGTTGATATGCTTATCCTAGATAGATCTTGCATGATCGTAGGAATTTTTTTGAAATACTATGTTCCCCAACAGTCGACAGGAAAGATGCTGAGCTGCGGGTGGAAAGATCTCCCGAGCTGAATTATTACGCAGGACACCTCGGTCATGAGGATGTCCTGCCTCCTGAAAGAAAAACATACAAATAGCTTAAAAGTTCCATAAGCTCGAAAAGCCAAAAAACATATGTAAAAGCTTGACGTCCAAAGTAAATCAAGCTTTTTAGTGCCAATCCAAAAATTGGTCTTAAAAGGTTTTTTTTCTTCCGTTGTGCTTTAACAGGACACATCCGATCTCTAAGCTTCAAGTAGGTCAGCCTTTGGCTTTGACCTTCATATCCCGAAGGCGGAGTGCTTCTCAGAGGCCAATTTAGCGAACTAAACTCGAGCGGCTTTAGAGAGAAACCAGGCTATCCAGCTATTGACCATGCGCTCGAGTTGAAAAAGGAGTATTAGAAAAATGACTTCCCAACGACTTAGAATTTTTATTATTATAAAATGGCTCATATAAATTTAAGAGCGCCCAAGTTAACCTAGGCAAAGAAAGTTGCATTTAACAGACATCGTATTTGACAAACAACTCTCTTTTTAACACAAATATAATGCTTGGTCGAACCGAACATAAATTGAAAATTGAAAAAATTGAGCATGGAAGCGACTATGCTGGTTAATGTGCTTGGTGTAGATGATGCGGGCAGAGCTTGCGGCGGGTCGAGGTCCCAGCCCCCAAGCTGGTCCGGAGGTACCCGGGCAAAGAGCTCAGCTTTATGAAGTGGGGACGTAGCACGGTCGACATGGTGAGGCAAAGCCCCTGGTCCAGCCAAGGTGATGAACTTGGCCAGCTGCTGACGTTGAAGTCCCCAAAGTAGGTTGATAAAGAGATGGTGAAGTCCCCGGTCTAGCCGAGGTGGCGGAGCAGGTTAGTAGGGTGACGTTGTAGCCCCATGCCAGCCAGGGTGGCGAAGCAGGTCAGCATGGTGGACATCGGCTTGAAGAAGCAATGGCACGACAATGCCGACGCAGGTCGAAACTTGTGACGTGGTCAATGCGGGCTTGAGAAGTGACCGCGCGGTGATACTGGCGCGCCGTACCCGTGCAATTCGTGGGGCAACGACCATGTCTTGATAATTATTTGTCCTTCACGATGCCGAACTCTTGGTCGGCTCACTAAGGGAATGACTGAAGTGTTTGTCGTCGGATCAATGGAGCGATGGCACAGTCGATGTTGGCGCACGTTGGTAGCCATGGAGCAACGTGGTCGGGCCGGTTTTACATCGGCGCGACAGTGAAGATCGCCTCGGGAAAGACTCAAAATTTGTGGGCACGTGTTTGAGAACAACACACAATACCCTAGAAAAAATCTTTTAAAAAGGATGTCCAATATCCCGTTCATAAAGAAAGATGAATTTGGGTAGGATTCATTTTTGCACACGAGACAGATCGAGCTGAAATATTGAGGTGTGGTAGAAACATGAATTCCGCAGTCAATGTACAGTTGGATCTTCCAAAGGACGTCCGAGCTAGACGCTGGACTCCTTGTCCCAAACTTGTCCAGATTCCCGTCCAGATTTGACAGGGCTCCGGTAGATCGAAGATCGATGGAGATTCCTCCATCGGAATATGACAAAAAATTAAGGGTTGTTGTAGGTGCAATTCTGCACAGTTGCACCAAAGGGTTCATCAAAACAACACCTGAGGAGGTGGGGGCAGCGAACACAAGTATGTTGTCCAGTAAATCTTCACGATTACTAGAGGGCAATGTTGACGTCAAGCCCCGAGCTTCATGTATGATTCCTCCAGGATCCTGATAGAGATCAGAGTTCATGTTGATGGAAACCCCCGTCAGATCATGACGATCTGACGCGGAGCGCATTCCTCAGTCCAGTCGAGGTGACAATCGAGCCGGCGATGAAGACGTCGACATCGACAATAAAGCTCGGTTCTGACGTGTAGATCACGCTCGAGACAATCTGAATTCCCATCGCACCGCGGCCACTGCCATGTGACACCCCAAGACCGATGCGCCATGTGTCTTCCAGTTATTCGCCGTCGTTGCCATGTCATTTGCTTGCGTGTAGCATTTTGCCATGTCATCATGTGCATTTCATCTGCATGGTTTTCAAAACTTGCATCCGTTTGTAGTTGCCCGTCTCCCAGTTCTCTCCGTTGTCCGTTCTGAGCCCAGAAACACTCGCACGCGCCCACGGCACTTCCGAATATTTATTTTATAAGTGGCTGAAAAATGTTGTCGGAATGGGATGAAAGTTGACGTGCGGTCTTATTATAGTGTAGATAGACCGCTTGCCAAATTTCGTCGCATTCAGAGTTCGTTTGATAGCCCAACCGCTGTTCGTAACAGTACCATTGCCGGTACTGTAGTCAGACGTTTTTGGTATTCGAAAACCCAGTGCCGGGCTGCCACCTCCCTCTCTTCTCAGCTTACTCACATTCTAGACAACCCACTTTTCCTCTCCTCGCAACTTGTCTGAATCTGTCCCGAACCTGACCCGAGCAGTCGTGACCGTTGTGTCCGGATCATCTCCAAACATCCCTAAAATATCTTCGGTTGCTCATTTGCACCATCTAACATATTTATCTCAGACCGTCCGATTACGATTGGAGGGTCCAAACCTAGTCCTATTGTCCCTATATATAAACCAACCTACCCTAACCCTAAAACCTAGCCCCTTGTCCTATCAGTCCCGTCTCCGCCGCCAGCCGACCAACTCCCTCCTTCCTCGGGATCCTCCCAGATCCACCAAACCAGCCACCTTCTCCTCGACCCAAATCCTCTCCGACCACCTTCCTTGCTTTCTGTCGTCGCCCAACCACAGCAAGCCACAGCCACCTCCTTGCCGATCCACTACTCCGCCTCTCCAGCAGCGCCCGCAGCCAGCTTCTTCCCCGGGTTTCCCGCTCCTGTGCGCGGCCAGCACCAAGGAGAGGAGCTCGTCGAGCCCCGTCCTCGGGCTCCCGCAGCCCCCGGCCGAGCCGCTGGAACGAGCTCCATCGGCGACCCCAACCAGGCCCGTGCAACGCCGTGTTCCCTGCCTCCCTCCCGCAACTCAGCGCTCGCCAGCCTCGCTGCGCTCGGGCCGATCCACCGCTAGGCCTCCACCACCTCTCCGGCCAGCCAAGCCACCGGAGACTAGGCACCGCGTGCCCCTGCAGCCTCCTCCCTATCCTGCGCCATGCTCGTGCCTGCCGAGGAGCCCCTTGTCACCGCCGCCCGAAATGTCGTCGTCGCCCCATCTCCTTCCCGGAGTTCCCCCCGTGTGGCCGTCTTCGAGTCAGGGCACGCCAAGGTCTTCCTCGCCCATGTGGCCGCTGCCAGCGCCCAGTTCCCGCCGCGCGCTGTCCGGCCTCGGATCCACCAAGATCCGACAGTCCTGTGTCCTGCTTGATCTTCCACCGCTGCCATGGCCTCATTGTCGTCCTAGAGCGAGCGCCGCCGCCGCCCTGGACCTCTGCCTTATCCGTCACCGGAGTCCCGCGACCCGATTCGCCCCCAGCCGCCGTCCCTTACCTTGCCGCTGTCGCACGAAGTTGTTCTGCTGCCTGCTGCGCTTGGTCGAGCAGAGTGCTCGCCCGCGCCGTTGACCCGTCGCCCTACTTTTTTTGAGCATCAGTACAGACGCAAGCGCTCATATACACACGCATACACTCACCCCTATGAACGCACACACACACACCCTACCCCTATGAGCACCTCCGAGAGACTGAGCCGGCATATCATCTTGAGATTTACGAAGTCACCGTAGGCGCCTCGTCGTCGACGGGAACGTCTCCTCCCACTGAAAGTGCATCGCCGGAAATCCTGAAATAAATACAGGAATAATGCGTGCACCAGGATTTGAACCCTGATGGGTTGGGGATACCACTATCCACCTAACCATCTCAACCACAGGTTGGTTCGCACTCGTCGCCCTGCTACGTGGCTGCCTCATCCTCAGCGCCTCTCAAGTCCCAGATCTGCCAGCCGGTTGGGCCCAGTGGTGAGGCCCAGTCCGCCTCAGTTCGGCCCATGTAGTTTTTTTTTCTGCTCCTACGTTTTTGTAATTATCCAGAGAATGCCTGTTTCCCAGAAAAGTCCCTAGAACTCATGCATTTAGTAACTACACAACCATGCATCAGAATTAAACAAATTTTATATGTAAATTTCTTAGAATTCTGTGTAGATTAATAATATGCAACTCTCATCCATGTTAAACATGTTTAAACTTGTTGTTTGTTTCAATTTGTTTAAATGACATGCTAAAATGGTTTTATTCATAACTTAATAACCGTACCTCGGTTCGAATAAACTTTATATGTAAATGGGGTAGAAAAATGTATGGATTAACATGGTGCACTTGTTTTTGCTGCTTAACAACAATAAAACGTGGTTTTAGGCAGAACAGTACCAAATCCAATAATTGCACATGGGGATTTTCCGGAATTGTTGTTTGTTGATCCGGCCTCATTTAAACTTGACTAAATAGATAGTTTATATATGCTTGACCTCTTGCCATGTTTAAAAACATTTAATATTGTTGGGGTACATAAATGGGAGCGAACTAAATAATTCAATGTGGTGTTGCGTCAATATTCAACTCGTTGCATATTGAGCTCCACTTAATGTGTAGTATTCTTTGTTGCACTTTGCCATGCCATACCTATTTAAACAGGACATGCATCATACTTGTTTATCCATCATGCCATGGTTATGATATGTGTGTTTACCATGTTGTTTCTTTCTTTCTGGTGTTGCTTCTTAGTTCCGGTAACGTTGCGATGTGAGGATTCGTTCGACTACGCTTGGTTCATCTACGCCCGTTCGTCTTCTTCATGGACTCGATCTTCTTCCTAGCGGGATCTCTGGCAAAATGACCGTCACCTTGGATCTCATTACTATCATTGATATGCTAGTTGTCTCGATGCTATCGCTATATGTCGCGCTACCCACCATTTGTTTGTCAGCCTCCCTTTGTTGCCATGAAACCTCTAACCTTTGACACCATCCCAGCAAATCGTTGATTGGCTATGTCCCCGCTTGCTGAGCCTTGATAACCCACAAGTGTAGGGGATCAGTCGTAGCCTCTTTCGATAAGTAAGAGTGTCGAACCCAACGAGGAGCAAAAGGTAGAACAAATATTCCCTCAAGTTCTATCGACCACAGATACAACTCTACACAGGCTTGACATTTACTTTACCTAGAACAAGTATGAAACTAGAAGTACTTTGTGGTTTTCGTAGGATAGGTTTGCAAGAATATAAAGAGCACGTAAATAAAACCAGGGGCTGTTATGATAAAGACGCAACTAAATTAGTTTTAGTAGAGAGCTTTTTGTTACGAGAAAGTTATTTGTCCCTAGGCAATCGATAACTAGACCGGTAATCACTATTGCAATTTTATTTGAGGGAGAGTCATAAGCTAACATACTTTCCCTTCTTGGATCATATGCACTTATGATTGGAACTCTAGCAAGCATCCACAACTACTAAAGATCATTAAGGTAAAACCCAACCATAGCATTAGAGTATCAAGTCCTCTTTATTCCCATACGCAAACAACCTACTTACTCGGGTCTGTGCTTCTGTCACGCACGCCACCCACCATAAGGAAATCATGAACATATTGCAAACCCTACATCGGGGATCCCTCACGCTTGCGCGACATGGAGAGCACCATAGGACATCACCAATAATAAAACATGCAAATCAAACCAATCTCGATCATCAATTAACCCATAGGACAAAATAGATCTACTCAAACATCATAGGATAGCCATACATCATTGAGAAATAATATATAGCGTTGAGCACCATGTTTAAGTAGAGATTACAATGGGTAGAAGAGGGGTTACACCGCTACATAGAGGGGGGAAGAGTTGGTGATGACGACGGTGAAGTTGTTGGTGTAGATTGCGGTGACGATAATGGCCCCGACGGCACTCCGGTGCCACCGGGAGCTAGGGGGAGAGAGCCCCCTCCTTCTTATTCTACCTTGACCTTCTCCCTAGATGGGAGAAGGGTTTCCCTTCTGGTCCATGGTCTCCATGGTGTGGGAGGGGCGAGAGCCCCTCCGAGATTGGATCTGTCTCTCTGTCTCTCTCTCTTTCCGCGTTCCCAGATTCTGGCCTTTCACCGTTTCTTAAATACCTAGAGATCCGCAACTCCGATTGGGCTGAATTTTTGACACGATTTTTATCTGGATATTAGCTTTCTTGCGGTGGAAGAAGGGCGTCAACCGCCTTACGGAGAGGCCATGAGGGCCCAGGGCACGCCCTCACCCTCGTGGGCCACTCAGGCATCGTCTCACGTTGGTTCCGCTTCCCAAAATTCACATATATTCCAAAAAAAAATCTCCGTCCGTTTTTATCCCGTTTGGACTCCGTTTGATATGGATATTCTGCGAAACAAAAAACATGCAAGAAATAGGAACTGGCACTAGGCACTGGATTAGTATGTTAGTCCCAAAAATAGTTTAAAAAGTTTCCAAAAGTATATGAAAGTTGTAGAATATTGGCATGGAACAATAAAAAATTATAGATACGACACAGACGTATCAGCATCCCCAAGCTTAATTCCTGCTCGGCCTCGAGTAGGTAAATGATAAAAAAGATAATTTTTGATGTGGAATGCTACCTAGTATAATCTTGATCATGTAATCTAATTATGGCATGAATATTAAGACACGAGTGATTCAAAGCAATAGTCTATCATTTGACATAAAAGATTTTAATACTCGGGCATCCCAACAAACAATCAATTCTTTCAAAATATCAATGCTAAAGAACGTTATCCCTACAAAATCATATAGTCTTTTATGCTCCCTTTTCTTAACACAAGGTACCCCTCATGCCTATCCCGGTGTCAGCCAAGCAATTGTTTTCATACTTTACATTTTCGAACTTTTTCAACTCCTCACGCAATACATGAGCGTGAGCCATGGAAAAACACTATGGGTGGAATAGAAGGTGGTAGTAGTCAAAAGTAGGGAGAAAGTCTCACATCGACTAGGCGTATCAATGGGCTATGGAGATGCCCATCAATAGATATCAATGTGAGTGAATAGGGATTGCCATGTAACGGATGCACTAGAGCTATAAGTGTATGAAAGCCCAAAAGAAAACTAGTGGGTGTGCATCATCTTGCTTGCTCATGAAGACCTAGGGCATTTAAGGAAGCCCATCGTTGGAATATACAAGCCAAGTTCTATAATGAAATTCCCACTAGTATATGGAAGTGACAACATATGAGACTCTCTATCATCAATATCATGGTGCTACTTTGAAGCACAAGTGTGGAAAAAAGATAGTAGCATTGTCCCTTTTTTTGGCCTTCCTTTTTTATTTTGCCTTTCTCTTTTTTTTATTTGGCCTTTCTTTTTTGTTTCTTTTTCTTCAAGGGACAATGCTCTAATAATGATGATCATCACACTTCTATTTACTTACTACTCGATACTAGAACAAAAATATGACTCTATATGAATGCCTCCGGCGGTGTACCAGGATGTACAATGATCTAGCGTAGCAATGACATAAAAAACGGACAAGCCATGGAAACATCATGCTAGCTATTTTACGATCATGCAAGGCAATATGACAATGATGGTGCGTGTCATAATAAACGGAACGGTGGAGTTACATGGCAATATACCTCAGAATGGCCATGGAAATGCCATAATAGGTAGGTATGGTGGTTGTTTTGAGGAAGGATATAAGGTGGTTTGATGCACCGGCGAAAATTGCGCGGTACTAGAGTGGCTAGCAAGGTGGAAGGGTGAGAGTGCGTATAATCCATGGACTCAACATTAGTCATAAATAACTCACATACTTATTGCGAAAAATCTATTAGCCCTCGAAGCAAAAATATTACGACGCATGCTCTTAGGGGGGAGGTTGGTAGGAGTTAACCATCGCGCGCCCCCGATCTTCTCGCAAAGATAAACAATTAAAATACAATGCGCGCCGATTTGGTTACATAGTTAGGAGACCATACGTGCATGCTTCGGGAATCACAAACCTTAACACCAATATTTTTACTAAACCACAATCATTCACTAGTACCTCCCTCATATTAGCATCTCTATATCGCAAAACTATTGCAAGGAATCAAACATATCATATTCAGCGCTCTACAAGTTTATGTAGGATTTTATGACTAACCATGTGAATGACCAATTCCTGTCAACTCTCTAAATAGATATAAGTGAAGCTAGAGAGTTTTAACTATTTCTACAAAAGATATGCCCACGCTCTAACAAATATAGGTGAAGTAAAAGAGCATTCTACAAATGGCGGTTTTCTATGTGAGGAGAAACAGGCAATCCAAACTTTTTGATATAAGTGAAGCACATGAAGCATTCTATAGAGCCCTACTCAAAAGATATAAGTGAAGTGCAAAGAGCATTCTATAAATCAACCAAGGATTATCTCATACCATCATGGTGCATTTATTAAAAGGAAAAGAAAAAGAACACTACGCTCCAATAGTTTACGCATATCATGTGAACGAAATGAATCCGAAAACATATCGATACTTGTTGAAGAAAGATGGGATGCCTTCCGGGGCATCCCCAAGCTTAGATGCTTGAGTCTCCTTGAATATTTACTTGGGTTGCCTCGGGCATCCCCAAGCTTGATCTCTTGCCTCTCCTCCTTCTCCTCACATCGAGACATCCTCGATCTTCGAACACTTTATCCACACAAAACTTAACCGAACTTTTAGTGGCGGGGTTAGTGAATATGATCAATGAAATCCCATGATGTACTGCTCTAACATTATTGTATAATTATAGACAAATATTACATACTGTATGCTATCACAATTCTATCGTCCCAAGTCAAGGAGGCATCAACAAGAATTCAAACATATGCGAATAATGAAGCTATAACAGCAATCTGTGAAAACATGACAATATGTAGTAATCTGAACATTAACCATACTTCTGTAACCCTAAAAATTATGGAAAAATTAGGAAAAATCAAAAATTTGTATAGAAAGACTTTGCAAGAAGTTTCAGATCCTTTTGGCGTTCCAGTAAAAAAATGTAAAATCGCGCACTACAGCCAAAGTTTCTGTTTTTGCATCGCACAAACCAACAAGCAGTTTAATCATCCTAAAGGAAACTCTTGGCACATTATTTTTATAATACAATGTAATTGTACAAGGGGATAATTATTTTTATTGAAAAGTTTATGTAATCAAGGTTCACAAAGTTTTCCATGGGCATGAACAAAGTTCAAGGCTAGCTCCCACTTTATCAATGCTCGTCTTTCTCACTTTCGCTTTTTTTTGAAAAAGTTTTAGGTTCCCCTCTTTATTTTTTGTTTTTAAACTTTATAAAACCACCCAACAGAAATAAATGACTCTCTAAAACTTCTGGGTTGTCTCCCTAGCAGCGCTTTCTTTAAAGCCAGTAAGCTAGGCATATAGTGCTCAAGTAATTGATCCACCCGGATCCCAAGGTATATCAAAGCCAATTTTAATTAACAATGATTTGTCATTTAGTAGTGAGCACAAAGTGATATGTGTCATGCAAAAGCGAAGTCTAGCTCTCTTCCTATGCATAGTCATGTCATACAAGAACAATTCATGCACATCAAGTAAAGGCCAATGCATAGTATAAGCAGTTTCTTTCAATTTTATCCTCTTGGAAACATAGAGAGGCGGAGATGTAGTTCCTCTCTCATAATAATTGCATGTAGGAGCAGCAAGCACATGCATATTATATTCATCAAAATCATCATGTGTAATGGAAAAAGGCAACCCATCAATATAATCCTTAATAAATGCAAACTTCTCCGATATAGTCTAGTTTGGAGAATTCAAAAAGATAATAGGACTATCATGCGTGGGTGCAATACCAATTATCTCATGTTTAACATAAGGAACTATAGCAAGTTCATCTCCATAAGCATAATTCATATTGGCATCTTGGCCACAAGCATAGCAAGCATCATCAAAAAGGGATATTTCAAAAGAATCAATGGGATCATAACAATCATCGTAGCATTCATCCTTCGGTAAGCACGAAGGGAAATTAAAAATGTATGAGCTGAAGAATAACTCTCATTAGAAGGTGGGCACGGGTAGCTAATCCGCTCTTCCTCCTTATGTTCTTCGCTCTCATCCTCATCTTTTTCATCCAATGAGCTCACAATGTCATTAACTTCTTCTTCCATATACTCCTGCAAAATATTAGTCTCTTCTTGGACAGCGGAGAAGTCCTCAATATATGGTTTAATATAAGGATTAGAAGCATAATTATCATAGCAAGATTTAAGTATGGCCAAATTTTCAAATTTGTAGAGAGTAGTATCACATTCTTCAATAAAGGAAGCAATTTCACAAGTACCCCTAAAAGCAACAAATTCTTCAATCAGTTGAACATCATAATAATCATAAACACCCTTAGTATACGAAGATACGATTCCATCATCACTAAACTTACATTGGTAAGGAAGGTGTTTCTTAGGGTCTTTAGAACAACAAGTACAATCATGTATTTCACATAAATTCCAAGCATAGCATTGCAAACGATGAATTTGATCAAGTAAAAGTTTCCCTTTTTCAGATATGCGGTGTCGCACATAACAAGCATGCTCATCTAAAGATGTTCCCTCAACTAAGCTAGTTGGGGTTTCAGCCCGAGCACATCAGGATCGAAGATGATCCAAGTAATAAGCTTCAGTAGTGTGATAGATTTGGAGTGGTCCTTCAACCATTGGTTCAATAGGTACCACTAATTTTTTTGGTATTTTGCGTTTCCTACCCATAACTAAAGATAGAAAACAACTCACAATAGCAAATAAAATCTACTTAGTGATAAGGCAAACAAGCACACACGAGAATATTCTCCCCACGCTATTGCTCCCCTGCTACGGCGCCAGAAAAAGGTCTTGATAACCCATAAGTGTAGGGGATCAGTTGTAGCCTCTTTCGACAAGTAAGAGTGTCAAACCCAATGAGGAGCTAAAGGTAGAACAAATATTCGCTCAAGTTCTATCGACCACCGATACAACTCTACGCACGCTTGACGTTTACTTTACCTAGAACAAGTATGAAACTCGAAGTACTTTGTGGTTTTTGTGGGATAGGTTTGCAAGAATATAAAGAGCACATAAATAAAACTAGGGGCTGTTAAGATAAAGACACAACTAAATTAGCTTTAGTAGAGAGCTTTTTGTCACGAGAAAGTTATTTGTCCCTAGGTAATCGATAACTAGACCGGTAGTCACTATTGCAATTTTATTTGAGGGAGAGGCATAAGCTAACATACTTTCTCTTCTTGGATCATATGCACTTATGATTGGAACTCTAGCAACCATCCGCAACTACTAAAGATCATTAAGGTAAAACCCAACCATAACATTAGAGTATCAAGTCCTCTTTATTCCCATACACAAACAACCTACTTACTCGAGTCTATGCTTCTGTCACTCATGCCACACACCATAAGCAAATCATGAAAATATTGCAAACCCTACAGCGGGGATCCCTCACGCTTGCGTGACACGGAGAGCACCATAGGACAGCACCAATAATAAAACTTGCAACTCAAACCAATCTCGATCATCAATTAACCCATAGGACAAAACAGATGTACTCAAACATCGTAGGATAGCCATACATCATTGGGAAATAATATATAGCGTTGAGCACCATGTTTAAGTAGAGATTACAGCGGGTAGAAGAGGGGTTACACTGCTGCATAGAGGGGGGAAGAGTTGGTGATGATGGCGGTGAAGTTGTTGGTGTAGATTGCGGTGACGATGATGGCCCTGACGACACTCCGGTGCTACCGGAAGCGAGGAGAAGAGAGCCCCCCTCCTTCTTCTTCTTCCTTGACCTTCCCCCTAGATGGGAGAAGGGTTTCCCCTCTGGTCCATGGTCTCCATGGTGTGGGAGGGGCGAGAGCCCCTCCGAGATTGGATCTGTCTCTCTGTCTCTCTCTCTTTTTCTGCGTTCCCAGATTCTGACCTTTCACCATTTCTTAAATTCCCGGAGATCCGTAACTTCGATTGGGCTGAATTTTTGACACGATTTTTATCCAGATATTAGCTTTCTTGCGGCGAATCAACCGCCTTACGGAGTGTCCATGAGGGACCAGGGCGCGCCCCTCACCCTCGTGGGCCACTCGGGCATCGTCTCACGTTGGTTCCGCTTCCCAAAATTCACATATATTCCAAAAAAAATCTCCATCCGATTTTTTCCCATTTGGACTCCGTTTGATATGGATATTCTGCAAAACAAAAAACATGCAACAAATAGGAACTGACACTAGGCACTGCATCAAAATGTTAGTCCCAAAAATAGTATTAAAAGTTGCCAAAAGTATATGAAAGTTGTAGAATATTGGCATGTAACAATCAAAAATTATAGATCTGATGGAGATGTATCAAGCCCCTCTTATAACATTGTTATTTGCAGGAGAAGATGAAGATTGCTCTATGTCGACACTTGGATTGTTGGAATATCACAATATCTATTACTATAATTAACGCACCTATATACTTGGCAATGGGTGGAAGGCTTGGCCTTTTGCTCGGTGTTTTGTTCCACTCATGCCGCCTTAAGAACCGAGAAACCGGTGTTATGTTCCTTGATTTTGCGTTCCTAACGCGGTTGGGTTTATGGGGATCCCTTGAAAGTTCGCTTTGAATAAAACTCCTCCAACAAGGCCCAACATTGGTTTTACCATTTGCCTAATAACTAAAACTTGCATAGGGAGTTAGCGCTACCCGTGGATTCTTAATTCAACCCCCGGGACAGTGCTCCTCATGAGTGTTGGTCCAAACTAGAGTCGTTTGCAGCGCCGCCCCTTGTCAACTTGGGGTATTTGGTCCCTGTACGCTGTGCTCATCCGGACGTGGCCTGAGACGAGATACGCACCGCTACTATCAGGGTGTCGGCATGATGGGAGGTCTAGCAGGACTTGTTTTACCATTGTCAAAATGTCTTGTGCACCGGGATTCCGTGTCTGATCAGGTTGTCCCTAAGATAAGAGGTTTTACCTCTGCTGATCGTAAGAGCTTGCGATGGGATAAGTTGGAACACCCCTACAGGGTTATGATCTTTCGAAAGTCGTGCCCGCAGTTATGTGGCAGATTGGAATTTTTTAATGTCCGGTTGTAGAGAACTTGGCAGAGGATTCAAAATAAAATACACCAACCACGTGAGTAACCGTGACCATATCTTTTCATTTTGAGAAGAGAACATGGTGGGGTTATGTTTGACACGTAGGTAGTTCAGGATCACTTAGATATCATCACTAGTTTCTGACCGTTTGCGTAGATGCTCTTTATATTCTTGTACTCGTAAGTTAGCCACCATATAATGCTTAGCCGCTGCTGCAACCTCACCACTTAGCCTTTCCACACCCATTAAGCTTTTGCTAGTCTTGATACCCATGGTTATGGGATTGCTGAGTCCTCGTGGCTCATAGATACTACAACACCAGTTGCAGGTGCAGGTTTCCGATGACTTGACATGGGAGCGATGTTTCCTTGTGTTGGAGTTATTTCTTCTTCTTTTTCGTCCATTTTGGGGTAGGTTCCTTGTCGGCAGCCTGTGATAGCAGGATGGATGTCGTTGTGCTTTTCTTGTGTTTTCATCCATAGTCGGAGGTCCTGTGAATGATGTGTTGTATTCACGTGGCAATTGTAGGACTTGTATGTATCCCCATATCTGTATGTAATGGTACGATGTAATGATATCCTTCTTGCTAAGCGCCTGAAATGCGGTTGTGCCCCAATCACGAAGTTATCACGTGATCGGGATAGAATCACATCTTGGGCGTGACATGCCAACATGCTCTCAATGAAATCATCAATGTCGGTGTGAAATCCGGCATGTCTCGTAGTAGGGGTCCTAAGCTAGGTGTCTTGGATCGATGGTAACATGGACACATGATTTTGCCATTGTTCGGGCTCTCTCGAAGAGATAATATCGTACGTCCTGCTTTTGATTGTATTGATATGGGTGTAGTACAAGGTACATGTATCTACCATGAGATGGTTCTAATGAATATGAGATCATCTATTGACTATCATAGCTTCAGTTTATATAATACACCAGAGGCCTAGAGTTTAGGAGAGTCCTCGGCTTGGGTGCCAAGTCTTGTGGAAACCTCCTTGTATACAGTATGGGCTGCGCGAAGTGGCCCATTAATGAACCGTTATGGGGGTCCTCGGGCCAATCCACATGATCAGGAGATGATGTGGTGAGTACACTCTAGTCCAGGACACCATCACCCCCTCCTTCTCAATGTTTATATCGCTTTTAGTTGTAGAAGTTTAAGTGCTTGTGCGATGACAGATTAATATGATATTTTGGATGTGGCGAAGTTTGTTAATGTCCATTTGTAGCCGATCTTGTGTTTGTTTGTAGCTGATGATTGTTGCTCGTTGTTTGAATATGTAGAGTAGATCAACATTGCATGTGTAGTATGGATATATGGCGCCAGATAGGATATACGTGGATGCAGCGTGAATAATATGATATACGTCTGCGTGCGTTTTAGGGGCCGCACTACAAAAAAAGACACATCCATGACATTTTGGTCCGAACGAAACTTTTTTCTATCATACTTATGACACTTCTATGACAATAATTGTGACAAAACACGGTATCATCATAGATGTGGTGGGGTCCTACTTCTTTGACAAAAAATCATGACAGAAAATGGGCTTTTCGTCCTGGGCGGGCCGGAGACGCAGCTGCATGACATTGTTTGGGAAAAAACCGTGGTAGAAGCGAGGGCCAGGAAAATATCGGGGTATTCCCGGTTACTGTGGGTGGTCGGGGCCGAGCGATGCGCGTTTCTCTCGTACACGCATGCGTGTGGGTGTGAGGCGTTGGGCTCTAACTGAACTCGAGCTAGGCGTTGGGCTCTAACTGAACCCGAGCGATTGCACTGCAGGCTATGCATTACTGAACCCGAACGATCGATCGATGGCTGTTAACTGAACCCGATTGAGCAATTCCTTCGCTACTGCTGCTAACCGATCGATGCTGCCTCTGCATGAACAGTGAGGGTTGCTGGGGGGGTTGAATGAACAGTTCCCGGTTGGGGTGGCTGAACAGGACCCCGTGGTGTTGCCTCTGCATGAACAGGACCCCGTTCGATCGAGCCGGTTGGGGCTGCATGAACAGGACCCCGTGGAGGGCTGCATGAATAGGACCACCCCGTGGAGGGCTGCATGAACAATAGACGGTGGAGGGCTGGATGAACAGTAGCCCATGGAGGGGTGGTTGAACAGGAGCCCGTGGAGAGGGCTGGTTTAACAGTAACCAGTGGAGTAGCGCGCGGTGGAGGCTGAACAGTAGCAGGTGGAGGCTGGAGGAGGTCGACGGTGGATGAACAGTAGCCCGTGGAGGCTGGAGGGGGCCGACGGTGGTGATGAACAGTACCCCGTGGAGTCCTGTTTTGTGGTACGCCACACCCCTCCCGATGAACAGGACCCCCGTTTTGACCGTAGCGCTCCAACATAAGTCCGTTTCCTCCGTTTTGCGGTACGCCACACCCCTCCCGGTCAACAGGACCCCCGTTTCGATCGTAGGAGGTCCGTTTCCTCCGTTTTGCGGTACGCCAGACCCCTCCTGATGAACAGGATCCCGTTTTGAACGTGGCTGGTCAAACACAAGGCCGTTTCCTCTGTTCTGCGGTACGCCAGGCTTCATTTCCATCGGCTGTTCCATCCAAGCCCTCCCTATGAACACGACGACGCATTCCATTCCGACCCAGCCGGTTGGCTCCCCATGAACACGATGACGACGGTGTTTCTCCGTTCCGACCTAGCCATGTACACGATCCCTGGCCGTATGTATGCGCAAGTAGGCATTCGAGACCCTGCCCGTATGTACGTACGTGGCCGTATTTTCTTTCTTGCACACTTGCTGCTGTACGTACGTGTACATGTTACGTGCGCGCCTCTACTACGACACGTGCGCGCCTCTACATCGACCAGTATGTACGTACACGTTTGCGACCAGAATGACAATGCTAAGTATGCTTCGACTAGGTGGGTCCCGACTGTCAGGCACTTCCTTGCGTGTGAAGATGTAGCTGGTGGGTCCCAGCAGTCAGGGGGGCGAATCGTTTTTTTGCCCGGACGCACTTCCTTGCATGCGAAGATGTAGCTGGTGGGTCCTAGTAGTCAGGGGGAAACGTTTTTTTCACAAATACGATGGCCCGTCCGGTGGGTCCCTGCTGTCAGGTGGAGGAATAATTATTTTGCGCATAATAAGGAGGCACTTCCTTGCTGCGGCCGTGGACCCAGCTGTCAGCCTCTCCACGTACAGTCCATGTCAGATGAAGCCATTCCTTGACCACGTTGACCACACCACGCCGAGAGCACCAGGGCGGTGGACGACGGTGAGGCCTAGGAAGGGGACAATGCGGAGACGGGGAAGACGCGGTAGTGGATGCCCACGCGTAGAGGAGTACTAGGGTTCACTGGTTCGCTGCGGTGTGAGGCTGCCGTCGCCGCAAAATAACAGGGGGTGTGGGTGAGTAGAGGGATGGCCTGGCCAGCGATGGGAATATTTGGGGGCGGTGAGGCCTCCGCGGCAGCACAGCTGGCCACGAGAGGCAGGAGCATGCGGCATGACCGGCTGGAGCAACAAGACCAGAGGTTGAAGAAGCACTATGGCCGTTGGATGGACATCGTACGATCACTGGAGCTAGAATCGTTCATATTGACAAAGTTGACAAAGCACACCGTCCCCGTCAACTTAGTAGGCCAACAAGTCAGCCTCCCACCAAGGTGGGTCCCAACCAGTAGGGGGAGTATTCATTTTTTTGTGCGTAATAAGGAGGCACTTCCGGTGGGTCCGAGCTGACAGCGGGGGGAATGTTTTTTCGCGCAATACGGTGGTCCGTCCGGTGGGTCCCAGCAGTCAGGGGGAAACACTTTTTTTGCCAAATACTGTGGC
Source organism: Secale cereale (assembly GCA_902687465.1). Lineage (NCBI taxonomy): Eukaryota > Viridiplantae > Streptophyta > Magnoliopsida > Poales > Poaceae > Secale > Secale cereale. Next base: position 457,149,811 of record LR738710.1, read on the forward strand.
CCGTCCGGTTGGTCCCTGCTGTCAGGTGGAGGAATAATGTTTTTCCGCGTAATAAGGAGGCACTTCCTTGCGGCTGTCGTGGACCTAGTTGTCATTCTCTCCACGTACAGTACTCTTCCGATGGAAGTCGTTCCTTGACAATGTTGACCACGCAGCGCCGAGAGCACCAGGGCGGTGGACGACGGCGAAGCCTAGGAAAGGGACGACGCGGAGCCGGGGAAGACGCGACAGCGGAAGCCCGCGCGGAGAGGAGTACGAGGATTCACTGGTTTGGCTGAGGTGTGAGGCTGCCGTCGCCTCACGGCCTGGCCAGCGGTGGGAATAGTAGGGGGCTGCAAGGCCTCCGCGGCATCGCAGCCGGCCATGGGAGGCAGGAGCACGAGGCACGATCGACGCTGGTTTGGGCGGCTGGAGCAAGAAGACCAGAGGTTGAAGAAGCACTACGGCCGTTGGATGGACATCGTACGGTCACTGGAGCTAGAATCGTTCATATTGACTAAGTTGACCAAGCTCTCCGTCCCCGTCAACTTAGTAGGCCCACAAGTCAGCCACCCACCAAGGTGGGTCCTAACTAGCAGGGGGAGTATTCATTTTTTTGTGCGTAATAAGGAGGCACTTCTGGTGGGTCCGAGCTGACAGCGGGGGGGGGGGGGGGG
>LR738710.1:457150494-457190963 GCA_902687465.1 Secale cereale
TCGCGAAATACGGTGACCCGTCCGGTCGGTCCCAGCAGTCAGGGGAAACATTTTTTCGCAAAATACGGTGGCCCATCCGGTGGGTCCCCGCTGTCAAGTGCAGGAATAATTATTTTGCGCGTAATAAGGAGGCACTTCCTTGCTGCGACCGTGGACCCAGCTGTCAGCCTCTCCACGTATAGTCCACGTCCGATGGAAGCCGTTCCTTGACCACGTTGACCACACCGCGCCGAGAGCACCAGGGCGGTGGACGACGGCGAGGCCTACGAAGGGGACGACGCGGAGCCGGGGAAGACGCTGCATTGGATGCCCACGCGTAGAGGAGTATGAGGGTTCACTAGTTCGCTGCGGTGTGAGGCTCCCGTCGCCGCAGAATAACAAGGGGTGTGGGTGAGTAGAGGGATGGCCTGGCCAGTGATGGGAGTAGTAGGGGGCGGTGAGGCCTCCGCGGCATCGAAGCCGGCCACGGGAGGCAGGAGCACGAGGCACGACCGGCGCTGGTTTGGGCGGCTGGAGAAAGAATACTAGAGGTTGAAGAAGCACTATGGCCGTTGGATGGATATCATACATTCAATGGAGATTGAATCGTGCATATTGACTAAGTTGACAAAGCCCTCCGTCCCCGTCAACTTAGTAGGCCCACAAGTCAGCCTCCCAGTATACTGGGTCCCAGCTAGCAGGGGGATTATTCATTTTTTTGTGCGTAATAAGGAGGCGCTTCCGGTGGGTCCGAGCTGACAGTGGGGGAACTTTTTTCGCGAAATACGGTGGCCCGTCTGGCGGGTCCCAGCAGTCAGGGGGAAACGTTTTTTTCGCCAAATACGATGGCCCGTCCGATGGGTCCCTGCTGTCAGGTGGAGGAATAATTATTTTCCGCGTAATATGGAGGCACTTCCTTGCGGCTGCCGTGGACCCAAGCCTCTCCACGACAGTACTCTTCCGATGGAAGTCATTCCTTGATCACGTTGACCACACCGCGCTGAGAGCACCAGGGCGGTGGACGACGACGAGGCCTAGGAAGGGGACGACTCAGAGCCGGGGTAGACGCGGCAGTGGATGCCCACGTGGAGAGGAGTACAAGGGTTCACTAGTTCAGCTACGGTGTGAGGCTGCCGTTGCCGTAGAATAACAGGGGGTGTGGGTGAGTAGAGGGATGCCCTGGCCAGCTGTGGGAGTAGTAAGGGGAGGTGAGGCCTGCACGGGAGGCGGGAGCAGGCGGTCCCGTCGGCGCTGGATTTGGCGGCTGGAACAAGAAGATCAGAGATTGAAGAAACACGACGGCCGTTGAATTGGCACCCAACGGTTACGTCTGCTAGAATCGTTTGTTGACGAATATAATAACTAAAAAAATCTTGCATACGCGTCAACTTAATAGGCCCATAAGTGAGGCCATTCCCTCTTTTTTTAATAATTTATATATAGCTCATTGCGACTTCTTATGCAATTTATTGCAGTCCGTGTTTTTGGTTGGCCAGGGCCAATTTCGCATATTTCTGTGGGTTCCAAACTATTTTTAATACCGAAATGTCGAGCCAGATTTAAAGTACTTTGAAGATATATTTAAATTAGGTTAATTCCCAGTGAAATTGGAATCTGAAAATGTGAAAAAAATAGGAAATTATAAAGTAATTGCCAATTTGGCATCTGTTTTTATATTTACCGCCAATTTCATATTACTTTCAAGATTTGCAGACGCCTTAAAAGAGTTGCAGCCCATCAGGGCGTAGAAAAGTAAATAGGCCTGGATTGGGTATTCTTCAGAAAAAATAAACTGGGCTCATTTTCACAAAGAAAAAATAGCTGGGCTGGTCACATGGGGAACATAAAATATAAGCCTGGGCTGGATGGGCCACAACCCAGTTCAAACCCTGCTCCGTCTCAACAATAACAAAAAAAAATACTGCTCAAGCAGCTACGTCCCAGGTGTCAGCCAATCTTGTGTTGTTCTCTTGTCTATTGAGTATATACGCTCACAATGTTGTGGGTCCCAGATGTCAGGAAAACACTATTAGGGAGCATTTTATTTTTCCATACGCTCACATGGTGGGCCTGTACTGTCATCCTCTGCACGTACTTTTGCCGATTCCTGTTGTTTGTTGACCATGTTGACAACGCGAGAGGGCGGCGCCGCGGCGAGCGCACCAAAGCGCGCGGAGGACGACGGCGAGGCCTCGGACGTCGGCGTTAATGATTTAGGAGACAGTGGGGCGGCGATGCGTGCGCTGAGGCGCAGCCAGCCGTGGGAGGCGGAAGTAGGCGGCCCCGCCGACGCTGGTTTGGTTTAGGCAACTGGAGGAAGACAGGACTGAAGAAACACGACAGACTGTAAAAGTAGCAGGAGTACTTAACAACCTTAACTGAAACCAGCAGGGGCACTTAACAACCATAGCTGAAAGCAGTATAAGTACTTATACAGACTCAACCGTCCAAAGCACACCTCGAACAGTGCTACTTTGCCTACAGTTAACCAAGGGTGAGGCCGCCAAGCCCCAGGACAAGGCCCATGCGCCACCCTGCGCATCCTCAACCTTCTAAAAGCGGCTTCATCTCGCAATGTGGTCAATAAACAGGATATTCACTTTAGAGCCATGGAAAAGCAGGAACATAATCTTCTGTCCTATTCTCCAAGATGGACGGGCCTTCATTATTTGAGACCACCCATGAATAAGTATCTTTTCACCTCCAAGGGGAATGGAGTAGGTTGACATAAACATCATGTTGTGACCAAGCGCAAGTATGACCCAACCATGGTTAGGCATCTGTATAGGAACAATAGAACTGGGAAGTTTCTATTTCAAGAAGATCACAGCTGTAAAACTATGTATAAGCAATAGTTTATGAACAACATATATAATAGAAAACAGCTCATACCATAAGTTTTTCGACATAGTTGGACCTCTTCAACGAGTGCAGCAGTGGCACACATATCCCGCGTGGCCTTCCACCATTGAAACGCCCCACAAGGACCTCAAGACGATCAATAAAGTGTAGGAACTTGTGGATGTCGTCCCAGTCAACTTCAATGCCATCAGTAACAACTGAGTTGTTACAGAATAACAAACAAGTAGCCTGCTTAACTCTGAAAAAACCTACACATGCCACCAATTATAAGAAAATATTAGTTAGAAGTAGCATCTTCGTGAGAGATTCGTTGCTACTTCTAAAGTTAAATTGTGATTAGTTAGACAGAATAGGTGGATTAAGAAGTAATCGAGGCAACAAGCAAGAACTAGATAATAACATGGATTAACAATTGGAACGACGTCGGGGTGGAAGATCACAGTGAAGATGAGACCAGGTTCTGCTATTTCCATCAACATTCGTGCGCCAACTTTCAGTCTGTAACAGTTGAGAAAGTTTATCCATGTTCGGCCATGAAAAAAGCAGCGATCTTCTTGGTTCATGAACTGAACTCGGAACTTATATCCATGGCTTTTCTTCACTGTGACCATTAAACTGGTGTATTCAGTTATGGCAAGGCCGAGCATCTTGAGTACGTGTGTTCTGGCAGAGCAAATAATGCACTGCAGGAAAAATAACATGAGAACACAATGTATTTCCTATCCAAATCTAGAAATAACTTCCTCCTTCACGTCAGTGTTGACCATCGTACTGGTAGTACCTTTTATCCAAATATAGCAATCGAAATTTCCAAATTAGTCGACAGCATGTTCAAAAAAACCCCACCCTCCCGGATAGAAAAGAGGATTCTAGGAACATATTGTGCGCGTTTTAAAATCCTGTGATAGATGAGAAGGAACAAGTGTGACGTCTCGCCGAGGGCGCGGAAACCTATAGGGTCCTCGCACTTTGGGCACTGCAAATGAAACATACTAGATTCAGTAGGAAGAAAAATGCATCAACGGCGGCGGCTGCCATCCTAGGATTACCCGCGACCAAGGGACTTGGATTTATCGAGGATGGATGAAGAATTCGTACCTGGTTCTCCATGAGAAAACCATATGCAATCGCCGAGAGGGGGTTTTCTCTGAACAAGCAGACGTGGGAGAAGGGGATGCAGGCCTAGTGAAATATTGCCGCTTCGTCCCTCCAGCTTACTGCTAAAGCTGGAAAGGGGGGGTTTGTGATTTGATGCCTCATTGGGCATTACTGCCGCGCTACGACCGGGGTGTGTCTACCGTGCAGTTGTGCACTCTTTGTGCATATGGCACGTGGACCCCGTTGCCGGATGCCCCACATATCAGCTAAAGGAAGTAGAAAGACATGTGTAACTAGTTACACAAAAATATATATTTGACAGAGAGATACTCCCTTTGTAAAGAAATATACAAATCTTTTATATCACAACTTTATACATACAAAGTTATATCTGATGGATAGGAAGGAAACTATGGCAATTTTGCAAAAAGGTACCCACACACCTCTCCACCTTTGCAATAAGGTCTTCCCTCATTCATCCTTTTCTCTCACAAGATAAAATACTCATACAAATGCATCTTGATGTTACGTGCAACGCACGGGCATTATGGGGGTTCAGCTTTTCTTTTTTGAGACAATTATGGGGGTTCAACTGAGAATATAATACTTAGACAGGCTCACAGTTCCGGACTTGGGCCGCAGGCCCACCCTGCATGTTTGGGGGCCCATCTGTTCTACCTCAGTGCTTTTCATATTGCAAGCGATCGGTACGGCGCTGGTTTTAGATGCTGTCGCAAGGCGAATACACAAAATTGAATAAAGCACGGCAGCTGTTGGAATAAAATCAAACGATAGTTCCTAACCAGCAATGAGAGTTGCAATTCTATCAACGATATACCATGTGATAAATAATACTGTCGTATTACTTATACACACAGGACACTTGTTTCACCATGCCAGATTATTACATCAAAATCTCTCGTGGGATAGATCAGTTCGGCAGTTGCGTTCTGCTACTGAAGAATTTCAAAGTTGATTTGGACCAGCTCTCCTTGCCGAGAAAGTTCGATTTTGAGATCATCCCCTACCGCAAGATATGATTTAGATTTGAACCTTGACCATCCTTTAGCATCAATCATCATGCGACCATCCTTTGTACTTATGGTATATTGAGCAGGTTCATTCACACCAAGGCTGCGCATGGTAAGAGAAACTTGGCCGCTGTCGCCCGGATTGTTGAACGGCTCCCTCGTTGCTCTAGGAATTCTCTGTTTGCAAATAAGAAGACATACCCAAACAGTTAGATCAACAAAGTGAATCATGCGAAACAACATGGAAAGAAAAAAGAACGAAACACTTGGGCGTACAATGCTTGCCAAGAAGGTGGACATGTCGGCTTTTGTAAGGACTTTGGTATATGAAGTGCGAACTGCAGCCCAGTCTTTTACCGTTGCACCGGCTGGAGCAGATGCAAGTGCAAGTGTTGGTGCAGGTGCCGAAGCCGCTGCTGCTGCCGAAGATGGTGCTCCTTGTAGAGCTGGTGCTGGTGTCGATGCCCGATCCTCCGGTAGATCAGCCTGATTCGCTGACGCGGTCGGTGCCCAATCCTCAGCTGGATCAGACTGAGCTGCTACCGCTGTCAGTGCTAGAGCAACTACCGGTGCCCGATCCGTTGCTAAAGGTGGTACCGATGTGCGAGACAATGACGATCGTGTCTGGTCTGCTATGATCAACTTTCTAACTTGACTAGGCTTCGTGACCGTGATTTAGTTTTTTTCTTCATTTCTTTTAAACACGAGAAGGACTAATTGTGGCGTTTTTGTTAAACCAAACTGCAGTTCATCATAGGGATTCAGCTTGTACTCAGACAACAGACTGATCCAATTTTTTCCAGTAATATAAGTGATGGACAGTGCCTTCATTACTAAAACGACATAAGAAGTGAAACCTGCAAACATAACCATCGTAGAGCAAACCAAACGGTTTATTCTGTGATGAATGTCACATGGAAAAACATGCATTGTAAAATTGCAGGAAAAGAAAGAAAACATGATATTAAATCAATAAGATTTAGATAGTAAATCAATAAGATTTACTTGATGTGACACGAGTGAATCCTTACCAGGAAATCACTATGTTGAAGTACTAAACAGAAGATTGATCGTGCAACTACGGGTGGCATGCAGGGGCCCCGCCTACTCCCACAAGCAGGACAGTCCAAAGGTTGTGACAAGTCGTATGGACCGAACATCCATGGGACTGGAAATCCTGGTGGGTGCGATAAACCCTGCAATGCATACAAATATTGGAATGTAACCATAATTGATAAACCGTCCTCACAAAAAACATGATCTGGATGCTTCAAATATACAGACTGAATTGAGTGGACAGACATTAACATAGACCGTTCTCAGGACTGACCACCCACCAATAGCGACATTACTAATAAACAATACAAGGTTCACAAACACAAATAGTGTACTGAACAATAGTACTTACTACAGACAAGCAAAGTTGCACTAATTAAACTCTGCAGACTATTTCTTGTCACCGACCTACGGGATGAACCTTGCATAACTGACTAGGCCATGGACTTCGTGAGAGATGTCTACATGCACCATCACCATCTCGACAACCTTGGAGAACCAAATAGAGTGGTCTTTCCACTCATAAACATGATGATGAAGACATGCCGCATCAGATTTTTTGGGAAGCTTTACAAGAACCACACCCTTCATAATCGAAGGCATAGCCAGGAAATTGTTGTGGTCAAGTACAGCCTCGAGAACACGCCTGACAACAATGCTACAGGAAAACACTAGTTCAGGACACGTGGCGACAAGGACACAACAGCTAGATAGTTTAGCAGTAGAATTCATCCTCAGGTCTTCCAGTTCACACGGCATGACTTTGAGAACTTCTTATCCACCGCAGACCTGGTTCTAATTCAAACAGAAACCATATTTTATTACTACATCCGTTCAAAAATATAAGATGATTTTTGATATTATATTCCATATATGACTACATAGACGCACAAAAATGAGTGAACAAAGACACTAGAATATGTCTTCAAAGGCATGAGAGTAGAGGGGTTACTTGCAATATCCATAACACAAGTTACTGAGGCAAATATACCCTCTTCAAAGGTACAGTAGCATTGATGTTCATAAAGTACTCCCTCCGTCCCAAAATTCTTGTCTTAGATTTGTCTAGATACTGATGTATCAAGTCACATTTTAGTATTAGATACATCCGTATCTAGACAAATCTAAGACAAGAAATTTGGAACAGAGGGAGTAGTTCAAAGTAATCTATAAGAAATCAGTGTCAACCTCTCGCATGTTTTGGTCAAAAGAGGAATTTAGAACCGTCATTTGGAACACAAAAATCACATGCAAGATCACCCAGAAAGTTGTACTACTAGTACTAGTACTGCGTGTTAGATGAAAAAACACGATCAAGATCGAGAAAAAGATCGTCAAGAAGAGATATTATCTGGACTTTCTTAATGAGGGATCCCGGAGAGGGGGGCTTGCACAGGGCGATGGCTTTGAGCTTGTCTGCGGTAGTCTCGGCGGGGTGCTTGTGCTTCTTCGTACCATGAGCCTCGACGGTTTTGGCCAGAGCCATAGACATCACTTTGGCTGGTGCTCCAGCGTCCATCAAGAAACTGTCGAATAGAAATAAAAGAAAATAAACCATAATCACAAACCCAAAAGAAGAAAAGAAAGGGAGTTATAGGATCAATCTCGGGGTTGCAAGACAGGGCCTTGGCCAGAATCAACACCATTGATGCGCTCACCTTTCCTTCTTTGGGAGAGAAGAACAATGGCAGAAGCAGGTCGGGGTTTTCTTGAAGAAATGAGGAACAAGATGAGGGAGAAGCGAGTTGGGTAGAGAGGAAGCTGAGAGAGAAGAGTGAAATGATGGTTGCTTCGTCCGTCCAACTTACTGCTGGAAAGAAGGGGGTTTTGTGATTTGACGACTCATTGGGCATTACTACGGCGCTTCGATCGGGGTATTCTACCGTCACTCTACTATGGAGTAATTTAGTGCATGGCTGGTGGACCCCGATGCTGGCTGTCCCACACATCGGCGAAAGTGAGTAATTTAGTGCATGGCTGGAGGAGGATCATCACCGTAGAGCGTGTCCATTGTTTTTCTGAAGAAAAAAATGATTACAGCAAGTGTTTCCACTCTTACGATGGAGGAGTGCGAGGCACGGCAGCCACTTGAACATACACAGTGCTCCTACTACTAGGCATGTGCATTGGTTCATACGTCTACATAATCTTGTTGCTAGTGTAGTAAGATATGACGACAACAAATGATGTTGTGCGCATGTCAACTATATGAACAATAATGTAGTAACATAGTACCGCTTTCTCGACTATCCGGTCGAGAATGAACAGTGAGATCAATGTTAACAGAACTAGGTCTACAGCGCACGGAGAGTACTGCGACCAAGGCGGAGAGGAAAACGAGAAAACTTAATGTCTTTTTGCTAATTAATAGCATTGCATGCAATGAACTAAGCACTGCATGTCATGTTTATTAGTCTCAAGTCATTGAAAGCATGCACGGCCCACGTCTCTTATTGGTTGAGATGTCACAAAACAAGAAACGGGGACGGAGTTAATGTACCGTGCCTAAGTGTTTTGGGATTATTTGGTTTTCGTAAGGTTACTTACACACCTAGATAGAGGAGTATATTGAGATGAGAACGCAACCAAACACACACACACGCTTTGTGCTACAGTGACTGATCTGCACCGTCTGAGTTTGATCCAACGGTCATGTTGCGCCGAGACCTGGACATGCCCATGCAGAGGGCGCCTAATAACCACCGAAGTCCCTCTGCTTCTCGAGGCGGAGGACGTTGGTGATGCAGGGGGCGAAACGGCTGAAAGGCAATGCAATCTACGGGAAGCCGGAGGGAGCCAACCGAGGAGCGGGGAATCCTTTGGTTTTCACCATGGTAAAACACCAGTCGACGACTTCTCACATCAGGGAGCAGTGTGTTTTACAGTCGGAGTCATCATGACTAATTGCTGCCGCGCCTACTCCCGTCAATCAAAAAATATTAAAATTCCTGCCGCGCCTGCTCCCGTCAATCAAAAAAATATAATTCCTGCCGCTCCTGCTCCCGTCAATCAAAAAATTTAAAATCCTGCCGCACTCAAACACCAGAGCAACACCGCGGTGGATATTTAAATTTACCTGCCGGCAAGTAGATAAAAAAGGGTGAAGAAACAAATGTGGCGGCGGCCTAGCTAATCGGTCGAACTAGCCCAACTAGCTAGCCACCGTGCTTCACTGATGTACTTGGCGGGAAAAGTGGTCTTTCATGATTTGACGACTCATTTACTTGCTTCGGCGAAAACACGCGGTAGGGCGTCCCACGTCAAGAAGAATATATGCATGCACCACCCGGGAGGACCCCGAAACCGCGCGGTAGGGTGTGCCATGTCTCGTCACGGAGGAAAAATGTGAGTGTAAGAATTTACTGTATCAGACGTAGTACCTATGGTTCGACCTCGGGACCCAGCCAGTCGGTCGAAAACACCCCACTAGCCACATAGCTTCATCATGCTAACATGGCACGGAGGATAGGTGTGGTTAGCTCCGTCTCGACCAGCCATGACGTCTCTTGTTCTAGGCGATTCTTCTATTTTTCAAGCTTTTTCTTTTAGTTGTAATAACACCATGGCAAGCTAGCGCCGCTCTTCGCGTGTGCCCGTGCAAAGGTTAGACGATGGAGAGAAGAGAGAGATCGCAGACCTGGGACCCACCAGTAAGTGAGTCAACGGTCATGCACGTGTTGACGAGGCACTCCCTCTACTCTACTCAACGTAATACTGTATAAAATCAAGTTATGGGACAAAGCCAACAACCGTTGTTGTTTCAGGTTATCGACTTACGCTTTGTAGTCCAGGTTGAAAGTTCCAATCTTGTCTTTCATATTTGTTAGTTTTAGGTCCAAATTTGATTAATGACAAGTGGGACCCCCGTGTGTTGTTTCGATATTTCAGCGTAGGATGGTTTTTTTGAACAAACACTTTGCTTGGTTAGACAAGTAACGGCACAAGTTACATGTATTTTGCAAGTTTACGAACAAAAATGACAGCGGCATAGAATATCACATCCACCCCGCAGTTTAGATGCTATGGTGATACGAGTTTTTACATTGTTGGAAGTGAGATCCAATGGCTTGGGGGTAGTCTTTGTAATTATGCGCAATTTCCAAACTCTCCAAAGTTTTTTTGCAAATAAAACATTCTGGCCTCATGTGTGCTGCTGCATCTTGGATCCAACGGCTGCCCGTTGCTCATATTAGGTGCTCCCCGTAGCTTAATTACCTGCTACGGTGATATGAGCATCTAGGTCGTATGATCAGTGATCACATGGCACATGCATAGTACTTGTACTTTCTGCGCAATTCCCAAACTATCTCAGGCGTATATTGCAAAAACATTCAAACCTCCTACTGTGGGCCGCAAGATCTCCGTGAACTTGTATCACCATAGAATCTACGGTGCGGGAGCACCTCATATTCTCCCGTGCGAGAAAACATAAGGTGCTCTCGCAGCTTGGATGCTACAGTGATACGAGCTTCGAGGTCATTTGATCTAAGATCCAATGGCATCTGAGCAGTCTTTGTGCTTCTAAGCAATGGCCGAACTCTTTAAGGGTTTTTCCTGCAAAAAGCCATTCGAACCACCGAGGAGGTCTTGGGTCACAAATCCAACGGCTCCGAAGAGCTTGTATCACCAAAGCATCTAAGGTGTGGTAGCACATGATATTCTTACATACAGGAGAATATGATGTCCTCCTTCATCTTAGATGCTACGATGATACGAGTTTCGAGGTCGTTTGATCTGAGATCCAATGGCATCTGAGCAGTCTTTGTGCTTGTAAGCAGTGGCCGAACTCTTTGGGGGCTTTTCTGCAAAAAACCATTCGAACCACCGAGGAGGTGTTGGGTCACAAATCCAACGGCTCCGAAGAGCTTGTATCACCAAAGTATCTAAGGTGTGGTAGCACATGATATTCTTACATATAGGAGAATATGATGTCCTCCTTCATCTTAGATGCTACGGTGATACAAGCCTCGAGGTCGTTGGATATGGGATCCAAGGGCATCTGATTAGTTTTTGTACAAATTGTGTGCAATTCTCAAACTGATCAAGGTTTCCTATAGAAATATTAAGACATCATGTGAGCTACTATATCTCAGATCTACAAGCTCCAAGCAACTCGTATCGGCATATCTAAGGTATGGGGGCACATGATATTCTCCCCGGGAGGATGGGTGGGGGTGCACAACCAATCGGTGGTTGGGAGGGTGGGGACAAATATAATCTAAACAACCCTAAACAGATCTTCACAATTTTATCTAAGGTCGAGGGGGTGACCCCCGACAATCATAGCTCCGGCTAATTAAACACAACATTTGCATGTACTATAGTACTAGACCTAATATTCATGTTTCAGTTTCATGTTCGTTTTAAATATTGAATTTAGGACCATGCATGTCTTACATTTTACTCCCTTCGTTCCTAAATTTTAGTCTTTTTAGAGATTTCAAGTGGACTGGCACATACAGATGTATATAGACATATTTTAGAGTGTAGATTGACTCATTTTTCTCCGTATGTAGTCGCTTGTTGAAATCTCTAAAAGACTAATATTTAGGTAAAGAAGGAGTATTTTTGAATTCGTGTCATACATGCATGGTTTGGAAAAATAGATGCACTATACTTATTCGATTGTTGTTGTGTTCGTGTGTGGGTGTCTCTCTCTCTCTCTCTCTATGTGTGTGTGTGTGTGTATGTGTGGGGTCATATGCTTGATACATACAAAGTTTTCTCACCTCCATATTGTTCATCTTTTAAATTTGAATTTGCGTAGAAAAACTTACCAGGGATACCATGAAATGGGAAATCCACGTTGAGATCACTATATCACAAACTCACTCTAATTCAACAACTCGTCATAAATCAATTACCATGTTGAGATTAGTATTTGCAAGGAAAATACGGGCATTGTAATACACATAGATTCGTTCAGCAATTTAAAAGGTTCCTTTCGTATTCTCGAATGGTAAGACCCAACGGCGTACCAGCCAGACCTTGGCTCATGTTGATCCTAAGAAAGTAAAAAAAACGGGCTTGTCTCCTTCTGGTGGCGTATGTGGTACGCACATTAGGCATCCCCAACCAGTCGAGCCTCCACGTTTCGAGTCAAAATAGCTGGCGGCCAGAATTTCAGCCTTAGGAAATTCCCTCATGTCCCCTGTCCATAATGACTACCAATGAACAACGGAGGGATGCTTTAGTAACTAGACAACGTTACCTACTGTGGCGAGCACGGTTCAATTCCCTCGGTCGCCGCTCACCAAGGTCACCCATCAACTGCATTGCCTAGTACTACTACTACTACTACTACATCAGGATGAGCACATAATTGAGCCTGTTTGTTCGTGCCTAGTACTTGAGTTAATATATCAGGCAATGCACTGGTACGGAGGGATTATCCTTTTGCTCTGCATATATAACTTGTCTGAAGTCTAATTAAGCAAAATGTTTGACCAAATCCTTTCTTAAGAAATACAACAGGACAGATGTATGGCTTGAAAATTTATTGCATGAAGCAGGTTATCATATTGTTTCGAATCCTAGATCTGAAATTTCAGAAAATCCAAAAGTGACCATAAATTTATGAAACTGAGCATGGTCACGTGATATGGCACAAATATTAATTCATAATTTTTTTTCTTCAATTTGAGACAAGCTGCTTATGACAAGTTGCACAAATGAAGAGCCAAGGTATTTTGGAACAAAGACCTGTCATGTTAAAGGCGAACGCTTTCACTATTGAAACCCATGGGCGTTTACGTGCCGCCACGAGTCCCGTTTCTCATCGGCAGGTGCCGTCCGAGCAAGCGTGTGAGTCGATGGGAGACGTGCGAGCAGACTGCCACGCCGGCTGACAGGGAGGCGTGCGAGCAGACCGTTGTGCAGGCTCACTGGGAGGCGAGCCCTTTGACCAGGCTCTGCCGCCCACCTTCGTCTCAACTGCTCCCACTTTTAATGTCGCCGCCGCCGCAGTTTAAAATCAACCCCGCACTACCCGGTATCGCTACAATCTTCTCTCTTCCTCTCCGATTCTCCAAACGTCTACCTCCAACCAGCCTGACCTAAACGTACGCCATGCCGCATCACGACGGTCTGCCCTTACTCTTCCAGTTTCCCGAGGAAGACACCCAGCCAGAGTCTCGAGAACATAAGGCGCTTTGGGACGAGCTTGAACTGGCCTTGCAGGAAGACGCCGCACCTGTCCCCGCTCCCGTCCCTGCTCCCGTCGCCCCGACTGCGCCAGTGCCCGTCCCCGTGGCATCGATGTGCTGGGAGCCCCACATTGTCACCGAGCTTGATGCCGCGGGGTTCCACGAGGTCCCTGATACGTCTCCAACGTATCTACAATTTTTGATTGTTCCATGCTATTATTTATGATGTTTTGGATGTTTAATGGGCTTTGTCATACACTTGTATATCATTTTTCGGACTAACCTCCTAACCCAAAGGCCCAGTCCAGATTGCTGTTTTTTGACTGTTTCAGGGTTTTGGAGAAAAGGAATATCAAACGGAGTGCAAACGGAATGAAACCTTCGGGAGAGTTATTTTTGGAGAAAATCACGCACGGGAGACTTGAGAACCACGGAAGGGGAGACACGAGGTGCCCACGAGGGTGGGGGTGCGCCCCCCTTTCCCAGGGCACGCCCCCTGCCTCGTGGGCCCCTCGAGCGTCCCCCGGTGTCCTCCTTCCTCCTATATAAGTCTATGTACCCCGAAACCATCAGCAACAGAGAGAAAACCCTAATTCCACCGCCGTAACCTTTTGTTCCCGTGAGATCCCATCTTGGAGTCTGTTTCGGAGCTCCGCCGGAGGGGGCGATCCATCAGGGAGTACTTCTACATCATCATCATCGCCCTCACCATGAGTTGTGAGTAGATTACCACAGACCTTCGGGTCCATAGCTAGTATCTAGATGGCTTCTTCTCTCTCTCTCTGGATCTCAATACAAAGTTATCCTCGGTCTTCGAGAAGATCTATTCGATATAATCTCTTTTTGCGGTGTGTTTGTCGAGATCCGATGAATTGTGAGTTTATGATCAAGATTATCTATGTGAAATATTTGGTTCTTCTCTGAACTCTTTATGTGTGCTCATAATATCCTTGCAAGTCTCTTCGAATTATTGGTTTGGTTTGGCCTACTAGATCTATAGTTCTTGCAGTGGGAGAAGTGCTTGGCTTTGGGTTCAATCTTGCGGTGTCCTTTCCCAATGACACTAGGGGCAGCAAGGCATGTATTGTATTGTTGCCATCGAGGATAAAAAGATGGGGTTTATATCATATTGCTTGAGTTTATCCCTCTACATCATGTCATCTTTCTTAAGGCGTTACTCTATTCTTATAAACTCAATACACTAGATGCATGTTGGATAGCGGTCGATGTGTGGAGTAATAGTAGTAGATGCAGGTAGGAGTCGGTCTACTTGTCTCGGACATGATGCCTATATACAATGATCATGCCTATATAGTCTCATAATTATTCACTTTTCTATCAATTGCTCGACAGTAATTTGTTTACCCGCCGTAGAATATCGCTATCATGAGAGAAGCCACTAGAGAACACTATGGCCCCCGGGTCTATTCTCAACATATCAATCTACATCTACTTTACTTTTACCGCTTTGACTTTGTGTTCTTATAAACAAAAATACCAAAAATATAAACTATCATCTCTATTAGATCTCACTACGGAAGTGACCGTAAAGGGATTGACAACCCCTTATCGCGTTGGCTGCGAAGTTCTTATTTGTTTGTGCAGGTGCGAGGGACTCACGCGTGATCTCCTACTGGATTGATACCTTGGTTCTCAAAAACTAAGGGAAATACTTACGCTACTGTGCTGCATCTCTCTTTCCTCTTCGAGGGAATACAACGCAAGCTCGAGAAGTAGCAAGAAGAATTTCTGGCGCCGTTGCCGGGAAGGCTTACGCAAAAGTCATATACCAAGTACCTACCACAAACCCTTATCCTTCGCATTACATTTTTTGCCTCTTGTATTCCTCTCCCCCACTTCACCCTTGCCGTTTTATTTGCCCTTCTTCTGCCGTGTGTTTATCGTTCGCTTGCTTCTTGTTTTCTTGTGTGTGTTGGATTGCTTACTTGTCACTATGGCTCAAAACAATACCAAATTGTGTGACTTCTCCAATACCAACAATAATGATTTTATTAGCACTCCGATTGCTCCTATTACCGATGTTGAATCCTGTGAGATCAATGTTGCTTTGTTGAATCTTGTCATGAAAGATCAATTCTCCGGCCTTCCTAGTGAAGATGCCACTACCCATCTGAACAACATTGTTGATTTGTGTGATATGCAAAAGAAAAGGGATACGGATAACGATATTGTTAAATTGAAGTTATTTCTGTTTTCACTTAGAGATCATGCTAAAACTTGGTTCTCCTCTTTGCCTAGAAATAGTATTGATTCGTGGAATAAGTGCAAAGATGCTTTTATCTCTAAGTATTTCCCTCTTGCTAAGATCATCTCTCTTAGAAACGATATTATGAACTTTAAGCAACTAGATCATGAGCATGTTGCACAAGCTTGGGAGAGAATGAAAATAATGATATGTAATTGCCCTACACATGGTTTGAATCTATGGATGATTATTCAGAACTTTTATGCTGGCTTGAATTTTGCTTCTAGAAATCTTTTAGACTCGGCCGCAGGAGGCACTTTCATGGAAACTACCTTAGCAGAAGCTACCAAACTCCTAGATAATATTATGGTTAATTATTCTCAATGGCACACCGAAAGATCTACTAATAAAAAGGTGCACGCTATTGAAGAAATTAGTGTTTTGAGTGGAAAGATGGATGAACTTATGAAATTATTTGCTGCTAAGAGTGCTTCTTCTGATCCTAATGATATGCCTTGTCCACTTTGATTGAAAATAACAATGAATCTTTGGATGTGAATTTTGTTGGTAGGAATAATTTTGGTAACAATGCTTATAGAGGTAATTTTAATCCTAGGCCTTTTCCTAGTAATTCCTCTAATAATTATGGTAATTCCTACAACAACTCTTATGGAAAGATGCCTTCTGAATTTGAAACTAGTGTTAAGGAGTTTATGATCTCGCAAAAGAATTTCAATGCTATGCTTGAAGAGAAATTGCTTAATATTGATGAATTGGCTAGAAGTGTGGATAGAATTACTCTTGATGTTGATTCTTTGAAACTTAGATCTATCCCACCTAAGCATGATATCAATGGGTCTCTCAAAGACATGAGATATTCCATTGATGAATGCAAAGAAAGAACCGCTAGGATGCGTGCTAAAAGAGAGAATTATATTAAAGCATGTTCTTCTAGTTATCATGAAAATAAAGATGAAGATCTGAAAGTTATTGATGTGTCTCCTCTTAGATCCTAGTTTGCTAGTATAAATCTTGAATATAGGATTGGACATGATTCTTCTTTAAGGTGTCCCAATGATTCAGAGTTTTTAGATCTTGATGCTAAAATTGTTAAAAGTGGGAGTGAAGAGATTAAAACTTTGTATAGTGATGAACCCACTACTTTGGATTTCGAGGGATTCAATTATGATAATTTCTCTTTGATTGATTGCATTTCCTTGTTCCAATCCGTACTAAATTCTCCGCATGCTTATAGTCAAAATAAAGCTTTCTCCAAACACATAGTAGATGCTTTGATGTAATCTTATGAAGAAAAACTTGAGTTAGAAGTTTCTATCCCTATAAAGCTTTATGATGAGTGGGAACCTACTATTAAAATAAAAATAAAAGGTCATGAATGCTATGCTTTGTGTGATTTGGGTGCAAGTGTCTCCACTATCCCAAAAACTTTGTGTGATTTGCTAGGTTTCCATGAACTTGATGATTGTTCTTTAAATTTGCATCTTGCGGATTCCACTATTAAGAAACCAATGGGAAGAATTAATTATGTTCTTATTGTTGCCAATAGGAATTATGTGCCCGTAGATTTCATTGTTCTTGATATAGATTGCAATCCTTCATGTCCTATTATTCTTCGTAGACCTTTCCTTAGACCGATTGGTGCAATTATTGATATGAAGGAAGGAAATATTAGATTCCAATTTGCATTAAGGAAAGGCATGGAACACTTTCCTAGAAAGAAAATCAAATTACCATATGAATCTATTATGAGAGCCACATATGGATTTCCTTCCAAAGAAGGCAATACCTAGATCTATCTTGTATCGTGCCTAGCTAGGGGCGTAAAACGATAGCGCTTGTTGGGAGGCAACCCAATTTTATATTTTTTTTGTTTTTGTTGCTTTTAGGGAATAAATATTGCATCTAGCTTATGTTTAGATATGTTTTCATGTTTTGTTTAGTGTTTGTGCCAAGTAGAACCTTTGGGAAGACTTGTGTGAAGTTTATATGATCTTGCTGTGAAAAACAGAATCGTTAGCGCTCGCTAGAATGGTCATCAGATTTTACTGGAGCATGCTATTTAGTTGATTTTTTTGAAGATGATTAATAGACAAATTCCTCACGTTTACCAATTTAGTTTGAATTTTTTGGAGTTAGATAAGTATGCGAAACCTGCAGATTACTACAGACTGTTCTGTTTTTGACAGATTCTGTTTTTTGTGTGTTGTTTGCTTATTTCAATGCATCTACGAGTAGTATTGGCAAGTATGAACCATAGAGAAGTTGGAATACAATAGGTTTAACACCAATATAAACAAAGAATGAATTCATTGCAGTACCTTTGAGTAGTGGTTTGCTTTCTTACACTAACGGAGCTCACGAGAATTTTTGTCTAAGTTTTGTGTTGTGAAGTTTTCAAGTTTTGAGTATTGCTTTGATGGACTATGGAACAAAGAGTAGCAAAGGCCAAAACTTGGGGATGCCCATGGCAACCCAAGTAATTCAAGGACAATCAAAAGCCTAAGCTTGGGGATGCCCCGGGAAGGCATCCCATCTTTCGTCTTCATCCATCAGTAACTATACTTGGAGCTATATTTTTATTCACCACATGATATGTGTTTTGCTTGGAGCGTATTGTATAATTTGAGTCTTTGCTTGATAGTTTGCCACAATCATCCTTACTGGACACACCTATTTGAGAGAGTGAAATATGGCCTAGGAATTGTTAGAACACTCTATGTGCTTTGCTTTTATCTTTTGAGTTGAATAGTTTTTGCTCTAGTGCTTCACTTATATCTTTTAGAGCACGGTGGTGATAATATTTTAAAGAAATTGTTGAACTCGCATGCTTCACTTATATCCTTTTGAGAGTCTATTAAAACAGCATTGTAATGTGTTTAGGCTATAAAACTAGTCTTCACATGATAGATATCCAATATCAATGTAGTAAAAACTTTCACACTAAGTGCATTGATTATGATGAGATGTTAGATGCTTGATAATTGTTTTGAGATATCAGGATTGTGATATTAAAGTCATGCTAGTGGAGTTATTATGAAATTGAGAAATACTTGTGTTAAGGTTAGTGATTCCCGTAGCATGCATGTATGGTGAACCGCTATGTGACGAAGTTAGAGCATGAGGTATTTGTAAAGTGTCAACCTTTGTGTGGAGGTCGGGGGCGCGCGATGGTTAACTCCTACCAACCTCCCCCCTAGGAGCATGCGTTGATTGCTTTTTTTGATAACTCATAGATTTTTGCAATAAGTATATGAGTTCTTTATGACTAATGTTGAGTCCATGGATTATACGCACTCTCACCCTTCCACCATTGCTAGCCTCTCTTGTACCGCGCAAATTTCGCCGGTACCATAAACCCACTATATATCCTTCCTCAAAACAGACACCATATTATTCCTCAAAACAGCCACCATACCTACCTATCATGGCATTTCCACAGCCATTCCGAGATATATTGCCATGCAACTTTCCACCATTCCGTTTATATGACACACATCATATTGTCATATTGCCATGCATGATCATGTAGTTGACGTCGTGTTTGTGGCAAAGCCACCATGCAGAATGTTCCATACATGTCACTCTTGATTCATTGCACATCCCGGTACACCACCGGAGGCATTCATGTAGAGTCATACTTGTTGTAGTATCGAGTTGTAATATCGAGTTGTAAATCAACAAAAGTGTGATGATCATCATTATTAGAGCATTGTCCCATGTGAGGAAAGGCCAATAAAAAAAGAGATGGCCCAAAAAAATAGAGAGGGGCTAATAAAAAAAAGAGAAAGCCCCTCCAAAAAAATGAGAGAAAAGAGAGAAGGGACAATTGCTACTATCTTTTTTCCACACTTGTGCTTCAAAGTAGCACCATGTTTTTCATGACAGAGAGTCTCATGTTTAGTTACTTTCATATACTAGTGGGAATTTTCATTATAGAACTTGGCTTGTATATTCCAATGATGGGCTTACTTAAATGCCCTAGGTCTTCGTGAGCAAGCAAGTTGGATGCACACCCACTAGTTTCTTTTGTTGAGCTTCCATACATATTTAGCCCTAGTGCATCCGTTGCATGGCAATCCCTACTCACTCACATTGATGTCTATTGATGGGCATCTCCATAGCCCGTTGATACGCCTAGTTGATGTGAGACTATCCCCCTCCTTTTCTCTTCTCCACAACCACCTCTCTATTCCACCCATAGTGCTGCGTCCATGGCCCACGCTCATGTATTGCGTGAAAGTTGAAAGGTTGGAAAAAACAGAGTATGAAAAACAAGTGCTTGGCTGAAATCGGGGTTGTGCATGATATGAATATTTTGTGTGATGAAGAGGGAGCATAGCCAGACTATATGACCTTGTAGGGATAACTTTCTTTAGCCATAATATTTTGAGAAGATATGATTGCTTTGTTAGTATGCTTGAAGTATTATTATTTCTTATGTCAATATAGACTTTTATCTTGAATCTTTCAGATCTGAACATTCATGCCACAATTAAGGGAATTACATTGAAAAACTATGTTGGTTAGCATTCCACATCAAAAATTCTGTTATTATAATTTACCTACTCGAGGACGAGCAGGAATTAAGCTTGGGGATGCTTGATACGTCTCCAACGTATCTATAATTTTTTATTGTTCCATGCTATTATTTATGATGTTTTGGATGTTTAATGGGCTTTGTCATACACATTTATATCATTTTTGGGACTAACCTACTAACCCAAAGGCCCAATCCAGATTGCTGGTTTTTGCCTGTTTCATGGTTTTGCAGAAAAGGAATATCAAACGGAGTCCAAACGAAATGAAACCTTCGGGAGAGTTATTTTTGGAGAAAATCACGCACGGGAGACTTGAGAACCACGGAAGGGGAGCCACGAGGTGCCCACGAGGGTGGGGGCGCGCCCCCCTTCCCAGGGCGCGCCCCCTGCCTCGTGGCCCCCTCGAGTGTCCCCCCGTGTCCTCCTTCCTCCTATATAAGTCTACGTGCCCCAAGACCATCAGCAACAAAGAGAAAACCCTAATTCCACCGCAGTAACCTTCTGTTCCCGTGAGATCCCATCTTGGAGCCTGTTCCGGAGCTCCGCCGGAGGGGGGATCCATCACGGAGTACTTCTACATCATCATCATCATTGCCCTCACCATGAGTTGTGAGTAGTTTACCACAGACCTTCGGGTCCATAGCTAGTATCTAGATGGCTTCTTCTCTCTCTGGATCTCAATACAAAGTTCTCATCGGTCTTCGAGGAGATCTATTCGATGTAATCTCTTTTTGTGCTGTGTTTTTCGAGATCCGATGAATTGTGAGTTTATGATCAAGATTATCTATGAGAAATATTTGGTTCTTCTCTGAACTCTTTATGTGTGCTTATAATATCCTTGCAAGTCTATTCGAATTATTGGTTTGGTTTGGCCTACTAGATCTATAGTTCTTGCAATGGGAGAAGTGCTTGGCTTTGGGTTCAATCTTGCGGTGTCCTTTCCCAGTGACAGTAGGGGCAACAAGGCACGTATTGTATTGTTGCCATCGAGGATAAAAAGATGGGGTTTATATCATATTGCTTGAGTTTATCCCTCTACATAATGTCATCTTGCTTAAGGCGTTACTATGTTCTTATGAACTCAATACACTAGATGCGTGCTGGATAGCGGTCGATGTGTGGAGTAATAGTAGTAGATGAAGGCAGGAGTCGGTCTACTTGTCTCGGACGTGATGCATGTATACAAAGATCATGCCTAGATAGTCTCATAATTATTCGATTTTCTATCAATTGCTCGACAGTAATTTGTTTACCCGCCGTAGAATATCGCTATCATGAGAGAAGCCACTAGAGAACACTATGGCCCGTGGGTCTATTCTCAACATATCAATCTACATCTACTTTACTTTTACCGCTTTTACTTTGTGTTCTTATAAACAAAAATACCAAAAATATAAACTATCATCTCTATCAGATCTCACTTTCGTAAGTGACCGTAAAGGGATTGACAACCCCTTATCACGTCGGCTGCGACGTTCTTATTTATTTGTGCAGGTGCAAGGGACTCGCACGTGGTCTCTTACTGGATTGATACCTTGGTTCTCAAAAACTTAGGGGAATATTTACGCTACTGTGCTGCATCTCCCTTTCCTCTTTGAGGGAATACAACACAAGCTCGAGAAGTAGCAGTCCCCGCCGACTTTCATGCGCCCGTGCACCTTCCAGAGCATGCGCCTGCGCGTGCACTGACGCGCACGCCTGTGCCGGTGCCCGTGCACCTGCCAGCGCATGCGCCTGCGCCTGCATTGACGTGCGCGCCCGTGCCGGTGCCCGTTCACATGAATGTCTCCGCCGCGCCGTTGACAGCGCCTGTCCCCGCGCGGGTGCTATTGCCCCCCTCAGCGGCATGGATGGCCACCGTCGACCGCTTGCTTGCACCAATGCCAGTCACCTCCTCCCGTCAGTTGACTCGCTCCGAAGTCCAGAACATTTTGGCCTTCCTTGAAGCTAGGCCAACGTCCAGGAGTACGCCAACAACGGCGCAAGGCGCCGCCTGTGCCGTCGGTCAGTGGCCCGACGACACACAGAGCACGACAGAGGAGCCGCTTCCCACCGCAATACGCCCCCGCCGCCGCCGCGTAATCTATATTTTCCATGAAAAGCGTTTGGATTGCCATGCTTAAAATCCAAACGTTTATCATTTCCGTTTATTTTAGATCGATCATCGTATAATTTAAAGTCGGAGTCAAACTGAACGAAATCTATGGTTTGATCGATTGAATGTGCTGCTAGAGCCATATCAAATTAAATATAAAACGTCATCAAGCCACATGTATTCCTTGTCATCCAATGACCTAGACTGCTTCAATGTCGAGCGCTCAACACGTTTAGCGTGGAGTTAATTTCATGCCTAAAATAGTGCTGATCACATAATAACACGCAAATAATATCCTACTTAATATCCGCATGCACTTAATATACTTCCAAATTAACATGCATTGCACGTACACACTGACTAGTGCTGCTAGCACGTGAAACTGATGCCGTAACTTGTGAACGCGTGCAGATATGGTTAACGACAACATCGCCCGCGAGTTCTTGGTGTTTGCCCGTGCGTCTAAACGCAGTAGGGGAGGAGAGAGAGAGAGCACACATGGAACCCACCAGTAAGTCAAGGCGAATAGTACTAAAAATAATATTACATGTTATCAATTAAATGGGATGTGGTAATATAAAAACATTATATGAACAAAGGGAGGTACAACAAACAGTGTTCTTCTATGTATGTTGCCTATTGACGTGCGGCTTGAAGGCCCTGGCCGCATGTTCGATCCTCGTCCTTTATTTTTTTAATTTGTATATGGGTCCAAATTTGTTTCATGACATGTGGGCCCCTCGGTGTGTATTTCGTAGCACTTTAATTTGTGGGTCGAAATTTGTTCCATTCCAAGTGGACTATCGGTGTGTAGTTTTGTAGCTTATTTATAATAATTAAAGAGAACAACAAAGTTTTTTGCAATAATACCATGGTGCGACGTTGAAGGCGAGAAAGGACGTGCGAGTGGGCGATGAACGAGCACAGGGAAATCAACTAGGGGTGTTGCGGGGGTTGCAACGGTGTTTCGAGTAGTTGTGGGACGAATGCTACGAAAATATAATCTAAACCGACCGGAATAAATGCCTACACAAATTAACCCAAGGCTGGAGTGTCCCTCGCAATGTAAATAGCTTCGACTTTGTGAGGGATGGAGAGGTAGCTTCAATGTGTGGAAGATACGGCGTGAGAAAGCGAGGTCAGTCGAGAGACATATAGATAGAGAGACAAAGTGAGTGTGGTCAGACATTCATTGAACAAATATATATGCTCTGGAGAGACATTGTTCGATTAAGCTTTTGGCAAGGATGAGGGCTGTAAGATAGAGCTTGAGATATGATCCAGTCACAGACGTGTAGATATATTTTGTGCGTGGGAGGAAGCAAGGTCAATCGATCACATAGGGTCGTCTTGCGATCGAAAGAGTGAGACAGGTTGGAGAGAGTGACCTAGATAGACAATGTGCGTGAGAGAGTATACAATGTGAATAAGTCGAATTGGGCTCAAACATGGTGATATATCGTTTTTGTCCGAGAAAGAGCGAGGTCAATCGAGACATACAAAGAGAGAGAGAGAGAGGGAGAGAGAGGGGAGAGAGAAAGAAATAGAGAGAGAGAGAGAGAGAGAGAGAGAGAGAGAGAGAGAGAGCATGGCCCGCCATGAGGTCAAAAGAGTGGGGGCGGCTTCGATGGACCGACCTAGATAGACAATCTGCGTGAGAGAGTATAGAGTGTGTCGATTGAGGCCCAAACAGGGAGATATATCATTTGTGTGTGAAAGAAACCGAGGTTAAACGAGACTCAGATAAAGAGAGCGAGATTGAGCGAGTGTGGCCCGCCGTGCGGAAGAAAGAGTGAGACAGTCTCGAGGGAGTGACCTATATAGACAATGTGCGTGCATGTGCATGAGAGATTGTGGGGCTAGATAGGGAATGCATGTATTTAGCGCGAGAGGGTGAGAGGGAGAGGGAGAGAGAGAGCTCGGGATGGGGTGCAATGGCGGGTGTGTGAGGTAAATACATTTCGTAACAGAGAGGAAACAGGGGGTTGTGTATTTGAGAGAGTTAGAGATCAAAACATGGAGAGAAAGAATGGATGTGTGTTGGAAACCCATAGCTTCCTAAGGTGGTTAGGAGAGGAAGATTGACCGATACATGAAGTATGTAGCGTGTGTGAATGTAGATAGTACGAGACTTTATATCGATGTTTCAATTCAGTGTACATTGTAAGATTTGAACTGAGGACCATGCATATGGGTAATTATTTCGAATTCGTGCCATACTAGGTTTCGAAAAGCTGACATTGATTTGATTTGTTGTGCTATTTTGTAAGTCATATGTTTGAAGCCATCCAAAAGTTTTCTCACTATCATGGTGTTCATCATATACATATGAATTTGTATTAAAAAAGTAGCGTGGGTATAGTGAAATGCGAAATCCACGTTAGAATTGGAGATCGCTATGTGACACACACTCTAATTCAAATAACTAATTATGTGACACACACTCTAATCCATGTTAGCGTGGATACCGTTTTTTTTTTTCAAATAACTCCTCATTAATTAGTTTATAGTATCTCATTTCGAATGACTAATTATTGCAAGGAAAACACGGGCATGGTAATACATACAGATTCATTTGCAAATGAAAGAAGATTCGTTTACATTCTCAAATGTAGGCGCACTAGGCAGACCAGGGTCGTGTCGTGGTGGTCGTGTGTGTCGGACGGCAAAATAAGTTCGCGCTTCCACGTTTCGGATTGAAATATCTGACGGCCCCAATTCCAGCCCTGCAAAATCTCCCTTCTCCACCGTCCCCTTCCGCGCCCAGATTGCTCAAATCTCTAATTCGCCGCCAACCCAAGCAAAATTCGAATCGCCCCTCGTCTCGTCTCTTTCCCCACCTCTGTGCCAGACGATGACGACGAAGACGACGGTCGTTCTTCACCATCGCACCGGAGCTACCTCATCTACGCCCTCGTCCATCGCACCGGGTGGTCCACCGACAAGGTCAGCTGCCGCAACCGACGTGCCTCACAACCACGGACTTCCACCGCATCAGGTGCGCTTCACCGATGCCGTCTCCCAGCTCACCAGGGCAACATCACCGAGCCCCGAGGCTGCTGGGGCTTCACCAACGGTCTCGTCCACCACATCGTAGTGCTCCGCTGCCACTCAAGATCTGCATCCATGCGCAGCCAGCCAACGCCAGCGCATCACCCTCAACGGCTCTAAAGTGACCCGCACTCTAGCTAGGCGAGCATGCCCAAACGTCGACCCGAACTAGGTATCCACAGATCACTCCCTTGTGCACTGTTCCGACGATGTTTGGATATCCTTTCACTGCTCTCTTAGCTTACACACCTATCCAACTCTGACTTTAACTCTTATTTCTTCTAGAGATATCATCTAAAACAAGCAAACCATTTTTTAGCGAAGCATGACGGCGCTACGAGATCTGGTACACATCCTGCACACCCGTATAACCTTGTAAGTATCTGTCGTCCGGTACAATAGCAAGGTCAATTCCTCTTATCTGATTATCCATTCGCCGTGTCAAAAATGCAGAGGGAGATGCAAGGAGCACAAGGCCTGCACATCCAAGCAAGTGGTAACATGGACTTGTACATGGAACATCCCAAGCGCAAGCAGAGCTGCAGTGAGCTTGTACAACGATCTAGCGTAAGTCCCTACATTTCATTTAATTCGTACTGGCATTCGTGTATGATTTGTGTGCAGTGGCGGATCCACGAATTCAAGTTACTAGGGGCGAACATTTAACTTAAAAAATACGAAGGCACTTGCACTCCGGAAATTAACATAACTTGAGAAATGTGAAGCTACATGCACTTTGAAAACCAGCTAATGATCCCAAGTAGTTCAAATTATAAACACTAAATCATGCAAGCACCAAAAGACACAAAATGCAACATGGTGTACAAGGACTACAAACATGGTTTGTACCTGCTTGAATTATTCGTTCTCTGGCTGAAAATATCGAAGTGTAATTGCACCTATAACAAGTGCGCAAACTGCATATCAATATATCTATCCTGCACAAGTATGCCAATAGTTTCAAACAACAGATTAGAAAAGTATTTATGCTACGTTGTCATGATACGGGGACTTTCTTGTAGATGGCCTCGACGTTTCCTCAAGCCATGAAAATGCACTATAATTTTCTTGTCATCAATGCCTGCAAATCTCTATGTCTCTCTCAACATAGTAGATCATCATTAGAGACTAAATCCTTCAATGGGGAGCTTGCAAAATGCTTGCATTAGATGCCTCATTAGACACTATATGTTCATCACCCGGAGCATGTAAAATGTTTGCATCAAATCCTTCATTACCAGTCTGTTCATTAGACACTTCAGGCTCAAGAACAACATGAGCTTGGATGTTTGCACCGGAAACTTCATTAGATTCATCAGATTCAGTTAGTTCAGTACTGATTGGGGGAGTTATAAAATAAGTAGAAATTGGTTTCATTTTCTCATAGATTCCCTACATACAAGCAGTTTTACAACACCATCAGGTTTAACTATTGGCCAGAAAATGAAGAGTTGAATTAGATATAATCAGGGATGTGATGTACCTGCTCGTTGCGCCTGCTACTCTTGCAAGCTATGACTGTCCGTTTGCAGAAGCTCAATGCCATGCACGTGCTGCCGCCGCTGCCTCCCACGCAAGCTACACCCGATCTTCATCTTCTTGTCCTTCTGTTTGCTTGAAGCCCGGCGACCGCCCTCCGACGAGGGCGCGAGGAAGTGCTGTGCCGGTCTGTCCAGCGACGGCTAGGTTAGGAGTGAACCAGACTGGAGGTTGGAGCGGATGAATTGGGATTTTTCCTGCTGTCGATCGATGTGGGAGGCGCTCGTTTGGGCCGTGAGCTTGCTATAGGGCATGCCTGGGCCAACCTGGACGACTGAAACTAGGTGCACACTTTCAAGCCACCCAAGCCGGCCGCCCATACCAGCCCCTATGGTGGCGTCGCCCCTTTTTGCGTGTATGATAGGGGTAGTGAAAAATATTCCAGTGGTGCTTTTGATTTGCCCACAGAATGGTTGAATTGCTTGTTTCTATGAACTGAGTTCGCCAATAATGTGAAGGATGCCAGTCTTTTCATCCTATTGTAGATTGCTTAGATCTCGATATGCCAAAAGTAATCGCATGAAATATACAGTAAATGCCAGTGTGATGTGTGTGGCTACAACTAGTCTGACTACACATCCTCATATAACATATCAAGGACGCACCATCTTACCAGATTAACCATTCGACTTACCAATGCAGTGTGGTAAGAAAGAAGTATTGGGACTGCGTATCCAAGCAATTGATGCCATGGACTCCTTCGTACAACCTTGTAAGCGAAAAAGAAGTTGCAGTGTGCCCGTACAAAGAACTAGCGTAAGTTCAGTTACCTGCTACTCGGAATTTTAGTTAGCCACTTATTGCAAAATTGTTTAATTACGTTGCTTGGCTTAATTTAGTTTTCTACTGATTACATAATGCCACAGCCTGTTAATCCTATTATATACTACACCTATCTATGTGTTTGATACTTACTGTTAATAATTATCTGTTTGCCTGAACTTAAATAGCTACTTGTTTGTTTAACTGCTTTGTTGCTGCAACAACGGGTTACAATAAAGTTAATAACTACTTTTCAGCATCGAATTGAAACTCTTTAATTCCTTGTTTGTTTAACTGGTTTGCTGTTATAACTCCTAGTTGAGATGTTTTGCTAACTTCAACGTTTCTGAATCCAATCGAAACTTTAATGAAAACAGGTTAGCCCAATATCAAAGAGCGAGGTCCCCATGGATGTTGTATCATCCCACAGCAATGGCACCGGCCTAATCGTGCATTATGAATTGCCAACTACTGATGCTCTAGAGGCTAAACTAGTGGTAGAAAGAGATTCTGCTTCTGCACTTAGATATGAAGTTGACATGTTGAGGAAGCTAACAGCACAATCAGTAGCAATACTCAAGACAATCATTAAATATTTGGTGGATTTCAAACCGAAGCAAGCTGAGACTGACCACATTGTTAAGGTCCTGAAGGAAAAAGGAAATTAAATTCCCACTTGGTAAATCATAGGTGAAATGTTCTTTCCATCGTTGAATAACCTTTGTGTTGTTTGTTCATGTAATCAATCAAACCATTTGTTTTAAAGATCATGTAATAATTGTTTTTTGTTTTTTGTTTTTCGGTTTGTAATTTTATTTGAGCACAAGTCTGTATTAATTGATAAGACACGAAGACATTTCATTTTGATTGTTGTGCGAGACCTACAAATATGCCAATCGGGCTGAATGTGCATTCAACAATAATAGTAGTATAGATGGACCATAAGTGGCATGCATCGGAAAGGGCCAAGATGTTGTAGTAGCTTGGCTAAAAAAATGATGCTATTGTAGCAAAGAAAAGTACAGCGGCCTGACTTATGTATTTTAGTTGATATTATTGATCCATATACTCTATAAGTGTTTATATGTCTGTTAGTTCTGTACATTCTTGGTTGATTGACTCGGTATTTGAATCTTGATACATCGCTTGTGTACATATCTAAATGGGAGTACACATTATGCTGCGTGTGACATTTGAGTTGGACATGAAGTGTTCCAAATATTCGAATTCACCTTAAACTGTATGCTAGCTTCTGAATTTGAGCATCGGCATTTGTAAACCATATTCATATATGACAGTGGAATACATCTTTGTCGTCCTTTTGAAGATGTATAAAAACACATAGAATGATTTATAAAGATTCGTATAGGAGTACAAAATGGATTCGAATTTAGTTGCCAGGGTAAACGTGGATGCTTATTGTCCCGAAATTCGGAAGAAGCGGCAAAATGTCCACTCCCACGTCGGCTGCCTGAAGCCAAGTGTTTGGGAGATGGAAATTACTCTCTACCCATTACACGGACAATCCATCGGCCCGATTACCACTGCTCTAAATAGGGTCGGATAGTAACTTTAATTAGACGTGACATGACTGCCTCTGAGCCCATTCCGACACGATGGGCGCCAAACATGGGCGGCAAAACACATTTGATTCAAGCTCGTCCGAAAGACCTCTATTTCTCCCTCCATTTCCCCATTCATACACGGTGGGCGGCAAAACAAACTTGACTCGGCCGAAATCGATGTAGGCAAATATTTTCAATAGGGACAGGTTTGTAAGTTCACACAGACGTGACACAACCGCCCTACCTGTCAGCCCCGTTCATACACCGTGGGCGCCAACCACCCTCTCCCGCCCGAAATCGCTCTGGGCAGATATTGGCGAGATGCGAGATTACCGTCGTATCGTCAACCGACGAGACATCCAAATTTTAAATGGGTGCTAAGTTTGTACCTTTCCCATATTTCAAACAGGCGCGTCCCAAAAACATGGTTCCCCATACCTCTCCCTCCATTTTCCCATTCATACGCCGTCCGCGCTAGAACACCATCCCCACACCAGCCTTCGTCCGCCACCCCATCCATCGCCGCCGTCCTCCACCACATCCATCGCCGCCGTCCTCCACCACATCCATCGCCACCGTCCTCCACCATGCCGGATCGCCTACCAAGACCGCGTCGTCCACTGCTAGAGATGCACATTTCTCATCCACGGAGACGGACCAAGAGCCTTGCATCACGTCCTCTCGCTTCATCGGCGCCGTCGTCCTCTTTGCCGGGGCCTCTCACACGACCTTCTCTTCCACCGCAACGGGACTTATCCCCCGATGCACCCGTCTACCATCGTAGATCTGCTTCAATGCCACCGACAGCCATCGCACCCCCGATGCCTACACGGCGCCGCAAGAGAGGTGGTACTTCATGTCTCCTCAACTTTTTGATCTCAACTAGAAAATAGATCTTAACTTGTTTCTCTTCTTTCTTTTCAGCTCTTAGAATTTAGTTCTTAGTTCGAAGCAAACAATGGCTGCTAAATACCATTTCTCCGGTTTCCCCCTTTTATGATCACTATACGATCAGAATACGTGCTTCGTGTCATAATAGCACTGCTCGACCCATCAAGCTAAACAAGCTTAGTTGTTCAAATACGAATATGATATTATTAAAATAGATTCGTTTAATTGGTCAGCTAAATGTTCCTAAATTAGTTTCGAAAATGCATGTTCGCCGCTCGAGTGTGTATCTCTATAGGGTGCCCACAGTGGGCCAGCCTACCCTGGGATTTTGGGTCGTCCCAGGCCCCGATTCCCCTCTGTTCTGCTACGCACTTCCGATCTCTACTCGCCCCCAGCCGCCTGCCTCGCCGGCGACTTGCCATGCCCGGAAGGCATGACTCTAGAAGGAGACGCCGGACTAACAGGAGGTCAGGAGCCGCTCGTCCAACAACGTCACCGCTGCCCGGGCGCGCCACCGTGCCTGCCTTCCCAGTCCATTCAGGGCTCAGGCGTGCAGCACCCACTAAGCGAACCCGATTTATCCTGAGATAAGTCCTCAACACTCAGCAGCCACTCCTCATCACCCATTTTCTAATTGTTTCATTACTCATTAGGCAGGACTGTCATTAGGGTTTGTTGTGTGCTCAGTGCTACCTACACCTAATGGTTCAGATGTATTTCGATAATCTTTAGTACCTGTAAAGTTCATAGGGTTTTCAAAATTCAGACCCTAGGAACAGACACTAGTCATTTTGGATTGTTGGTAGTAGTGACATTGACCCAGATTACTACTGCAAGCCAGGTTTGTTGGCAATTTTACTTGTCTTTCTTACTCATTCGATATAATATCCAATTATTCACATCGATTAGTTGCAAACAATAAGTGCTAGACAAACTTCTTGATTCAGATTTTGGACGATCTCTTACTGCAGCTACAATTCTGCATACTTGTCCTAGTAAGCTCACAAGTAAATGATTGATTCACTACATCTATGCTTGCCTTGTCATATTTGTTGTCATTATTCTTTTAGGGTGGACCACCCTGTTTCTAAATACTTCAACCGTAGACATGAGTGAATAGTATTTCTCTATGTGATCTCTTCCATCATGTGTGGGCAACGAACACTGCATTGTATAGAAAGAAAGTGTCATTTCCAGCTTTTACATAGGCTTCGATCTTTTACATGGAATACAATCTGCCTACTAGCTTTGTGTCGCACTACCAACACTCCACCCTTGAAGCTAAACATTATGGCACTCATAATTCCGTAGTTTATTTGTTCAAATGCGAATTTCATATGATTCTAATGTTCCTACTTCAGTTTTGAAATGTGTGTTTGCCTGTTATAGAGACATAAGGGGTTTGTATTTCTGTGTGTGGTTTGGTCAGCACGGTTGGGGGGTGAACTTTGCATATGCAGGGGTTTATAGGGAGACACTCTTCGAGTTGAATCCGCAATGCATTCCATAGATAATCTGACTACTTTTTACTTTTCATGAATCTCAGATTCTGAACAACATCATAATGATTATGAGCTTGCACGCATGAAAAGAATAAAGCAGAACAATGCCATGGCTGTCAAACTTGGCATTAAGGGACTGAAATCAAGTCTGGATGCAATGCAATGCAAACGCTCTCCACCTATAGATTCATGCTCAGAATATGATCCTAATACTGATTCTGAGCTAGAGGGAGAGCTAAGTCAATGTAGCTCCCTAGTGGAGGATTCAGAGGAAGATGCCCTACCTTATTCACCCATCAAGGTGCTTGCTTTAACTTTCCAAGGTTATATTTGTCGCACATATCTTGCAACTGATGCTTTGCTTTGCTTCTGCTTTGTTGAACTGCCATTAGCTTAGCTTACACATCGTGTATGTGAATACGCCCTGCCTATCCATTTTCAGTACATATTCCATCTGTCATCATATCATATTTATCCATTCAAATATTGTTCTTGTGTATCAGACGTTCAAAAGGAAGAGGGCGATTGCTGATCGTGGACAAGCACAAGCAAAGTATTTGGAAAAGGTAGTGGCACCTGATAAACCAAATAGCCATTAGTTGTAGTTGCAATATCACCTGGCCCACAAAACACCCCCAACTCTAGCAGACTCTAGCCCTACTACACTGGTCATTTCTGATGCCCCAACTCAGCATACCCCGACTACAGCAAACATTATGATTATGCCAGTTGACATAGCACCAGCTCTACGATGCAAAACCCCCATTCCAGCAAAGAGTACACCAAATCCAGTTGCCAAATACCTTTTCGAACCAGAGAGA
The DNA here is from genome assembly GCA_902687465.1 of Secale cereale. Classification (NCBI taxonomy): domain Eukaryota; kingdom Viridiplantae; phylum Streptophyta; class Magnoliopsida; order Poales; family Poaceae; genus Secale; species Secale cereale. Next base: position 457,182,657 of record LR738710.1, read on the forward strand.
GCCCCAATTGCAGCAAATAGGACCCCTGTTCCATTTCTTCCCAGTTTAGAAGACAAAGCTTATATTGTTGTCAGGAACTTTGTGCGCATCTTTCCTTCATGGAAAGATTATACCGCAGACACCAAACAATTTCGAGTCTTCCTCCGCAACTTACGCGTATGTAATGTACTAATGTTATTTATGGTCATTGCTGCATATGTTTCTGCTGAAAGAAGACACAAGATTTCATTCTTTTAAATAGGCGAGGACCAACTGGATTGTGAAGACGAGCAAGGGTTGGTTGCGCTTTTCAAGCACTCGTTGATGAAGTATCGTTCCTACCTGAGGCAAGCGCACTTCGATGGCAAGCCTCTAAACGAAATTTCTGTAAAGTCTCCGGTGCTACATTTATTCGACGGTGACTAGAATAATCTTGTTACACATTGGTCTCGGCTGCAGCGTAATGTACTATCTATGATATCATATCACAATTTGAACTACATTTCTACATTTGCCTTAACGTCTCACTTGTACGAAAACTGTTAGCAGAAGAACATTCATTCTCAAGGGACCACACAATCTCGCAACTATACTGCACACTGCATTGCTCTTGTGAGTACCTCTTGCCCTGTATGACCATACTTACTTTCATATCTGTTTGATTATGTAGCATCACTGCACATGTTAGCCTCGTTATCGTCCATTTGGTGGACATTACAAGATCCGTTTGGACTCTTACATAAATTTAGAATCAACCCAATGCTTTTGAAGAGGTTTAGCTCTGCATTCCTCTTGTAAGGACTGAACGTCGTCTATCACTGTACTTACATTAACAACTACTCCCTCTGTCCCATAATATAAGAACGTTTTGTACAGTACACCAGTGTTCAAAACACTCTTGTATTATGGGAAGAGGGATTGGTTCATTGTGTAGCATTCTGCATCTTATCTCCCTCGCCCACCATTTACTAAAAAAGATCAGATCTATATTTAATCTTACCAAAAAGTAGAATACACAGACAATGCCAGTGCAGAAGTGTAGCCCATTGTTCTTGTCAGTACATTTTGTCCTGTACTGCTTGTACTTCCAGGGATTGGTAGTTGATTATGTAGCCTCAATCTGCATCTTATCTTCATTATCCTCTATCCCTTCTAGTATTATCATATCTATCATTACTCAATACAAAATGTAGAGTACATGCAATGCTTATGAAGAAGATTATATGCTGAAATTCTTGAGTTATCCTTCCCTTGACATGGAGAAGGGCATTCTAAATCCGGTGTTAACTGTTAATGTAAGTTAGTCCTTCTAAAGACTTTATCCTCAAATGATGTTTAATTTGCTCATACTCCCTATCGTTTACTGCTGTTTAGTTTGCTGTTTCTACCAAAATGCATGTTCGCAAGAACCGTAAGTTCTAAGTTTTACTTGTAGAACCAAATTCCTTATTCATACCATGCACATTACTCAATACTCCCTGTATGTATGCTAGTTTTTGTGGATCTATAATCCAGTGTGTGGTGAAGCAGCCCACGTTTGCACCTTGTCATCTCCTGTTTTATTTTACTGATGTGGCTGATGATATGAACAACATGCCATGCACATTAACCAAAATAGATACAACGATTTTCTTTGCCCTTCATCTATGCTTGTTATGTTGACATGGTAATCCAGTAGTGTGGTGAAGCTCCCCGCATTATGAACAATGCCAAATTATGCTATTGATATTTTGAACTTACTCTTTATTTTCTAATTTGAAATTGGATGGAATTGACAGCACAATTATCATGTTTGTTTATACACGTGCAAAACCTGTCATCTCTCTGCTTTGTTTCAGGGTGATATGCCTGGTGGCATGCACAAGTCTGCTGAAGGCTGTGAGACAAACCCAACATATATTGCAGTAAAGAAGGCAATACATCTTGAAGATAGTGAGACAACCCCAAAGTCTTGTCTTGATGCAGTATTCAAGTTACTTGAGACTAGCAGTCAGACAAGCTCACATAATTCGTTGTCTGAATCAGTTCGACTTCTTCAGTCCCAAGTTCTAGCAGAAAGGCATTCTGCAACTCAACTTCGACTTGAAGTCCTATCTCTATGAAAGATTGCGGAGAACACCAATGAGAACCTCATCGCTAAACAGCTACACCTGGAAGCTATGACCGACATGCTAGGCCGGTCTCACAGCCTTGCTCAGCAGCTTGCGCAGCAGTTCCCACGCAAGGCTAACCTTTCTTGATCTGTCTTGGAAGTGGTCTCGGTTCAGTATTATTTTGTTACCCTGCAATGGTGCCCAGTTTTTGTAATATGCCTCTTCGTTGCACGTTATGATCACTGGTGGCTAACTTCGATTCCCAGTGGATGTAATATACCATAAATCCTTTATTGTATAGTGTAGGTTCGTTCTTACTTCTTACTAGTTACTGCCATCATTCACTATCTGAAAAAATCAGATGTAGTCGACCGGGCCAAAACATTCACCTTAAACGAGCATGTTGTTTAGCGGGCCACAATTGGGCCGGCCTGCATATTTCTTGGGCCCGAATCATTGGGGCCTTCATAATTTGCGAGAGGCCCACAACTTACACCGGCCTATATTTTATTTGGGCCTTTTGTGGATCCAGCGCTTAGTTTGGCCCAGGTAGCGTTGGGCCATTAACAAGCTGAATATTGTACTGGCCGGTTACGGCCCAGATGAAACCATGGGCCTTTAGCAGGCCGAAATGCATATTGGGCCTCAATTGCACTAGTCGTCGACGGGCCTTCAGCAGGCTAAAATGTATACTCGGCCTTTTTGGGCCCAGTTATATCACGGGCAGTTAACAGACCGAAACATATCTCGTGCTCTAGTTGGCCCGCTGATATCACGGGCCCTTAAGAGGCCCAAAGTCACGTTGGGCTTAATTTTTGCCAGCTTTATCACGGGCCATTAGTGGGCCCGATGTCCTGTCAGACCATATATGGCCCATGGGCAGCACGGGCCATTCCCAGGCCAAAAGTCACACCGGGCTGAAATGGGCCCATGTCTACATCGGGCCTCTAACAGGCTGAAAGTCACTGGGCTGTATTTGGGCCCAAATACTCGGCGAACAATTAATGGGCCAGATGTGGCTTCGGGCCGTAAATGGGCCCAAATATTCGGCGAACAATTAACGGGCCAGATCTGGCTTTGGGCCATAAATGGGCCTTTATTAAGCACGCCGTTATTGGGCTGGCCCATTAGTACCTGAGTAAGTACTACGGGCCTTTGACTGGGCCTGCCTTTTTAACCTACATGGGCCTCTGTTGGGCCATACCACGTGTCGACGTATCATAGGCCGAAAGACATCATGGGCCATACATGGGCCGGAAGTTAAAACGGGCTAGAATTATACTGGCCGGCCCAGATGACGCTAATGGGCCTAATTCGGATAGGCCGTAAATGGGCCCTGGGTTAGCGGGTTGTAAATGGGGTATATGCGAACAGGCCGTTAACAGGCTTGCCGTGGGCCGGCCCGCCATCTTTTGACCAAGTCAAACGTGCCGGCCTTTTCACAGGAATGGCCCTCTGTTGGGCCGTGCCACTTCTCGATGTATCATAGGCGCTTTGTGTCCAATGAGTGGATGACATCTGTCCCAACGGTGAGCCGACACGTGTTTCCCCCAGCCAATGATGATTTTACACGTGGAAAATCCCCATTGGTCGGGGCTGTTAACGGGTTATCGGATCCAAAAGCGGACCCGGTAGCTTAATGACATTCCGTTACGGTGGATGCCACGTGTCGGTCACCCTTGACGAAAGCACTTCTGTGACGCGCGATTTATCGTCATGGAAGTGGACACTTCCGTGATGATAATTTTGGTAATGTCATGGAACACTTCTACGACAGCACATGTATGACTATCTTGATTCTGTCATAAAATCGTCATGGATGTACATGCATGACAGAAAAAGTGACCTACTGTGACAAACACGTATCATCACGGAAGTGTATTTTTTTTGTAGAGCCGGATATGTCGATTGTGGTTGTATATGCTCTAAGTGGACGGGGTTTCATGTGTGTGTGGTCAAACAAACAAACACTAGTATCTTCTTTCGGTAAATACATAGGAGCTTCTCGGTGCTCCATAGTCCACACCTCTACATGAATATTTAATTCAAAAACTACCAAAAAATTAAAAAAACTAGAATTTCAGGATGTCAAATCTGGTGCCAAATGTACTTCCATGTGAAGTTTCATGAAAAAAATCCCAGGAAATGTGAAAAAATAGTCTGACCTATGATCCATCCAAACACTTTTCGCCTATATATATATATATATATATATATATATATATATATATATATATATATATATATATATATATATGATATTTTTGTCTTTTTCTCCTCATTTTTATCATGAATCTTCACACATGAGTAGATTGGGCACCTATGTTTGACATTTAAAAATTCTATTTTTTTTACAATATCCCCAGTTTGTATAAATTTAATTCTCATATAGTGGGTGGAGCACCCGAGTGCACCAAATCCTCTTCCATCTGCTTTCTTTTTATTCTAGCTAGCTCGTCACAACTTTTATTTAGATAACATAATTAAGCTTTATTAATTAATCAAGATGTCTATAGGCACCAAATTAGAATAACAAGGTGTGATTTGCCAAGCATAATTGATGGTGCAAAATACTGTCAGATCACTCGGTAGGGGTCTAAGCGCAACTAGAAGTCTTAGATCGGTGGACACATGAGGAGTTTATACAGGTTTGGGCCTTCGGAGAGTAATACCCTACGTCCTGCTTGTTTTGGTTATTCATTGTGGAGGGATAACTCATGCGAAGAGTTTACAACGACGTGTGAGATTGTTGCCAAGAGTTTGTATCTAGGAATAGATGGGAATGAGAGTCCCCTCGCCTCCCCTTATATACACGGAGGATGCTAGAGTTTACACAAAGTGGACGATCTTTGTTGCCACCGCCCTTGAGTTTGAGGACAAGAAGGCCTTTCACGCCCTCCTTAGGGTTTCTCTTAACCCTGTGACTGTTGGGAAACGTAGTAGAAAACAAAAAAAAACTGCCCTGTGATCACCCATGAACAATAAGAAGATGCATTAACAATTATAATTTGATTGTTACAGACTTTGAGTAGAAGCGGAAGAAGACGAGTACTTGGAGTTTGTTGAACCGTAGATAAATGATCCCATAAATAGTCCCTCAGACGTAAAACTAAAAGCACAACCTCTCCACAGATCGCAAGCGTACGTTCTTCATGATCCAGTAACACTTCACCGTACAGAGCTAATCTACGCCGAAATATTAGAGAGAAGATATTAGAACCACATTGGGTTTCCAATTATAAGGGTTAGAGAATCTAGGTCTATCTCTAATTGATCAACTAGGACCAACTAGAACTAGAGAACTAGAGGAGGCTCCAAATCTCGTGTCTTCAAAATAGCCAAAGCCTCTAGTATATATATAGGTTAAGAGGGGAGGAGGGGATATCACACAAGGAGGGAAGGACCCCCTCGGTGCACCGGCCTAGGAGAGGGAGGAGCCTCCCCCCCCCCAGTCCAATTCGGCCTCCCACTAGAGAAAGGGTGGCGCCTCCCCCAATTGGGCCATGCTGGCCCTATTCTCCTTCCACCTCTTTGTTGGGAAACGTAGCATGTAATTCAAAAAAAAAAATCCTAAGATCATGCAAGATCTATCTAGGAGATGCATAGCAACAAGATGGGAGAGTATGTCTATGTACCCTCGTAGATCCAAAATGAAAGTGTTTAGTAACGCGCGTTGATGTAGTCGAACTTCTTCGCAATCCAACCGATCAAGCACCGAATGTATGGCACTTCCACATTCAGCACACGTTCTGCATGATGACGTCCTTGCCTTCTTGATCCAGCAAGATGGGAAAAGTAGTAGATGAGTTCCAGCAGCACGACGGCATGGTGATGGTTGGTGATGAAGAACAATCTTTGCAGGGCTTCGCCAAGCACTACAGAAACTATGACGGAGGATAAACTAGAGGGTCAGGGTTGCCGGCACACGGCTTTGTCTATAGTGATGTGTCTTGGGTGCTAGCCCTGCCCCTCTATTTATATGTTGAGCCCTAGGGTTGAAACTTGGAGCAAAAGCCTCCTCAAAGTCGGTTTTGCCCGAAAGGAAAGAGTCCTACTCGGACTCGAAGGCTAGACGCCAGGGTTCCCGGTGTCTATCCCATAGACACCAGGGTTCCTGGCGTCTAGATTCTGGTCTTCGCAAAACTCTCTTTTGCACTTTCCAAAAGCCTCGTGGGCTTTCCCCTTTGCCCCAAATAAAGTGTTCTCGTACCCAAACACTTCGGGAAACATCCGAAACCCCTTCCGGTGTATTCTGGAACCTTTCTGGAGATCAAACACTATTATCCCATATATCAATCTTTACCTCCAGACTATTCCGGAGCTCCTCATCATGTCCGTGATCTCATCCGAAACTCCAAACAACATAGGGCCACCAACATACATAACTCATATAATACTATATCATCAACGAACATTAAGCATGCGGACCCTACGGGTTCGAGAAGTAGACATGACCGAGGTCAATAACCAATAGCGGAACCTGGATGCCCGTATTGGCTCCTACATATTCTACGAAGATATTTATTGGTCTAACCGTTATGACAACATGCACAATTCCATTTGTCCGTTGGTATGTTACTTGCCCGAGATTCGATCGTTGGTATCTCCATACCTAGTTCAATCTCGTTACGGGCAAGTCTCTATACTCGTTCCGTAATACATCATCCCTGACTAACATATTAGTCAATTGCTTGCAAGGCTTATTATGATGTGTATTACCGAGAGGGCCCAGAGATACCTCTCCGTTACTTGGAGTGACAAATCCTAATCTTGATTCATGCCAACCCAACAAGACACCTTCGGAGATACCTGTAGAGCATCTTTATAATCACCCAGTTACTTTGTGACGTTTGATAGCACACAAGGCACTCCTCCGGTATCCGTGAGTTGCATGATCTAATAGTCAAAGGAATATGTATTTGACATACATGAAAGGAGTAGCAATAAACTATACGATCAAATGCTAAGCTAACGTATGGGTCTTGTCCATCACATCATTCTCATAATGATGTGATCTCGTTATCAATTGACAACTCGTGTCCATGGTTAGGAAGCCTTAACCATCTTTGATCAATGAGCTAGTCTAGTAGAGGCTTACTAGGGACACAATATTTGTTTATGTATTCACACATGTATTTAGGTTTCCAGTCAATACAATTCTAGCGTGAATAATAAACCTTTATCATGATTAACGAAATATAATAATAACCATTTTATTATTGCCTCTAGGGCATATTTCCATCAGTCTCCTACTTCCACTAGAGTCAATAATCTCGTTCACATCGCCATGTGATTAACACTCATAGTTCACAATGCCATGTGACTAACATCTAAATAGTTTACTAGAGTCAATAATCTAGTTCACATTGTTATGTGATTAACACTCTAAGGTATGATCATGTTCTGCTTGTGAGAGAGGTTTTAGTCAATGGGTCTGCAACATGCAGATCTTTGTGTACTTTGCAAATTTGTATGTCTACAATGCTCTGCATAAAGCTACTCTAGCTAATTGCTCCTACATTTAATACGCATCCATATTGATACTCAGAGCCATCTGGATTAGTGTCAAAGATTGCACCGGTGTAACTCTTTACGATGAACTCTTTATCATCTCCATAACGGAGAAACATTTCCTTATTCCTTTAAGGATAATTTTGACCGCTGTCCAGTGATCCACTCTGGATCATTCATGTACCCCCATTGCCAGACACACTACTAGGGAAAACCTCATACACAACATCTTAGCAGTAGCGCTGGACAAAATCATGCGCTACTGCTACTTAGGAGTAGCGCGTTTAAATGAACCGCACTACTACTATCACTTTAGCAGTAGCGCGTACTAGCAAAACACGCTTCTGCTAAGTTTGAACTAGGCGAAAATGGCTAGCCCAACTTAGTAGTAGTGCGTATCCGTACCCAGCGCTACCGATATATTCCATAGCAGCAACGCCTTTCTCGAACCCATGCTACTACTAACCTTACCTTATCCTCCTGTCGCGGCCGACCCTCTCACTCTCCCTCTCAATCACTATCGCCCGCACGCCCGTCGTCCACCGCCGCCGCCACCACGCTGCTCCTCCATCGAGGTACTTCCTCCATCCCTCCTCCTCCCTCCCCCTCCCACCGCGCCCTCCTCCCTTCTCCTTCGGCCGCCCCCTCCTCCCTCCTCCTCCGACCGTCCCCTCGTCCCTCCTCCCTTCTCCGCGGACAGCCCTCCTCCCACCGCCCCTCCCTC
>LR738710.1:457191016-457228701 GCA_902687465.1 Secale cereale
CTAGCCTCCTCCCCTCCTCCTCTCTTCTCTCTCCTCTCTCCTCCTCCCTCCTCCCACCCCCTCTTCCCTCCATCTCAATTTTTTGTTTTTTACTGTAGTTTTTTACTATTGTATAATGTAGTTTTTTTACTGTTCTTAGTAAGTGTTTAATAGAATTAGTAAGAATATTAATAAAACTAGTTTATTTTTAGTAAGAACTACTTTATTTTTATTTATAGTAAGTGCTTAGATGAACTAGTTGAATTAATAGAACTAGTCTAATTAAAAATTTACTATAGAACTAGTTTATTTTTAGTAAGAAAATTAATAGAACTCATTTATTTTTAGGTGTAATTAATAGTATTCTAGGTTGATTCGTTTTGAAGTGGACATGTGATATTTTGAACATGTGACATTTGTTGTTATTTTTAAGTTAAAGCAATTATTTCTGCATCGACATCGACGATGCCTATCCCGATCCTTGTCGTCGACTCGACGGAGGACACCTGCTTGATCAGAGGGGCCATGTCCGGGTCTGGGCTCCGTCGGGCTGGTACTGGGAGGTGCTACCTTCGAGGGGGTGTAGCTTGCTGAGTAGCTAGCCCGTCATTGACCCAAACCTTCTTTGGTGGTGGTCGCGTGGGCCAGTGACAGTGCGGAGGCTTGAGGACCCCGCGGAGGTGGTACATCACCGTGTCAGCAAGGAGGACGAGCACGTCCGTTGCTACATTGTTGCGTTGGAGGGCAGGTTCTCTAATACCAGGCAGGTTCTTCAGGATCTCACTGGAGCTATGATCCTATGATGGTTCGTTCTCTTTGGGTGTCCACCGCCCGTGTCGATACCCGTCGTTCGCTAGGGTTTTAGCTGTATTAGTGATGTTATATGTACGATAATATTCGAGATGTATTAGTGATAATATTCGACGATGTACGGACGCAAGAGATGATTTAGTTTTGCTTATTGAATGCATGCTAATTTGAGTACTTATTTATTTTACGATTTGTTTTTTCTTATTGAATGCTCAAATTGGAATATGCAGGCTTTGTAGAGTCGTGTCTCTTTGGATTGACCATCATTCGAGCTACCTCTACTTCCTCTACACCCGAGTGGGTGAGCTAACAGTCCACCACCTCCTTCTCTACTCCTTGCTGTTGAATAGAGTAGAACTAGGGTATTTATTTATGCTTCTTAACCAAATGAAATGTTCGTGTTATAAGATATATTGAAATGTTCGGGTGCGAATGCTTATGATTTAACTGATTCTGATATATGAGAGAAGGGACATCTTTGTATCGCATGAAAAATCCGAGTGACCTATGTTTTGCCGGAGTGTTGATTCATTTCCGTTCCGGCAAATTTCAGGCGATTGATATGTCCTATTTTAGCAAAGGTCATGCCGGAATTTTTCGTGAATTTAAGCATGACTTGTGCTAGAATATGTAGGAAATATCGAGTGCCCCAGATTTGCTAGAAAGAGAATTAAATGACATTTCGAGTTGACTTTAAGTCTCTCGGGGCTCCATACATGATAGTCAAAAATCGGTGAGGGAGAGTCTCCACCATATATGAGAGAAGAAGAATGCCGACTGTTGTTGTGGGGGTCGCTTCTCCTTCTTCTCCTTGTTAGACCTTTGTTATGCACTAGGGGAAGGAGGAGTAGCGACCATCATCGACGGTCACAATATCAGAGAGGGAGTGCCCACCATATACGTGAGATGAGAGTTTAGGAAGGAAGACTTGACAGACCTAAAGTCAAATCATTGCATATTGAGTAATAGTGATCTGTGTGTTGAGTTTCCTGGTAGTTGCCTTCGATCGATTTTTAACTAATGTTTCAACTATGAACATAGGAAATGTCTGACGACGAAAAGGAATTCGGGATGTGCGAATACTGCGAAGATGAGCGTGGCCTGTGCGACAGGACTCACCTAGTTGGTGGTAGACGCTTCAGCATCAAGCTGGATGAGACCTTTGAAGTGGATATAGTAAGTCACAATGACAAGTCTTTTTTCGTAATTAAGCATGACTTCTGCTTCTTTTGCTTCAACTTATAATTTCATTTTTTTACTATTTTTACTAGCGTATCCCCTGCCATGCAAGAATGTATGTCTTGGATAAGGTTCATTTTAGTACTATGGAAACTATGGAGGTAAAGTGAGTTCAATTGAGTACCGAGCATGGTTATTCTTTTGCGGTAAAATTATACAATGCAGACACCTACTCCTATTTTGAATGCAAAAGTTGGAGAGCATTATGCAAGGCTTATGCATTTGAGCCTGATATGCTTATCACCTTTGATATTCATCCGAAAGATGAAATTGAAGGTAATATCGACATCTAGGTCGATGTTCGGACGCCTCCAGTTCTACCATTATGTGAGTTTCTCAACCATATTTATGTCTTGGATATTGTTTATTAAAAAAATAGATGACAACTAATTTCTATTGACATCTTATTTCCATTCAAGCAAACATGTTCGGCGGTTGGTAGACATGACCTACTACTGTCCCTGGGCTGAACTAAACGGCGAGGAGATAAGTCATTATGTTTCATGGCTTTGATACTATCAAGACAAATTATTTTACTGGACTTCAAAATATTAGTACCCAAAACGTGCGACCACTAGCGCGCGTATTGAACTACGGTCACATCTATTTAGGAAAGATGGTAAGATTTTTACTATTTGTCATCAGTGCATCTTTTGCAAACATTATTTTTAAGCCAAACTTCATTACTAAGTATGTTACTACGATGTTCTTCAATAGGGACTCCCAATGATAGTTGCGCCTCAATGGATCGAGCATAAAGGTCGCATGGCAATGGTTAGCTTACGACTAAGACATCCTACATTGCACTTTAGTGCATTTAACATTTCTCGAAGCGAGCAACTATTAATAGTCAAAGACTGGAGCAAAATTGTGAAGGATCACAACAGAGAAGTACTAGGGGCAGTAATCAGAAGCGCAGCCACAATTAGGAGACAGGTTCATCTGCATGCTCCAATATGATGAAGCAGGAGTGCTACACATGTTCTATGATATTTTACCTGAGAGAGAGTAGCAGGAGTGATTAACTAGCTAGAATGAGTTTGAAGATGATGAGAATGCAGGAGTGATTAGCTAGCTAGAATCTGCTACACTATGACTATGATGATTAAATAGCTAGTGTCGGTGGTAATTACTATCATGATTATTATTAGCTAGTGTTGGTGGTGATTATATTTTTTCAATAAAGGGCGATTTTATTATCTCAAAATGTAGCATCAAGCGGATACAAAGCATTACGAGTAACACCCGGCCTGTGCATAACTAGGACGCACACAGTCAAATCCGAAAGTCCGACAAAAAATCATCAAATAAAACCTGACAAATCGGCAATAGTAGAGTCCTATATACCGACATTATGCCTATGTCAAAGGAGGTGGTGGGTCAATCTTAAGGTTATGCTGCCACCCATGTTGGGAAAACACCTGCATAGCCACGTGCTCCAATCGCGTACACACCGCCTTGAATAGCGGTTGGTACTACGGACGTTGTAGAATAGACCACGTATGTGGCGAGTATGTACAGCGGAAAATAACCTGCAAAGAAGAAGCATTTTTTATGGAAAATCAAATCATTTCTACATAGCCAAAGCGACCAAATTAAGGCATACGCTCCCACCCTTATTAGCGTTTTGAAACTATTTGGAATACCGTCCAACCAATGACCAAAAATATTGGCAACACTTGTGGGCGGATGCAAATTTGACGCTATTTGGATGACTGACCATGTAGAACATGCAAACTTTCATTGAAAAAAAGAGGTGTTTGATTGTCTCGTCATGAGTATAAAAACAACACTTCTTACTCCTTTGCCAGTTATGTCGTGCGAGGTTGTCTTTAGTTAACACAACTCCCCTATGAAGATACCACATAAAAATTTCACTTTTAGTGGAATCTTGGACTTCCAAATTTTCTTGTTATTACTGACTGGTACCTCAGAATGTGTGAGCGCACAGTACATAGAGTCTACAGTGAAAGACCCAGATGTAGTAAGGTTCCAGCAAAACACATCCCGACCTTGTGTCAGGTTAATCGAATCCAACCTGGATAAAAGATTATGCCATGAAACAAGTCGAGGGCCAATCAAATCCCACTTGAACGAAATATTTGGTGGGGATGAATTGAGCACTTGCACAATAGTATTATTCTTATCGCGAGCAATGTTGTATAAGGCTGGATATTGTTCTCGGAGACTAGCATTGCCTAGCCATATGTCTTCCCAAAAACAAATCTCCGACCCATCCTTTATCGCGAAAGACCCAAAGCGAAAGAGATGTTTCTTTGTCGCCATTATGCCATCCCAAAAGTGCGAGTCGCCAGGTTTCCAAAATGCCTGGGACACTGCCTTTTGCCCTAGATACTTGTTGTGTAGCATGGTTTGCCAAACACCATCCTCAGTAAGAAGTTTGAATAACCATTTACTGAGTAGAGCCTCATTATTGACCTGCAGGTCATGAATTCCAAGGCCACCTTGGTCTTTCGGCCTACAAACCACGTTCCATTTGGTCATCCCGTATTTTTTCTTTTCACCGTCTCCTTCCCAAAATAATCTGGATCTAAAATAGTCCAATCTTTCTAGGACCTCTTTTGGGAGTTGGAAGAAAGAAAACACATAGAGAACCATAGTTGTGACGACGGAGTTAATTAAAACCAACCGTCCTCCAACTGAGAGCAGTTTCCTTTCCAACTGCTCAACCGTTTCTCTAGACGCTCCTCTACATGCTTCCACTCTGCAATGGTGAGGCGTCGATAATGAATCGGTATTCCCAGATATTTAATCAGGAATTGGCCATGTGCGCAACCAAAAAGGTCAGCATAATCGGCCGCTGCCTGAACGACTTCTCCAAAGCAGAACAATTCACTTTTATGGTGGTGATTAGATAGCTACACTATGACTATGATGATTAAATAGCTAGTGTTGGTGGTAATGACTATGATGATTATTATTAGCTAGTGTTGGTGGTGATTAGATAGCTACACTATGACTATGATGATTAAATAGTGTTGGTGATTATTAGCTAGTGTTTTTGGTGATGATATGATGCAAGAGTTTTTATATTAATATGATGATGATGTTGATCATGCATGATTATCATGACGATTTTTTATTAGCTAGTGTTGGTGGAAGGAACATGGATTAGATTCATGTGGATGGATCAAAAGTGACCAAAATTTGAATTAGTAGGATCGTCATCCTAATTCAACTCTTGATTCATCCAAATGAATCTAATCCATGTTTCTTCGTCACAATGTTATATTAATTTATCATGGGCATAATGATATAACAACCTCTTAATTGGTACTGTATCAAAATTTGTATAATGGCATATAAATACACTAAAAAATGAAAAACACTATACTAGTAGCGCTGGACATAAACCATGCCACTACTACTTATTTTTGCAGCAGCGTGGCTTTACTAAAAGCACTGCAACTATTATCAGCAGCGCGTTTCTGCAAAGCTCGCTACTGCTACCCATGGATAGCAGTAGCGTGGGCGAACCCGCTCTACTTATACAGATTAGCTGTGGCGTCGTATCAGTAGCGCGGGTGCCCGCGCTACTGATACACCTAAAACCCACGCTACTGCTAGGCTTTTCCCTAGTAGTGACATGTGGCAAGGCACACATTTCGTCTGTTACACAGCATGGCATGCTTTATAGAACCTATGGTTGATGTAAAGGGAATGACTTTCATTCTCTCTCTACTTTTCTACCGTGGTCAAGCTTTGAGTCTTACTCAACTTCATACCTTACAACTCAAGCAAGAACTCCTTCTTTGACTGATCCATTTTGAACTACTTCAAAATCTTATCAAGGCATGTACCTATCGAAAGTCTTATCAAGTGTCTTGATCTATCACTATAGATCTCAATGCCCAATATGTAAGCAGCTTCATCGAGGTCTTTCAAAAAATTCTTATTCAAGTATCCTTTTATGCTATCCGAAAAATTCTACATCATTTCCAATCAACAATATGTCATCCACATATAATATCAGAAATGCTACAGACCTCCCACTCACTTTCTTGTAAATACAGGCTTCACCGTAAGTCTGTACAAAACCATATGCTTTGGTCACCTCATCAAAGCGTATATTACAACTCCGAGATGCTTGCACCAGTCCATAGATGGATCGCTAGAGTTTGCACACTTTGTTAGCACCTTTAGGATCGACAAAATTTTCTGGTTGCATCATATACAACTCTTCTTTCAGAAATCCATTAAGGAATGCAAGTTTGACATCCATTTGCCAAATTTTATAATCATAAAATGCGGCAATTGCTAACATGATTCGGACAAACTTAAGCATTGCTACAAGTGAGAAAATCTCATTGTAGTCAACATCTTGAACTTGTCAAAAACCTTTTGCGACAAGTCGAGCTTTGTAGATAGTAACACTACCATCAGCATTCGTCTTCCTCTTGAAGATCCATTTATTCTCAATGGCTTGCTGATCATCCGGCAAGTCCACCAAAGTCCACACTTTTGTTCTCATACATGGATCATATATGAGATTTCATGGCCTCAAGCCATTTATTGGAATCTGGTCTCATCATAGCTTCTTCATAGTTCGAAGGTTCACCGTTTTCTAACAACATCACTTCCAGGAGACGATTTCCGTACCACTCTAGTGCGGAAAGTGTTCTGGTCGACCTTCGAGGTTCAGCAGTAATTTGATCTGAAGTTTCATGATCATTATCATTAGCTTCTTCTCTATTTGGTGTAGGCATCACGGGAACGGTTTTCTCTGATGATCTAGTTTCCAATTCCAGAGAAGGTACAATTACCTCATCAAGTTCTACTTTCCTCCCACTCACTTTTTTTTGAGAGAAACTCCTTCTCTAGAAATAATCCATTTTAGCAACAAAGATCTTACCTTCGGATCTATGGTAGAAGGTGTACCAAACAGTTTCTTTTGGGTATCCTATGAAAATGCACTTCTCTGATTTGTGTTCGAGCTTATCAGGCTGAAGTTTTTTTTACATAAGCATCACAACCCCAAACTTTAAGAAACGACATCTTTGGTTTCTTGCCAAACCATAGTTCATATGGTGTCGTCTCAAGAGATTCAGATGGTGCCCTATTTAATGTGAATGCAGCTATCTCTAATGCATAACCCCAAAATGATAAAGACAAATCAGTAAGAGACATCATAGAACGCACCATATCCAATAGAGTACAGTTACGACGTTCGGACACACCATTACGCTGTGGTGTTCCAGGTGGCGTGAGCTGTGAAACTATTCCACATTGTTTCAAATGAAGACCAAACTCGTAACTCCAATATTCGTATCTCTGATCAAATCATAGAAACTTTATTTTATTGTTACGACAATTCTCTACTTCACTCTAAAATTCTTTGAACTTTTCAAATGTTTCAGACTTGTGTTTCATCAAGTAGATATACCCATATCTACTCAAATCATCTGTGAAGGTGAGAAAATAACGATACCCACCACGTGCTTCAACACTCATTGGACCGCATACATCGGTATGTATTATTTCCAATAAGTCATTAGCCCGCTCCATTGTTCCGGAGAACGGATTTTTAGTCATCTTGCCCATGAGGCATGGTTTGCAAGTATCAAATGATTCCAAAAGTCCATCAGCATGGACTTTCTTCATGCGCTTTAACCAATATGACCTAAACAGCCGTGCTACAAGTATGTTGCACTATCATTATCAACTTTGCATCTTTTGGCATCAACATTATGAATATGTGTATTACTAGGATCGAGATTCAATAAACCACTAACATTGGTGTATGACCATAGAAGGTTTTATTCATGTAAACAGAATAACAATTATTCTCCGACTTAAATGAATAACCATATTGCAATAAACACGATCCTATCTTGTTCATGCTCAACGCAAACGCCAAATAACATTTATTTAGATTCAACACTAATCTTGAAAGTATAGGGAGTGTGCGATGATGATCATATCAATCTTGGAACCACTTCCAACACACATCGCCACCTCACCCTCAGCCAGTCTTCGTTTATTCCGCAACTCCTGTTTCAAGTTACTAATCTTAGCAACCGAACAAGTATCAAAATACCAGGGGCTACTACGAGCACTAGTAAGGTACACATCAATAACATGCATATCAAATATACCTTTGTTCACTTTTCCATCCTTCTTATTCGCCAAAATATTTGGGGTAGTTCCGCTTCCAGTGACCATTTCCATTGTAGTAGAAGCACTCAGTTTCAGGCTTGGGTCTAGCTTTGGGCTTCTTCTCGGAAGTGGAAACTTGCTTGCTATTCTTCTTAAAGTTCCCTTTCTTTCCCTTGCCCTTTTTTCTTGAAACTAGTGGTCTTGTTAACCATCAACACTTTGATGTTCTTTCTTGATTTCTACCTTCACCGATTTCAGCACCGCGAAGAGCTCGGGAATCATTCTCGTCATCCCTTGCATATTATAGTTCATCACGAAGTTCTAGTAGCTTGGTGATAGTGACTAGAGAATTCTGTCAATCACTATCTTATCTGGAAGATTAACTCCCACTTGATTCAAGTGATTGTAGTACCCAGACATTCTGTGCACATGCTCACTAGGGAGCTATGCTCCTCCATCCTATAGGCAAAGTATTTCTCAGAGGTCTCATACATGTCAACATGGGCATGAGTCTGAAATACCAATTTCAACTCTTGGAACATCTCATATGCTCCGTGGCATTAAAAATCTGTTTGAAGTCCCGGTTCTAAGCCGTAAAGCATGGAGCACTAAACAATTAAGTACTCATCATATCGAGCTTTGCCAAACATTCATAACGTCTTCATCTGCTCCTGCAATAGGTCTGTCACCCAGCGGTGCATCAAGAACATAATACTTTTGTGCAGCAATGAGGATAATCCTCTGATTACGGACCCAGTCTGCATCATTGCTACTATCATCTTTCAACTTAGTTTTCTCTAGGAACATATCAAAAACACAGGGGAGCTAAATCGCGAGCTATTGATCTACAACATAGATATGGAAATACTATCAGGACTAAGTTCATGATAAATTAAGTTCAATTAATCAAATTACTAATGAATTCCCACTTAAATTAACATCCCTCAGGTTATCTAAGTGAAACATGATCCAAATCAATTAAACCATGTCCGATCATCACGTGAGATGGAGTAGTCTTCAATCGTGAACATCTCTATGTTGATCATATCTACTATATGACTCATGTTCGACCTTTCGGTCTCCAGTGTTCCGAGGCCATGTCTGTACATGCTAGGCTCATCAAGTTTAACTAGAGTATTACGCATGTGCAAAACTGTCTTGCACCCGTTGTATGTGAACGTAGATCCTATCACACCCGATCATCACGTGGTGTCTCAGCACGAAGAACTATCGCAACGGTGCATACTCAGGGAGAACACTTATACCTTGAAATTTAGTTAAGGGATCATTTTATAATGCTACTGTCGTACTAACAAAGATGTGATGCATAAAAGATAAACATCACATGCAATCAAAATATGTGACATGATATGGCCATCATCATCTTGTGCTTTTGATGTCCATCTCCAAAGCATCGTCATGATCTCCATCATCACCGGCTTGACACGTTGATCTCCATCGTAGCGTCATGGTCGTCTCGTCTATTGCTAACTCATAGCGATAAACCAAAGGAATTACATGGCGCTTGCATTTCATACAATAAAGAGACAACAATAAGGCTCCTTCCGGTTGCCGATAATTTTCAAAACATGATCATCTCATACAATAACGTATAAATCATCACGTCTTGACCATATCACATCACAACATGCCCTGCAAAAACAAATTAGACGTCCTCTACTTTGTTGTTGCAAGTTTTACATGGCTGCTACGGGCTTCTAGCAAGAACCATTGTTACCTACGCATCACAAACACAACGGTGTTTCGTCAAGTTTGCTGTTTTAACCTTTGACAAGGACCAACCGCAGTCAAATTCGATTCAACTAAAGTAGGAGAAATAGACACTTTCCAGCCACCTTTATGCATGACTAGTTGCATGTCTGTCGGTGGAACCGGTCTCATGAACGCGGTGTTGTAAGGTTGGTCCAGGCCGCTTCATCCCACAATACGGCCAAATAAAAATAAGACATTGGTGGTAAGAAGTATGACTATCACCGCCCACAGCTCTTTATGTTCTACTCGTGCATATCATCTACGCATAGACCTGGCTCATGATGCCATGGTTGGGAAATGTAGGATGCAATTTCAAAAAAAATCCTACGCTCACGCAAGATCTATCTCGGAGATGCATTGCAACGAGAGTGGAGAGTATTTCTACGTACCCTCGTAGACTAAAAACATAATCGTTTAGTAACGCGGTTGTTGTAGTCGAACTTCTTCGCGATCCAACCGATCAAGCACCAAATGCACGGCACCTCCGCGTTCAGCACATGTTCAGCTCGATGACGTCATCACCTTCTTTATCTAGCAAGACGGGCGAAGTAGTAGATGAGTCCGGCATCACGACAGCGTGGTGACGGTTGGTGATGAAGAACAATCTCCATAGGGCTTCCCTAAGCACTACAGAAACTATGACGGAGGATAAACTAGAGGGTCATGGTTGCCGGCACACGGCTTGGTGTATCTTGATGTGTCTTGGGTGCTAGCCCTTCCCCTCTATTTATATGTTGAGCCCATGGGTCGAAACTTGGAGAAAAATCCTCCTCAAAGTCGGCTTATCCCGAAAGGCAAGAGTCCTACTCGAACTCCAGGGCTAGACGCCAGGGTGCCCGGCGTCTACCCCCTAGACGCTAGGGTTCCTGGCATCTAGCCTCCGGTCTCCGCAAAACTCCCGTGCACTTTCTAAAAGCCTCGTGGGTTTTCCCCTTTGGCCCAAATAAAGTGTTCTCGTACCCAAACACTTCGGGAAATATCCGAAACACCTTCCGATGAATTCCGGAACCTTTCCACAGATCAAACACTATTATCCCATATATCAATCTTTACCTGCAGACTATTCTGAAGCTCCTCGTCATGTCCGTGATCTCATCCGGAACTCTGAACAACATTCGATCACCAACATACATAACTCATATAATACTATATCATCAACGAACGGTAAGTGTGCGGACCCTACGGGTTCGAGAACTATGTAGAAATGACCGAGACACCTCTCTGGTCAATAACCAATAGCGGAACTTAGATGCCCATATTGGATCCTACATATTCTACGAAGATCTTTACCAGTCGAACCGTTATGATAACATACACAAGTCCCTTTGTCCGTCGGTATGTTACTTGCCCGAGATTCGGTCGTCGGTATCTCCATACCTAGTTCAATCTCGTTACCGGCAAGTCTCTTTACTCGTTCCGTAATACATCATCCCGTGACTACCATATTAGTCATTTGCTTTCAAGGCTTATTATGATGTATATTACCGAGAGGGCCCAGAGACACCTCTTCGATACTTGGAGTGAATAATCCTAATATCGATTCACACCAACCCAACAAGACACCTTCGGAGATACCTGTAGAGTATGTTTATAATCATCCATTTACGTTTTGACATTTGATAGCGCACAAGGCACTCCTCTGGTATCCGAGAGTTGCATGATTTCATAATCAAAGGAATATGTATTTGACATACATGAAAGGAGAAGCAATAAACTGTACGATCAAATGCTAAGCTAATGGATGGGTCCTGTCCATCACATCATTCTCATAATGATGTGATACCGTTATCAAATGACAACTCATGTCCATGGTTAGGAAACCTTAACCATCTTTGATCAACGAGCTAGTCTAGTAGAGGCTTACTAGGGACACGGTATTTGTTTATGTATTCACACATGTATTTAGGTTTCCAGTCAATACAATTCTAGCATGAATAATAAACCTTTATCATGATTAAGGAAATATAATAATAACCATTTTTTTATTGCCTCTAGGGCATATTTCCATCACTCTTGGCCTTTTAAGACCCTAGTTATTTAGTTAATTATGAAAGCCTCCTTACAATTACTAGTGCCTTTTATTATTAATTTAAGATCACCGAAAACATCTCCCACCTATATATTCTTTATTGTTAATATCCAATATTGCCCGATAAACTCCGAAACCCTTCCGGTGACCCTGAAACACTTTCGGTTCCTCTTGAAACTATTACGAATATTAATGAAACTATTTAAACAATAAATCCTTGATACTCCCATCCTGCTAACATCCAGCAGATCGTGATTACCATAAGCTTGTGAACTGTAGGTTCGGTAAAACATAGACATGAACGAAATCCCTTCTTTCAATGATCGATAACGGAACTGTGGATGTCCATAGTGATCCCTATGTGTACATGAATGCCATCCGAGTGAACATTTGGTTATCATGTGATGTTCCCTTCTCTTCGTGATACTTCACAAAATCTGAGGTGAGATGAGTCATACACGTGCTCACTATACCAGTCTCCTTGTTGGTGGTTTCATTTTTCTTTCTCGTTGTCGTGTTCCGGCATCCCAGTGATGTTGTCACCCATGCTTGGCCAGATGATGATGGATGCTATCACAGTGATAGGGCCCTAAGAATATCCCTCCATCATCGGAGGAGCAAATCACATTCTCGAGCAAGCGAGTCCCTTGTCAAACTTTGCGATGAACCGTAAGTTATCGTTATGATCATCGTGTTACAGATGACGTTTGAGCAACAACAAAGCTCACCGTACAGTAAGAACAGACTACGACACTCTCATGGTCTAAGGAAGAAAATCACATGTTAGCACCCCATGTTATAACAATTGATTTGTGAAGATATCATGTTAGAGTATAACAAACAAGTTTGGTCGATCCCATAAGATTGTTCTTCCAATGCCATACCCTTAAAGTTACTTTGAGACTATCGTTACACTTAACAGTATTCTAGGATCCGGAAAACGTGATCACCAACGATTGTTGAGCCAGTCTTAGAGGCCAGAGTAGGAATCATATTTTGATGTTTATCGTTTGATACATCTCCAACGTATCTATAATTTTTTATTGGTCCATGCTGTTATATTATCATTCTTGGATGTTTTACAATCATTTTATAGTCATTATATATCATTTTTGGTACTAACATATTGACATAATGCCAAGTGCTAGTTGTTGTTTTCTGCATGTTTTTTACATCGTAGGAAATCAATATCAAACGGAGTCCAAACACCGCAAAACTTTTTGGAGATTTTTTAAGGGCCAGAAGACACCCAATGGGTCAGAGCTACACTTGGGGGTGCCCCAAGGGGGGCACTACCCACCAGGGCGCGCCAGGCCCCTGCTCACCTCGGTAGCCTCCCACACCACCTCTTTGCTCTATAAATACTCAGATATTCCAAAAACCCTAGAGGAGTCGACGGAATTCTATTCCAGCCGCCGCAAAGTCTAGAACCACCAGATCTAATCTAGACACCACTGTCGGTGTCAAAATCGGCAGATCTCGGGTAGGGGGTCCCGAACTGTGCGTCTAAGGATCAAAGGTAACAGGAGGCAGGGGACACAATGTTTACCCAGGTTCGGGCCCTCTTGATGGAGGTAATACCCTACTTCCTGCTTGATTGACTTTGATGAATATAGGGGTTACAAGAGCTGATCTACCTCGAGATCATAATGGCTAAACTCTAGATGTCTAGCCTGAATGAGTATGATCGTCTCTACGGACTATACCCTCTGGTTTCTATAGACACCGGAGGGGGCTAGGGTTGTACATAGTCGGTTTACAGAGAAAGGAATCTTCATATCCGCACACGAAGCTTGCCTTCCACGCCAAGGAGAGTCCCATCCGGACACGGGGGAAAACCTTCTGTCTTGTATCTTCACGGCCCACGTCACACAGCCCGGACGCCCGAGGACCCCGTAATCCAGGACTCCCTTAGTAGCCCATGAACCAGACTTCAATGATGACGTGTCCGGTGCGCAGATTGTCTTCGACATTGCAAGGCGGGTTCCTCCTCCGAATACTTCAAAACAGTTGATCAACATTGACTATATCTGGCTCTGTTTAACAGCTACAACCCACTACCACAAGGGTATAACACTTGGTTAAAAAAAATAACATGCCGACTGCTTTGCTAGCGAGACGTCACATCTGGCCTTTCCATTATTTCGAATCATTTTTCAATTTCCTGTTTCGTGTTTCGAGATGCATCCTCCGGTGACCCGTCTTGTCAAACAGAGATCGTGTCCCCTTATCACGGGATTCTCATCAATATGGGCCTATGTAATCCAACCGAGCCGTCCGCACGACCCCTTGGGAACATGCGAGTTTTAAGGCTTGAGGGAGGGGGACGCTTGATACTCACAATCCATACAAGTGGATATAATCCAACTCTCTACCCCACGCCTTCTTCTTTCTTAGCCCATCCGCCCTCGAGCTCTAGCGCCCAAGCCCCGATTCCTACCGTCCCAGAGAACACTTGTGACGCCCGAGACCGACGTCCCAGAAGATTCCAGAAGATTCCCGAAGTTCCAGACGTTCCGGGCTACCCGTGTGTTTCATTTGTGCTTGTGTTATTTATTTTTTTGCATTGCATCATGTCATCATGCCATCATGTCATATTTAATTTGCATCTCAACCTAAATAATTTGTGTGAACCTTCGGTCCATTTAAATCGAGGGAAGGATGTCTTCTCTTCATAACATATAAAGCCTCTCAATATTTAGGGAGCTATATAATAATATTCCATTTGCTTCGGAGTCACCATAACACACTTGCATAATTTCCCCATGTCTTTTCACTTCGAGTTTCTACTTCTAAACCCTCCCTGTAATTCTTTACCTATTTATCGAGGTTCCTCCGAAAATTCGAACATTTTTGGACACTTCAATATTCAAGTTTTAGTACAAAACTATTTGAATTAAATTCAAATATGTTTGAATTATTTTCCAATCACGCCTTTTCTATTTTTCTCGGACCGTGCTCTTTTTATGCTGCCCGAGAAAAATACTCCCATGTGATATTTTTTCCCTTAACCTCCCTCTTCTTTCTTTTCTTCTCTCTTTTGTTTTATGCTAAAAGGGAGATAAACAGCAGAGAGCCCAAAAGCTGGCCCGATTTCTCCTGGCCTTATCTCCTCCCGCAGCGCCGGCCCAGGCCACTATCCCTCCCAGCCTCCAGGCCTCAAGGCCCATCTATCTCCTGGCCCGACCAGCTGGCGAACCCTAGCGCTAACCATCTCCTCTCGTTCCCCTCGCCCGCCGCCAGGACCGCAGCTCCCTCGTCCGTTTCCTCCCCTTCGCCCCGACCGCTCGTCCCGCATCCCCTCGCACCCCGTCGCTCCTCTCTCCCGCTGAGCGCCCGTTCCCTCTGCCTCGCCCCCTGGCGCCCCGAGGGCGAGCCGCCACCCAGCCGCCGGGCCAGGGAGGCCATCGCCCCGCACCAAGCCTTTCGGCCTTCCTCTCAGGCCGGCCAGAAGCTCTCGCCGCGCCCTTCTTCGCAGCTCCTCCTCACGCGTCCTCCCTCCGTTCCCAGCGCCCGGGGCCGTCGTCCTCGCAGCCTCCGCGCCCCTTCCAGAAGCCCGGCCAGGCCCGGCGCCCCGCGACCCTTCATCTCCTCTGTGCTCCGTCCTCCGCCCGCGGCCAGGGGAGCTGCCGTTCGCCAGCGACCCGAGCAGCGCGCCGGCCGCCTCTTCTCTCGCCCTGCCTCGTCCTCCAGCCCTCTGGATCCGCGAGGCCGCCCCGAGGCCTCCCTCCGTTCTCCTTCCAGCCGCGGCCAGGCTCCCTCCTTCGCGCGCCAGCAACAGTCCAGTGCCGCCCCGAGCCCAGCGCTCCATCGGCGCCCTGCTGCCTTCATCCCCGTCGTCAGGGCCGAGCCCCTGTAGCCCCTCGTCCCGTGCTGCCTTCGTTCCCCAGGTCCGGCGCCTCGCCGC
Source organism: Secale cereale (assembly GCA_902687465.1). Lineage (NCBI taxonomy): Eukaryota > Viridiplantae > Streptophyta > Magnoliopsida > Poales > Poaceae > Secale > Secale cereale. The sequence continues at coordinate 457,206,871 of LR738710.1, forward strand.
CACACACTCTTCCCGCAGCGCGAGCCGCCCGCAGCTCCTCCTCGCTGCTCCGTGCCGTGCTGTCGTTTTTTGTTTTGTTTTGTGTGCTTGTGTTGTTAACCTTAACAGAGAACCGAGAACGTCTACCGCCAAAGACCGCAACGACCCGAACATCTACGGAAAAACGAACATGTACCACTACTTCAACTACCGTCGCCCGAACGTCTACCGTCGCCCGAACGTCTACCGTCGCCCCGTGTACCTCTACGACTACGAGCTCCGTGAACGACTACATGAACGAGTACAAGGCGACCCGACCAAGTACCCCTTCGGATATGTCAAGTTCGACTACGCGACAAGTACCCTCCGATGCAAGTACCACTACGAACGGGAACAACTACATGATGAAGCGCCAAGTACCTCGACTACTCGGAGACCCCAAGTACCCCTACCGTCGCCCGAGTACAACTACCGCCTCGGAACGGCTACTTCCTCTCCGAACGCGAACGCCTTCTTCCTCTACGTCTCGAACCGTCCCGAAACGAGTGTTTCGAAGGTATAACCCCGTGGATGACCCGTGAATGCATGCTTGTGTTGTATGAAATGTTTCCTTGTGTGCACCGTGTCCGTTTCGTCCCTTTTGTCATGTTCCTCGGTTGCCTCGTCGCCGACCCGTGGGAACCCGGTGACGGGATCGCCCCACCTTTCATCTCGTTTGACTCGCTCACGCCGATTCTTCTTTTGCACCGGTCTCTCACCAAGTTACCGGCACCGAGGTGTTGCGTTGCATCATTTCGGATCGTTTCCATGGCACCCTTCTTCCACCACGGTGACAATACTTCATATCCTCTTAAGTCAACCTTTTAATAAAATTGCATTAACTTGATCATGTCATCCGCATCATGTTAACAACATTAATATGTGTGAATTGTTGTTTGCTTATAATTACTAAACATGCTCATGGGGATTTTCCGGATATGTTGTTGTTATTTCCGGCCTCATTTAAAATGTCTTAATAGGTAGTTTACTTATGCTTCACCTCTTGCTATGTTAAAAACATTTAATCTTGTCTTGTAAATAACGAGAGTCAACTAAATAATTAAATGTGGTGTTTCGTCAATATGCAACTCGTTGCATATTGAGCTCCACTTAACTTGTAGTTTTGTTTGTGCATTTTTCCATGCCATGCATATTTAAACCGGACATGCATCATATTTGGATGTGCATCATGCCATGTTTATGATATGTGTGTTTACCGTGTTGTTTCTTTCTTTCCGGTTGCTTCTCTTGTTAGCTTTGGTTTCGTTCCGGAGTTGTGAGGATTCGCTCGTCTGTTGCTCCGTCTACTTCGTGGATCCGTTCTTCTCCCTTGTGGAATCCCAGGCAAGATGACCGAACCCCGATAACATTACTATCTTTGCCTATTGCTAGTAGTCTCGCTCTATAGTTTTGCCTCGATGCCCATGTTTTCCTGTCAGCCTCCTATTGTAACCATGAACCTGTTTAACCACCCTTCCTATGCAAACCGTTGAATGGCTAAGTACGCTTCGCTCAGCCCCTCTTATAGCATTGATAGTTGCAGGTGAAGATTGAAGATGCTTGCTTCATGTTGAAGTTTGGTTGGGTTATATCACACTAAATAAATGCTTAAAAATGAAATCATCTATATACTGGCAAGGGTGGAAGGCTAAGCCTTTTGCTTGGTGTTTTGTTCCACTCATGCCGTTAGGAACCGTATAAACCGGTGTTATGTTCCTTGATTATGCGTTCCTAACACGGTTGGGGTGTATGGGACCCCCTTGATAAACCGCTAAGTGCTAAGTCTTTTCCAGCAAATCCCAACATTGGTACTATTTGCCTCATAATAACAACTTAATTAATTAATTAAATTTGCATAGGGGGTCGCGTCCCCGAGGATTCTTAATTCTACATAGCAGGGGGGGGCCAGTGTTGATGGTGTTGGTCCCAAACGGGGAGCCTGCGGGGCCGCCTTGGGGAAACCCGAGGTATCTGGTATAACCCGTAGCTTCGCCCATCCGGTCGTGTCCTGAGACTTAGATACGCGCGGCTACTATCAGGGTGTCGACACGCCGGGAGGATTTGCTGGATTAGCCTTACCTTAGTTCGGTTTAACTTGAGCACGGGATTCCGAGAATACTCGGGTCTTCCCACCTTGGAGTTGCGACTCCGCGGATCGTGGGCTTGTAATGGGTCAAGTTGGAACACCCATCAGGGTTTGAACTTTCGAAAGCCATGCCCGCGGTTATGTGGCAGATGGGAGCTTGTTAATATCCGGTTGTAGATAACTTGACACAATGTTTCAATACACTACCAGCGTGTGTACCGTGACTGTCAATTTCCGAATAGGGATTCGGGAGTTGAACACGGAGGGGTTATGTTTGACCGGCTTTAGTTAGGATCACTTCGTGATCATCTCTCGACCGAGGCACCTTCTCTTCTCGCTCTCGTTTACGTAAGTTAGTGCTAGTTGCTGTTGCAGACTCTTGTTGTTCCTTCACCTCTCGTTCTTTTTTCAGCCTTGTCCTCACCCAAGGCTTAAATAGTCTTGTTACCCGGGAACGGGATTGCTGAGTCCTCTGTGGCTCACAGTTACTTCACCACACCAGATGCAGGTTCAGCCGAGTTTGATGCAGGAGTTGGATCAGTTCTTCACTTGGGTTCGATGAAGAGCGTGGCCGTTTGCTTGTGACGCTTCGACGATCAGTAGTGGTATCTACTAGGATTCGATCCAGGCCTGTGGCTTTATGTTGTTTTGGTATCTTTCTTTTGGTTCTTCGCCCGTAGTCGGGTTGTGATGTTTTGAATGATGTTCTGCTTATGTAATGTATTGTGTGAAGTGGCGAGTGTAAGCCAACTATCTCCTTTTGCAATTTAATCCCTCTTTTACATGAGTCGTGCAAAGATACCAAACATGAGATCATTCTAGGATGGGCTTATATCTTTAAGTCGTGCCTCGACACGTAGGAGATATAGTCCCATCCTGGGCATTACAACACTCTAGCCATGTCTGGATCCGGATCATAGGGTAAGTGGATGCCCTCCTCCGTCACTGAGGAGAACATCAAGGAGCTCCGGGAAGCGGGGTATTTAGCCAAGGAAATTGCCCACCGGCATCCAGCCAAGAAACAGATCGTCCCTACTCTGGAGCCCCACGAGAGGGTAGTATTCATTCCTCATTTCCTGCACGGACTAGGGTTTCCCCTCCATCCTTTGGTCCGCGGTCTCATGTTTTACTATGGGCTAGATTTCCATGATCTAGCCCTGAATTCCTTTCTCAATATTTCGGCGTTCATCATTATGTGTGAGGCTTTCCACCGCATCCCTCCCACTTCGGCCTATGGCTCAAGATTTTCAATGTGAAGCCAAAAGTGGTGCATGGTCAACACGCAGAGTGCGGCGGCGCCATGGTGAGAAAGCTCCCCAACGTCACTTGGCCCAAAGGCACCTTCGTGGAGACCATGAAGGTGTGGCAGCTAGAGTGGTTCTACGTCACGGAAGCTCGTGACTCCACATAAGCCGCTCCCCCCGAGTTCAAGTCCGGGCCTCCACTGCGGCTAACATCCTGGCTCAACAAGGGCCTGGACTGGGCGTCATCTGACGAGGTTATCACACTGCAGAAACGCATAAAGAATATGGTATACAAGAAAACCAGTCTTGCTAGCGTGATCCAGATAATGCTTTTCCACCGGATTCTGCCCTGCCAAGATCAGACTCAGCAAGTGTTGGAGTTCGACCCGGCCGGTTTCCGGACCATGCAGCGTTTCTTCGGTACAAAGCACAAAGACATGTGGAAACTGATGTTCAAGACCCAAAAGTCGTGGCGGAAAATGACCGAAGACCTCGGCCTTGATTGCACTCACGCAACGTCTCCCGTAAGTTTTCATGATGACATTACTATTCATAAATTCAAGGGGCATAATAAGCTTTCCATTCTTCCCATAGGGCTCGACGAAGAAAGCGGAGTGGATTCATTGTCCAGCTCCGCTACCTGAAGACCCAGCCATCCCTCTGCTAACGAGGATGCTGGTTCCGGCGCCATATGAGGCACCGAAAAAGACGGTCAAGAAGAAGAGCAAGGATGTCAAAAGTGGCCTCCGCCGTAAAGGTGCTTCGGATGTAGTGTCCGAAGACATTGAGACTCACTCCTCCCTTGACAAAGACGAAGGGAGGAGGAAGAGAGTAATTCTCCCCTTAAGGGGGGAAAGAAGAAAAGGGGGGCTTCCGCAGATCTGGAGGCGGGGGCGTCCAAGAAAGGGAGGATCTCCCTAGCAGACGACTCCGAATCGGACGCTGATGAGTGGCGCCCCAGGCCAAAGCCCCTCGCCGAATCGTAAGTGCCCTGAAGGTATTTGTACTTATATACCTTTCCGCCTTGTGATTGTAATATACTGAATTACATGCTGTAGTCCGGCTTGTGTCCATCCCCAGTGGTCCTCATCTTCGGGGAACTCACTGGATCCAAACGTGATGGATAGCGAGTCGCCTCCGCCGGCCTCCTCCCCCAAAGCTACGAACAATGCCGAAGTGCTATTCCGAAGGACCCTTCCGGATCAGGGGGAGGCGCGGGAAGCCGTCGAGGCGGCACCAGAGGGCGATACCTCTGCTGCCGGAAACCCGGGTCCTCCTCGCAAAAATTGAGCGGGAAGGGATCCCGCAACGGCCAAGTTTGAAGGTGGACAACTAGTACAAGCTATCCTGACAAAAGGTGGTCTTCGCCTGCCAAAGGCTCTGGTGGTGACGCCGCCGTGGGTTCTGCGATGACCTCCGCTCTGCCGTCCTGCTCGTCTTGGTCTTGTTGCACCGATATGGAAACCTTTGCCTGATGCCTCGGGACACCTCCCCTGCGCCTGTCCCTTTATCACGAAAGAGGAAACTGGCATCCTGCGCCCGCTGGCACCAACCTGGCCTTGGTTGTCATGGCTCACATCACGAGGACCTCGCGAGCTGCCCCTTGCCTTGATATCTCAGCTCCTCGGGAGCTAGCCTAGTGAGGCCACCCCAGGGGAGGTCTTGTGTCGCCTGCCTCGCGAGGGTCTTGAGTGGTTGCTGACGAGGTTGGGCCGTACCAGGCCGCTGGATGAGCCACGCTCCGGGCCATAGGCAGGCAAATCTGGGTACCCCTGTTCGCAGAACACCGACACTAACCCCCGTGCCCAAGACGCACTCGGGCTTGGCTTAGCGGCGAAGGCAGGGGTCAAGTGCGGAGCGCCGCGGGCCCCAAAATCCCGCGGCCTTGATTGACACATGGCGATTGATTGGACGTGGGCGTCTCCACTTCCCCACGCAACCTCGACAACTACACGACTCGACAAGTCCCTGCATTCACAAAAGATCATCATTACCTACGTTTATGGAGGCCGGTGGTTGGCCTTCTCCTGGTTATAAATAAGGCGACTGGAGGAGCCCTTGTTGCCCATCTTCTCCCTTCATTCCTCTCGCTTCTTCTTCTTCCTCCTTGCTCCTCGCCAGGCAGAGCCACCCATGGCGTCGATTCGACGATTTTCCATCGCACAGAAGGGGAATACTCAGAACTGCTCCCACCAAAGAAAAGACCGTTTCGCCCTCACTGCGTCATTCCGGGGCCTGAAATGGCGAGGCCTTGGCACGAGCGACCTCCCCCCGGCTACCCTCTTTTCTTGTACGCCAGAGCACCAGGCTTCGGAGGGGAAGGTAGTGTGGCACCCCGGCTCAGAGCGACCGGTTTACCCTGCATTGCCAGCCCAGAGACCTTGTCTTCTGGCAACACACAACATCTTGGTATAGATAACAACCACTTTATTGATACTAGCGGATCAAAGTATTACATTACAACAAGTAGCGAGGCCAAGCGGCACAGACGGTGCGGCTGGACAATATGTACATTATTTAATGAACAAAAAAGGCCTCGGTCATAACAACTACGCGACAGAAGAACGACTTTGTTGCGGAACTCCATAGCACAAGGACACCGATGTGGACACGATCTAGACTCGGACGGCACTCCTTTCCAGCGAAACTTTCCTGAAATCTGGCATGACACGCCAGGTCAGTACATTGAATGTACTTGCAAGCTTACAGCAAACATAATCATAATGACAAACAATATCATGATAATTATTTAATTATTAAAATGCAACACCATACGTGAGTGTGAATATAACCAACATGTTGTGCTCATGCCTTTGTGAAAACAGTCCCTCGGACTGACTTACCAACGATGATCTCCCTTAATATACCAACATATCCGTCTCAAAAGGACATATCTCGTGATCTTTCCGGCGATCACAACCCTGACCACACTTGGTCTCAATCATCTCGGTGGCTCTTCCACCATCTTTAAGAGCGCAAAGTTCATAACTTAGTTAGCAAAATTTTATTAAATGTTGACCCATGGTGTGACCTACTTTCGAGCATGTCCGTGACCGTGGACTCGGCTATCGATATATTAATTACACTCTGCAGAGGTAGTGCACTTTACCCACACCACGGAACCCATGGCCTCGCTCTCCCATTCAGGTGGACCAACGATGTTTCGACGAGACCCTTCCATTGCCATGCCACACTCTCGGCCACTCCGACTCATTTCCCATCGGAATAGTCCTGGGTGGCCCTGTGCCTACAAATGGCACAACGACCACCGTCGTGGCCAAACATAAATTGTCCCAAACGGCGACTCGGTACCATAAACTCAACAACGGGCACACAAGGTTATGTCTGCTTACCGGGCCAGGGTACCGCACGCCCATAACCTTCCCTACTTAGAGGTACCGACCAGAGGCATGACAACAAAACGAATAAAGACCTTCCCAAAAAGGCAAATGTGGTTGCACTAGGAGAAACTCGATTCAGTGGCACCATGACCCGGTCAACAAATTATTCAAGTTGAGTTATTAGCAGGTTCAACTAAAAAAATAACCGATGTCATAAAATGCCATGAAAATGAAACACACCAATATGTATTACCGTAAAGAACTGGATCAGCTCTTTCATACTAAGAGTAAGCATCACAACTACCAATATTCTTCTGGTTAGGATTTACTTTCAACTAAAAACAGAATATATTCTAGCAAAATTTTACTATAGTTCTTATGCAAGAAAATGACTTCACATACATATTTATATCCATGACCATATTAGTTCTTTATAACCCAAACTTTCTTCTAGTTATATTAACCACTTAATCAACTTCCAACTTTTTGTAAACTAAATATAACAACTAAATACAGCAACCAACAGAATACAAATAACAGAAATAATTCATGTGCATGGATTAAATCATTTATTCAAGTTGGATCTACAGAGGGGACCGAGGTGCACCTGCTCGTACCCGTAGCGTAACTAGGGGTGGTCGGACGGCGTCGGGAACGGCCTCGCAAGCGGAGGCAGAACAGGGTGGTCGCCGGAGTTGAGGACGACGACGAGCAACGGCGACTCTAGAGGCTCCAACTAGGTGGAACAGCACCACCACATAGTGGCGGAGGCTCTGGAAGGGTTGCCCTGGACCTGAGAGGGGCTGGAGCTACTGCGACGACCCGAGGGGATCGCCGGCGAGCTCAAGCTCAGGGATGGCGGCCTACGGCCTGCCCGGCCGGGCTACGAGTTTCTACGCAATTATGGGGTGTGTGGGAGTGGAGCGGGATGCTTGAGAAGGCTGGGAGGGGTTCCATTTATAGGCGAGTCGAGAGGGGGGATCGGGGCTCCGCCGGCGACACCTGGACACTGCGCCCGGCGACGAACGGCGTCAGTGAGAGGGGGAGAAGGCGACGGGGTTCATGCGCGGGCTATGGACGAACGGAGACGAGCACAAGATCACTGGGATGGCGACGAGCACAGTGCGCACCGCACTGTTGCCTTGGCCGGACCGTGCCCGTGCTCACTGCGAGCTCTGGCATCGGCGAGTGCCAGGAGGAGCTGTAGAAGTCGAGACGAAGATGGTGGCACGGTTTGGCAAGCTCCAGCAGGCGTGGAAGCGAGCACGCGCGAAATAGAGCGCTCGGCGGCACTCAGAGCGCGTCGACTAGCAGCCTGGCATGGTGCACACGCGTGGTCACCGCGTGAACTCTGCCTACTGGCCGACTTGGGGCCAAAGATCATGTCTGGCGTGTTGTTCGTGGTAGATTTGAGTGTTACCCTAGTTTAGTTTGGATCCAGACGTAGTAGAAAGGATTTCACATGGATGGTAAGTTTCTGGACAGAAACTTTGAGAGCTTACTGAGGTAAAATGGCTGGGAGTTGGAGGTTGTGATTTGGAGGCTAGCCCTAAGTTACTAAGGTAAAGATGCACAAGGAGTTTCAGATACAATGGAGCAAGTAAAATGGTAGTTGCTGTAGAAACTACCATTTCTGTCCATAACAGAAAAGAATTCCTGTAGCAAAAATATTCCAAAAAGTGGTGCAATATTTTTTGCTCAGAAGGTGTCCTAGGGTTCAAAGAATATTTGTGAATTTCCTCAGATTTTTGTGGGCCAGAAAATTTGGGGTTGCTTTGGAGCACAATGAGCTTAACTAGGGTTTTGGAGGGAAATATGAATATTTTTCAAGAAAGAAAAATATTCCAATCATTATTTTAGGGTGAACCAGAGGGGAAAAGATGATTTGAGATGGAGATGAGGCACTTGGGTGAAAGCCAAGGGTACCCAAGTGTTTAAGTCCATATGAAAAGATTCAAAAATCCTAAGGTTCAAATTAAGTACAAATGAAACTCAGGCAAATAAAAGAGGAAAAAAATCAGGCTGTCACAAACCTCCCCCACTTAGAATGAATCTCATCCTCGAGATTCGGTTGCTTGGGAAAACAATTCTGGATAATGTGTCCTTAGCAATTCTTCCCGTTCCCAGGTTGATTCTGACTCGGTGTGATGCTCCCACTGGACCTTATAAAACTTCCTTACTTTCCTGCGAGTGACCCTTTCCATCTGATCCACAATTTTGAACGGTCTCTCTTCGTACGTTAAATCCTTTGCCAACTCTCTGTCGGTCATGGCAGTCCTTTTCTCAGGCGGCGATATGCAACGCCTCAATTGTGAGACATGAAACACGTTCTGCACATCGGACAATTCCAGGGGTAATTCTAACTGATAAGCAACAGTGCCCACTCGAGAAATAACTGGGAACGGGCCAATAAACCTAGGTGCTTACTTGCCGTGAGTCTGGAATCTCTTGACTCCTTTCATAGGAGTGACTCAGAGGTATACGTGTTCTTCGGGCTCAAAACTGATATGTCGGTGTTTTGCATCATAATAACTCTTCTGTCGAGATTTGCCCAATTGCAATCTATCTCTGATCTCCTTAACTTGTTTCCCAGCTTCCATCATAAGGTATGTCCCGAAGATATGACTATCCCCAGTCTGAGACCAATTTAAAGGGGTGTGGCACTTACGGCCATACAAAGCCTCGTACGGTGACATCTTTAGACTGGTTTGGAAACTGTTGTTGTAGGAGAACTCGGCGTAAGGCAGACAATCTTCCCACTTAGATCCTTGGGCCAAGACGCAAGCTCGCAACATATCTTCAAGTATTTGGTTTACCCGCTCTGTCTGTCCATCAGTCTGAGGATGATAAGCGGTACTGTATTTCAGCACTGTTCCCAGGCCTTGATGGAGACGTGACCAAAAAGCGGAGGTAAAGAGTGAACCTCGGTCAGAAGTGATGGTTCGAGGTACTCCATGCAGACTGACTATTCTGGACACATACAGCTGTGCAAGTTGGTCTGCTCCATAGGTGGTCTTGACCGAGATAAAGTGATCTACCTGGGTTAGGGTGTCCACTATGACCCATATTGCATCATTGCCTCGCCGAGTCTTGGGTAGTCCAGTGATGAAATCCATGCAGACGTCATCCCATTTCCATTGTGAAACTGGTAGCGGTTGAAGAAGTCCGGCTGGCTTCTAATGTTCTGCCTTCACCTTGTTGCATATGTCACAACAAGCCACAAAATAGGCAATGTCTTTCTTCATTCCATCCCACCAGAAAATTTGACTAAGGTCTTCATACATTTTTGTACCTCCAGGGTGAATAGAGTATGATGATTCGTGTGATTCTGACAAGATTTTCTGTTTCAAGTCCGACTGATTGGGTACACTAATCCTTCCACGGAATCGGAGAGTCCCAACATGATCCTTTGAGAAATCTGAGGTACGTCCTGCCACCATATTCTTGGTATGCCTTTGCAGGACAGGGTCGTCTGGCTGGGCCTTGCAGATTTCTTCCTCAAGTGTGGGGGTAACTTCCAAAATATTAGTGAGACCAGCCTCAACTATGTTCAGATTGAGTTGAGCAATCTCCTCTTGAAGTTTAGGGGGCAAGGATTTTAATATGACATTTAGGCTGGCTGGCTTTCGACTGAGTGCGTCAGCCACCATGTTGGCTTTACCCGAGTGGTAATTAATTCCAAGATCATAATCCTTAACCAGCTCAAGCCACCTTCACTGACGGAGATTTATATCTAGCTGAGTAAATATATACTTGAGACTTTTGTGATCAGTAAAAATTTGGCACCTCTTCCCGATGAGGTAATGCCTCCATATTTTGAGAGCATGAACCACCGCGGCCAATCCAGATCATGAGTAGGGCAATTTCCCTCGTGCGGTCGCAGCTGTCGTGATGCATATGCTACTACCTTGTCGTCTTGCATAAGTACGCAACCAAGTCCTTGTCTGGATGCGTCACAGTATACATCAAACTGCGGTAGATGTCTAGAAGAGTTAATACGGGTGCGGTCGTCAGCCGTATTTTTAGCTCACTGAAACTTTTCTCACAGTCTTTAGTCCATTCAAACTTTTTGTCCTTTTTGAGCAGCTCTGTCATGGGTTTGGCAATCTTGGAGAACCCTTCAATGAAACGTCGGTAATATCCAGCCAGTCCATGGAAACTCCAGATCTGTGATGCTGTTGTTGGTGGCAACCAATTGAGCACATCTTTTACCTTGCTTGGATCTATGGCTATACCGTCGGTGGATAGCACATGTCCAAGAAATCCAACTTGTTTGAGCCAAAACTCACACTTACTGAATTTGGCGTAAAGCTGATGGTCGCGGAGTCGTTGTAACACTGCTCGGAGGTGTTCTTTGTGACCCCCTTCACTTTTTGAGTATACAAGTATGTCATCGATAAAGACTACCACAAACTTATCGAGGAAGTCCATGAATACTTTGTTCATCATGTGAATAAAGAACGCAGGGGCATTGGTGAGACCAAAGGACATAACTGTATATTCATAAAGACCGTATTGAGTGGTGAATGCGGTCTTAGGAATATCTGCCTTTTTAATCTTGAGCTGATGGTATCCTGTCCGTAAATCAATCTTGGAGAATACCTTGGCCCCACTGATCTGATCAAACAAGTCATCAATTCTTGGTAGTGGATATTTATTTTTGATGGTGACATCATTCAGCTAGCGGTAATCCACACACATGCGGAGGCTGCCATCCTTCTTGCTTACGAAGAGAGCAGGTGATCCCCATGGTGAGGAGCTGGGATGGATATATCCTTTCTGGAGCATTTCATCGAGCTGCCTCTTTAATTCTACCAATTCCGATGAGGGCATCCGGTAATAACGGTGCGGTTCCGGGTACAAGATCTATTGCAAACTCAAGCTCTCGATCTGGCGGCATACCTGGAAGTTCTTCCGGAACTCCATCTGGAAATTCACTGACCACAGGAATTAATTCAAATTCTGCCACAACGGTAAATATTATTCCCTTCTTGGGTATGCTTCTGCAAGAATAGAAATTTGTAGTCTGCCCCTTCTGACTGGTCAGAGTGACTTCTCGGGTTGCACAATTTATTTATACTTGATATTGGGTCAACCAATTCATGCCCAAAATAACGTCCAACTGTACCGACTCGATGAGTATCAAGGAAGTTGGAAAGCTTATCCCGTTGATATGGATTTCCAAATCACGGCAGACCAGGTTATTCTTTATTAAAGATCCCGGGGTTTGTACCAGCATATTTTTGCCCAAAAGCAAACAAGGAAATTTGTTTTGGGCAACAAAACTACAAGAAATAAAAGAGTGGGAAGCCCCCGAGTCAAATAAAATTATTGCAGGTATGCTACTAACAGAAAACATACCAACGACTACTTTGGTGTTTTCTTGGGCTTCATCCGCGGAGAGGTGATGGACGTGCCCGGTGATGTTTTGTTGGTTCGGGTATGACCCCATAAAGTTGACTTGTCGCCGGAATAAGGCGTTCGCCTTACTGTTCTTGGGGCACTGTCTGGCATAATGTCCGTTTTGCCCACAACTGAAACAAGAATTGTTGCGCTGACGCTCCTCGTGCACTTGGTTGGTCACGACATTCTTAACTTGAGTAGTGGTCTTGTTAGCATTCTGTTGCCAATTGGGCTTGTATTCTACCTGAGTCTGCTGCCAGGTTCGAGCCTTTTGCACTGGTTGCCCTTCTTTCCTTGGTTCAAACTTGCGCTTGTGCTCGTTGTTAGCAGGCCTATTGTCTAGCACGAGCTTGTGTTCTCTTTCCACAATGAAAGCTTTGTTCACCAAAGTTTGGAAGTCTGGAAAATCGAGCATGCTGAGGGTGCACCGGAGTTGCAAGTTTAATCCTCCAAGAAATCTGTCAATCTTTCTTTCTTCAGTGGCCACGTCATAAAGGGAGTAACGGGCCAGATGATTGAATTTTTGCAAATATTCACCCACAGATAGATTTCCTTGGGTGAGTGCAAGAAATTCACGCTGCTTGGTCTTCATAATTCCAGTAGGGATATTATATTTTTGGAACTGATCCTTGAATTTTGACCAGGTGAGTTCTTCATCAGCATGCCACATGGCTTTTGCATTTTACCACCATATGGCAGCAGCGCCTTCAAGAAAGTGACTTGCATATGGAACTTTGTCCTCTTCTGCAGTACGGGCAATCTCAAGCTTCCTTTCAATGGCCCGCAACCAATCGTCGGCATCCAAAGGGTCAACGACCTGACTGAAACTAGGAGGCTGGGTTCTCTGAAAATATGATAGCTTGGAGTGATGATCGTACTGATTTCCATTCTGACCAACCATAACTTGAACACTTTTCAATATCTCAAGCAGATCATTACTTCTCCTTTCCTCAAACATACGCATAATTTTCTCGGTGGTAGGCAAATTTTGCGGTGGAGGCGGTGGTATGTACGGCTCGGGAGAGTGTCCTGCCTGTCGGGAGGAGCGACGAACGGGAACATCCTCGTGAGCGCTGTTACTGTTGCCTCCCCATGTCATACTATTGTGGATTTTTTTCAAGACAACACAACCGAGATGAGAAACATTCAAAAGGAATATTGGGGAAAAGCCAGCAACAAATCCCGAGAGAAAACAAAATTATGAAGAAAAGACAGTGAATGGAAGAAATACAGTCCCATCATAATTATACATGGACTCATACATGAAAAGTAATTAACATGCCAGGTTCCACCACACTCATACATGAAATGAAACATCATGAATCGTACAGCTACATCCATACATCATCCCGACAACGGCGAATACTCTGGAGCTCTATTGGTCGGCGGGTGTTGCGGGGTCTTCTCCTGAAGCGGACTCGGGTCCTGAACTGATGAGGTTAACTGAAACCTCTGGGTTAAAGGTAACACGACGACGCTGCCTCAGAGGCTCTCCTTCCGGGGAAGGAGTAGGGTGGATCATAGGAGCTACAGGAGTAGTGAGAAGCGAAACCCACTCAGTAGGAGCACTGAGAGAATTTATGGTAGAGGTGACCGAGCTACTCGGAGGAGTAACTGGTGAAATAGGGGAACCAGAACTTGGGGGAGTGTAAGGGGTAAATCCCATGGATGCGGGAATAGTGACAAACCTAGTAGTGGCTAAAGCAATACGAGTGTTAGTCAACTCGCGAGCCAGCTCATGGATCAGGAGATAGCTAGCAGTAATATAATGGGAAAGGTGGCTAGCAACACTATCAGACTCCGGATCAATATCAGGGAAACGAACACGACCATTGTCGTGCAGAGAAGGATAGTATTGGAAACCTGGGTGGTTCTACATGCGGACCTCGCTCTGACAGAGTTCAACAAGGATCTCGAATGCAGCAAATTGGCCGGCCTGCGAAGGGGTAGAAGCGTAACCGCTCCGAGAGGTACGAGTGTAAGTGCTGGAGTCGGAACTGGTGCGCAGAGTCACCACAGCCTAATACTCATATATTGAGCCTGCTAGACGCTCCCGGTACACATGATAAACTGGGTTGTCTCCGAGAGGGTACATCCGATGCCACACGTTACGAAGGACGTGCGGTGACGTGTACGGCATCAGCTGTAACTGGCACGGATACGGCACTGGAGCCATCTACACTCACAACCATCATTAGGTTAGCATAAAAAATAAATAAGGCAAGTATATGCAAAGCAACAACCAGCTACACAGACTACCAGCACTCAACTTAAACGCATACCTAACGTTTAGTTAACATGTCTTAGTCTAACGTGCCCTACAGTCAGCGCGGCTCTGATACCAAGCGTTGTGGCACCCCGGCTCACAGCGACCGGTTTACCCTGCATTGCTAGCCCAGAGACCTTGTCTTCTGGCAACACACAACATCTTGGTACAGATAACAACTGCTTTATTGATACTAGCGGATCAAAGTTTTACATTACAACAGGTAGCGAGGCCAAGCGGCACACAAGGTGCGGCTGTACGATATGTACATTATTTAGTGAACATAAAAGGCCTCGGTCATAACAACTACGTGGCAGTGGAACGACTTCGTAGCGGAACTCCATAGCACAGGGACACCGATGTGGACACAATCTAGACTCGAACGACACTCCTTTCCAGCAAAACTTTCCTGAAATCTGGCATGACATGCGAGGTCAGTACATTGAATGTACTTGCAAGCTGACATCAAACATAATCATAATGACAAACAATATCATGATAATTATTCAATTATTAAAATGCAACACCATACGTGAGAGTGAATATAACCAAAATGTTGTGCTCATGCCTTTGTGAAAACAGTCCCTCGGACTGACTTACCAACGGTGATCTCCCTTAACATACCAACATATCCGTCTCAAAAGTACATATTTCGTGATCTTTCTGGCGATCACAACCCTGACCACACTTGGTCTCAATCATCCCGGTGGCTCTTCCACCATCTTTAAGAGTGCAAAGTTCATAACTTAGTGAGCAAAATTTTATTAAATGTTGACCCATGGTGTGACCTACTTTCGAGCGTGTCCGTGACCGTGGACTCGGCTATCGATATATTAATTACACTCTGTAGAGGTAGTGCACTGTACCCACCCCACGGAACCCATGGCCTCGCTCTCCCATTCGGGTGGACCAACGGCGTTCCGACGAAACCCTTCCATTGCCATGACACTCTCTCGGCCACTCTGACTCATTTCCCATTGGAATAGTCCTGGGTGGCCCCGTGCCTACCAAAGGCACAACGACCACCGTCGTGGCCAAACATAAACTGTCCTAAACGGGGACTCGGTACCATAAACTCTACAACGGGCACACAAGGTTATGTCTGCTTACCGGGCCAGGGTACCGCACGCCCATAACCTTCCCTACTTGGAGGTACCCACCAGAGGCATGACAACGGACCGAATAAAGACCTTCCTATAAAGGCGAATGTGGTTGCACTGAGAAAAACTCGATTCAGTGGCACCATGACCCGGTCAACAAATTATTCAAGTTGAGTTATTAGCAGGTTCAACTATAAAAAATAACCGGTGTCATAAAATGCCATGTAAATGCAACACACCAATATGTATTACCGTCAAGAACTGGATCAGCTCTTTCATACTAAGTGTAAGCATCACAACTACCAATATTCTTCTGGTTAGGATTTACTTTCAATTAAAAACAGAATATATTCTAGAAAATTTTCACCATTGTTCTTATGCAAGAAAATGACTTCACATACATATTTATATCCATGACCATATTAGTTCTTCATAACCCAAACTTTCTTCTAGTTATATTAACCACTTAATCAACTTCCAACTTTGTGTAAACTAAATATAACAACTAAATACAACAAACAATAGAATACAAATAACAGAAATAATTCATGTGCATGCTCGTGCCCGTAGCCTAGTTAGGGGTGGTCGGACGGCGTCAGAAACGGCCTCGCAAGCGGAGGCAGAACGGGGTGGTCGCAGGATTGAGGATGACGACGAGCAACGGCGACTCTATAGGCTCCAACTAGGTGGAATAGCACCACCAGAGAGTGGCGGAGGCTCTGGAAGGGTTGCCCTGCCCTAAGAGGGGCTGGAATTACTGCGACGACCCGAGGGGATCGCCGGCGAGCTCAAGCTCGGGGACGGCGGCCTGGGGCCTGCCCGGCCGGGCTACGAGTTTCTACGCAGTTGTGGGGTGTGTGGGAGTGGAGCGGGATGCTTGAGAAGGCTAGGAGGGGTTCCATTTATAAGCGAGCCGAGAGGGGGGATCCGGGCTCCGCTGGCGATAGCTGGACACTGTTCTCGGCGACGAACGACGTCAGTGAGAGGGGGAGAAGTCAATGGGGTTCACGCGCGGGTTGTGGACGAACGGAGACGAGCACATGATCACTGGGATGGCGACGAGCACAATGCGCACCGCACTGTTGCCTTGGCCGGATCGCGCCCGTGCTCGCTGCGGTGAACTCTGATGTCGGCGAGTGCCAGGAGGAGCTATAGAAGTCGAGACGAAGATGGTGGTGCGGTTTGGCAAGCTCCGGCAGGCGTGGAAGCGAGCACGCGCGAAACAGTGCGCTCGGCGGCACTTAGAGCGCGTCGACTAGCAGCCTGGCATGGTGCACAGGCGTGGTCACCATGTGAACTCTGCCTACTAGCCGACTTGGAGCCAAAGATCATGTCTGGCGTGTTGTTCGTGGTAGATTTGAGTGTTACCATGGTTTAGTTTGGATCCAGACGCAGTAGAAAGGATTTCACACGGCTGGTAAGTTTCTGGACAGAAACTTTGAGAACTTACTGAGGTAAAATGGCTGGGAGTTGGAGGCTGTTCTTTGGAGGCTAGCCCTAAGTTACTAAGGTAAAGATGCACAAGGAGTTTCAGATACAATGGAGCAAGTAAAATGGTAGTTGCTGTAGAAACTACCATTTATGTCCAGAACAGAAAAGAATTCTTGTAGCAAAAATATTCCAAAAAGTGGTGCGATATTTTTGCTCAGGAAGGTGTCCTAGGGTTCAAAGAATATTTGTGAACTTCCTCAGATTTTTGCGGACCAGAAAAACTGGGGTTGCTTTGGAGCACAATGAGCTTAACCAGGGTTTTGGAGCGAAATGAATATTTTTCAATAAAAAAAATATTCCAATAATTATTTTAGGGTGAACCAGAGGGGAAAAGATGATTTGTGATGGAGATGAGGCACTTGGGTGAAAGCCAAGGGTACCCAAATGTTTAACTCCATATGAAAAGATTCAAAAATCCCAAGGTTCAAATTAAATCCAAATGAAACTCAGGCAAATAAAAGAGGGCAAAAATCAGGTTGTCACAGGTAGCGCCCTGCGCCGCCTGCGCTTTGGGCGCGTCGATCGAGACGCCGTGGTGCAAGCCATCGACCCCGCTGCCAGCTCTTCTAGCGGCAGCGACGGACTCCAGGAGTCCAGCCGCTCTCCTGAGGCCGGTGAGTCTCTGGAGGCGAGCGACGATAGCTACGCGCCTCCAAGCTCACGCCATGCCCGAAGCGCGTCGGCCTCACGAGCTCGTCGCCGATGGTGACTTGCACGATGTTGGAGGTGGCCCCTCAAGGCCCACTGTTGATGATGGCGTCGACGATGGTAGCCATAGGTAGGGCCTCCTGAAATCCCTTTCTGGTGTTCCCTGCGAAGAACCAAGGTCAACCCATGGGGGTGTGTAGAGAACTTGTAATGCTTTTGCTCCTACTTTATTATCCTTGCTAATAGACTTCGTTTGCAAGCCCCGTTCCGTCAATACCGCCCCTTTTTCCCTTTTCGACAGCTTGGTGCTCTATGCCAGCGGGTCCCAGTCCCAAGGCAAGCTGCCGCTGTCGCTGGTATGCCAGGTCGCGATGCTGTGGTCAAGGCCAGGAGGTGAGCGGCCCGAGGTCCGGTAAGAGCTCCTGAGGCGCCATGCTCAAGAGGTCCCCCTTGGCGTGCAAGCGGCTTCCGGAGGCTAAAAAAGGGGGGTGACATTGCCGATACGTGACTGATGAATCCAACTCTTCGAGCGATGACGACATACTGATGGGGTGTACAACTTATCTTGATGAGTGTGAAGTGATTCCTTAAGCGGCGCGCCTGGCATGCTTCCGATGCCATGTGACCGAGATTTCGCGATTTCCTTCCCGCTTGCCCTAGATTTCTGCGTATCGGTAGAGCCAGGCCCCGCGCATACCTCAGCCGCCGCTAGCTTGTCCGGATCACCGGGACAAGACCAGGGAGTGAGGGGCTACGTGACCAGTTAGGCTCCTGAGTCGTGATGCCCAAGAGTCCCGCTTGGCGTGCGAACGGCCCTTGGGAAGGAAATGCTGGACTTAGGCCTTGGTATTCTGCGTCAGTAGGGCTCGGCCTCGAGCGTACCTCAGCCGCCACTGGCTTGTCCGGATCACCAGGACAAGACCAGGGGGTGAGGGGCTACGTGGCAGTTGGGCCCTTGGGTCGTGATGCCCAAGGGTCCCCCTTGACGTACAAACATGCCTGAGCTCTCTAAGCTGGCCTCCCCTCCCCCCATTCTTCTTGATACTCTACGTCCTCGGGTCCCGACCCTCGAGCGAAGCTCAGCCGCCACTTGTATGCCAGGTCGCGGTGCCGTGGTCAAGGACAGGGGGTGAGGGCTGGAGAGTCAGTAGGGGCCCCCGAGGCGCCATGCTCAGAGGGACCCCCTTTAACGTGCAAGCGAATTACGTGGGGAGGGGAGACCGTCTGGGTCGCCTGCCGCCGTGCTCCCGAGGTTCCTGCGAGCTAGCTTGAAACAACGTTCCATGGAACCGCGCATACCGCCAGGCCTCTGATAATTCCGCAGGGAGGCGAAGGCACCGATGACCTAGTGAGGTGACGCGTGCGGAGTAGGCCGCATGTCAGAGCTCGGCCACTCGAATTTGTCAGCGTTGCAGGGACGGACCCGAGAACAAGCGCAGTGCTGACGTATGCAACCCCCATTGCGAGATGAACACGAGTCCGTTAGGCAGCGGAGGAAGCCAGAAGAGGTGGTGAGTGAGTAGGTAATGCTTGTGAGGCAAATCGTAGGAGGAGACGAGATAACCATGTGTCAGAAAATGAAATGCATGCCACGAGGAAGGACCTGAGTGGCCTGGGGATGATGCGGCCCGAGGGGGCACCCCCAACAAAGTAAGCTAAAGATGCAAAAGGATACATGCTGCAGGGTCAGGCCCGTGCGACCTGGGAGTGATGCAGCTCGAGGGGCGCTCCCAGCTGAACAAAACTGGAAAACATCACCTAGTACAGTTGTTGAAGTAGTGTTGGTGCAGCTGAATACGCTTGATGCAGATGTCGTTCCTTACGCGCCGTGTGGCTCCGGGGCCTTGCGAGGCTCTGGAGGTTCCCGGAGCTCGCGAAGAACCGAGGCCACCTACGCCAGGATCTCCTGGTGCCTGGCCTCGCGAGTCGCCAGGAACTCCCGCATGTGGCGCTGGTGCAGGGTTGCTTGGTTTGGCAGGCCGGAGGGCATGCGAACATAGCTGTGAGGGGGCCCCTCACACCGGCCCACCTGAGAGGGCCAGTAGAGTTCCTGAGACGCGATCTTGTTGAGTGCTAGGACGTTGACCGAGCCTGGGGCGACAGCTGCACTCCGAGGCGCCGAGCGGCGCTCGCCCCACATTACTCTTGGCACCTGCAAGTCTTCAATGGTCTGGCTGATGAACTCCTGAGCGCTTGGTGCCTCACGCCTTGAGGCCTCTGAAGGGAGGCGTGCGGCGAAGCACGCCTCCACATGGTGCCCGAGCACCTCCCTCCAAACATTGGCTAGGTCAGAGGCCCTCCAAAGGAGAGCCCCTGAGCCCAGCCTAAGGGGAGAGCTGAGCGCGCCTTCCTATGCGAGGAAGGGAGGCGCCCCATCCCTGGGTGCAGGTCCTGAGGTGCGGCCACCGGGCGCCGCAACTTCATGCGGCTCCAGGGCGAGAAACTGCTTCTTCTTCTTGGGGGCGGCCTCAGGAGGGTAGAAGGTGCCATCGTTGTTTGAATCCTCAAGTGAGCACACTGCGTCCTTCTCTTCACAAGCGACAACGATGATGCCGCCGCTTCCTGGCATCTTGAGGATATTGTAGCCGTGGTGACTCACCGCCTTGAGCTTGGCCAGGGCCGGGTACCCAAGGATGGCGTTGTATGGGATATGAATGTAGGCGACGTCAAAGTCGATGAGCTCGGTGTGGTAGTTGTCGTGCTTACCAAAGGTGACATGCATGCGGACCTACCCTATGGGGGTGGTGGAGTCGTCAATCACTCCGGAGAAAGGCTTGGTAGGTAGTAGCTGATTGTACGGTACTTTAAGGCTATCGAATGTCTTGACGGATAGGACATTAAGCCCTGCACCACCATCGATGAGGGTCTTGGTGACTTGAACGTTGCTGATGATAGGTGAACAAAGCATTAGGAGCGCACCGGCCGTCACCATGCACTTGAGCTAGTCTGCTGAACAGAAGGTGATGGGGCGCTTGGACCACCTAAGCGGGCGCGTGGCCTCAAGCTTGGGGAGAGCCGCGTTTACTTCTCGAGCGAACTGCTTGAAGAGGCATTGAGAGGCTGGGTCCTGTGCTCCGCCCAAGATGCATGTGATGGCGCGAGGCTGCTAGAAGCCCCCAGCCCCCTCATCCTGGTCATCGTTCCTTCTTGGTGGCAGCAGAGGAGGGAGGCCAGCCTTGCCGTGGGGACGGTTCTCGCAAGGCTGGTCCCCCCAGGCGCCCTCACAAGGCTGGTCCCTCCATGCATCCTCACGAGGCTGATCGCGCCAACGGTCCTCCCGAGGCTTATCACGCCACTCCTGGCGGGGACCGCGGTCGTCCCAGCATCCCCCGGTCCGACTTCCCACAAGGCCGTAGCCACGGTTGCTGCACTCGGGGCGTTGGCTGAAGCTTCCTTCGCGAAGGGCCTTGAGCTCTTGACAGTCATGGGTGTTATGGCTATGCACGTTGTGGAAGGCACAAAACGGACGGTTGTTCTTGGATGACTCTAGGTAGTCGCGGCCATGCTTCATCTCTGGCTCAGCCGCAAGCACCGCCACTCCCTTGCGCTTTACGTCCTTGCCCTTGGCCTTCTTGTCTTCAGGATCATTAGCGGGGAGCTCGACGAGGGAGAGGCGCCCCTCCTCAGCTCTGGCGCACTTGGTCGCGAGGTTGAACAGCTCAAGGGACGTGCACAGATCTTCATGGATGGCGAGCTCCTCCTTCATCTTGATGTCACAGACACCGTCTGAGAATGCTGAAATGATGGCCTCGTCCCTGACCTTGGGGATCTTGATGCGGACACTATTGAAGCGCTGGATGAACTTCTGCAGGGTTTCTTTTGGTTGTTGATTGATGCGCCGCAGGTCACCCACGGCCGGGGGCGGTCGCGGGTGCCCTGGAAGTTGGTGATGAACCGCTCGCGCATCTCGCCCAAGGTGGAGATCAATCCCGCGGGCAGGTTCAGGAACCACGAGTGCACACCGTCCTTGAGAGCCATGGTGAACCAGTTTGCCATGATATTCTCATTGCCTCTAGACGCTTTGATGCTCAGCTCGAAGAGCTACAAGAATTTAGCAGGGTCGGGGGTGCCGTCGTAGCGTGGAGGCAGGTCGGGCTTGAACTTCCTAGGTCAGTTGACGTTGCGCAGCTCGGGGGCAAGGGCCTTGCAGCCTGCCGTCGACACCGGACCTTGTCAAGGAGGCGGAGCTTGGTCTTGGTCCTTGCGCGCCACCATGGCGGGGGGGGGGGGGGGG
>LR738710.1:457228760-457254453 GCA_902687465.1 Secale cereale
GGGGGGGGGGGGCACGGTCTTGGCGCGGCGGTGGAGGGAGCGCTGGCGCTCCTCCTCGGGGCCGCTGGATCTCTTGGCAGCTTCCTTCTTCATGCACTGGCGCCTCACGCGGGTGGTCATGCCGCAGGCCACGTGCCTTGGGTCTTGGCGCTTCATGGGCCACATCGCCCGCATGGAGAGGAGGACGAGGCAGCGACAGGGACGACGCTGACGAGCTCGGCGAAGCGGTCAAGCCATTCTTCGTAGAAGTCATCGACGCGGCGGTTGCGCAGGAGCTCATGTGCCATCAGCAACGCAGCCTGCGCGTCCGCGGGTCCGCGGCGAGCGTGGGACGACAAGACCACCGGGGTCAGCGATGGGGCCGCGGTGCGTCCGTCTCGCCGCACAAAGGGGTGCAGAGACGAGGCTTGCTGCTCGTGCCGCCCTGGGCCGGTGGCGGCGTTGGCAGCAAGCGGTGGAGAACGGCGAGGTGGTCCGCCGCAAGAGCTGTTTGAGCGACGCGGGCAGCAAGGGCGGACCGGCTCTCAGCACGGGTTCTACGAGCGTCGGCCATCGAACCGGTGGGACGATGGAGCGTGGATCGACGGAAGGGAAGCTTCAGCACACCCCTACCTGGCGTGCCAAATGTTGGATCTTGGGTTCTAGCAAAACCCTTGAGGTTCAAACACTGGGGTGCGCACGAAGATCTCTTTTTTCGCCCTAGCTCGCCTACTCGCCGATTCCTTTGTGGTGTAATACCCTAATCCAGTGTGGTGTGGTGGATTGCCTTGAAGGCTGGGGAAGAACTAGTACAGGGGAAGAACCGCCTCGTGAGGAGAAGTGTTCTTGCGCTCGGATGAGCTTGCTGGTGTGTGTTCGGTTTGTCCCTTCTCCCTTTTTTCTCCTCTCCTCTCTATGGTGGTAGCTAGTCCTATTTATAGTGGCCAGGTCCTCCTCCCAAGTATTGAGCGGGAAGGGATCCCACAACTGTCAAGTTTGAAGGAGGACAGCTAGTACAAGCTATCCTGACAAAAGCTGGTCTTCGCGTGTCAAAGGCTCTGGTGGTGACGCCGCCGTGGGCTCCGTGATGACCTCTGCTTTGTCGTCCTGCTGGTATTGGTCCTGTTGCACCGATATGGAAACCTTTCCATGATGCCTCGGGACTCCTCGCCTGCGCCTGCCCCTTTAGCACCAAAGAGGAAACTGGCATCCTACGCCCGCTAGCGCCCGCCTGGCCTTGTTCGTCATGGCTCATGTCACGAGGACCTCGCGAGGTGCCCCTTGCCTTGATATCTTCGCTCCTCGGGAGCTAGCCTAGTGAGGCCGCCCCAGGGGAGGTCTTTCGCCCGCCTCGCGAGGATCTTGAGTGGTTGCTGATGAGGTTGGGCCGTACCAGGCCGCTGGATGAGCCACGCTCCGGGCCACAGGAAGGCAAGTCTGGGTACCCCCGTTCCCAGAACGCCGACAGTGGCCGCCACCCCATCATCGGCCGCCATGGCCGCCAGCCCACCGTCGACCTCCGGGGTCATCACCCACTCCGCCACCGCTGCCCGAAGGCGGGAGGCGGAGGTGGATGCCCGCACGTGCGTTAGCCACCTTGTTCTCTACACCGAGTTCCTGCTGGAGGAGGAGGAGTGCCTCGTCGAGCACGATAAGTGCCTTACTGCCGCCGTGGCCGCGGCACACGCCGCCTCAGATGCGAGGAATCATGAGATCTACAAGGAGAACCACTGCTTCGAGAGGGTCGTCTGGAGCGGCAGAGGGCGTTCGAGGTGAGCATCGCTGAAGCTGCAGCAGCGGCACGCACCGTATTGCAGTTGTCCAGCTCGTCGGTAGGCTCCTCCTCCTCTGCCTCTTACTGAGCACGCTCGGTAGAGGAGAGGCAGCCAGAAGTAGTACAAAGCCCCTCCGTAGTAGTAGAAGTAGTATTTAGGGGCTATTTTGTTCAGTTCATCTGACTATAGATGTGGTGAAACTATACAACGTACTTAAAATTAGCTAGTATATATAGTTGAACTAGCTATTTTAGTACGTGGTTGGCAACAATTGGGGAAACGTTTGGTCGGTTCAGCTATCGAGTTGAACTGTTTGGATAAATTAAGAACGACTGCTTAATCTATGAATGAAATCTATGCTTAATTGCTGAATTTTAGTTGCAAAAGTTAGATGCTGCTAGTGATTTTTAGCTTCATATTTCGACAAATCGCAGTGTTACAAGGTTGACAAATGGCAATGTTACTAGATCAACAAATGTCAATCTTTCCAGTTTGACAAATGGAAACATACCCAATATGACAGATGCAAATCTTCCAAATTATTTGTAAGTGGTTGCACATGGGACATCCAAAAGAACCGTTTGCCTTGATGAGATGCACATATCCGGCTCTCTCTTTGCATATTTTGTTCTATCTAAAACGTTTGGGATCAAGAGCCGCAAAAATCCTGCTCGGCACATTTTCCCTTTGCTTCCCGGGGAAGCTCCCGGTTTGCATACGAGTGTTCTAACTAAAACGTTTGCGATGAATGTTCTATATTTAAAAACCATCGACGTTTTTTTTCAAAAGAAAATCATTTGATAAGTTTGTACATTAAGAGAGAAAAATGCAAGTTCGCTCAAACCATATCTATCATTCAGTCATACTGCTAATTTATATTCATATGATCGAGATACAGTATTAACCCCAAGAAAAAAACTATTTCAGACGAGTTTTGGATTTACTAGAATTTAAAAATAAAGTATCTCAACTTTTTGCCGGCAATCAACAGTACCCTGGTGTTTGAAATTCATTCACATTTCTTGCATGGGACCTAAGCATGCACCCGAGGACACATATTTGATTTTTTTTTCAACCAATTTATATGCACTGGAGCATCTGCATGTAGTTAAAATTTGAATTATGCACATAAATGCATTGAAAACTCAGTTAATGCATAAAAATGTCCAAACGAACCCCGAAAAATCACTAAAATTGACACAACACTCCTGTTGTTCTATGTTGACACGAGAAATTTTTTGAAAGCAATAAGAGGCAATGGATATCATTTCGTCCCCAAAGGTGGGGCGTTCCCTACTGAAACCATCGTGCTTGTTGTGAGAAGCTCTGGTTTGTGAGAAGCATATACCCAAACCTGCCCCAAATGGGACAAAAAATTACCACGGCATGTCGATGTCGCTCCATGGTAGCATGCCAAGTTTCATGAATTTCAGACGAGTTTTGGATTTATTAGAATTTAAAAATAAAGTATCTCAATGTTTCGCCCGCAATCAACGGTGCCCTGGTGTTTGAAATTCATTCCCATTTCTTGCATGGGACCTAAGCTTGCACCCAAGGACACATATTTGATTTTTCAACCAATTTATATGCATTGGAGCATGTGCATGTAGTTCAAATTTGAATTATGCAAATAAAACAATGAAAACTTAGTTAATGCATAAAAATGTGCAAACGAATCGCGAAAATCACACAAATTGACACAACACTCCTATTGTTCCATGTTTACACGAGATTGTTTTTGAAAGCAATAAGAGGCAATGGATATCGTTCCGTCCCCGAAGGTGGGACGTTCCCTACCAAAACCATCATGCTTGTTGTGAGAAGTTGTGGTTTGTGAGAAGCATATACCCAAACCTTCCCCAAATGGGACAAATATTTTACCACAACATGTTGATGCCGCTCCATGATAGCATGCCAAGTTACATGAATTTCACACTAGTTTTGGATTTACTAGAATTTAAAAATAAAGTGTCTCAATGTTTTGCCGGCAATCAACGGTGCCCTGGTGTTTGAAATTCATTCCCATTTATTGCATATGACCTAAGCATGCACCCAAGGACACATATTTGATTTTTAACCAATTTATATGCACTGGAGCATGTGCATGTAGTTCAAATTTGAATTATGCACATAAATGCATTGAAGACTCGGTTAGTGCATAAAAATGTCCAAACGAACCCCGAAAAATCACAAAAATTGACACAACACTCCTGTTGTTCTATGTTGACATGAGATTTTTTTGAAAGCAATAAGAGGCAATGGATATCGTTTCGTCCCCAATGGTATGATGTTCCCTATCGAAACCATCATGCTTGTTGTGAGAAGCTCTCGTTTGTGAGAAGCATATACCCAAACCTGCCCCAAATGGGAAAAAATTACCACGACATGTTGATGCCGCTCCATGATAGCATGCCAAGTTTCATGAATTTCAGGCGAGTTTTGCATTTACTAGAATTTAAAAATGAAGTATCTCAACATTTTGCCGGCAATCAACGATGCCCTGGTGTTTTAAATTCATTCCCATTTCTTGCATGGGATCTAAACATGCACGCAAGGACACATATTTGATTTTTCAACCAATTTATATGCACTAGAGCATGTGCATGTAGTTCAAATTTGAATTATGCACCTAAATGCATTGAAAACTTAGTTAATGTATAAAAATGTCTGAACGAACCCCGAAAAATCACAAAAATTGACACAACACTCCTGTTGTTCTCTGTTGACATGAGAATTTTTTTGAAAGCAATAAGAGGCAATGGACATCGTTTCGTCCCCAAAGGTGACGTTCCCTACCGAAACCTTCATGCTTGTTGTGAGAAGCTCTGGTTTGTGAGAAGCATATCCCCAAACCTGCCCCAAATGGGACAAAAAATTTACCACGCCATGTTGATGCCGCTGCATGATAGCATGCCAAGTTTCATGAATTTCAGACGCGCTTTGGATTTACTAGAATTTAAAAACCATGTATCTCAATGTTTGTGGCCGAGTGACGGTGGCAGGATGGTTGACATTCATTCCCATTTCTTGCATGGGACCTAAGCATGCAACCAAGGACACAGATCTTAATTTTCAACCAATTTATATGCATTAGAGCAAGTGCATGTAGTTCAAATTTGAATTATGCACATAAATGCATTGAAAACTCAATTAATGCATAAAAATGTACTCCCTCCGTTCCTAAATATAAGTCTTTTTAGAGATTCCACTACAAACTACATACGGATGTATATAGACATATTTTAGAGTGTAGATTCACTCATTTTGCTCCGTATATAGTCCATAGTGGAATCTCTCCAAAGACTTATATTTAGGAACGGAGGAAGTACAAACGAACCTCGGAAAATCTCAAAAATTGACACAACACTCCTGTTGTTCTACGTTGACACTAGGAAAAAATTTGAAACCGAGAAGAGGCAACGGATATCGTTTCATCCAGAAAGGTGAAACATTCCATAGCGAAAACATCACACTTGTTGTGAGAAGCTCTGGTTTATGAGAAGCATATACCCAAACCTGACCCAAATGGGACAAAAAATTTACGACGGCATGTTGATGCCGCTCCATGATAGCATGCCAAGTTCCATGAATTTCAGACGAATTTTGGATTTACTAGAATTACAAAAGCAAGTACGTCGACGTTTGCCAGAGAGCCACGGTGCCGTGGTGTTTGAATTTCATCCCCATTTCTTGCATGGGACATAAGCATAAACCAATGGACACATATATGATTTTACAACCCATGTTGGTGCACCGGAGCATGTGCATGTAGTTTAACTTTGAATTGTGAACCTGAAATGGCTAGAAAACCAATTTAATGTATAAAATGTTCAAACGAACCCTGAATTATTCCAATTCTTTTACGACACACACATAGTTGCATGTTCACTGCAGATAAAAGGTCTATCAATTCAAACAAGACCCATTTCCGCTGTGACCCCATTATGTAATTCAAATCAAGTAGATCACACACAGTTTGTTATCACCAACCATGTGAGATGCAGCACATAATATCCTAGAGCACTGTCGGTGTATGGTACGCCTATGGCTTACGCGAGAAGGTGCATTGGCTATAGTCCACAGCCGCATCTCAAGCACACTAGCTCGCGCCCCAAATATCATTTCATTGTTCAATCATCGCCGGTGAAAGGTGGGCACGTGGACCCGCGTTGTGAGGGCAACTTCGGTGGCCCACTCCAGCGAGAGCGCTGCCGCAGCCGCATTGCGCGTGCTAACAAGGTGCATGAGCGCAACCATAGTCTGCGACTGGGCGGCCAAGGCAGCCCAAACGGCCGCTGTTGCTTCTCACCTGGCGGCATCAACATCTGCCTCGGGGACAACAACCGGCGAGAGCGGCACAACAGTTGTCCATTCCGCAGTAGCGCCATAGCCCTGATGGAGGCCGCCCACGACCATGTCGTGGCCGCCCACGCCCAGCTCATGGTGGTCACCGCAGAAATCGAATGAAGCTTCTCCGACAACGGTCGGCAACCCACGGCCAAAGAGTTGGCAATCACCGAGAGCGTTCGAGTAGCCGTACGTTCCTCCGCCGCATACCTTGCGACGACGGAGCCCGTCCAAGCCAAGATCGCGGCCGCCCACCCCCAGCTCGTGGCGGCCTTTTCCAAAGAGATGGCAGACGCGGATGGCGAGATGCTTGCCAAGTATGGTGCGATAGATTCCATGGAGCCCCTTCCCCAGGAGACCGTCGGGCACGAGCTGGACATGGAGGCGGCGCCCTAGATCAACGAGCACCAGCCGTATTAGTACTCTTTGTTTTGTTTAATTAAGAGCGCTGGTCTTTAATTTGTTAGAGTAATGTTTAGGTCAGCTAGCTCTGTTTAATTGCTGAACTTGCTCGCTTAAGAAGTGTGGTTGTGATGTAGTCTCCTTTGTGTACCCAAATTATGCAATGATGTGGATGACCATTGTAACCATGGAAATTTGAACCAAATTTTTTGACGTTCAAACTCATCACACATGGGTTAAGGTATCAGAATCGTTTGTGATGTTCACATATCGTACAAAGTTCTGAATAAGGGACCGTGTCTGATGACACTTTGCGCGCCAGTTTTTTTGCTGAAGCGATTCCAAATTTTTGGCTTCCACGGAAATACCTACCTCCACGCCCCCTCCCCCTTACCAGAATCAACATTTCCCCTGTTTCCGCCTTCCTTTAGAAGTTGAAGCCTTTACTCCTTGCTTGCAGCGCCACTTCCTCGCCGGCGACACTCCTTCATGCTGCTCGGCCTCGTCTATCCAGGTAGGTAATCCACACCTGACCCCCATCCTCCTCCTCCTTCCACATCCCACATGCCTCGACCGCCGGCGCGACACCTTCTACCCAAATCACCAACCCCTCCACCAAATAAGCGCCGCCCTAAGCCATGGTGCACGCTGTATAGCCAAGATCTCAAGGAGCATTTGGCAGCAGAGAAGCAAATCGTGGCCGCACGCGTGGATGAGGTCGCAATGGCTGCCATTCATGTCGACCACCGGATCTCGGAGGAGCACCTTGCCATTTGCTAGCTACGCCGATTAAATATGCTCAGTTTACCCGTTGCGTGTGCTGGTCCTGCTGTCAGAGGTTTTGACCCACTGTTCGACCCTTTTTGCATATGGGGAAATGAGTTGTCCATGAATATCAATTTAATCAAGAAACTTAGAAAGATTGTTAGGATAAAGAAATTAGCGACAAAAAACAACAAGAAATTTGTCTGTACAATGAAGAAGGCATCAGTTCACTACAAGATGATACTAACTATTATACCTTGCCTTTTTTATTCCTTTGCCCCATTTCCAATATAGAGAAGATATTTATGCACATCCTTGTTTTTAGGCCTTTCCCAAAGTAGTTCACTGATGATTACCTCTCAAACCACCTCTATGGTCAAGTGGCAAGGAAAGTTTTCATACAACACCCACGGTTTATTGAAGTGTTCCTCAAGAGGACGAAGGACGGACGGTCAATCATCCATAGGCACTGGCCTAAAGTTGCAAAGACCTTTAACATGAATGAAGGCTCAATATTCACCTTCTGCTTCAGCAGTTTTGCAGATGAGATGCATCTGTCTATATACTGTCCGTGACACTAATTTCGAAAGGTTCTACATGTTGCATGTGCAACTTGGTGCTCGTGCGGTTGTGTAATGGGGTAGCTGAGTGCTGAAGCTAGATCACGTTGTACTTTGATGTATTTCAATTATGATTTTCTGCTTCCTTGATATGGAAATGAAAAATATTATGTGCTTAATATGAATGTCAATTAGATTAATAAATGGATTATTAATAATAGGGCAATTAGCTTGCTAATGGGGAATTAGCCTGCTAATTGGGTTTTGCTATTGCAAACGGTTACTGAGAAAATACCGTGGAAGATGACCTCAGGCAACGCACACAATTTCTAGGAATAAACCGTGTTGGATCAAAGAACAATCACACACGACCTTCTCTTGAAAACTGTTTGTGTTAGGCCACCTTTCGCAAACGTTTACCACATAAAAGCTGTGTGTTATGGACAGCCTTTGCCACACAGTTTTTTCTGCGCACCGTGTGTGATGCATTCAATAACGCAAACGATAAAATTGTTAATATCATGTGCACTGGCAACTCTATCACAAACGATTTAACGGGAAAAAATGTGTGTGATGTACCTATGAACGAAAATGTTTTCCTTGGAGCGACTGTGTGGGATGTACATACGAACGGAAACGTTTAGCGGGGACTGACTGTATGGGATGTACTTGCGACCGGAAATAATTTCGCCTGTATAATTGTTTAATAGCTCTACTGTACATATTTTCATATTTGAGCGCTTGCTGGTCGCACACAACCTCATTTTTCCGAGCGTGTGTGCAAGGAGGGCATAATCCCCAGCGGTTTCTGAGTTGTGTGGGAAGGACCCCCCTATCGCCGTCACTCACTAGGCGACAGTTCCAAATGCCATCGCGGAAAGGGGTTAAAAACCATTTGTATAGGACCGATGCGTACTATTGTCTCTACATATTAAGTTCATGACAAACAGAGGAATGCTTTAACTATGATGACATAATATATACAAAATAAGATCAATCAATATGGTCAAACCCCATCGTTTTATCCTTAGTATCAAAAATACTAATACATGCATCGCTACCCCTTCTGTCATGAGGTGAGGACACTTCAAGATTGAACCTACTACTATTTACCAGTTCCACTGAAGATCTAATCATCAACTTGGGAAAAAATAACTCATAGATTGGAAATCATGACATAGATATAACAATCACACATAATAAAGTTCAAAAATAACTCAATTACTTTCAATGAATAATCTGGTCATAAACCCGCAATTCATCGGATCCCAACAAACACAACACATAAAAGAATTACATCATACCTCTCTCCGAAGTGACATTGTATTGAATGAAAGAGAGAGAGAGAGAGAGAGAGAGAGAGAGAGAGAGGACCTACTCACACATCATCGAAGAGGCAGCAAGGTTGGTGGATATGCCCTTCGTGATTGATTCCCCATCCGATAGAGTACCAGCGGATGCCTCCAGATGGGATCGCAAAAGAACAGAGGCTTGTGGGAGTGGTGATGGGCCTCTAACCCCTCGTTGGTTACCCCAAGTGGAAGGTGTAAGATGCAGTGTTGTGGAAGTTTTTCCCTTAGCAAAGATGCCAAGGATCGAATCCCCAAAGACTCCTAGGTTCAAACAGTAGGTGTCAACTGCTAACGGCGCCGGATTAGCAATCAACGTGGACCTGCACACAGATACAAATAACTTTGCTCCCAACGAGTACAGAGAGGTTGTCAATCCCTCCGGCCTTGTAGTTCACAAAGGATTAAACGCAAATGATAGTAGTGATAGATAATGTTTGCAATAGTAAATGAAAGCGAAAAGTAAATAGCGGATGTGATCAATGATGGTAATATGGACCGGAGTCTCATGATGTTCACTAGTGATGTCTCTCTCCCAAAAGACGATAAAACAGCTATGTGAGGTAAACGAATTACAGTTGGGCAATTGACAAGACCACGAACGCAAACCAATGCTGACTACATTGCAAGAAAGGTTGAGGTTCAAAGCATGGGCGGTACGCCAAAGTAAGTAGACCGAAATCCATCAATATCTACTACTAATCATCCACCTTGAGATATCTATCTAGAACATCTCGCTGGTATTAAGTTGCGAGCCCCACCCATAGTGTAAACTCAATGCAACAGACAACTGCATTAAAAGAACTTTGCGTAAAGTAAACAATCCTTGCACCCGCGGGCACAAGCACCGTTGTTTTCCCCCTTGTGGCAACAGCACATCCCCTAGACTCATGTTTCTGTCACTCAAACTAGTCATCGAGGGGCATGAACCCACAATCAAGCATAACGTTCCCTCTTGGAGTCACTACGTATTACTGGGCCAAAGCAATAAATAACAACGGAGAACATGCAAGAATTACTTATGAACATAAATATAAAAGAGGTAGATCAAATATATTACTCAAGAACAATCTGAACATAATCTCATAATCCATCGGATCCCAGCAAACTCAACATAGCAACAGCATAAGGATTACATATGTGCCTCGATCATGTAGGGCAGCTCACGAGGACTAATTAGTGAAGCACAAGAACGGGAGGAGAACATCACATAGCTACTGGTCATGGACTCATGGTCCAAGGGAGACTACTCACAACTCATCCGGGAGGCGTCCATGGTGGTGGAGAGGCTCCCGATGGTGATCCTCCCCTCCAGCAGGGTGCCAGGAAGAGTTCTCCTGGTGCTCCCGATCTTGGAAGCGGCGGCGGCGGTGGAACAGAGATGAGATCGCGAAAAAGAGTTCCCGTCCCGAGGGTTTCGAAGGACGCTCTAAATATATGCCGAAGGGGGGCACCAGACGGGGCTTGGGGGGCCCAGGCGCCCCCCCCCCGGCGTGGCCCGGGGGGGCGCGCGCCGCCAGGGCGCCTGGAGCCCTGGTGGCCCCCCCCCCGGCTGCCCTTCGGGCGCAAGGTAGGTTCTGGAACGCTGAGTTTTATATAATTTTTCTGGATTTTTCCTGGCAGTTCTCGTAACGTGAAAACCTGAAATACAAAAACAGCCGAAAACAGAAACTGGCACCGGGGTGCACTGGATTAGTAGGTTAGTCCAAATATGATCAAAAGTGTATGGAAGTGTATGAATATCATAGCAATATCACCCAAAAGTGGCATGGAGCAAGCAGAAATTATAGATACGTTTTGGACGTATCAAGTGGAATAATTGTTTCAAGCCTCCTCTGGGGTTTTTGGAATATTTGGGAATTTATAGCATTTGAACTAGGTCAGACTAAGACACGAGGGGCCCACAAGAGGGCAAGGCGCCCCTACACCCTTGGCGCGCCGTCTTGCCTTGTCGCCTCCTCGTATGGCTTCTCGACCTCCCCTGAAGCTTCCTGGGTCTCTTTTGGTCCAGAAAAAATTGTCAAAAAGTTTTATCGTGTTTGGACTCCGTTTGATATGGATTTTGTGTAAAACAAAGAACATGTAGAAAATAGCAACTAGCACTTGTCACTGAGTTAATAAGTCACTTCCCAAAAATGATATAAATTGATGTATATAGCATATGGTATTGATAATGTAATAACATGAAACAATCAAAACTTATAGATGCATTGGAGACGTATCAGACATCATGTCGTCAATGAACTGAACTACAGCGTTACCCGAGAGAAGTATTTCCCTCAGTTAAAAACCAAGGAATCAATCCAATAGGAGGCACAAGCAAGTCCCCGGTATATGCACCTGCACAAACTAAGAAACACTTGCACACAACGCGAAAAAGGGGTTGTCAATCCCTTCACTGTCACTAGCAAGCGTGAGTTATGAAAGAGATAGATTTAAAATTTAAGTAAAAGGCAAAATATAGAAAACACAATACAAAACTTAACAGAAAACTTTACCCAAAAATTGAAAACTTCACAACACAAAACTCAATAGAAAACTTGTGAGATTCGTTAGTATAATAAAGCTAATAACCAATTTAGGTATTGCCGAGAACTCATTCTAATTTTATATTGGTGTTATATCTACTATATTCCAACTTCTCCATGGTTCATAACCACCGATACTACCCATAGATTCATAAAAAAACTAAACAACACAATGAAAACAGAATCTGTCAAAAACAGACCAATCTATCGCAATATGAAAACTTCATATACTTCTGCAACTCTAAAAATTCTGAAAAATTAGGAAAACATGGGAAATTTGTATATAAATCTTTTGTAAAACTTTCAGAAAATTAGCACGCTCCAGTTGTAAGGGCATGTCTCTTCCTAAGTGGTTTTGGTGATTGATGACAATGCTTTTGTGGACCAATCGGGTGTGTTAAGTATTTCAGAGATTCATTCTTTCGCACGAGACAATTCCTTCCCCTCAAAGCTTTAAGTGAAGATGTGTCGTCTCCTTCGTTTCGGTTTTGGTGGACTCGAGTCATAGGTGACACCGTACTATCAAGAGGGGGTCCGCATTGGAAAGGCTGGGGTGGAATCAACACGTACACTTCATTTTTGCACCCCCGGCTCCTTTCCTCTCCTTGGAGTTTACCGTTTTGACGGAAGTGGAGATTGTGAGGTATTTGCGGTAGTACCGCCTGTGGTCCTCTAGTGGCAGTATCGCTGTCCTCAGCGGTAGTACAACTCGGGGGCATCGGTGGCAGTACCACCCTAGGTCGGCATAGCTACCGCCTCGGTTCAAGGGCATCTTTCCTCGTGTCGGGTTGTGCGGTAGTAGTAGCGGCAGTAGCAGCAGTAGTACCGCTTACAAGCGGCAGTACCGTAGCTACCACTACTACTAGTACCGCTCAAACCCTCTCTCTCTTCCGCTCTCCCTCTGCCCTCAGTCTACGCGGTAGTACCGCGCCTACCAGCGGTAGTACCGCTCCACTGAGCGGTAGTACCTCTCTGTGCGGGCTGAAGTGGGGATGACCGTTGGATTTGTTCCCCCACTATAAAAGGAGGTATTCGTCTCCAAGAAGACTCACCTCTTCCCTCCCCAAGCTCCATTGTTGCTCAAAGCTCCATTTTTGCCTGATCTCTCTCCCTAGCCAATCAAACTTGTTAATTTTCTAGGGATTGGTTGAGAAGGCCCTGATCTTCACTTCCACCAAGAGATATTTCATTCCCCCCACTAATCCCTTGCGGATCTTGTTACTCCTGGGTGTTTGAGCACCCTAGACGGCCGAGGTGACCTCGGAGCCATATTCCATTGTGGTGAAGCTTCGTGGCACTAGTACGCGTCAGTGCTTAACAAACGGTTTTTAACCCCTTTTCACGACGACATTTGGAACCGTCGCCTAGTGAGCATGGGCGATAGGGGGGCCTTCCCACATGACCCAGAAACCATAGGGGATATGCCCTCTTGTCACACATGCTCGACAAAATGGGGTCGTGTGCGACCGGCGAGCGCTCAAATACGGAAATATGTATAGTAGAGCTAAAAAACAATTATACAAGCGAAATTGTTTCTCGTCGCAAGTTCATCCCACATAGTCAGTCCCTGCTAAACGTTTCAGTTTGTATGTACATCCCACACAATCGCTCCAAGGAAAACGTTTCCGTTCACAGGTACATCACACACAATTTTTCCCGTTAAATCGTTTGTGATAGGGTTGTCATTCCACACGATATTAACAACTTTCGTTTGCGTTACTGAATGTATCACACGGCGCGCAGAGGAAACTATGTGGCAAAGGTTGTCCATAACACACAGTTTTTATGTGGTAAACCTTTGAATAATGTGGCCTAACGCAAACAGGTTTCAAGAGAAAGTCGTGTGTGATTGTTCATTGATCCAACATGGTTTATTCCTAGGAACTATGTGTGTTGCCTGTGCTCATCGCCCACGGTAGTTTCTCAATAACCGTTTGCAATAGCAAAACCCAATTAGCAGGGTAATTGCCCTATTATCAATAATCCATTTATTAATCTAATGGACATTCATATTAAGCACATAATATATTTCATTTCCATATAAGGAAGTAGGATTTCATAATTGAAATACATCAGAGTACAACATGATATAGCTTCAGCACTCAGCTACCCCATTACACAACTGCACCAGCACCAAGTTTCACATGCAACATGTAGAACCTTTCGAAATTAGCATCATAGACGGTATATAGACAGATGCATCTCATCTGGAAAACTGCTGAAGCGGAAGGCGGATATTGATCGTTCATTTATGTTGAAGGTCCTTGCCACTTTAGGCCGGTGCCAGTGGATGATTGACCGTCCGTCCTTCGTCCTCTTCAGAAACACTTCCTCGCCTCCTGACCATAGAGGTTGTTTGAGAGGTAATCATCAGTGAACTGCTTTGGAAAGGCCAGAAAACAAGGATGTGCATAAATATCTTCTCTATATTGGAAATGGGGCAAAGGAATAAAAAAGGCAAGACATAATAGTTAGTACCATCTTGTAGTAAACTAATGTCTTCTTCACAGTGGGCCAAAACCTCTTACAGCAGGACCTACATGTGCAAGACCAAATTGTTAAAAACCTAAAAATTAGAATGGTTCCTGCAATTGCACAATAATGTGCTATTAGACAATGGACCGTGCACGTGCAGTTAACTAAACACCACAACAAATGAACCAAACGTTAACTAAGCACCACATTGCACAATATAACATACTCCTAATAGAAGATCAGACAGTTAACCAAACCAATCATGCTTAACAACTTGGAAATATATCAATTGTATTTGTTTCTCATGTATTTAGTACAACCAAATTTGATTTATTTCTCACATGGTATACAATAAAAGAATGCACCCACAACAATTGAACATCACATTGCAGAATTGAACCAAACAGTTAACTAAACACCACAACAAATGAACCAAACATTAACTGAGCACCACATTGCACAATATAACATACTCCTAATTGAAGATTAGACATTTAACCAAACCAAGCATGCTTAACAACTTGGAAATATAGCAATTTTATTTGTTTCTCATGTATTTAGTACAGCCAAATTTGATTTATTTCTCACATGGTATACAATAACAGAATGCACCCACGACAATTGAACATCGCATTGCAGAATTGAACCAAACAGTTAACTAAACACCACAACAAATGAACCAAACGTTAGCTGAGCACCACATTGCACAATATAACATACTCCTAATAGAAGATCAGACAGTTAACCAAACCAAGCATGCTTGACAACTTGGAAAATTGCACCCTGAAGAATTGAACATCACATTTGCAGAATTGAACCAAACAGTTAACTGAATACCACATTGCACGACATATAGAACATATACTCTAGAGCAGAAGATTGCATGGTAAAAGTAGATAGCACAGTTCACTAGAATTTGTTATGGAAAGGTAGTAGCTAGCAAACTGAACATGGGTCCTTATAGTGAGCTAATAAGACAAAGTACTCCTCATTGTCGAAGATTTCGATGACGATTGGCTCCTTGGACATGGAAGAGGGCGAGGCCTCCGCTTCATGGGTGCCCTCGTCATAGTGGTGAGTTGCCTGAGCCGCTCCGGGCACCAGCCTGTTGGCTCTCGAGATGAGGTAAGCACGTGCACGCTGAGAAAACACCTCGTAGTCTTCATCGAATGCATCAACGGTGGCCTCGAGAAAACGCCACGAACTGTCGTTTAAAGCAGCCAACAGCGTCGCAGCATCGGCGCGCGAGGTGTCGATGGTGGCCTCGACGGAGAGGTACTCCTCCAAGATCTGGGGCTCGGCACGAATGGCAGCCATCACGACCTCATCCGCGCGTGCGGCCACGATTTGCTTCTCCGCTACCAAATGCTCCTTGCGATCCTGGCTATAATACGTGCACCATGGCTTAGGGCGGCACTTATTTGGTGAAGGGGTTGGTGATTTGGGTGGAAGGTGTCGCGCTCCCATCGGCGGTCGGGGCATGTGGGATGTGGAAGGAGGAGGAGGATGGGGGTCGGGTATGGATTACCTGCCTAGATAGACGAGGCCAAGCAGCGTGAAGGAGGGTCGCCGGCGAGGAGGCGGCGCTACAAGCAAGGAGTGAAGGTTTCAACTTGGAAAGGAAGGCGGAAACAAGGGAAATGTCACTTTTGGAAAGGGGGCTGCTACCTCTTGAGCTTGCGTTGTTTTTCCTTTGAAGAGGAAAGGGTGATGCAGCAAAGTAGCGTAAGTATTTCCCTCCGTTTTTGAGAACCAAGGTATGAATCCAGTAGGAGACTACACACGAGTCCCTCGTACCTACACAAACAAATAAGAACCTTGCAACCAACGCGATAAATGGGTTGTCAATCCCTTCTCGGCCACTTGCAAAAGTGAGATCTAATAGAGATAATAAGATAAATATTTTTGGTATTTTTGTTGAACATTGATAAGTAAAGATTACAAAATACTGTCGAGCAATTGATAGAAAAGCGCATAGTTATAAGAATATCTAGGCATGATCATTATATATAGGCATCATGTCCGTGACAAGTAGACCGAAACGATTCTGCATCTACTACTATTACTCCACACATCGGTCGCTATCCAGCATGCATCTGGAGTATTATGATCATAAGAACAGAGTAACGGTTTAAGCAAGATGACATGATGTAGAGGGATAAACTCATGCAATATGATATAAACCCCATCTTTTTATCCTCGATGGCAACAATACAATACGTGCCTTGCTGCCCTGCTGTCACTGGGAAAGGACACCGAAAGATTGAAACCAAAGCTAAGCACTTCTCCCATTGCAAGAAAGATCAATCTAGTAGGCCAAACCAAACTGATAATTCGAAGAGACTTGCAAATATATTTAAATCATGCATAAAAGATTTCAGAGAAGAATCAAATATTGTTCATAGAGAATCTTCATCATAAACCCACAATTCATCAGATCTCGAAAAACACACCACAAAAAGAATTACATCGAATAGATCTCCAAGAAGATCGAGGAGAACTTTGTATTGAGATCCAAAGAGAGAGAAGAATCCATCTAGCTAATAACTATGGACCCGAAGGTCTGTGGTAAACTACTCACAACTCATCGAAGAGGCTATGGTGTTGATGTAGAAGCCCTCCGTGATCGATTCCCCCTCCGGTGGATCTCCGGAACAGGCCCCAAGATGGGATCTCACGGGTACAGAAGGTTGCGGCGGTGGAATTAGGGTTTTGTGGTGCTCTCGGATGTTTTCAGGGTATAAGAGTATATATAGGCTGAACAGGCATGTTGGTGGAGCTACGGGGGGCCACGAGGGTGGGGGCCCGCCCCCTGCCTTGTGGCCACCCCGTGGCTTCCCTGGCATGTACTCCAAGTCTTCTGGGTTGCGTTTGTTCCAAAAATGACCCCCCCCGAAGGTTTCATTCCATTTGGACTCAGTTTGATATTCCTTTTCTGTGGAACACTGAAATAGGCAAAAAATAGCAATTTGCACTAGGCCTTGGGTTAGTAGGTTAGTCCCAAAAATAATCTAAAAGTGTATAATAAATCCCATTAAACATCCAAAACAGATAATATAATAGCATGGAATAATCAAAAATTATAGATACGTTGGAGATGTATCAAGCATCCTCAAGCTTAATTCCTGCTCGTCCTCGAGTAGGTAAATGATAAAAACAGAATTTTTGATGTGGAATGCTACCCAACATAATTATCAATGTAATTTTCTTTATTGTGGCATGAATGTTCAGATCCGAAAGATACAAGACAAAAGTTTAATATTGACATAAGAATAATAACACTTCAAGCATACTAACAAAGCAATTATGTGTTCTCAAAATAACATGGCCAAAGAAAGTTCATCCCTACAAAATCATATAGTTTGGCTATGCTCCATCTTCGTCACACAAAATACTCAAATCATGCACAACCCCGGTTTCTGCCAAGCAGTTGCTTCATACTTAAATTTTTTCAATCTTTTTTCAACTTTCATGCAATACATGAGCGTGAGCCATGGATATAGCACTATAGGTGGAATGGAGTGGTGGTTGTGGAGAAGACAAAAGAGGAAGATGGTCTCACATCAACTAGGCGTATCAATGGGCTATGGAGATGCCCATAATTAGATATCAATGTGAGTGAGTAGGGATTGCCATGCAACAGATGCACTAGAGTTATAGATGAATGAAAGCTCAACAAAAGAAACTAAGTGGGTGTGCGTCCAACTTGCTTGCTCACGAAGACCTAGGCCATTTGAGGAAGCCCATCGTTGGAATATACAAGCCAAGTTCTATAATGAAAATTCTGTCGGTGTACTAAGGTAGGGGTACCTCAGTACCCCAACTTGTGCACGGGCAGTAGCAGCTTCCCGCGGCAGGGCCTACCACGTGCTTGCCGGAGACCTTTCCAATCCATATAAAGCCATTCAAAAACAAAGTATACAAGATAGAAGATCAAGACCCCGGCAAGTGGGGCTTGCCGGGAAGGCCGTCCCAGGCTCAAGATTTCCTTATCAACTCAAGGCCCTGGCAAGAGGAGCTTGCCAGGAAGACTAGAAGATTACATTTCAGAAGATACGCCTCGGCGCAGCATGCGCCCCGGCAGGGCCAGGGGAGCGACAAGCTTCAGAGCCCGACAAGCTTCCGGGCCCGGCAAGGTCGAGACCCCGGCAAGGTGCTTGCCGGGTAGAGTTGTGCTGTGTGCCCGCGCTCCAGCTCATCGGTCCACGCGTCGCCCTGGGGCCATTCCAGGGACGCGTGGCGGATGGCTGTGCAGCCTGGGGGACACGGTGGCACTCCACGGTGATAAAGCTATCGCCGTGGCAAACGGAGACGCAAGGGCGGGCGCTTTTGGGGTCGACGGCGACGGGCATTAAATGCTCTTGTCCCCCACTGTCAAAGTAGGTGATGACCACTTTTCATCCACTGTTGCTCCACTATTCCCGCACTGTTACAACTACCACCACAATTACATTTTTACCCCTTTCTCCTACGTTGACACCTGTCGGTGACCCCTTGAGCTATAAAAGGAGGCCCATGCACAACGTAGAAAGGGTTCGGAACCTAGATCACTCATTCGCTCGGTGTAGCTAGTTCTTCAAGCTCCCGAGCTCTCCAGCTCAATACAAACGAAGCAGGAGTAGGGTTTTACGCGTCCGTCGCGGCCCGAAC
This sequence comes from Secale cereale, assembly GCA_902687465.1. Classification (NCBI taxonomy): domain Eukaryota; kingdom Viridiplantae; phylum Streptophyta; class Magnoliopsida; order Poales; family Poaceae; genus Secale; species Secale cereale. The sequence goes on from LR738710.1 coordinate 457,247,591, forward strand.
CTGGGTAAACTGCCCGCGTGCTCACCACGATCTGCTCTTTGTGCTCCCTCCGCCCTCTTACCGCACGAACAAGTGGCTCCGGTCCCATAGGTGCTCGTGGTGGACAGTTTCCCCCGACATCTTTGGCGCGCCAGGTAGGGGGCGGCGAGGTTGTGCGAACCTGATCCGGCGTTCACGCGGGCGCATTCTTCATCAACCTCTCCAGCTTCATCAACAACTTCGTCATCAACAGCATGGCCCCGAAGAAGAAGGCTTCGGAGGTCGCAGGCCCGTCTGCGTCTGTTCCACCACCACCAGAACCAACGGTGGGTGGAGAAGACGCCGGCGGAAGAGTGGTCGCCGGTGAGGAAACTCACGGTACCGCTAAATCCAAGGACAAGGCGGACGGCCGGACCAACTCCAAGGCCTCGGTCTCCGTAGATGCGCCACGTCCATCTCAGCAAACAACAACCCAGCAGCGCCATGGCACAGGAGGTGGAATTTGCCTGCTGGGCCAAGGGCAAACCGGAGGCTCGCGGGATGCTCCGGGCCATCGTCCTGGCACGGGCAAGGCACGGTCGCCGGGGCGGGACCCTGCTCCTTCTAACCCTGTTAGGAGTCCGAGCATATCCCGCTCCTCGCGCCGCTCGCCCCCGCTCCCCTCCTCTCCAGCAGAAGCGCTCGCAAGGGCGCAACTGCTCCTCGACTTCCCTCCAGCGGCAGACAAGGCCGAAGACTGGAGGGCAACCATCCAGAGCCTGATCGCCTTCGCCAACAACGACTCTCCGTAGCAGCCAGCGACTTCGCGGCCAAGGCAAGTCGAGAAGACGAAGGCCGACGGCGACAAGACCGCCGGGGGTGCAACCACCGTGCACTCCCCGCCGCGGAAGCAGAAAACGCCGCCCCGCCGGATCAACGTCGACGACGACTCCACGGCGTCGTCGGATCCGCGGGCTCGTCGGGACCAGCGCCAAGTCCTTGACGACCGGCGACAAGAAGACGCTCGAACGACGATCGAGCACCGCCGAGAAGCTCGGCGACAATCAGATCAGCGAGCTGGGAACGCTGTCGACACGCACGCGCCCGGTGAACCAGGCGACTTGCCGTACGCGGCAGGTTGCCCTGCGTTTACCCGTGAGCTGCGGCGCGTCCAGTGGCCCAGCATGAAGAACTTCAAGCCCGACGTACCGGAGAAGTACGACGGCAAGACGCACCCCTTGGAATTCCTCAGCATCTACACCATCGCGGTGCAGGCTGCCGGGGGGCGCGACGAGAAGATACTGGCGAACTACTTCCCGCTGGTGCTTAAGCCGAACGTTCGTTCTTGGCTTATGCACTTGCCGGAAGGCTCCATTTCTTCTTGGGCAGATCTTTGCCACCAGTTTGTTGGCGCCTTCACGGGCGGCCACAAACCCCACGGCCAGGAGAGTGATCTCCACATCTTGTCCCAGAAGGAAGGAGAACCTCTGCGCAAGTACATCCAGCGCTTCAGCCGCGTGCAGCACAACATCCCCGACGTCCAACCTGCTGCGGTTATCAGTGCGTTCCACCAGAACGTACGTAACCGCCGCATGCGTGAGGAGATGGCCATGACCAAGATACGGGATGTCAGCGAGCTTTATGCTCTAGCTGATAAGTGCGCGCGCGCCGAGGAGGGGAGGAAACTCCCCGGAGAGGATGCTGGCGCAGGGGGAAGCGACAGCGACGACGCCGCCCCGGCAAAGAAGAGCCGGCGGCGGAACAATAGAAGAAAGAACAAGAAAGAAGTGCTTGCCGTCGAGAAGTCCGGCAAGGAGGCTCCCGCCAAGCAAGCACAGGCTGGCGGCTCCGGCAAGGAGCCCGCCCCTGTAGCGGCAGCCGACAAGCAGGATGGCTCCGACAAGCAATACTGCAAAATCCACCGCACCAAGGGCCACGACCTCTCCAACTGCAAACGCGTCGAGTACCTCGTCGAGCAGCAGAAAGCTGAGTACGAGCGTCGCGACAAGGAGAAGGCCCAAGGTGGCGGAGGAGAGCCGAGCAAGAAGCGGCCATTCAATGGCCGGGGAGGGCGCCGCGGCAAGGCCAAGCAGCGGCAAGGTGACCGACCTCCCCGGGGCCGCGACAAGGATGAGGAAGACGACGACGATGACATGGAGGATGAAGATAACAGCGAGCAGGAATTCCAGAAGGCCACGGAAGTCCTGTGCGTCGACGGTGGCTCCTCTCTGCATACTTCCCACCGTCAACTCAAGCAGTGGGTGCGGGAAGTAAATGCAGCAGAGCCGCCCGTGGAGTCGCGCAGGCTCCTCAAATGGTCCAGCACGCCCATCATTTTTGATCTTGAGGATCACCCTGACCGCACCACTGCGGTCGGGTGCTTGCCGATGCTGGTCTCACCCACCATCCGCAACCTCAAGGTCACCAAAATGTTGGTTGACGGCGGGGACGGGCTGAACTTGATCTCCTCAGCTGTGATCAAGAAACTCCAAATCCCAGATGGCGAGCTCGAAGAGACCGGTTCGTTCCAAGGAATAAACCCGGGGAGGAGCAAGCCCAAGGGGAAGATTACTTTGCCGGTGACCTTTGGCGGGGAGCTCAACTTCAGAACTGAGCGCATCACATTCGACGTCGCCGATATCCCGTTACCATATAATGGGATACTCGGCCGTCCCGCCCTCGCCAAGTTCATGGCAGCTTCCCACTACGCCTACAACATACTCAAGATGCCGGGGCCGATAAGCGTCATCTCTGTCCATGGCGACAAGAAGGACGCGCTTATCTGCGCCGACAAGATCTACCGGGATGCAGCAGCCGCAGCAGAGAAGGATACACTTGCCGCTGAAGCTCCCGGGGGGAAGAAGACCAAGACCAAGTCCGGCAAGTGCTCTGGGGCCCACTCCGGCAACCGCACCTCTTCGGAGTGCTGCGCTGCCATCGAGGACGTTCCATCGAGCTCCACCGGCAAGTGCAAGAAAGGGATGGCCGCTCCTCCGGCAACCAAGAAGGTGTCCGCCAACGAGGACGACACTGGTGGTACCTTCACCATCAGTGCCACACTCGACAGCAAATAGGAAAGCGCGCTCGTTGCCTTCCTGCGGGCGAATGTCGATGTGTTTGCCTGGCAACCATCTGACATCCCCGGTGTTCCTAGGAAGGTAATTGAGCACAAGCTTGCTGTTTGTCCGCATGCGCGGCCCGTCAAGAAGAAGGTCAGGAAGCAAGCCGTGGAGCGCCAAGAATTCATTGCCAAAGAAATCAAGAAGCTAGAAGCAGCAGGCCTGGTTAGAGGCGTGATCCATCCGACGTGGTTGGCAAACCTAGTTGTCGTGCGTAAGGCCAACGGGAAGTGGAGACTGTGTATAGACTTCACCGATGTGAACAAAGCATGTCCCAAGGATCCATTTCCCTTGCCGCGCATTGACCAGATTGTTGACTCCACTGCTGGATGTGAGCTGCTCTCTTTCCTTGATGCATATTCAGGCTACCACCAGATTTTCATGGCCAAGGAAGATGAAGAGAAGACTGCATTTATCACTCCATGTGGCACATATTGCTTCATACGCATGCCTTTCGGATTGAAGAATGCAGGCTCAACCTTTGCAAGGGTAGTATACACTGCTTTTGAGCCACAAATCCACAGAAATGTAGAGGCTTACATGGATGATATCGTGGTGAAGAGCAAGAGCAAGGATACATTGATCCAAGATTTGGAAGAGACATTTGAGAATCTACGCAAGATCCAGCTCAAGTTGAACCCCGAGAAGTGCGTCTTTGGAGTCCCTTCCGGCAAGCTTCTCGGGTTCTTTGTATCACAGAGGGGAATTGAAGCCAACCCCGACAAGATAAAAGCCATCGAGCAGATAGAAGCCCCGAAGCGCGTCAAGGATATCAGGAGGCTTGCAGGTTGTGTGGCTGCCCTCAGTAGGTTCATTTCGAAGTCTCCAGAACGCGCCTTGCCTTTCTTCAAAATCTTGAAGAAGGCGGGTCCTATGAAGTGGACTCCCGAAGCGGAGGCAGCGCTGCAGGACTTGAAACGCTACCTATCCTCCACTCCAATACTTGTCGCACCTAGACCACAGGAGAAGTTGCTGCTGTACCTAGCGGCAACCAACCAGGTGGTTAGTGCTGCGTTAGTAGCGGAGAGGAAGGCCGACGAGGAGTCAGCACCACCGGCAAGCGAATCCAGCGACAAGCAGGGGGCTCCTCCGACAAGCTTTGGCCCCGACAAGGACAACTCTGCGCAGGAGCAAGAAGAAGTGCGGAAGAAGATGGTGCAGCGCCCAGTGTATTTTGTAAGTTCCCTCTTGCAGGGGGCTAGATCAAGATACTCTGGGGTGCAGAAGTTGCTTTTCGGCCTCCTCATGGCCTCGAGAAAGCTGCGCCATTACTTCCAGGCACATGAGATAACAGTGGTCACTCGCTTTCCGCTGAAGAGGATATTGCACAATCCAGAAGCAACAGGCAGGATCGTTGAGTGGGCACTGGAGCTGTCGAGCTTTGGACTCAAGTTTGAAAGTACTTCAACCATACAGAGCCGAGCTTTGGCAGAATTCATAGCTGAATGGACCTCGACGCCCGATGAGGAAGTTCCAGAGACAAGTGTACCCGTACAAGAAGCGACAAGTGAATGGGTGATGTACTTTGATGGTGCCTTCTCGCTGCAAGGCGCCGGTGCCGGCGTGGTACTCATCGCGCCCACCGGAGAGCACCTCAAGTATGTTATCCAGATGCACTTTCCCAGGGAGCAAGCGACAAACAATACTGCTGAGTATGAAGGCTTGCTTGCCGGCCTCAGGATTGCGGCCGAACTTGGGATCAGGAAGCTGATTGTGCGGGGAGATTCTCAGTTGGTGGTCCGACAAGTCAACAAGAGTTACCAGAGCCCTTTGATGGAAGCTTATGTAGATGAAGTGAGAAAGCTTGAAGAGCACTTTGAAGGTCTGCAAATGGAACACGTTCCAAGAGCTCAGAATGACATTGCAGATGGCCTCTCAAAGTGTGCTGCGATGAAGTTACCTGTGGAACCAGGGACCTTCCTGCTCAAGCTGACTCAGCCATCCGTTACACCATCATTTGGGCAGTCCAAGAAGAGAAAGTTGGTCTCCGGCGACTACTTGCCGGCGGATCTTCCTGAAACCGCCGCCAAGGTCCCCAAGATCAACGACCAGAACGCTGAGGAACAGTTTGCTCCTGCAGATCCTCGGATCTGTACAGTTGAAGCAAGCGTTCCCGACAAGCCTCGCCCCGGCGAGCTTGTCGGGGAATCATCTGCTCCGGCAGAACCAGAGGTTCTTGCCGTGGAAGCTGAGGTTCCCGCAGCGGCCCTCGAGCCTTTAGTCCTTGCCGTTGAGCCTCGGGCTCCGGCATGGGCGCAGCAGATCGTCCGTTTTCTGCAAACTGGAGAACTTCCCGACGACCCAGAAGAGATAGAGAAGATAACCAGGCAGTCAAGTATGTACCAGTTCGTGGATAAAGAGCTGTACAGAAGAAGACTCAATGGTGTCAGGTTGAAGTGCATTTCCAGAGAAGATGGACAGAAGCTGTTGGCAGAAATACATGGAGGCGTATGCGGCCACCACATTGGCGCAAGGGCACTTGCCGGGAAAGCTTTCCGGCAAGGGTTTTTCTGGCAAGAAGCCCTCCAAGATGCAACTGCACTAGTAACCAAGTGTGAAGCGTGCCAGTTCCATGCCAAGCGAATTCATCAGCCAGCTCAAGCTCTCCAGACAATCCCTTTGTCTTGGCCCTTCTCGGTCTGGGGGCTCGATATCCTCGGCCCTTTCCCTCGAGCTGTCGGGGGCTTTGAGTACTTGTACGTTGCAATCGACAAGTTCACAAAGTGGCCAGAAGTGGAACCAGTGAGAAAGGTGACATCACAGTCAGCGGTCAGGTTCTTCAGGTCGATTGTTTGCCGTTTCGGAATCCCTAACAGGATCATCACCGACAACGGTACACAATTCACTAGTCGCACCTTCATGCAATACGTCCAAGACCTTGGCGCCAAGGTCTGTTTCGCTTCTGTTGCTCACCCGAGGAGCAATGGTCAAGCGGAGAGGGCCAATGCTGAAGTGCTGCGCGGACTCAAGACAAGGACCTTTGACAGGCTGCGCAAGTGTGGAAGAAACTGGATAGAGGAGCTACCGGCGGCTCTCTGGTCAATCAGAACGACACCAAATCGAGCCACCGGACAGACACCCTTTGCTCTAGTCTATGGAGCAGAGGCAGTTCTCCCCACGGAACTCGTATACGGATCTCCTCGGGTGCTCGCTTATGATGAGCTCGAGCAAGAGCAACTGCGACAAGATGATGCACTGCTCCTCGAGGAGGAACGTCTCCGGGCTGCTGTACGAGCTGCTCGATACCAGCAAGCCTTGCGTCGCTATCATAGCCGCAAGGTTAAGGCCAGGAGTCTCGAGGAAGGCGACCTTGTTCTTCGGCGTGTTCAGTCCGCCAAGAATTCCAACAAGTTGACGCCGAAGTGGGAAGGCCCTTATCGGGTGAGACAAGTAACAAGGCCTGGCGCTGTCCGCCTTGAGACCGAAGAAGGCTTACCGGTGAGCAATTCCTGGAACATAGAGCATCTTCGCAAGTTTCACCCATAAGGCGCGGTTGCCGTGATCCGTTCCGGCAACCACCTTTTGTACAAGCTTTGCCGCTGTTGCATGTAACCCTTTGTACAAAGCCGGGCGCAGACCCCGTGCATCAGTAAAGCTTTTGTGTTTTGCGCTATTTGCCTTTTCCATGCTTTTCTTCGCTATTTGCATGCGTTATTTGGCATTCCTTGTGCAACACACGTATCCGGTAAACATTAGCGCGCCGAAAGGCCATATACTTGTTTCCCTTTTCTTTTTCTTTCCCTCTTAAGCAGAAGGAATGTTCCTCGCGCACAAGTTTGCCGGGGG
>LR738710.1:457254562-457275797 GCA_902687465.1 Secale cereale
GAGGAGATGGAAGATGAACCAAGTGCTGTTCAAGAAAGAGAAGCCTTACCAGGAAGCAAGCGATATATGAAAGCTAAGTTACCAGAATTTGAGCAGTTCAAATTTTTAAATTTTTAGTTGTCTTCCTTGAACAGCCACACTTTGTATGGAAAACCTGTGCGCGGAGGAACCTACCCGTGGCTAGCCGCACCCTTATCTTGTTTTCGAGTACGCTCAACGACTTAAGTGAGCTGCGACAAGTGTCGCGCCCTTGTTTCGTTTTCGAGTTCACTCAGCAAGCTAAGTGTGTTGCGACTAGTTGCGGCAAGGTTGCTTTCCGGTAAGACCTTGGCCAGCAGGCTGCTCGGAGTCCAGTACTCAGCGCTCGCGGCAAGGGCCCCTTGCCGGCAAGTTCCCTAGAAGCGAAGGGTTGGAAACATACAAAGTAGAGGACCAAAACAAGGGAGATAACACTGCATCGATTGATCAAAATAAAGATAATATATTACAAGGGATAACTTGTCGCAATGACTAATAAGTTCATGGCACACTATGCAGCAACAAAAGAGATAAAGAAAAGGAGGCCTAATCTACGCGGTCGCCTTCAATCCTAGAGATCTTGTTCACTTTGGCGATAATGTGGGCGACCTGCGCCTTCAGTGCCTCCATATCCGCGTCTGTAATGCCCCGGATGTAATACTTTCCCTTTTGGGCTTATAATAAATCTCCGGCTTCATCTATTTCCATTTCGGGTTCTTTGTCTTTCGGGCTTTCGTCGTTTTGTTGTGTGAGTGTGTGGCATTCATTCATATCATGTAGACATGTGCATTGCATTGCATTTGTGTTGTGGGTTGCATCCGGTTCGTGGCGTTCCTTCCCGTTGTCCGTTTCGTGTTCCGGAGCTCCCTCACGTGTCCGTGACGTCCCGTAGGCTTACTTTGTTGTTCGGGCGTTTTTCGTTACCGGTGTGCCGTGAGGTTGTGTTGTGTGTTGTTGTTTTGTTGTGTGCAACCCGCCTCTCAAATCTCGTCTCGTTTGGACTCCGTTGACTTTTCCCTCCGTTGTCCGTGTGGGCCCGAAGTGCCTTCGCTTCGTGTCCCGAAAATACCCCTACTGCTTTCTTTTATCTCCGTCTGGTCCTTTAAAATCATCCCCGCGATCGGATCCGTTGGATCACGATCGGAGGGCTCCTAAACACCCCTATCTCCAAACCCTAGTCTAAACCTGCTATAAATAGACCCCTAGTCTATTTGGGCATCCCCTTCTTCTTCCCCCTCCTCCTTTTTCTTTTTTTTTCCTTTTTTATCTCAGATCCCGCACTGTTCATCGGGATCCCGAAGGATCCCTGGGATCGAGCGCTCTCCAGTCACCGCCGATTCGACCGCTGGGTCTTCCCGTCGCCCGTGCCAGGTCAACCCCCGCGCGTCGACCGCATCGCGCGGCTGGGCCTTCGCCTCGTCCTTCATCGCCGTGCTGGATCCGGCCTGGGGGGGACCAGATCGCTGGCCGAGCTACCCCGCGCCAGGGGCCCGTTTCTCTCCGCGCGGGCCCTTCCGCCTCAGCGCGCTGGTGGGCCGTACGCCGCCGCAGCAGCCCGACCGCCCCGCCTCCGCTCGGGCCAGGCCCGCTCCCTCGCCCGCCTTCGCCTCTCCTCGCCGCACGGGCCGCCGCCGCTTCCCCGGCCCAGGTGCTCGCCTCGCCTCTCCGCGGCTGGGCCAGGCCGTACCCCGCCGCCGGCCCGAGTGGGCCACCGCACAGTGCCGCCGCCACTGTTCCAGTTCCATCGGGCCGCCGCACTGTTCACCGAGGCCCATCCACTGTTCATCTCAGATCTGAAGGTTGACCTAGATCCACTAAGTCTCTGTTTTCTCTGTTCTGATATGCTAACTTTGACCTGCTGTATCTTTTTACCTGCTGCTCCGTTTTGCGCGTGTAGCATATCCAGATGTTCGTGGAGATGCCCTCTACGTTTTACCTGTTGTAGTCATGCATGTTAGATGTCATCTTGACACTTGTTTTGCTGTTGCAAGAGGGCATCTTGATATAAACTGCTGTTATGTGTTATTTTTATGCCACCTTTGATATGTGATATCTTTTAGCTCGTTTGTCCAAACGATGCAAATGACATGTCCACGTGTTCGTCTCGTCACGAACTACGTGTTGTGTGTGATAGGTTGCATGGTAGATTTAATGTTTCCTTGTTATCATCGTTGCAAGATGCCATGTTCAAATGTTGTGTTTTCACTTGTTATGAAATGCCATCTTGTTGAGCTCGTTGCAATCGGTGTGTTCACCACAATGATGCATGCTTGTGTGTTTCGGGATCACCTTCATATGTATTTTGATGAGGTGCTTACCCTTTGCCATGTTTAGTTTAGATGTGACTTAAACATGCTCTTTTTGATGCTATGATGATATTGCTGTTTTAGGACTTAGTGAAATTTCACTAAGTCTGAAATCGGTAACGTTCCGATGCCATGTTCGTGTGATGTTGTAGGACAAAGCATGATAGTTTTGGGGTGGATTTTGATTGTTCCATGAAGTATATATTGTTGTCTTTCCATCCATGTCCTCACATGTCCATTTGAGTGGCTGTAGCATGTTTATCTTTTGCTCCAAACTTTCAATAAAATTCTGCTGCCAGAATTTTATTTCAAAGTTCAATATGTCCAAGATCATTGCTATTGATCCGTGACTCCGTTGGGGGTGCACTTTGGACCTAGTTGCTGTACTTTATATCTAGTTTATGTTCAAGTCCTTTTCCATGCTTTTTGGGTGCTGTAGATTAATTATTTTGAGCTCCCAAGATGCTATGTTGCTGTAATTTGCAGTTTTCGCTCAAATCTTGTTTCGGGCATAACTTTTAGCCCGTAACTCCGATTTCAGCGAATCTTATATCAAACTTGGGTGTTTTTCTGTGTAGATTAATAATATCAGGTTGTTATCTTGTTTTGAGGTGTTTTGCTTGAGTGATGTTTTCTGTGCCCCATGTGCATCTTTAGTGCATCCATCATGCATACATGTTTTTCGAGTGCGCATTGCATCGTGTTGATTGGTGCTTGGTGTGTTTGTCTTGTTTAGAGCCGGAAGTTGATCACAAGTTTTCCAACGAGGTTGAGCACGAGGTTTCCAACGAGTTTGAGCACGAGGACCCTTCTTTCGATCCGAACGTCTTCTCTTCAGGCAAGATGACCGAACCCCGATAACTTTACTATCTTTGCCTATTGCTAGTAGTCTCGATCTATAGTTTTGCCTCGATGCCCATGTTCTTCTTGTCAGCCTCCTACTTGTAACCAATTGCCATGTTTAACCACCCTACCTATGCAAACCGTTGCTTGGCTAAGTACGCTTCGCTCAACCCTTCTTATAGCGTTGCTAGTTGCAGGTGAAGTGAAGATGCTTGCTCCATGTTGAAGTTTGGTTGGGTTATATCACACTATATAAATGCTTTAATTGAAATCACCTATATATTGGCAAGGGTGGAAGGCTAAGCCTTTTGCTTGGTGTTTTGTTCCACTCATGCCGTTAGGATCCGTATAAGCCGGTTTTATGTTCCTTGATTATGCGTTCCTAACACGGTTGGGGTGTATGGGACCCCCTCGATAAACCGCTAAGTGCTAAGTCTTTTCCAGCAAGTCCCAACATTGGTACTATTCGCCTAACACAACTAAAACCTTTTCCGAGGGAGTAATTAACCCGAGGCTTAATTAATTCAACCCCCCTGGGCCAGTGCTCGATTTGAGTGTTGGTCCAAACTAGAGTCGTGTGCGGGGCCCCCCTTGGCAACTTGGGTATTTCGGCCACTGTACGCTGTGCTCATCCGGTCGTGGCCTGAGACTAGATACGCGCGGCTACTATCAGGGTGTCGGCACGCCGGGAGGATTTGCTGGATTAGCCTTACCTTAGCTCGGTATATCTTGAGCACGGGATTCCGAGGATACTCGGGTCTTCCCACTTTGGAGTTGCGACTCCGCGGATCGTGGGCTTGTAATGGGTCAAGTTGGAACACCCCTGCAGGGTTTGAACTTTCGAAAGCCGTGCCCGCGGTTATGTGGCAGATGGGAGCTTGTTAATTCCAGTTGTAGATAACTTGACACAATGATGCTAATACACTACCAGCGTGTGTTCCGTGACTGTCAATTTCCGAATCGGGATTCGGGAGTTGAACACGGAGGGGTTATGCTTGTGAGCTTTTAGCTAGGATCACTTCGTGATCACTTCTCGCCGTATGCCTTCTCTTCTCGCTCTCTCTTGCGTAAGATAGATGCTAGTTGCTGCTGCAGACTTGTTCTTTCTTCAGCCTTTCCCTCACCTAAAGGCTTTGATAGTTCTGTTACCCGGGAACGGGATTGCTGAGTCCTCTGTGGCTCACAGTTACTTCACACACCAGATGCAGGTCCAGCGGTGAGCTATCCAGGTGATGGCACCGAGCTGGATTGGGAGTACGACGAGGAGCGTAGTCGTTACTATGTGCGCTACCCGGACGATCAGTAGTGGAGACTCTTACTAGGATTCGATCCGCCTGTGGTTGTTCTTGTTATCTGAGTTTGGTACTTTGACATTTGGCTTTTGCCCTTAGAGGGTTGTAGTGATCTTATTGTATGATGTTTGAGACTTGTACTATTATTCTGTGACGTGGCGATTGTAAGCCAACTATTTTTCAGTTTACTATCCCTCTTTTACATGAGTTGTGCAAAGATTACCAAACTTGAGATCATTCTAGGATGGACTTATGCCTTTAAGTCGTGCCTCGACACGTAGGAGGTATAATTCCATCCTGGGCATTACAAGTTGGTATCAGAGCCTTCTCCGACCTAGGAGCCCCCACTGTTTGATCGAACCGTTGACGGTTGAGTCTAGGCACACACTGAAAACTTTTCGAGTCCTATATTATATCGGAGAGTAGGATTTCTTGCTTCTCATCCCCTTTCTCTCTGGTGAGGACTCCTGACGTCTACTCTTGTCTCTCCTATCTTCAAAATTTGCACAAAATTTTTTTTAGGAATCCCGCGAGTATTCTGGGATTGTTTCGATGTTCTTGTGAAAAGGATATTGTTCCCGATGCCTCCTGTTACCGAGGAGTTGAGCTTCGGGGTATCATTGCAACAAGCATATCGCGACAGTACTAAATACTTAAGACGGCCGACATCGAAAATCTCCCCTATACGGCCAGTGGCAAGATAACCCCGACATCACCCAGTACTGGGGAGGTAGTTCGGGAGTATTGCCATAGCTTGTTATAGTGGATGCTTTTCGAAGGTCCGAGGTACGCAGTTTCCGAGAAAGACTGGTTATGTGTTGAAGGATGGATACACCTGGATGTAGGTTAGAGTTGATTGCGCGGTGCTTCCCGTGTATCCCCAACACCTGATTGCATAACTGGAATCTTTCGGAAAACTATAGGTGGGTTGTATCCAGTAGATCGTAGGCATTCTTCCAACGAATGCAGGTTAGTGAGTTCGGGGTTCGACATTGAGTGAAGGAGTTATATGACCGAGGTTACTATCAGGAGTTGCATCTTAAAGGGTCCTTGGCTATGCTGATCCGGGGATTGCAAAACCTTTTCGTAACGCGTTCATATGCTTTCAGCACAAAGATGTAGAACGAAACTCCTCTCTTGTGTTTGTTCCCGTCTGTACCTTGTTGTTTTATTTATTTTATCCTTTTGATCCCTATGTGGCTTCTCGTGAAGACTGATGTTATCAATTAACTAAGAAATTCATTCGTTCCTCTTGTTCGGATGATTTCATTCGTTCTTATTGTTCGAATGATTATTGTGAAGACTTGTTGCAATTCATTCCATTGATTCAGCTTATTCCTTTTGTCAATCAATTGCTGATTCGTGGTCATCTCTTACAGGATGGCTCCGAAAAAGGTTCCGAATGCCAACCCAGAGGGTGAAGAGGTCCCAGAACGTCCTCCTTCACCTCCTCCTCCGCCTGAGGCTTGGAGAGCAATTATGCAGACTACTGCTCAGAACACTCAGTTGATGATGCAGATGATGCAGATGATGCAAGCTAATCAAGCTAATCAGGGCGTTCCAATGAACCAAGGCAACTTCTTCCAGGAGCACCATGCTACCCTCAACCAGTTCTTGGCCAACAATCCTAAAGCTTTCAGTTACTGTGTCGACCCTCTTGATGCTGAGGATTGGTTGACCGACATAAAGAAGCATTTTGAGTGCAGTAACGTGAAAGAAGATGACTATGTGAAGTTTGCAGCCTTCCAACTGAAAGATCAAGCAGCCGATTGGTGGCAGCAGTACAAAGACTCAAGGCCGGGTCAAGTGATCTCGTGGGAGAATTTCTGCAAGGATTTCCGCTCGCATCACATTCCTACAAGTGTTATCGAGGGTATGCGTGAGCAATTCCGCAACCTCAAGCAGGGCTCCATGTCAGTCTATCAGTATAATGTCAAGTTCCAAAACCTCGCTCGCTATGCAAAGCAAGACATTCCTGATGCAAAGAGCAAAATCTATCAGTTCCGTGGAGGTCTCAAAGATGAACTTCAGCTTGCTCTCACTTTGTTCGAGCCAGACGAATTCGATAAGTTCTATAATATGGCTTTGAAACAAGAAGCAGCTCAGCTTAAGATGGAGGCTTCTAAGAAGAGAATTCGAGATGCTGTTCACTCTACCTCATCGTCTCAGTTGGCTGCGAAACAACAGAAATTCTGGCTTCCTCCTCCTCCAATGATTCGAGCTCCATACAACAACTACAACAACTCCAACAACAAGAACTCTAGTGGCCGTGGTTTCTCCCACCCACCCAACCCAAGCAACCAGTCGAAGAAGCAGTTTCAGTCTCAAGGCTCTAAGTCCAGTGGCTCTCAGTTCCGTCCTCTCTCTGAAGTGGTGTGCAACAAGTGTGGCCAGAAGGGTCATTATGCCAACAGATGTCCGAATCCGAAGCGTCTTCCACCTCCTCCACCTGTGAGTTCAGCTATTGTCAGGCATGATCCAAAGACAGCAAGGGTTAATCTGATGAATGCAGCACAAGCAGAGGCTTCTTCTGATGTCATTTGGGGTAACCTCTCAGTGAACTCTTTTCCAGCTAAAGTTTTGTTCGATTCAGGTGCTTCACATTCTTTCATGTCAAGACCTTTTGCATTGGCACATGATATGCCATTGCAAGCTTTGCCGAGTCCGATGTCTGTGCTTTCTCCGGGTTTGCTCATGAACTCCAACAACTTTGTTCCGAATGTTTCTATCCGCATGGGTGATTATCGATTTCTGGCTAATCCGGTGGTTCTTGGTCATTCTGATATTGACCTCATTCTCGGAATGGATTGGCTTTCTCAGCACGATGCTCATATTGATTGTGCTCAAAAGGAAGGTAAATTGACTCATTCGGATGATGATGTTATTATCTTCGCCTCCAGGGATAATACTATTCGGCTTTTCTCTCTTAATGATAAGGGTGAGATTAATGCCATAGAGCAAATTCCAGTGGTGAATGAATATCAAGACGTCTTTCCAGAAGAACTTCCAGGCATGCCTCCACACCGTCAGGTGGAGTTTGTCATTGAACTCGAGCCGGGCACCGAACCTGTTTGCCGGCGTCCATACAAGCTCTCTTCAGATGAATTGAAGGAATTGAAGAAACAGTTGGATGAACATGAGCGTATGGGTCTCATCAGACCGAGTACATCTCCGTGGGGCTGTGGTGTCTTATTTGTCAAGAAGAAAGATGGCACGGAGCGTCTCTGTGTTGACTACCGTCCATTGAACAAGAAGACGATTAAGAACAAGTATCCGCTCCCCAACATCAACGAACTCTTTGAGCAGCTCAAAGGAGCTAAAGTATTCTCTAAGCTTGACCTCCGAATGGGCTATCATCAAATTCGCATTCGCGAGGAAGACATTCCCAAGACGGCCTTCAGAACGAGCTACGGTTCATATGAGTATACCGTCATGTCCTTCGGTCTCGCCAATGCTCCTCCTACCTTCTCAAGGATGATGCATTACATCTTCAACCCCTATACAGGCGAGTTTGTGCTAGTGTATCTGGATGATATTCTGGTGTTTTCCAAGAATGAAGAAGATCACGAAAAGCACTTGCGTCTGGTTCTTGATCGACTCCGAGAGCATAAATTCTATGCCAAGTTCTCAAAGTGCGAGTTTTGGCTCGATAAGGTTTTGTACCTGGGCCACATCATCTCAGCTGACGGTATTGCGGTTAATCCCGAGAAAGTTGAAGCAATTGTCAACTGGGAAGCTCCTCAGAACGTCAAGCAGCTCCGCAGTTTTCTGGGTCTGGCCAGCTATTGCAGAAGGTTTGTGGAGAATTTCTCCAAGATTGCCAAGCCTCTTTCCAACCTCCTTCAGAAGAATGTCAAATACTTTTGGTCTCCCGAGTGTGAAGTGGCTTTCAAAACACTCAAAGAGAAGCTTGTTTCTGCTCCAGTTCTGATTCCTCCAGATGAATCCAAGCCCTATGAAGTGTTCCGTGACGCTTCTCTTCAAGGCCTTGGTGGTGTGCTTATGCAAGAGAAGAGAATTGTGGCATACACTTCACGTCAGCTAAAGCCAGCTGAGAAGAACTATCCCACACATGATCTCGAGCTAGCAGCTGTGGTACATGCTCTGATTACGTGGAGACATCTGTTGTTGGGCAGAAAGGTCGACATCTTCACTGATCACAAGAGCTTGAAGTACATCTTCACACAGCCGCATCTGAACCTCCGACAGACTCGTTGGGTCGAGATGATCCAAGAGTACAACCCCAGCATTGAGTACACTCCAGGCAAGGCGAATGTGATTGCAGATGCTTTGAGCAGAAAGGCATATTGCAACAGCCTTCTTATCAAGCCACACCAGCCTGAGCTTTGTGAAGCTTTCAGGAAGCTCAACCTTCAGGTTGTTCCGCAGGGTTTTCTTGCTAATCTCCAAATTGCTCCTACCTTGGAAGATCAAGTCCGTGAGGCTCAGCTCAGTGATACCATGGTGAAGAAGGTGAAACATGGGATTGCAAAGGGCACTCCAAAATATAAGTGCTTCCGTGTTGATGAGAGAGATACCTTGTTCTTCGAGGACAGACTCGTTGTTCCCAAAGGTGATCTCAGGAAGCTCATAATGGAAGAAGCTCATGACTCTCTCCTTTCCATTCATCCTGGCAGTTCCAAGATGTATCAAGACCTCAAGCAATCTTACTGGTGGACACGCATGAAAAGGGAAATTGCCCAATTCGTGAATGAATGTGATGTATGCAGAAGAGTGAAAGCAGAACATCAACGTCCAGCCGGTCTTCTCCAACCTCTTCCTATTCCTGAGTGGAAGTTCGACCACATTGAAATGTACTTCGTCACTGGCTTTCCTAAATCCAAGCGAGGCAATGATGCTATCTTTGTGGTGATTGACAAGCTTACCAAAGTCGCTCACTTTCTTCCAGTCAAAGAATCAATCAATGCAGCTCAACTTGCAGAGCTGTACACTTCCAGAATTGTGTCCCTACATGGCATTCCTCAAGTGATATCCTCAGACCGTGGCAGCTTGTTCACATCAAGGTTCTGGGACTCCTTTCAGTCCGCCATGGGCACGAAGATCAGGTTCAGCACTGCCTTTCACCCTCAGACTAGTGGTCAAGTCGAGCGTGTGAATCAGATCCTTGAAGATATGCTCAGAGCCTGTGTCATCTCCTTCGGCATGAAATGGGAGGACTGTCTTCCATTTGCAGAGTTCTCTTACAACAACAGCTTTCAAGCAAGTGCAGGCAAAGCACCGTTTGAAATTCTCTATGGCAGAAAGTGCCGTACCCCTCTCAACTGGTCTGAAACAGGTGAACGCCAACTTCTTGGCAATGATTTGATCTCTGAAGCCGAAGAGATGTGCAAAGTTATACGTGAGAATCTCAAGGCCGCTCAGTCGCGTCAGAAGAGTTACTATGACGGAAAGCATCGTGATTTGGCCTTCGACATCGGTGATCATGTCTATCTCCGAGTGTCTCCGATGAAAGGAACCCAAAGGTTCGGTATCAAAGGAAAGCTTGCACCTAGATACGTCGGGCCTTTCAAAATTCTTGGCAAAAGAGGCGATCTAGCCTATCAGCTCGAGCTCCCTTCCAACTTTGCAAATGTTCATGATGTCTTCCATGTGTCTCAGCTTCGCAAATGCTTCAAGGCACCTGAGCGCATGATTCCGTTTGAGGAGATTGATCTTCAACAAGACCTTTCCTACAGAGAGTATCCAGTTGCAATTCTCGAAGAAACCGAACGCAAGACTCGCAACAAGTCCATCAAGTTTCTGAAAGTCAAGTGGTCACATCACACAGACCGAGAAGCTACCTGGGAACGAGAAGATCATCTTCGTTCCGAGTACCCTTCCTTTTTCCAGTCCTAGATCTCGGGACGAGATCTTTTTGTAGTAGAGGAGAGTTTGTAATGCCCCGGATGTAATACTTTCCCTTTTGGGCTTATAATAAATCTCCGGCTTCATCTATTTCCATTTCGGGTTCTTTGTCTTTCGGGCTTTCGTCGTTTTGTTGTGTGAGTGTGTGGCATTCATTCATATCATGTAGACATGTGCATTGCATTGCATTTGTGTTGTGGGTTGCATCCGGTTCGTGGCGTTCCTTCCCGTTGTCCGTTTCGTGTTCCGGAGCTCCCTCACGTGTCCGTGACGTCCCGTAGGCTTACTTTGTTGTTCGGGCGTTTTTCGTTACCGGTGTGCCGTGAGGTTGTGTTGTGTGTTGTTGTTTTGTTGTGTGCAACCCGCCTCTCAAATCTCGTCTCGTTTGGACTCCGTTGACTTTTCCCTCCGTTGTCCGTGTGGGCCCGAAGTGCCTTCGCTTCGTGTCCCGAAAATACCCCTACTGCTTTCTTTTATCTCCGTCTGGTCCTTTAAAATCATCCCCGCGATCGGATCCGTTGGATCACGATCGGAGGGCTCCTAAACACCCCTATCTCCAAACCCTAGTCTAAACCTGCTATAAATAGACCCCTAGTCTATTTGGGCATCCCCTTCTTCTTCCCCCTCCTCCTTTTTCTTTTTTTTACTTTTTTATCTCAGATCCCGCACTGTTCATCGGGATCCCGAAGGATCCCTGGGATCGAGCGCTCTCCAGTCACCGCCGATTCGACCGCTGGGTCTTCCCGTCGCCCGTGCCAGGTCAACCCCCGCGCGTCGACCGCATCGCGCGGCTGGGCCTTCGCCTCATCCTTCATCGCCGTGCTGGATCCGGCCTGGGGGGGACCAGATCGCTGGCCGAGCTACCCCGCGCCAGGGGCCCGTTTCTCTCCGCGCGGGCCCTTCCGCCTCAGCGCGCCGGTGGGCCGTACGCCGCCGCAGCAGCCCGACCGCCCCGCCTCCGCTCGGGCCAGGCCCGCTCCCTCGCCCGCCTTCGCCTCTCCTCGCCGCACGGGCCGCCGCCGCTTCCCCGGCCCAGGTGCTCGCCTCGCCTCTCCGCGGCTGGGCCAGGCCGTACCCCGCCGCCGGCCCGAGTGGGCCACCGCACAGTGCCGCCGCCACTGTTCCAGTTCCATCGGGCCGCCGCACTGTTCACCGAGGCCCATCCACTGTTCATCTCAGATCTGAAGGTTGACCTAGATCCACTAAGTCTCTGTTTTCTCTGTTCTGATATGCTAACTTTGACCTGCTGTATCTTTTTACCTGCTGCTCCGTTTTGCGCGTGTAGCATATCCAGATGTTCGTGGAGATGCCCTCTACGTTTTACCTGTTGTAGTCATGCATGTTAGATGTCATCTTGACACTTGTTTTGCTGTTGCAAGAGGGCATCTTGATATAAACTGCTGTTATGTGTTATTTTTATGCCACCTTTGACATGTGATATCTTTTAGCTCGTTTGTCCAAACGATGCAAATGACATGTCCACGTGTTCGTCTCGTCACGAACTACGTGTTGTGTGTGATAGGTTGCATGGTAGATTTAATGTTTCCTTGTTATCATCGTTGCAAGATGCCATGTTCAAATGTTGTGTTTTCACTTGTTATGAAATGCCATCTTGTTGAGCTCGTTGCAATCGGTGTGTTCACCACAATGATGCATGCTTGTGTGTTTCGTGATCACCTTCATATGTATTTTGATGAGGTGCTTACCCTTTGCCATGTTTAGTTTAGATGTGACTTAAACATGCTCTTTTTGATGCTATGATGATATTGCTGTTTTAGGACTTAGTGAAATTTCACTAAGTCTGAAATCGGTAACGTTCCGATGCCATGTTCGTGTGATGTTGTAGGACAAAGCATGATAGTTTTGGGGTGGATTTTGATTGTTCCATGAAGTATATATTGTTGTCTTTCCATCCATGTCCTCACATGTCCATTTGAGTGGCTGTAGCATGTTTATCTTTTGCTCCAAACTTTCAATAAAATTCTGCTGCCAGAATTTTATTTCAAAGTTCAATATGTCCAAGATCATTGCTATTGATCCGTGACTCCGTTGGGGGTGCACTTTGGACCTAGTTGCTGTACTTTATATCTAGTTTATGTTCAAGTCCTTTTCCATGCTTTTTGGGTGCTGTAGATTAATTATTTTGAGCTCCCAAGATGCTATGTTGCTGTAATTTGCAGTTTTCGCTCAAATCTTGTTTCGGGCATAACTTTTAGCCCGTAACTCCGATTTCAGCGAATCTTATATCAAACTTGGGTGTTTTTCTGTGTAGATTAATAATATCAGGTTTTTATCTTGTTTTGAGGTGTTTTGCTTGAGTGATGTTTTCCGTGCCCCATGTGCATCTTTAGTGCATCCATCATGCATACATGTTTTTCGAGTGCGCATTGCATCGTGTTGATTGGTGCTTGGTGTGTTTGTCTTGTTTAGAGCCGGAAGTTGATCACGAGTTTTCCAACAAGGTTGAGCACGAGGTTTCCAACGAGTTTGAGCACGAGGACCCTTCTTTCGATCCGAACGTCTTCTCTTCAGGCAAGATGACCGAACCCCGATAACTTTACTATCTTTGCCTATTGCTAGTAGTCTCGATCTATAGTTTTGCCTCGATGCCCATGTTCTTCTTGTCAGCCTCCTACTTGTAACCAATTGCCATGTTTAACCACCCTACCTATGCAAACCGTTGCTTGGCTAAGTACGCTTCGCTCAACCCTTCTTATAGCGTTGCTAGTTGCAGGTGAAGTGAAGATGCTTGCTCCATGTTGAAGTTTGGTTGGGTTATATCACACTATATAAATGCTTTAATTGAAATCACCTATATATTGGCAAGGGTGGAAGGCTAAGCCTTTTGCTTGGTGTTTTGTTCCACTCATGCCGTTAGGATCCGTATAAGCCGGTTTTATGTTCCTTGATTATGCGTTCCTAACACGGTTGGGGTGTATGGGACCCCCTCGATAAACCGCTAAGTGCTAAGTCTTTTCCAGCAAGTCCCAACATTGGTACTATTCGCCTAACACAACTAAAACCTTTTCCGAGGGAGTAATTAACCCGAGGCTTAATTAATTCAACCCCCCTGGGCCAGTGCTCGATTTGAGTGTTGGTCCAAACTAGAGTCGTGTGCGGGGCCCCCCTTGGCAACTTGGGTATTTCGGCCACTGTACGCTGTGCTCATCCGGTCGTGGCCTGAGACTAGATACGCGCGGCTACTATCAGGGTGTCGGCACGCCGGGAGGATTTGCTGGATTAGCCTTACCTTAGCTCGGTATATCTTGAGCACGGGATTCCGAGGATACTCGGGTCTTCCCACTTTGGAGTTGCGACTCCGCGGATCGTGGGCTTGTAATGGGTCAAGTTGGAACACCCCTGCAGGGTTTGAACTTTCGAAAGCCGTGCCCGCGGTTATGTGGCAGATGGGAGCTTGTTAATTCCAGTTGTAGATAACTTGACACAATGATGCTAATACACTACCAGCGTGTGTTCCGTGACTGTCAATTTCCGAATCGGGATTCGGGAGTTGAACACGGAGGGGTTATGCTTGTGAGCTTTTAGCTAGGATCACTTCGTGATCACTTCTCGCCGTATGCCTTCTCTTCTCGCTCTCTCTTGCGTAAGATAGATGCTAGTTGCTGCTGCAGACTTGTTCTTTCTTCAGCCTTTCCCTCACCTAAAGGCTTTGATAGTTCTGTTACCCGGGAACGGGATTGCTGAGTCCTCTGTGGCTCACAGTTACTTCACACACCAGATGCAGGTCCAGCGGTGAGCTATCCAGGTGATGGCACCGAGCTGGATTGGGAGTACGACGAGGAGCGTAGTCGTTACTATGTGCGCTACCCGGACGATCAGTAGTGGAGACTCTTACTAGGATTCGATCCGCCTGTGGTTGTTCTTGTTATCTGAGTTTGGTACTTTGACATTTGGCTTTTGCCCTTAGAGGGTTGTAGTGATCTTATTGTATGATGTTTGAGACTTGTACTGTTATTCTGTGACGTGGCGATTGTAAGCCAACTATTTTTCAGTTTACTATCCCTCTTTTACATGAGTTGTGCAAAGATTACCAAACTTGAGATCATTCTAGGATGGACTTATGCCTTTAAGTCGTGCCTCGACACGTAGGAGGTATAATTCCATCCTGGGCATTACAGCGTCGGCCGGCAAGCTACGGAGAACGTTGGTGAGGTTTATGCCCGGATTGCGGTACACTATCTTCGTCAGGACGCGCTCCAAGGTTCCCGCGCAGAGCTGGCGTGACTCCTCGGCCAGTTGCGCGGGGAGCTTCTTCTGAAGATTTGCAAGAGCCGGCGCGATCCCTCTGAAGAAGAGACTGAGCTTGGCGCTGTGGGGGAGGTTTGGATCCGGAGAGTATATGAGATGCTCAACCCTTAGCGCCATCAGCTCCTTATCGATGCTAGCTGCAGAGGCCACCAGGTCTTCGGTCCATACCTCGACGGTTTGGCGGAAGTTGTTGGCCGCTGTGGTGGCGCTCTCCACCAAGCCTCGCTCCTTGCGGAGCTCTTCCTTCAGCTTGGTTTCGCTGTCCCGGACGGCGTCAAGAGAGTCCTTCAGCGTGGAAACCTTCAGCTCTAGATCTGCGATCGAGTCCTTGGCAGCCTTCATCTCGTCACCTTGCTTGGAAAGGTGCACCTGGAGTTCAGAGTTAGTATGGGCGTCCTTCTCGCGCTCTAAGTTCAGCGCGGTGACCCTATCTGTGCTCGCCTTAAGGAACTCCTCCAGCTGCGCCACTTTAGCCTCAAGGTCTTTCTTGGCGGTCTCTGCTGTGGCGGCGGCGGCCTTCGCCTCCTTCAGCTCTCCGCCAAGGGCCTGCTCCCGGGCGGTAAGGTCTTCCTCGTGAGCGTCGAGGTTGACCTTCCGTTGGGTGAGCTCTCCTTCTCGCCGGGACAGCTCTTCTCCGGCGAGTCGCTGCTGCTCCTCGGCTTCGGCCTTCTCCAGGAGCCATTCCTGGTACTCCCCGGCAAGCCGCTCGCACTCCTCCGCCAGGTCGCGGAGGGCCGCCTGGTTGGCGGCGCGGAGCTCCGCGGCGCGCTTCTCCATGTCAGCGGCGGCCTTGGCGGTGAGGGCCTCCCGAGACTCGAGCTTCACCTGCCTGGCCCGGTAAAGGGCCAGGAGCCGGTGGAGCAACTTCTCCTCCTCGGGCTCGTCACCTCCGCCAGGCGCCTCGACAATCTTCAGCCCCGCGGAGGCGAGGACCTCTCCGTCAAAGGCCTCTCCCTCCGCGGGGGCTCGTGACGAGGATCCCCACGGCACTTGGATGAAGACGTCGTTGGGGGCCTCAAGGTAGTAGGCAGACTGCTCCTTCTCGGTGGAGGGGTCGGCGGCCGGCGTAGCGCTCGACGCTCCTGCCGCCTCCGGGCCGGCAGTATGGCCGCCGTCCCCCTCCCCGGCCGCTGCGTCTGCGGTCGGAGCAGTCTCCTCCGCAGCCGGCTCGGCGGCTCCTGCCGTGTCTTCAACGACAGGGGCGTGGCCGCCGTCGCCCTGCGCGCCCTCCTCCTCGACGACGATCTCCGTCTCCATCTGCTCTGGGGGAGGAGGATCTAGAGGAAGAAGAAAAAGAAGAAGTTCAAGGAAATATCCAAAAAAGACAAGCTCAAGAAGACGGAGTTACAAGACCTACCTTGGCGGACTTCGTCGACGGCAGGCTCCCTCGCCGGGGAGCTCTCCCTTGGCGGGGTGGCCACCCTCGCCGGGCTGCTCGCCCTTGGCGGGGTACTCGCCCTTCGCGGAGTACCCGCCCTTGGCGGAGCGCTCTCCCTCGCCGGGGAGTTCGTCCTTGGCGGGGACGGCGGGGCCTGCGGCTCCTCGGGAGTGATCTCCGGGTGCTCATGTGGCTGCGGCTCCACCTCTGCACAAGACAATCAAGACAAAACAAGAACAACAAGATGTTAGTATAAACAAGATCCTCAAGCGCGCCCGACGAGTGGAAAGATCAAGCCCAGACTTACGCTGGGGGCTGCGCTGGGGGCTGCTCCTCGGAGCAGCGCTCGGGTCCGGCAAGCTCGTCGCTGGCGTGTCCCCTGTCGCCGCGACGGGCGAGTCGTCCTCGACCTCGACGACGGGAACCTTGGCCTTTTTCCCCACTCGCTGGGCCAGGGTCCTAAAATCAAAGCAAGAAGCAAAAATCAGAATCATCCAAGAAAAAAAAATCAAGACAAAGTTAAAGAAGATACAAAACTTCAAGTCCTTACTCCTGTTCCTCGTCGTCGTCGTCGTTGCTCAGGGCGGAGAAGTCGAACGCCACCTGAGGCGCGTCCGCGCGAGGAGCAGGAGGGGAAGGCTCCCTCGGGCGCTTGGCGGTCCCCGGGACTGGGGGCTGCGAAGACCCAGCCCCTGTGGACGCCGAGGCCCGGGGAGCGGGCGGAGCAGCCGCTCCGCTCTATGAAGACCCTCCTCCACTTGGCGCTGACGTGCGGGGCGCCTCCGCCGTGGCCTGTGTGCGGGTCGCCCCCGCCGCGGTTGGTGCGCCGGGCGCTCCCGTCGCAGCTTGGCTCCCCCGGGTAGCTCGCGCCGCCCGGCGAGCTGGTTGTTGTCGGGGCGCCTGCGCCCTCGTCGCCCTCGTCGCCTTGCGGAGGCGCTTCAGCGGAGATCGACTGGGACTTGCCCGAGGCGGGGAGGTCTCCAATGACGAGGAGGCGTCATCGTTGTAGAGCCCCAGAGACCCATCGGAGTCCTCGCCGGCTCCGGCGTCCTCCTCCTCCTCCTCCTCGGCCGGCTTGCTGGACCCAGCGCCCTGCCCTGGGGCCGTGCTCCCTCCGGCGCCTCCGCTCCCTCCGGCACCTCTGTTTCCTCCGGCAACGTCGCCCCTCGCGGCGGCCTCGGTCACGATCCCGGGGATCCCAGCATGCCTCAGAGAAGGGACCCCGCAGAGCTCGTCGGGCGGAAGGTTCAGCAGCCTGCGGATCTCCGCCTCCTCTGCTTGGCAGGACGCTTCCGCAGCCTCTGCCTCTTCAACCGTGAAGCCAAACTCCCCTGCCGCTGCGGCTGCGGCGGCCTCTTCTACCCGAGAAGCGATATAGGCAATCTCCCGGTCGGTGGTGTCCCGGGTGAGCCCCTTGATCTCATCCTTGTTCTTCGGCACCTCCACCAGGTTGTCGAAGAAGCTCATGATGGCATCTGGCTTGGGCGGTATCCATGTGCGGTCGACGCCATGCGAGTCACATGCGGGCATCATTGCGCGAAGGGGATCCCGGGCCGTGCTGTTGCAGAGGGGCACCACTCCCCGGGGAGCTCTAAACCACTCTGGGTGGGCCGGGTCGTGCTTAAAAAGTTCCCGGACCATCCCCTTCAGCTCCAGCGACGTGAAGTTGAAGTTTAGCCTTGGGCGCAGTCTCATTATGTCCGCCGCGTTGCCATACTCCCATGCTGGCCTGTTCCTATCCTGTAGAGGGGTAATGCGGCGGCGGAGGAAGTCTGCTCCTACTTCTCCGATGGTCAACTTTGCTACCCGGAGACGAAGAATCCTGACAAGGGCGACGTTGAGCTTGATGTCGTCCGAATCCAGCTCGCTCCAATCCCTGCCGCGCACTATGGCTGTTGTGCGCGGCGCGGTGAAGGGCTGCGGCTCGTCCTCTACTATCCAGCACCAGTCCGCGCGCCACTCCTCCCACTTGCCGCGGAGCTCCCCTTGCAGGTAGGACTCCTTCTTGTTCAAGCAGAAGACCCAAGAGATTCCTCCGGAGAGGGGAGCGCCGGCCTCTACTCTAGGCGTAAAGAAATGCCTAAACAGCGCTACATTCGGATAGATCCCAATATAGTTTTCGCACAGATGTGCGAAAACCGCCATCGTGAGGATGGCGTTGGGGGTGAAGTCTAGAAGGTGGAGGTTGTAGGTGTTCATGATGTCGCAAAAGAATTCAGAAAAGGGGGGACAAAGGCCGCAGTGGAAGAAAACAGCGAAGAAGAAGTACCCGCCAGGGTAGATGTCCTTGGCGGCGGCGGGATAGGCTATGGTTCGAGGGTGCGCCTTGGTCTCCTTGGCCCAGAACAAGTAATACTTGTTCCAGAGCTCCCGCGCGCTGAGCCTTGGCGCGAAGACGACATTCCTCTTCCGCAGAAGAGCAAGCCTCGCCGCCTGCTCAGATTTCTCCTTCTTGGTCTTCTCCGCCTTCCCCTTCTCGGTCTTCGGGGCCATGGCGGAGGCGGTGAGGGAAGGAGGGCGAAGAGTCCGGCGGCGCCGCGGATGCGGAAGACGGCGGAGGAGGTGTGGAGTCGGAGCGCAAAGGGGAATTTTTGGAGATGGAAGAAGAAGCAATGAAGGCGAAGTAAGGTAACGGCCCCTGCTTCCTCTGCTTTTAAGGGGGAAGTGGGGGACGCTCCGCATTTCCCATTAAAGAACGTGGCCACGTTCCCTCCCACGACGCCGCAATCGACGCGTGCCGTTACGAAGGGACACGACGGATGCGGAAGAGGATTCGGCGTGCCGTGGGCCGCGCGTGCCCGTGCACTGTTTTGGGCCTGGCCCAACAGCGCTCGGCACCGTGTGTGGCCCAGGCCCGGGGGCTCCTGTCGGTGTACTAAGGTAGGGGTACCTCAGTACCCCAACTTGTGCACGGGCAGTAGCAGCTTCCCGCGGCAGGGCCTACCACGTGCTTGCCGGAGACCTTTCCAATCCATATAAAGCCATTCAAAAACAAAGTATACAAGACAGAAGATCAAGACCCCGGCAAGTGGGGCTTGCCGGGAAGGCCGTCCCAGGCTCAAGATTTCCTTATCAACTCAAGGCCCTGGCAAGAGGAGCTTGCCAGGAAGACTAGAAGATTACATTTCAGAAGATACGCCTCGGCGCAGCATGCGGCCCGGCAGGGCCCGGGGAGCGACAAGCTTCAGAGCCCGACAAGCTTCCGGGCCCGGCAAGGTGCTTGCCGGGGAGAGTTGCGCTGTGTGCCCGCGCTCCAGCTCATCGGTCCACGCGTCGCCCTGGGGCCATTCCAGGGACGCGTGGCAGATGGCTGTGCAGCCTGGGGGACACGGTGGCACTCCACGGTGATAAAGCTATCGCCGTGGCAAACGGAGACGCAAGGGCGGGCGCTTTTGGGGTCGACAGCGACGGGCATTAAATGCTCTTGTCCCCCACTGTCAAAGTAGGTGATGACCACTGTTCATCCACTGTTGCTCCACTATTCCCGCACTGTTACAACTACCACCACAATTACATTTTTACCCCTTTCTCCTACGTTGACACCTGTCGGTGACCCCTTGAGCTATAAAAGGAGGCCCATGCACAACGTAGAAAGGGTTCGGAACCTAGATCACTCATTCGCTCGGTGTAGCTAGTTCTTCAAGCTCCCGAGCTCTCCAGCTCAATACAAACGAAGCAGGAGTAGGGTTTTACGCGTCCGTCGCGGCCCGAACCTGGGTAAACTGCCCGCGTGCTCACCACGATCTCCTCTTTGTGCTCCCTCCGCCCTCTTACCGCACGAACAAGGGGCTCCGGTCCCATAGGTGCTCGTGGTGGACAGTTTCCCCCGACAAATTCCCACTAGTATATGAAACTGACAAAACAAGAGACTCTCTATCATGAAGATCATGGTGCTACTTTGAATCGCAAGTGTGGCAAAAGATAGTAGCATTGTAACTTTTTTATTTTTATTTTTCCCTTTTTTTCTTTTTTTTCTTTTTTGGGCCTTTTCTTTTTTTTTTCTTTGGCCTTTCCTTCTTTATTTTTTATTTTTTATTTGGGACAACGCTCTAATAATGATGATCATCACACTTCTATTTATTTACAACTCATAGATTACAACTCGATACTAGTACAAAATATGACTCTATATGAATGCCTCCGGCGGTGTACCGGGATGTGCAATGAATCAATAGTGACATGTATGAAAATTTATGCATGGTGGCTTTGCCACAAATATAATGTCAACTACATGATCATGCATGGCAATATGACAATGATGAAGCGTGTCATAGTAAACGGAATGGTGGAAAGTTGCATGGCAATATATCTCAGAATGGCTATGGAAATTGCCTAATAGGTAGGTATGGTGGTTGTTTTGAGGAAGGTATACGGTGGGTGTATGGTATCGACGAAAGTTGCGCGGTACAAGAGCGGCGAGCAATGGTTGAAGGGTGAGAGTGCGTATAATCCATGGACTCAAAATTAGTCATAAAAAACTCACATACTTAATGCAAAAATCTACAAGTCATCAAAACAAAGTACTACTGTCGGTGTACAAAAGGAGGGGTACACTTTTTGTACCCCTATGACTATGCACAGGCAGTCTGAGCCACGGCGCCACCACGCCAAGCAGGGCAAGGGAGGCGAGCCGGGGCAAGACCGAAGCTTGATGGAGACTGGAGCGACGCCAAGAACAAGACCACAAATAGCAAAGGGACGAAGCGGCTCTCCTCGGCAAGATTCTTGCCGGGGCCAGCACTGGCAGCCCCGGCAAGACCCTTGCCGCGGCAGCTTGCCCCGCGCCTACGGAGCGAATCACCCTTGAGTCCACCACCCCCATGGGGCGAGGATTCGGGAGATATCCCCGTGGTGGCATGCAGATCTTTGTGAAGACATTCAAGATCAGATACAAGTTAAGGAGACGACCCTTGGCAGGAATCCAGCCGAGGAGAACCACAAGGCCCCCGGCAAGCACCTTGCCAGGGATGACAGCAGGTACTACGGCAGGACCCTTGCCGGGGCCCCGGCAAGGCCCTTGCCAAGGACACCTGCAGGGCCACCGTCGGGCCCACACCAACTGGGTTTCCACCGACCCACGCAGCTGCCGACCCGACCAGCTGGACGGGCTCCTACGTGGCAACCCACAGATCTCCGTGGATACCCGCCGTTGCGCCACCTCAGCTGCTTTTCTGCCTACATGGCGCCTCGGGCACTGCTGGCCAGGGCGCGTGTCAACACGAGGAGGGGCGGCGACGGACAAGACGGACGTCTCCCCCCCCCCC
>LR738710.1:457285218-457330947 GCA_902687465.1 Secale cereale
CGGGGAAAACGCGAGCCGCCTCCTTTCGCATTTACTGCGACGTGACGCATGCCTGCGGAAACCGCCCCACGCATGCCGCCCACGTCACGCACGCCCCTCCACCCCGTGCCGCGCCCGCGGGTCGTGGGAGGCACAGCGTGCGGAAATTTTACCACGGTGAAAACCACCCCGCCTGCTCGCGCACCGTTCTGGGCCTGGCCCAACAACGTGTCGCGCTTATGTGTGGCCCAGGCCCGGGGGCTCCTATCGGTGTACAAAAATAGGGGTACACTTTTTGTACCCCTATGACTATGCATGGGCAGTCTGAGCCACGGCGCCACCACGCCAAGCAGGGCGAGGCAGGCGAGCCGGGGCAAGACCGAAGCTTGATGGAGACTAGAGCGACGCCAAGAACAAGACCACAAAGAGCAAAGGGACGAAGCGGCTCTCCCTGGCAAGATTCTTGCCGGGGCCAGCACTGGAAGCCCCGGCAAGACCCTTGCCGCGGCAGCTCGCCCCGCGCCTACGGAGCAAGTCACCCTTGAGTCCACCACCCCCATGGGGCGAGGATTCGGGAGATATCCCTGTGGTGGCATGCAGATCTTTGTGAAGACATTCAAGATCATATACAAGTTAAGGAGACGACCCTTGGTGGGATTCCAGCCGAGGAGAACCACAAGGCCCCGGCAAGCACCTTGCCAGGGATGACAGCAGGTACTACGGCAGGACCCTTGCCGGGGCCCCGGCAAGGCCCTTGCCAAGGACACCCGCAGGGCCACCATCGGGCCCACACCAACTGGGTTTCCACCGACCCACGCAGCTGCCGTCCCGACCAGCTGGACGGGCTCCTGCGTGGCAACCCATAGATCTCCGTGGAGACCCGACGTTGCGCCACCTCAGCTGCATGTCTGCCTACATGGCGCCTCAGGCACTGCTGGCCAGGGCGCGTGTCAACACGAGGAGGGGCGGCGACGGACAAGAGGACGTCTCCCCCCGTCCCCGATAAAGCAAGGACACCTAAGCTGGGCGCATTAAATGCACCTTGTCCTGTAATGTGAGGGATAACCTCGCATCACTGTACCCTTTCCACCTCCTGTGTGCCACTGTGGCAACCCCTTTTTCCTATAAAAGGAGGCGGGAGGCGACCAGGAGAAGGATTCGGCTTTTTAGAACTCCTCACGACTCCCTTGGAGCTCCTCACTAGCCGAAGAGCACCAACATATAATCCACCAAAGCAGGAGTAGGGTTTTACGCACCTTTGTGGCCCGAACCTGGGTAAAGGAACCGTGTCCTGACTGTTAGGTCCGCTCTTCTCTCAACCCCGCGCCCCGCAACCATAGTAGGGATTCTTGTGATCCCATAGGTGTCGATCCAAATACACCTACAACTACACGCATTCTCCTAGGGGAAGGGTTGGTAAGAGTTAACCATCAGGCGATCCCGACCTCCACACAAAGGATGACAATCAATGAAATACCTCATGCTTCAAATTTGTCACACAACGGTTACCATACGTGCATGCTACGGGACTTGCAAACCTCAACACAAGAATTTCTCAAATTCACAACTAATCTACTAACATGACTCTAATATCACCATCCTCATATCTCAAAAAAATCATCAAGTATCAAATTTCTCATAGTATTCAGTGCACTTTATATGAAAGTTTTTGTTATACCCATCTTGGATGCCTATCATATTAGGACTAATTTTATAACCAAAGCAAATTACCATGCTGTTCTAAAAGACTATCAAAATAATATAAGTGAAGCATGAGAGAACAATAATTTCTACAAAATAAAACCACCACCGTGCTCTAAAAATATATGAGTGAAGCACTAGAGCAAAACTATCTAGATCAAAAGATATAAGTGAAGCACATAGAGTATTCGAATAAATTCTGGTTCATGTGTATCTCTCTCAAAAGGTGTGTCCAGCAAGGATGATTGTGGTAAACTAAAAATCAAATACTAAAATCATACATGACGCTCCAAGCAAAACACATATCATGTGGTGAATAAAAATATAGTCCCAAGTAAAGTTACCGATAGACGAAGACGAAAGAGGGGATGCCTTCCCAGGGCATCCCCAAGCTTAGGGTTTTGGTTGTCCTTGAATTTTACCTTGGGGTGCCTTGGGCATCCCAAATCTTAGGCTCTTGACACTCTTTGTTCCGTAGTCCATCAAATCCTTACCCCAAAAGTTGAAAACTTCACACCACAAAACTTAACAGAAAATCTCGTGAGCTCCGTTAGTATAAGAAAACAAACCACCACTTTATGGTATTGTAATGAACTCATTCTATATTTGTATTGGTGTTAAACCTAATGTATTCCAACTTCTCTATGGTTCATACCCCCCGATACTAGCCATATATTCATCAAAATAAGCAAACAACACTCGAAAAAACAGAATCTGTCTAAAAACAGAACAACCTGTACTTTGTAGCAATCTGTAACTTTAGAATACTTATGTAACTCTAAAAATTCTGAAATAAATTGGTGGACGTGATAAATTTGTCTATTAATCATCTGCAAAAATAATCAACCTAAAAGCACTCTCCAGTAAAAAAATGGCAGCTAATCTCGTGAGCGCAAAAGTTTCTGTTTTTTACAGCATGATCGCAAAGACTTCACCCAAGTCTTCCCAAAGGTTCTACTTGGCACAAACACTAATTAAAACTCAAAACCACATCTAAATAGAAGCTAGATGCATTATTTATTACTAAACAGAAGTAAAAGCAAAGAAATTAAAATTGGGTTGCTTCCCAACAAGCGCTATCGTTTAACCATTAAGATAGGCTTGAGAATTCAATGATGCTCACATAAAAGATAAGAATTAAAGCACAAAGAGAGCATCATATAGCATGTGAAAATCATATCTAAGTCTAACATACTTCCAATGCATAGGCATTTTATAGGAAAACAAATTAGCAAGACAAGCAAGATCTAGCATATGCAAGGAAGAAGAAAGAAACAATAGCAATCTCAACATAACGAGAGGTAATTTAGTAACATGAAGATTTCTACAACTATGTTTTCCTCTCTCATAATAATTCTATGTAGGATCATAAGAAAATTCAACAATATAGCTATCACAAAACATATTCTCAACACGATCCACATGCATACGAAGTTGACACGGTTCCAAAATAGTGGGATCGATATTAACTAAAGTGATGACCTCTCCAAACCCACTTTTATCAAAAATTTCATAAGATTGAACATTCTCCAAATATGTGGGATCTAAAGTAGACACTCTTCCAAACCCACTTTCAATATTATTGCAAACATTATTATCAATCTCATATATATCATGGGGCTTAAATAAATTTTCAAGATCATAAGAAGAATCACCCCAATCATGGTCATTGCAACAAGTAGTGGGCATAGCAAAATAAGCATCCCCAAGCTTAGGATTTTGCATATCATTAACACAATTCACATTCATAGAATTTACAATAGTATCAACGCAATCATGTTTTCCATTAAAAGAGCTATCGTGAATCACTTCATAAATTTCTTCTTTCAACACTTCATCACAAATTTTAGATTCATGAATTTCAAGCCAAACCTCATAAAGATAATCTAGTGCACTCAACTCACAAGCAATTGTTTCATCATAATTCGATCTTTTAAAAAGATTAGCAAGTGGATGAGGATCCATATCATTAGATTTTTAGCAAACGAAGATGCAAGCAAACAGAAGGCACATGGTAACACAAGCAAACATAAGATCCAACGAGAAAAAGGCAAAGGTGAAGTGGGGGAGAGGAAAACGAGAGGCAAATGGCAAATAACATAATGCGAGAGATAATAGTTTGTGATGGGTACTTGGTATATGACTTTTGCATAGATCTCCCTGGCAACGGCGCCAGAAATTCTTCTTGCTACCTCTTGAGCTTGCGTTGTTTTTCCCTTGAAGAGGAAAGGGTGATGCAGCAAAGCAGCGTAAGTATTTCCCTCAGTTTTTGAGAACCAAGGTATCAATCCAGTAAGAGACTACATGCGAGTCCCTCGTACCTACACAAACAAATAAGAACCTTGCAACCAATGCGATAAAGGGGTTGTCAATCCCTTCTCGACCACTTGCAAAAGTGAGATCTGATAGAGATAATAGATAAATATTTTTGGTATTTTTGTTATAGATTGAAAAGTAAAGATTGCAAAATAAAAGTAAAGTAAATATAAATAGTTGATGGAATATTGATTTGATAGAAGATAGACCAGTGGGCCATAGGTTTCACTAGTGGCTTCTCTCAAGATAGCAGATTTCTATGATGGGTGAACAAATTACTATCGAGAAATTGATAGAAAAGCGCATAGTTATGATAATATCTAGGCATGATCATTGTATATAGGCATCACGTCCGTGACAAGTAGACCGAAATGATTCTGCATCTACAACTATTACTCCACACATCGACCGCTATCCAACATGCATCTAGAGTATTAAGTTCATAAGAACAGAGTAACACTTTAAGCAAGATGACATGATGTAGAGGGATAAACTCATGCAATATTATATAAACCCCATCTTTTTACCCTCGATGGAAACAATACAATACATGCCTTGATGCCCCTGCTGTCACTGGGAAAGGACACCGCAAGAATGAACCCAAAGCTAAGCACTTCACCGATTGCAAGAAAGATCAATCCAGTAGGCCAAACCAAACTGATAATTCGAAGAGACTTACAAAGATATTTAAATCATGCATAAAATATTTCAGAGAATAATCAAATATAGTTCATAGATAATCTTGATCATAAACCCACAATTCATCGGATCTCGACAAACACACCGCAAAAAGAATTACATCGAATAGATCTCCAAGAAGATTGAGGAGAAATTTGTATTGAGATCCAAAGAGAGAGAAGAGTCCATCTAGCTAATAACTATGGACCCGAAGGTCTGTGGTAAACTACGCACAACTCATCGAAGAGGCTACGGTGTTGATGTAGAAACCCTCTGTGATCGATTCCCCCTCCGGTGGAGCTCCGGAACAGGCCCCAAGATGGGATCTCATGGGTACAGAAGGTTGCGGCGGTGGAATTAGGGTTCGTGGTGCTCTCGGATGTTTTCAGGGTATAAGAGTATATATAGGCTGAAGAGGCATGTCGGTGGAGCTACGGGGGGCCCACGAGGGTGGGGGCGCCCCTACCCCCCAGGGCGCGCCCCTGCCTTGTGGCCACCCCGCGGCTCCCCTGGCGTGTACTCCATGTCTTCTAGGTGGTGTTTGTTCCAAAAATGATCCTCTCGAAGGTTTCATTCCATTTCGACTCCGTTTGATATTCCTTTTCTGCGAAACACTAAAATAGGCAAAAAATAGCAATTTGCACTGGGCCTTGGGTTAGTAGGTTAGTCCCAAAAATAATATAAAAGTGTATAATAAAGCCCATTAAACATCCAAAACATATAATATAATAGCATGGAACAATAAAAAATTATAGATACATTGGAGATGTATCAGGGGTGTGGAGGGGGCGGGGAGGTAGATATTTTCGCGGAAGCCAAAAATTTGGAATCGCTTTAGCGAAAAAACTGGTGCGCAAAGTGTCATCAGACACGGTCCCTTATTTAGAACTGTGTACGATATGTGAACATCACAAACGATTCAGATAGGTTAACCCGTGTGTGATGAGTTTGAATGTCAAAAATTTGGTTCGAATTTCCATGGTTACAGTGGTCATCCACATCATTGCATATTTTGGCTACACAAAGGAGGCTACAACACACCCACACTTCTTAATCGAGCAAGTTCAGCAATTAAACAGAGCTAGCTGACCTAAACATTACTCTCACAAATTAAAGACCGGTGCTCTTAATTACATAATGGAGTCACACCGGCAATGGACGGTGTTTCAATTGCTAGACCTTTTGTGTGCAGTGAACATGCAACTATATGTGAGTCGTAAAAGAATAGGAATTATTCAGGGTTCGTTTGAACATTTTATACATTAAATTGGTTTTGTAGCCATTTCAGGTGCACAAATCAAAATTAAACTACATGCACATGCTCCGATGCACCAACATGGGTTCTAAAATCAAATACGTGTCCATGGGTTTATGCGTATGTCGCATGCAAGAAATGGGGTTGAAATTCGAACACCGCGGTACTGTGGCTCTCCGGCAAACGTCAACGTAATTTCTTTGGTAATTCTAGTAAATCCAAAATTCGTCCGAAATTCATGAAACTTGGCATGCTATCATGGAGCGGCATCAACATGCCGTGTTAAATTTTTTGTCCTATTTGGGGCATGTTTGGGTATAAGCTTCTCATAAACCAGAGCTTCTCACAACAAGCCTGATGGTTTCGGTAGGGCACATTTCACCTTTCTGGCCAAAAAACGATATCCGTTGCCTCTTCTCGATTTCAATTTTTTTCCTAGTGTCAACATAGAACAACAGGAGCGTTGTGTCAATTTTTGGGATTTTTTGGGGTTCGCTTCGACATTTTTATACACTAACTGAGTTTTCTATGCATTTATGTGCATAATTAAAATTTGAACTACATGCACATGCTCTAAAGCATATAAATTGGTTGAAAATTCAAATATGTGTCCTTAGTTGCATGCATAGGTCCCATGAAAGAAATTGGAATGAATGTCAAACACCCTGCCACGGTCACTCGACCACAAACATTGAGATACCTGGTTTTTTAATTCTAGTAAATCCAAAGCTCGTCTGAAATTCCTGAAACTTGGCATGCTGTCATGGAGCGGCATCAACATGACGTGGTAATTTTTTGTCCCATTTGAGGCAGGTTTGGGTATATGCTTCTCACAAACCAGAGCTTCTCACAACAAGCCTGATGGTTTTTTAATTCTAGTAAATCGAAAGCTCGTCCAAAATTCATGAAACTTGGCATGCTCTCATGGAGCGGCATCAACATGTCGTGGTAAAATTCTTGTCCCATTTGGGGCAGGTTTGGGATAAGCTTCTCGTAAACCAGAGCTTCTCACAACAAGCCTGATGGTTTCGGTAGGGAACGTTTCACCTTTCTAGACGAAACGATATCCGTTGCCTCTTCTCGATTTCAATTTTTTCCTAGTGTCAACTTAGAACAACGGGAGCGTTGTGTCAATTTTTGGGATTTTCGGGGTTTGCTTGGACATTTTTATACATTAACTGAGTTTTATATGCATTTATGTGCATAATTCAAATTTGAATTACATGCACATGCTCTAATGCATATAAATTGGTTGAAAATTCAAATCCGTGTCCTTGGGTGCATGCTTAGGTCCCATGCAAGAAATGGGAATGAATTCCAAACATCCTGCCACGGTCACTCGACCGCAAACATTGAGATACCTGGTTTCTTAATTATAGAAAATCCAAACCTCATCTGAAATTCATGAAACTTGGCATGCTCTCATGGAGCGACATCAACATGTCGTGGTAAAATAATTGTCCCGTTTGGGGCAGGTTTGGGTATATGCTTCTCACAAACCAGAGCTTCTCACAACAAGCCTGATGGTTTTTTAATTCTAGTAAATCGAAAGCTCGTCTGAAATTCATGAAACTTGTCATGCTGTCATGAAGCGGAATCATCATGTCGTGGAATTTTTTTTGTCCCATTTGGGGCAGGTTTGGGTATAAGCTTCTCATAAACTAGAGCTTCTCACAACAAGCCTGATGGTTTCGGTAGGGAACGTTTCACCTTTCTGGACGAAATGATATCCGTTGCCTCTTCTCGATTTCAATTTTTTCCTAGTGGCAACATAAAACAACAGGATCATTGTGTCAATTTTTGGGATTTTTCGGGGTTTGCTTGGACATTTTTATACATTAACTGAGTTTTCTATGCATTTATGTGCATAATTCAAATTTGAACTACATGCACATGCTCTAATGAATATAAACTGTTTGAAAATTCAAATTCGTGTCCTTGGTTGCATTCTTAGGTCCCATGCAAGAAATGGTAATGAATGTCGAACACCCTGCCACGGTCACTCGGCCGCAAACATTGAGATACCTGGTTTTTTAATTCTAGTAAATCCAAATCTCACCTGAAATTCATGAAACTTGGCATGCTGTCATGGAGCGGCATCAACATGTCGTGGTAAAAAAATTGTCCCATTTGGGGCAGGTTTGGGTATATGCTTCTCACAAACCAGAGCTTCTCACAACAAGCCTGCTGGTTTTTTAATTCTAGTAAATCGTAAGCTCGTCCGAAATTCATGAAACTTGGCATGCTGTCATGGAGCGGCATCAACATGTCGTGGTAAAAATTTTGTCCCATCTGGGGCAGGTTTGGGTATAAGCTTCTCATAAACCAGAGCTTCTCACAACTAGCCTGGTAGTTTCGGTAGGGAATGTTTCACCTTTTTGGACGAAACGATATCCATTGTCTCTTCTCGATTTTAATTTTTTTCCTAGTGTCAACATAGAACAACAGGAGTGTTGTGTCAATTTTTTGGGTTTTGGGGGGTTCTTTTGGACACTTTTATGCATTAATTGAGTTTTCAATGCATTTATGTGCATAATTTAAATTTGAACTACGTGCACATGCTATAATGCATATAAATTGGTTGAAAATGAAATATGTTTCCTTGGGTGCATGCTTAGGTCCCATGCAAGAAATGAGAATGAATTTCAAATACCACACCGTTGATTGCCGACAAACATTGAGATACTTTGTTTTTTAAATTCTAGTAAATCTAAAACTCGTCTGAAATTCATGAAACTTGGCATGCTATCATGGCATGGCACCCCACATGCTGTGGTATTTTTTGTGTCCATTTTGAGAGAAGGCGCACTCGAATAACAACCAACAAAGGCATTTTGAAAAAATAGCTGCCACTTTAATATCTCAAACGTTTGTATAATTCAAATCGTGTGCGTTCTATTAACCATTCACGTGACGCCACGTGTCTTCATTTTAATGGCTATAGGAGGTGGCACACGGATAGCTGCTTGACCTTGACTGAACGGGAGGCGGGCGAGCGAAGTCCGGTGCACAAGCTGACTGAGAAGCGTGCAAGCCATCCTCCAATGCGCAGGCTCACCAGGAAGCATGCGAGTTGTACGCTGCGCAGGCTCACTGGGAAGCGAGCCCTTTGACTTTCATGACAGCCCGCTTTCCTCTCCATTAATGGTGACTGAGCCGCTATTTAATACGGGTGGCCTTACTGTTCGCCTCCTATTCCCCTCCCTCCCACAGACCTCCACCAACACCATGGCGCAGAATGATTATCTGCCACTAGTCTTCAAGTTTGGCGAAGTCAACTCCGAGCCGGAGGAGATAGAAAATAAGGACGAATGGGACCTCTTGGATATGGCCTAGAACGAGCTGGCCGCGGCGGTTGCTACCCCCGCTCCCGTCCCAGCTCCCATCCCCGCGCCCGCGCCAGCGACCATCCCCGTAGCATTGACGAGCTGGTCGCCGAGCACTATCACAGAGTTGGAAGCCACGGGCATCAGCGAGGTCTCCGTGGACCCGCACGAGCTCGTGTACATGCCAGCGCCATCGCCCATGCCCATGCCCGTGCGCGCCCCTCCACCCCCCGTGGCGCCGGGCCCCGTGCATTTGGCTGCACCCTCCGCGCCCGTGCCGTTGCCCGTGTGCGCCCTGCACCCACCACGGCGTTGGTCCCCATGCATTTGGCTGCACCCGCCACGCCCGTGCCCCCTTAGTGGCATGGTACGCTGTCGTCGACCGCTACCTCTCAGCGGCGCCAGTTGCTCTCCTCCCGCGCCCCGCCTATCGTTCATGGGACGACATGATGTTTGATTTGCAAGTGAAGAACATTTTGTGCTGCCTTGAAGACTTCAACAATGGCATCCCGGAGAACGACAATGATAACGCCGGCACGGCACGCCGCCTCCGCCATCGCCGGAAATAGTTTTTTTGGGGTTTAATACTGTATCTCGAATTCTCGAACATATGAATATAAATTCGTAGTGTGACTGAATTAAAGATATAGTTTGAACAAACTTGCGTTTTTCTCTCTTAATGTACAGACTTATCAAACGATTTTCTTTTGAAAAAAACTTCAATGGTTTTTAAATACAAAAAAAACATCGCAAACGTTTTAGTTAGAACACCCGTGTGCAAACCAACAGCTTCCCCAGGAAGCCAAGGGAAAATGTGCCGAGCAGGATTTGTGCAGCTCTTGATCGTAAACATTTTAGATAGAATACCCGTATGCAAAGTGAGAGCTATGGAAAATTCTCAGTGGAGGATTTGTGCATCCCTTCAACGCAAGTTGTTTCAGATGACCCGTGTGCAACCACGTAGAAACAATTGGGTAAGATTTGCATGTGTCATATTTAGTATGTCGCCATTTGTCAAACTGGAAAGATTGACATTTGTTTATCTAGTAAAATTACCATTTCTCAACCTTGTAACACATCGATTTGTCAAAATATGCAGCTAAAAATCACTAGCACTATCTAATTTTTGCAACTAAAATCACTAGCACTGTTAATATGGACACCAATACAAAGTGGCATTGTACTTTTTTGTCATCCAAATAGAAAAATAATATACGTGCCGCCACGCGACCAGTGTGGCATGCGAGCATGCGTGAGTTGATGGGACGCATATGCAAATGTACCATTCATTACATACAACAAGTCATCAACACATAACGACAACGAGGATACATGTTGGATTATAGATTATTTCCAACAAAAAATTCTAGTAAAGTAAAGTCTTTCTCATACAACAAATAACAAAGCAATGAAATGAACTTCGGGTCAACCAATCCTCGGTGTTGGAAACACTTGCTTTGAACTATAATTAATTCTCTGGGAAGGGCCACCTATTGTCAATCTCGAGACCAACGCAGGACTGATTATCCAGGCTGAAGCGGCCTATATCAGGACGCATATTGTGATAGCCAGGGTAGGGAACCATAGCAATGTCCAAGGTATAGATACAGTTGCTTCTCATAAATTGTAGTAACGTTGTGTCAACAACAGTTGGATCGCCTTTCACCATCATTGGATAGAATTGTCCAAGGAAGAGCGATTTTCCTCCAAGACTTTCAATACGGAACTATTCATAAGGTGCTGGCGCTAGTACACTAGTATCCATCCCGAATACCCTGCAGTGAATGTTGGAATAGGTTTGGATAGAGCGACCATGGGAGACAACACATGCTTCGTTAGTAACATCAGCAGTGCCTTGTATACATACAAGAAGAGGTGATCCATCGGAATTAGTTGCCAGGCGCCATTGAGTATATAGGTCCTGCTCGTCCTCATGTTCGTGATCATCACCATCGTCATCTCCCCCTTGTTTATAATTTTTTTCAAGTATAGGTGGTGGACTGTTCACAGGACCTTGGAAACCCAAGAAGGTTAATTAGTAAAGGGAAACTAGCTAACCTGCGTGCATGTGGATGAAACAATTATTATTATGGTGGGAGACAAACATACCAAAACAATAAGGATCCCATGCAAAAACAGTGCCACGAGTGGTGGTGGCAAGCACAAGACGCTCGTATTGAGTTGCATCATCCAGAAATTGATTTTTGAGCAATATCCATCCATCCGTGGAAGCAGAGACGGCAACAAGCTTGTCGAAGATAGCAACAACAACATGGTTCTTGTAATCCCATGAGCGGTAGGGAACTCGAGAAATTACTATCTTCTGTAGACGACAGTCATGATGATCGTATATGAACGTATGTAGACTATCTGTGTACTGAACCTCATGGCAATCTGAGATTTTTGGAAGTGGAACCCGGTGACGAGTGTACACATTCACAAGTTCCCACTCGCAGTTGTTCCCAATATAAACAACCCAATCTCCATTTGCGCCTGCCCAGGCCTTACCCTTAAGCGATGGCATCTTAACATCACATGTATCATTATCAAGCGGCATCAACTTGCTAAAGGCAAGGCTTCCGTCATCCTCGCGACGGCGAGCATGGTCATGGCAAAGAAGATAGGGGAAATCAAACCTCTCCTGAACCCTTGGGTTCTTTGTAATGATCCTATTTGTTGAGTCGAGAATGGTATTGTACGAACCTGCCATGCTAGCTGACATGATGACGTTGCACCAATCAATGAATTCCTCCACCACGTCATCTTTCAGATAGGGGCAAGAATAACGGGGTCGTTTCCGGCCTGTTCCCTCCATGGAGAAGACGATCGAACAACAGCAGAAGGAAGGGTGAAGGCCAATGGAGGGAGGAAGAGTGTGCGACAGCAGTTCCAAATCGAGAGGGAAAGGCTAAGCGGTGGTGGACGGTTGGCACGGTA
This sequence comes from Secale cereale, assembly GCA_902687465.1. NCBI lineage: Eukaryota > Viridiplantae > Streptophyta > Magnoliopsida > Poales > Poaceae > Secale > Secale cereale. Next base: position 457,297,411 of record LR738710.1, read on the forward strand.
CAAGAAGAGGCTAGTGGGGAGCGAACGGTTGCCACATAGGTCACACACTGACGACAACGCCGAGTGAACCGCATGCCGTATATCGCACACACCCTGATCTGGCTGACTGTTTCTTTTGTGTTTCCTAATGACAAATAGTTCATCCTATTGAATCGTATGTTGTATATCACACACACCTTCATCTGGCTGCCTGTTTCTTTTGTTCCTACTCATCGCAAACAGTTAATTGAACTGAACGTATGCCCTGCATCGCACACCTAACTAAAATCTAAATCATGTCTGATGCATCCTAAATCGCAAACGTTTTGCACCTTTTTGACTGTTTTTTACACCTCCGTTTGCGATTATGGCATAACACACAGTTTCGTCGAAGGGTCTCTGATCGTAGTGTAGCATTAGCAGCATCCTGCAGTAGTGTGGTGTCATTGGGAGCCTCCAATTAAGTTCTGGAGATAGCCCCAACCTTGTTTGTAAAGGTTCGGTCGCCGCCTTGAAGGGCACCAATAGTGGAATCACGGCATTTCGCATTGTGTGAGGGCGTGAGGAGAATAAGGTAGCCCTAGTGGATTCTTGAGGAGCATTGGGCTTCCACACCGCTCTAACAGAGACGTACTTCCCCTCAAAGGGAAGGAACTTCGGTAACACATCCTCGTATCCACTGGTTCCACTCTTGGTTATTTCTTACCTTTACTTGTGCAAGCTTATATTGTGTTGTATCCCTTGCTTGCTTGTGTGCTTGTAGTTGTTGCATCATATAGGTTGCTCACCTAGTTGCATGTCTAGAAAACCTATTTTGATGCTAAGTTTAATTTGGTCCAAAAAAGCTAAAAATTGTTAGTTGCCTATTCACCCCCCATCTAGTCAACCATATCGATCCTTTCAATTGGTATCAGAGCCTTGTCTCTATTTTAAGGACTTTACCATCCAAAGAGTATGGGTGATACCATAGTCGAGGTGGAGGAGCACTCTGGTGTGAATCTGTCCTCGTCTACGGCCGATGGGGGATCCTCGGTATCTCGTGAGGAGTTCAATGCGGCTTTGGACACATTGAAAACCTCCATGATGACCGAGGTCAAAGGCATGTTTGAGGAGTTTCTTGATGGGCTTAAATTATCCACCGCACCATTGGAAGTGGCTCGTCCCACTAACAAGGTGGCGGATGCTCACCCCGATAAGGGGGAAGCTAGTAATGACCAAGTTCCTATACCTAAGAATGGGAGTGGTATTTTTGCCCATCTTGAACAACCCCTTACCTATGGAGGACCGGTTCCCTCCACTCATATGAATAATGTTGGTGCTCCTACTAAGTATGTAAAGAATGCGGATTTTGCCTCTTGGGTTTATCGCTTTAAACGTCATTTGAATCATAGTTCTACTAATCTTTGGAGAATTATTGAGCAAGGTTTCTACCCACACGATCCAAGCAACTTCACTCTTAGAGAAGCCGTAGATCAACAATTCAACGAGTCCGCTCTCTTTATCCTCCAAGAAGCTATTCCTCCCGAAGATATTACGCATCTTCGACCGTTCTCCATGGCCAAGGAAGCATGGGAGCATGTTGCTTCCTTGTACAAGGGAAGCGCAAGCATCCAACGCTCAAACTTTGAAGTTATTCAAGATGAAGCCGATGAGTTTGCCATTATTGAAGATGAAGAACCTCGAGAGCTTTATAGAAGATTAACTACTCTCGCAGTCTCACTCAGAGATCATGGGAGCAAGGATACAGATGAAAATCTGATCAAGCGCAAGTTTCTCATGCTGTTATTAGACTCTCAAAATAATGTAAGTGAAGCATGAGAGTTCATCAATTTCTTGAAAATAACATCACCGTCGTGCTCAAAAAATGTAAGTGAGGCACTAGAGCAACTGCCTTGCTCAAAAGACATAAGTGAAGAACATAGAGTATTCTAATAAATTCACGATTAATGTGTGTCCCTCTCAAAAGGTGTGTACAAAAAATATGATTGTGGGAAGCTAAAAACCAAAGACTCATATCATACAAGACACTCCAAACAAAACACATATCATGTGGTGAATTAAAATATAGCCTCAAGTAAATTTACCGATGGATTGAAGACAAAAGAGGGGATGCCTTCCGGGGCATCCCCAAGCTTAGATGCTTGGTTTTCCTTGAATATTATCTTCGGGTGCCTTGGGCATCCCCAAGCTTAGGCTCTTGCCACTCCTTATTCCGTACTCCGTCAAATCTTTTCCCAAAACTTGAAAACTTCACAACACAAAACTCAACAGAAAACTTGTGAGATCTGTTAGTATAATAAAGCAAATAACCACTTTAGGTACTGTTGTGAACTCATTCTAATTTTATATTGGTGTTATATCTATTGTATTCCAACTTCTCCATGGTTCATACCCCCCGATACTACCCATAGATTCATCAAAAAAAGCAAACAACACAATGAAAACAGAATATGTCAAAAACAGAATAGTCTGTAGCAATCTGAAAACTTTGTATACTTCTACAACTCTAACAATTCTGAAAATTTAGGAAAATATGAGAAATTTGTATATAAATATTGTGTAAAAATTTCAGAAAATTAGCACGCTCCGGTGAATTTTAGAATTTTTTTACTAGACACAAAAGTTTCTATTTTCTGCAAAATCAAATCTACTATCTTCCAAATCATCCCAAAGGTCTTACTTGGAAGTTGGAACAAACACTAATTTGAAAAATTAAAGCACCTCTAAGAGGAGGCTAGAAGATATATTTTATTTAAAAACAGAAAATAAAAATATTGGGTTGTCTCCCAACAAGCGCTTTTCTTTAAAGCCTTTCACCTAGGCCTTGATAATTTTAATGATGCTCACATGAAAGACAAGAATTGAAGCACATAGAGAACACCATAAAACATGTGACAAACACATATAAGTCTAACATGCTTCCTATGCATAGGCATTTTATATGCTATTTTTTATTATCAAAACTAGCAAAAACTAGCATATGCAAGGAAGAAGAATAAAACTTTGACAATTTAAGCTTCACGAGAGGTAATTTAGTAACATAAAGATTTCTACAACCATATTTTCCTCTCTCAATATAATTGCATGTGAGATCATATTCAAATTCAACAATATAACTATCATATAACATATTTCTACGTGATCCACATGCATGCAAATTTGACACTCTTCCAAAATAGTGGGATTATCATCAAATAAAGTCATGACCTCTCCAAGCCCACTTTTATCAAATATTTCATAAGATTGTTCAATCTCCAAAATAGTGGGATCATTATCACCTAAAGTTGACCTTCTTCCAAACCCACTTTCAATACTATTGCAAACATTATTATCAAGATCATATTCATCATGAGGCTTAAAAATAATTGACATAGCAAAATTTGCATCCCCAAGCTTGGGGTTTTGCATATCATTAGCAAAATTGACAATCCTAGAATTTATAGTATCCGCATTGCAATCATGCTTTTCATTCAAGGAGCTATCATGAATCACTTTATAAACTTTTCTTTTAACACTTCATCACAATTTTCGGATTCACGAATTTCAAGCAAAACTTCATAAAGATAATCGAGTGCACTCAACTCACTAGCAATTGGTTCACCATAATTGGATATTTTTAAAAGATTAGCAAGTGGATGAGGATCCAAAAAACTTTTACTTTCTGAATTGCAATAAACACACAATTATGCCAAGCAAACTAGCAAACAAACCAACTAAGACATAAGGGCAAACGGAAAGAAGGAAAATAAAAAGGCAAATATTTTTCTATTTTTTGAAAACGTTTTAGAAGTGGGGATATGAAAACGAGAGGCAAATGGAAAATAATGCAAGTGCAAGTAATGAGGGTTTATGAAAGGTAGTTGGTAGGCTTGATGTAGAACCTCCCCGGCAACGGCGCCAGAAATTCTTCCTTCTACTTCTTGAGCTTGCGTTGATTTTTCCTTTGAAGAGGAAAGGGTGATGGAGCAAAGTAGACATAAGTATTTCCCTCAGTTAAGAACTAAGGTATCAATCCAGTATGAGGCACAAGCAAGTCCCCAATATATGCACCTGCGCAAACAAACAAACACTTGCACACAACACGAAAAAGGGGTTATCAATCCCTTCACGGTCACTAGAAAGAGTGACATCTGATAGAGATAGATTTAAAGTATATGTAAAAGGAAAAATAAAGTAAACACAAATAAAATGCAGCAAGGTATTTTTGGGGTTTTCGTTTTATAGATCTGAAAATATATGATGGAAAATAGACCCGGGGGGCATAGGATTCACTAGAGGCTTCTCTCTCGAAGAAAGCATATGGTGGGTGAACAAATTAGTGTTGTGCAATTGATAGAAAAGTGCAAAGTTATGACGACATCTAAGGCAATGATCATGAATATAGGCATCGCGTCCGTGACAAGTAGACCAAAATGATTTTGCATCTACTATTATTACTCCACACATCGACTGACTTCTTCCTGCATCTACTGTATTGAGTTCATAAGAACAGAGCAACGCTTTAATTAAGATGACATAATGTAGAGGGATAAACTCAAGCAATATGACATAAACCCCATCTTGTTATCCTTAATGTCAACAACAGAATATGTGTCTTGCTACCCCTTCTGTCACTGGGTGAGGACACCGCAAGATTGAACCCATCACAAAGCACCTCTCCCATTGCAAGAAAAACCAATCTAGTTGGCCAAACTAAATCGATAGACCAGAGAGAAATACAAAAGCTATCTTAATCATGCATAAAAGAGTTCAGAGAAGACTCAAATAATATTCATAGATAATCTGATCATAAATCCACAATTCATCGGATCTCAACAAATACACTGCAAAAGAAGATTACATCGAATAGATCTCCAAGAAAATCGAGGAGAACATTGTATTGAAGATCAAAGAGAGAGAAGAAGCCATCTAGCTACTAGCTATGGACCCGTATGTCTATGGTAAACTACTCACATATCATCGGAAGGGCGGTAAGGTTGATTTAGAAGCCCTCTGTGATCGAATCCCCCTCCGTCGGAGTACCGAAAAAGGCCCAAGATGGGATCTCACATGAAGAGAAACTTGCGGCGGTGGAAAAGTATTTTTGGCGACTCTTCTGACGTAGGGATAATATTTGGGTATTTACAGAGCGAAGATTAGGGTTGGAGGAGCCACGAGGGGCCCACAAGCCCTAGGGGTGCCCCCTAGGGCGTGCCCCAGAGGCTTGTGGCCGCCCCATTGGTCTTCACGCCTCCTCTCCAAGTCTCGTAGGTTTCTTCTGGTCCAAGAAAAATCATCGTAAAATTTTATTCTGTTTGGACTTCGTTTGATATTCCTTTTCTGTAAAAGTCAAAAACAAGGAAAAAACAGAAACTAGCATTAGACACTAGGTTAATAGGTTAGTCCCAAAAATGATATAAAATAGCATATTAATGCATATAGAACATCCAAAGTAGATAATATAATAGCATAGGAAAATCAAAAATTATAGATATGTTGGAGACGTATCACCACCACAGAACAATATGAAAATGCATTAATGGTTATGATTATATCATTACTGACTCTAAGCAATTGTGGAAGAAGACGAGTCGGTGTAGATAGTACTTGGAGTCCCTCAGATCATAGATGAACGATGCCGCGAACCGCCCATGAACTGTCCCTCGAATAGAATACCAAAAGCGTAGCCTCTCCATAGATTGCAAGTGTACTGTCTTCACGATATTTTAGCGCTTCACCGTCCAAAGCTAATCATCTCCAAAGAATTAGAGGGAGGATATTAGAACCACACTGGGCTTCTAGTTATTAGAACTACACCATGCTTCCGATTCCTCTTGAAACTATTCCGAATATTAACGAAAATATTTCATAAATAAATCCTCGATACTCCGGTCCTACTAACACTCAACATATCTTGATTACCTTAATTTTGTGACCATGTAGATAATGTAAAACATAGACATGAACGAGACCCCTTCATTCAATGACAGATAGCGGAACCGTGGGCGTCCACATCGATCACTATGAGTACACAACTGACATTCGATTGAACCTTTGTTTATCAAGTCATGTTCCCTTTGTTTCACGAAACTTTACAAACCTATGGTGATATGTGTTGTATCATGTTGAGTCATACACATTCTCACTATACCGGTCTCCTCGTTGCCGGTTTCGCTCTTATTTCTAGTTGTCATGTTCCAACGGCCCCGTGGCATTGTCACATGTGTCTGGCCAGAAGATGATGGATGCTATCACACAGAGAGGGCCCTAATAATATCTCTCTATTGTCAGACGAGAAAATTCCACTTCGGAGCTATCAAGTTATTTGTCAAGCTTTCTGATGAACATGTAAGTTGTCGTTATGATCATCGTGTTACATATGATGTTTGAGAAACCCAAAAGATCACCATACATAAGAACATACTACGGCACTCTCATGGTTTAAGGAACAAAATTACACATTAACACTATATGTTATAACAATTGACTTGTGATGGTATCTCTCAGAGTATAACAAACAAGTTTGGGTTGATTCAATATGATTGTTCTGCCAACGTCATACTCTCAAAGTTGTTTTAAGAATATCATTACGCTTAATGATATCCTAAGATCCACACAACGTGATCACCACAACACTAGATCCAGTCTTAGAGATGAGGCTAGGAATCATGTTTTTCTATTTATCATTCCACACGTGCATATGAGTTTTCCAATGAATCGCATATTCCAGGATCATAGCAGTTATATCATAGTATATAAACACTTAACTATAAACATGGAAATATAATAGTACCATATTATTTCCTCTAGGGCATATTTCCAATAGGGCTTCGTGAGCCTATTATCAAGCCCGAGGTCGGGATCCTATAGGTGAGACACCCTCGGTGTATAACTCCAACAGTAGCCCTCGAGCGCGGTGGAGCTCATAGAAGGAGTGTTCGAGATCTTCAGCGGGCTCTTATCTTCTTCCTTGTTATCCCTATTATATTCCTTCTTTCAACAGCTCGGTCGAGGGACCTCAGTTGTTATTTCATAAGGCCTCCAAAGGCTTGTCGCCTGAACGGCGTTCAGGTTCTTAATTAGAACAGGGCTTCCTTGGAAAGTTGCTCGAACGTATCCCACAAATCATGCATCATGATTATGATGATGCCACAAGTCTTGTGTCCGTGTCTTGCTAAGCAAGAAACGGCAAAGGATGTGGGGTACGTGTCACATCGGCCCTGTCTCAGTAGATCTAGGGTAGGGGGTCCTGAGATGGTGATCTTGGAACGGTGGTAACATGAAGTAAAGGGACATAATTTTACCCAGGTTTGGGCCCTCTCAAAGAGGTAAAATTATATGTCCTAGTATTATTATAGTGGTTGTGGATGGTGTCGAGGTTTGTCACGGTAGATGTACTCGTGAAAGGACTAAGTTTGGAGGCCATCGCAACTAGGTGGTCGTTTGAACGGGGTTGGTCGAGAATGAAGGACACAAGTTTACACACGTTTGGCCCCTCACGGGGAGGTAAAGAGCTACTTCCTACTTGATTGAGATATTATTGGACATCTTGATTACAAGGAAGCAGATTTGCTAACCTAGCTCTCGAGAGATTGCAACTAGTCTTTTCGTCCTAGGAACTCCCCTTTATATGATAGACTAAATCCCTCGGTTTACATGATATTCTGGGTCGTACTCCCAACCTGGGTCCTAGTCTAACTCTATATTCATCTTTCCTCCCAAGTTAAGGAATCTTCCATCCAAGTCTTCTTTGTAAGCCAACCCACCATTCCTCTTCATGAGTCCGCCTTCTGGCGAATGTCTTGCTAGGCCTTCGGCCTTCTTGTTTCTTCCATGACCCGGCAAAGACTCTGGCCCATGGATCCTCTTGGCTCTCTAGTCGGGTCAAACAAATTGTTGGGGCTTGGTGCTGGGGAACATCCCCAACATTAGCCCTAGTTTATGTTGGATTTACCATGTTAAACTTCACCCTGGAAAATAAGACAAGGAAAACGAGAATTGTGAGAGGTTAATTCCGAGTCTAGTCTTGTGACCCAGAATCTTTTCATCCTTTCAATATTTATATTCTCCTTGTTAATCTATTTGTCGGGTTATGAAACTTTTGCCACACTTAACATTTCTTTGCCATCTCATATCATGACGTCACTTTACTGGTTTTCCAAGATCTATGTGTGACATCACAACAAATCTTTGGGTGGATATGTTTTTTTCCCGTCAGGCGCAAGAATCGAGAGTTACACACAATTGATTGTGCCCTTGCACTAAAAAAACACTTCTGTGATGATACGTATTTGTCACAGTAGGTCATATGTCATGCATGTACATCCATCACGATTTTATGACAGAATCAAGATAGTCATACTTGTGTTGTCATAGTAGTGTCTATGAAAATACTCAAAATATCATCACAGAATTGTCAACTACCATGATGATAAATGCCATCTCATGGAAGTGTTTTCATCAAGGATAACCAACACATGACATCCACTCTAACGGGTCACCGTTAAGCTATCGGGTCCGGTTTTGGATCTGATAACCCATTAACAGCCACGACCAATGGCGAATACGTGTAAAATTCTCGCTGGCCGAAGGAACCACATGTCTGCTCCATGTTGGGACATATGTCATCCGTCCAATGGATAGGACATGCCTGTGATACGTTGACACGTGGCACGGCCCAACGGGGGCCCATTTAGGTTAAAAGGCCGGCCCAGTCAAAGGCATCTATGATTTACTCAGGTACTAGTGGGTTGTCCCACTAACGGCTTGCCAAACATGTCCCATTTATGCCCACTGCCATATTTGGTGTGTCAATTGTTCGCTTAGTCTTTGGGCCCCATTATGGACCGGTGAGTTTTAAGTGTGTTAGAGGCCCAATGTAGACATGGGCCCATTTCGGCCTGGTGTGACTTTCGGCCCGATAATGGCTCGTGTCATGCATGGACCATATATGGTCTGACGCGACATTTGGCCCATTAACGGCACATCCTCACTGTGGCAACAATTCAGCCCAACTTGACTTTGGGCCTATTAGGCCTTGGTTGGCCCACTGATATCATGGGCCTTTAGGAGTCCGAAGGCTTAGTAGAGGCATCAAAGGCTGAATTGTACGACGGGCCTGCTAATGGCCCACCATATAACTGGGCCAATAATGGCTCGGGGTATATTTCAGTCTGCTAAAGGCACGTGGCGACTCTTGAAAATTGAGGCCCAACATGCATTTTGACCTGCTAAAGGCCCATGGTGTCTTTTGGGCCATAACAACTAGCAGAATATTCAGCCCGTTAATGGCACGAAACTACATAGGCCCAACTAAACGTTGGGCCCAAGAAATGGCACGTCCATGCAGGCCCAAGTAATGCATATTGTGGGTCGGCCCAATTATAGCCCACTAAAATACATGCCTAGAGGCGAATGCTTAGGACCGGTCGCCTCCCGCAGATTTTGTCATTTCTTCTTATAGCGAATGATGGCATATACGGTAACTAGGAATTAAGAACAAGCCCCATACAGTAAAGAAACTATGGCATGGTAACTTAGAATAAACCTCCATTATACAATATTTTTCTAGGGTATATTACGTCCACTGGGCATCAAAGTTAATCACCAGTGATCACAAACCTCAACCAAGAAGAAGATTACAAAAATGGGCATCAAAGGTCCTACCATTACAGTGCAAAAAAAATAATAAAGAACCATGACCACTTCCAAGACATTTCAAGAAATATTAGCCTTGCGCGGGAGCTGTTAAACAAGGTAGTGGGACCGGCCTAGCATGTCGGTCCACTACCGCAGGATGCTGCTAACGCGACACTACAATTAGAGACCCTTTGACAAAACTGTGTGTGATGCATTAATCGCAAATAGTGATGTAAAAACATCAAAAAAGATGCAAAATGTTTGTGATGGCGGATACATCAAACACGGTTGAGATTTTAGTTGCGTGTGCGATGCAGGGCACACGGTTCAGTTCAAAGAACTGTTAGCGATTAGGTAGAAGAACAAAAATGATAGCCAAATGAAGGCGTGTGCGATATACGCCATACAGTTCAGTCAGATTAACTATTTGGGATGAGACAAAACAAAAGAAACGGGCAGCTAGATGAAGATGCATGTGATATGCGGCATACAGTTCACTCGAATGAACTGTTGATGGCTTCTCGCCCCTCGTTGGTTACCCCAAGTGGAAGGTTTGAGATGTAGCGTAGCAGCAAGTTTCCCTTGGCAAAGATACGAAGGATCGAATCCCGTGAGACTCCGAGGGTCGACAAGAAGGTGTCAACGACGCCAGAAACTTAGCGGTTGACAGGACCTGCACACAGATACAAATAACTTTGCTCCCAACGAGTACAGAGAGGTTGGCAATCCCTCCAGCCTTGTTGTTTACAAAGGATCAAACACAAGATATAATAATGATAGGTATGACTGCAACTAGGAAATAAGAACAGGAAGTAAATAGCGGGTGTGATCAGTGGTGGTAATATGGACCGGGGTCCCATGATGTTCACCAGTGATGTCTCTCTCCCAAAAGACGATAAAACAGCAAAGCGAGGTAAACAAATTACAGCTGGGCAATTGACAGGATTATGTGCGCAAACCAATGCTAACTATGCTGCAAGGAAAGGTAGAGGCTCAAAAGCATGGGCGGTACGCCAAGGCAAGTAGACCGAAATCCATCTGCATCTACTACTAATCATCCACCTTGAGATATCTATCCAGAACATCTCGCTGGTATTAAGTTGCGAATCCCACCCAAAGTGTAAACTCAAAGCAACAGACAACTGCATTAAAAGGACTTTGCGTAAAGTAAACAATCCTTGCACCCGCAAGTACAAGCACCGTGGTTTTCCCCCTTGTGGCAACAGCACATCTCCTAGACTCATGTTTCTGTCACTCAGGCTAGTCATCAGGGGGCATGAACCCACAATCAAGCATAACGCTCCCTCTTGGAGTTACTACCTACTACTTGGCCAAAGCAATAAACAGCAACGGAGAACATGCAAGAATTACTCAAGAACATAAATATAAAAGAGGTGAATCAAATATATTACTCACACACAATCTGAACATAATCTCATAATCCATCGGATCCCAGCAAACTCAGCAGAGCAACAGCATAAAGATTACATATGTGCCTCGATCATGTAGGGCAGCTCACGAGGTCTAAACCATGAAGAACAAAGAGGGGAGGAGAACATCACATAGCTACTGATCATGGACCCATGGTCCAAGGTGGACTACTCACGACTCATCCGGGAAGCATCCATGGTGGTGGAGAAGCTCCCGGTGGTGGTTCTCCCCTCCGGCAGGGTGCCGGGAAGAGTTCTCCCGATGCTCCCGATCTTGGAAGCGCTGCGGCGGCGGAACAGAGGCGAGATCGCGAAAAAGGGTTCCGTCCTCGAGGGTTCGGGACGCGAGGAATATATATGCGAAGGGGGGTCACCAGAGGCGGAGCCGGGGCCCCAGGCGCCCCCCTGGCGCGGCCAGGGGTGGGGCCGCGCCAGATGGCCGCCTGGGCCTCCCCTGGCACCCCTCTCGCCCTGCTTTGGTTACTCGCGAAGCTTCCTGTACGATGATTTTTCCTGTATTTTTCCCGGAATTTTTGGAGCACTTTTAATATGGGGGAAACCTGAAATAGAAAAACAGCAGAAAACAGGAACTGGCACTGTGGTGCACTGAGTTAATAGGTTAGTCCAAATATGATCAAAAGTGTATGGAAGTGCATAAATATCATAGCAATATCACACAAAAGAAGCATGGAGCAAGCAGAAATTATAGATACGTTTTGGACGTATCAACATCCCCAAGCTTAATTCCTGCTCGTCCTCGAGTAGGTAAATGATAACAAGCATAATTTATGTGGTGACATGCTATCAACCATATAAGAACTTTTAAGTAAAGCAATCAAGGCATGTAATTCAATTCAAGTCATAAAAAGCAAGAGTCTATATTAGCATTGTAACAAGCAACATAAGAACATAAAGGTGCAAGAGCTCTCGCTGTCCGTGACTCGAATGTCTCCAAATGGTGTTTGCGTGCAAGAAATGGGATAGGGATATACGAAAGAGTAAAACATAGTTTTTGTATTGTTGAGAACTTAATCTACTAAAGTTTCACACTTGGTCTTCTTTGGAATCTTATCTTGACTCATCCCCAGACCGTCAGCCAGGTACAAGTCAAAATGATCCACTCCCTTTCGATATTTTGAGCACTCATGCAATGGATGAGCGTAAGCAAGAAAGTTGACACTTAGGATGGCAAAGAGAGAAAAATGATGAAGGGGGAAGACAAAAAAGGTGTGAAAGGCTCACATCAATGAGGACAATCATAGGCGAGAGAAAGCCAAATGATAGATATGATGTGAGGAGTAGGGATTGCCATGCAACGGATGCACATATGAGCTAAGGTAAGCTCTCCAATGGAACTAGTGGGGGTGCATCCAACTTGCTTGCTCAAGAAGACCTAGAGCTCTTTTGAGGAGGCTCATCACTGGAATATACAAGCCAAGTTCTATAGTGTGAAGGTCCCCACATAGCTATATGCATGAATGATAATCTCTATGGAGTACAAGGTATAAGATGGAGTACGAGTGTGGATCTCTCAAAAGGAATAGTAGTGTGCCCCCTTCTCTCTTTTTATTTCTTTTTCTCTTTTTTCTATTTTTTTTATTTTTTTGTGGCCTCAATGGCTCTTTCTATTTAACTCTCATTTGTCCTCTTTGGGATCTTTTCATTTTGTCCTCTTTGGGATGTTTTCCTCACTTTAGGGACAACACTCTATATATTACAAGAAGTATAGAAGATCTTTCACACTTTACAAAAGTACTCAACATAAAGAAAATGAAACTATCATGATGTATGCAAATGTATGCCTCTGCCAGTGTAGCAGGATATGCAATGATACTAGCGCGTCATGTAGCAATGATTAGGGCAAGGCCCAACTAGCATGCGGCTCATCGATCAAGCAAAAAGCATGTATGACATGAAGATCAAGTCATGAGAAGATGGATGTTGCATGGCAATGTATCTCGGAAAGGCTATGGAAATGCCTTGATAGGTAGGTATGGTGGCTGTTTTGAGGAAGGATATAATGAGGCTTATGATGACAGAGCGTATCGTGCCAAGGATTTGGATGCACCGGCGAAGTATGCGCCAACTCTCGAGGTGAGAAAGGGCAATGCACGGCACCGAAGAGGCTAGAAAAATATGGCTAGGTGGAAGTGTCAACTTTCGAATACTCACATTAGTCCGAAGAACTCATGCACTTATTATCGGTAACTCTCAATCTAATTAGGAGGTTCACAAAGAGACAAGTACCCCGAGGAGGAGTGTATGGGGGTTTGGTTATCCTTGCGCATCCTCGGCTCATGGTACGTGAGTGTACTCTAATATTCTATCCCTCCAAAGATTAGTGATCCATTTAGTAGCTAAAGTTCTCAACTATTTGTAGGTTTTCGAAAATAAACACGGATTGCCCAAAATACGACATCTATCACTAATAGGCTAAAGCTCTTGACACCAAAAGTTCAGACATTACTCATGGCAATACCTCAAAACTATTGCAAGTTACTACTAAAATTAAATAGCAACCTCAATTACCTACTTTAAGTTAAGACACACAACTCAGTGCAACAGGCAAACTCTCTTAACAAGATAAACATGGAAACTCAAGAGAGTTCAGCAACCAACTAAACAAAAGCTCTTTAAAAAGAAAAGCATGAAAACTAAGAGCTAAACATGACAGCAGCTATGGAAAGACAAAGAACACACACAACAAAGATAAGCATGAAAATCCTATGTTGTGTTCTAGGTTGAAGTGGAGCGTGTTTCTCTCCCACACAAAGAAAGTTGGGTTCTAACTTGTTATGAACAGCAAGCAAAGCTAAAGAAAACTAAAAAGGAAACTAAGAGCAAGACGCTCCAAGCATAGCACATAACACATGAAGTGATAATTATAGTGGAACGAAAGACGAACTGATAATTGTTGATGAAGAAGGGGATGCATGGGGGCATCCCCAAGCTTAGACTCTTGAGTCTTCTTGAATATTTCTTGGGGGTGCACGGGGGCATCCCCAAGCTTGGGCGTTTGACCCTCCTGAATCTTCTTTTATCATCTTCCCTCGCATACTTGAAAAATCCCTTCATACATAACTCATCATAATCTGATTAGCAAGGTTAGTACCCACAATAAAATAATTTTTCCCTACTGGAAATAAAGATAATCTAGAAGAGCTACTGTTTCTCAAGATTTCCAAAAGGTTTTTGCAAAGAAAAAGCAAGCTCAAGGTTTGCAAAACGAAGAAAAGGCAAAACAGGACAGAATCTGTGAAAAACAGACCAGCAGGTAGTAAATAATTTTTTCGGGGCACTTCTGCAACTCAAATCAAAAAACTCAGAACAGACGCCCGAAAGCCAATTGTATAGAGCACGCTGTCAAAACAATTCAGATCAAAAAGATGAACTGGTGATTTTATTCGAATTTTTCTGTCCAAGGACAGAATCTGTTTTCTGGACAGCATGTCACAACTTTTAAACTTTCTTGCAATCGGAGGCTAAACTTGGCACAAAGCTGAAAAGAAAAGATACAATGATGATGCTACTATAGTAACAAACATCAAGACACAACAAAAGCAAAATAAAACCTAATTCGTTGTGGGCTGCCTCCCAAAAGCGCTTTCTTTTATGCCTTTAAGCTAGGCATGATGCAACAAGGAGGAATCAAAAGTCATCATAATAATCGGAGTTATAAATTGCTTCAAATGGTTCCTCAACAAGTTCACCCTTGTTCCTTCTAGGAAAGGGGTACGTACCTTTTGCCTTCCCGCGTAGGCGGATTTGTCCCTTACCTATATCGATGAAGCCTTTTACGGCTCGGAAGAAGTCCCTTCCAAGCACTATATTTCCTTGGTTTGGCTTCATGATGAAGAAATCAACCATTGCAATCCCTTTAAGGAATGTAACTGGCACGTCTTTTATTCTTCCCTGGATCTCAGAAATATCTCCATTAGCATGTTCATGATAGGATGATAATCTGTCCATGTTAAATTTTAAAGAATCATGAACAATTTTTGGCATAGTAGAAACCATAGATCCAATATCACAATAAGCAAGGAAGTCTTGATTAGAGATGCTAATCCTAACAAAAGGCTCCCAATCATTGTCTATTTCCAAAATATCCCTCTTATTGGGTTTGGGTTTCCCTTCCTTCATCAAGTCTAGAGCGTCCATTCTCTTCTTAATAGTAGCAAGTCTATCTATGACAGTATCATAACTATGATCATAAACAAAGTAACTAGATAGACCATGTATAATTTCAAGAGCTCTAGCTTCATCACACTCTAGGAAATCTCCTTCAGCTATAATATCAAGAGAGTGTTTACACCATTTAAAAAGACCATGGTAAAAATTTCTAAGCACAATTTTTATAGGTATCCAAGGCATAATTCTCCTATGTGCATCCGAAATTCTGTCCCATGCCTTCTTCATATTTTCTCCATCACTTTGATGGAAATCTAGAACTTCTGATTCCCTCAAAGCACCAAATCCTAACATGCTTGACTAAACAGAAAGGACTACTAACAGAAAAGCAAATAATTTTTTTGTGATTTTTGATAAAGGACACTAAAGCAAAAACTGAAAGGTAAACTAACAAGACTAAAAACCAAAGATAAAAGATAGTGTGCAAATCCCCTATCTCGAAGAGTGGAGTCCCCGGCAACGGCGCCAGAAACTTTGCTTGATGGCTTCTCGCCCCTCGTTGGTTACCCCAAGTGGAAGGTTTGAGATGTAGCGTAGCAGCAAGTTTCCCTTGGCAAAGATACCAAGGATCGAATCCTGTGAGACTCCGAGGATCGACAAGAAGGTGTCAACGGCGCTAGAAACTTAGCGGTTGACAGGACCTGCACACAGATACAAATAACTTTGCTCCCAACGAGTACAGAGAGGTTGTCAATCCCTCCGGCCTTGTTGTTTACAAAGGATCAAACACAAGAGATAATAATGATAGGTATGACTGCAACTAGGAAATAAGAACAGGAAGTAAATAGCGGGTGTGATCAGTGGTGGTAATATGGACCGGGGTCCCATGATGTTCACTAGTGATGTCTCTCTCCCAAAAGACGATAAAACAGCAAAGCGAGGTAAACAAATTACAGCTGGGCAATTGACAGGATTATGTGCGCAAACCAATGCTAACTATGCTGCAAGGAAAGGTAGAGGCTCAAAAGCATGGGCGGTACGCCAAGGCAAGTAGACCGAAATCCATCTGCATCTACTACTAATCATCCACCTTGAGATATCTATCCAGAACATCTCGCTGGTATTAAGTTGTGAATCCCACCCAAAGTGTAAACTCAAAGCAACAGACAACTGCATTAAAAGGACTTTGCGTAAAGTAAACAATCCTTGCACCCGCAAGTACAAGCACCGTTGTTTTCCCCCTTGTGGCAACAGCACATCCCCTAGACTCATGTTTCTGTCACTCAGGATAGTCATCAGGGGGCATGAACCCACAATCAAGCATAACGCTCCCTCTTGGAGTTACTACCTACTACTTGGCCAAAGCAATAAACAGCAACGGAGAACATGCAAGAATTACTCAAGAACATAAATATAAAAGAGGTGAATCAAATATATTACTCACACACAATCTGAACATAATCTCATAATCCATCGGATCCCAGCAAACTCAGCAGAGCAACAGCATAAAGATTACATATGTGCCTCGATCATGTAGGGCAGCTCATGAGGTCTAAACCATGAAGAACAAAGAGGGGAGGAGAACATCACATAGCTACTGATCATGGACCCATGGTCCAAGGTGGACTACGCACGACTCATCCGGGAAGCGTCCATGGTGGTGGAGAAGCTCCCGGTGGTGGTTCTCCCCTCCGGCAGGGTGCCGGGAAGAGTTCTCCTGATGCTCCCGGTCTTGGAAGCGCTGCGGCGGCGGAACAGAGGCGAGATCGTGAAAAAGGGTTCCGTCCTCGAGGGTTTCGGGACGCGAGGAATATATATGCGAAGGGGGGTCACCAGAGGCGGAGCCGGGGCCCCAGGCGCCCCCCTGGCGCGGCCAGGGGTGGGGCCGCGCCAGGTGGCCGCCTGGGCCACCCCTGGCACCCCTCTGGCCCTGCTTTGCTTATTCGCGAAGCTTCCTGTACGCTGATTTTTCCTGTATTTTTTCCGGAATTTTTGGAGCACTTTTAATATGGGGGAAACCTGAAATAGAAAAACAGCAGAAAACAGGAACTGGCACTGTGGTGCACTGAGTTAATAGGTTAGTCCAAATATGATCAAAAGTGTATGGAAGTGCATAAATATCATAGCAATATCACACAAAAGAAGCATGGAGCAAGCAGAAATTCTAGATACGTTTTGGACGTATCAATTGTTTGTGATTAGGCAACACAACAGAAACGGTCAGCCAGATCAAGGTGTGTGGGATATACGGCAAACAGGTTCCTAATCAGAAATGTCTGCGAAGACCCATAATAACATAGAAAACTTTTGATAATAAGTCGTCTGTGTTGTGGGCAAACACTTGCTGGTATACGATTGTCAGCGATTTATGAATTCATCACCAACGTGTTTCCTAGTATGGTTCGTGTGCATTGTCATTGCATATAGAACAACAATATATGTACTTGTAAGGACTTGATACCATAACCAATTTGAACATCCAATTACATAGGTGTCTAGTAGACATATGACCTTTGCACACACCAAAGTATGTTCCAAAATGCCTAGAAAACTCAAATAATGTATAAAAAAGCAAAACGAACGTTGAGTAATTTCATATTTTTTTAGGAAAACACTCCTAAAGTTGCATGTTGCCTCTTGATACATCTCCAACGTATCTATAATTTTGTATTGTTCCATCCTATCATATTATCATTCTTGGATGTTTTACAATCATTTTATAGTCATTTTATATCATTTTTGGGGACAACCCAATTGACACAGTGCCAAGTGCCACTTGCTCTTTTCTGCATGTTTTTCACATCACGGGAAATAATTATCAAACGAAGCCCAAACACCGCGAAACTTTTTGGAGAATTTTTATGGGCCAGAAGACACCCAATGGGATGAAGCAGCACCTGGGGGTGCCCTGAGGGGGGCACAACCCACCAGGGCACGCCAGGCCCCCTGGCGCGCCCAGGTGGGTTGTGCCCACCTCGGTGGCCTCCCGCACCGCCTCTTTACCCTATTTCCAAAACCCTTCGGGGTACACCTAGATCAGAAGTTCCGCCGCCGCAAGGCTCTGTAGCTACCGAAAACCAATCTAGACCCTTTCCGGTGGCCATCTTCATCATCCCGGCGGCCACCATGATGATGAGGGAGTAGTCCACCCTCTGGGCTAAGGGTTTGTACCAGTAGTTATGTGTTTAATCTCTCTCTCTCTCTCTCTCTCTCTCTCTCTCTCTCTCGTGTTCGTGAGATGCACAATCTTGATGTATCGCGGGCTTTGTTAATATAGTCGGATCATATGGTGTTTTCCCCTCTCTATCCTGTGATGAATTGAGTTTTCCCTTTGAGATTTCTTTGGATTGAATACTTTTATGGATTTGAGAACACTTGATATATGTCTTGCAATTGAATACTCATGGTGAAAATGGGGTATCGTATTGATTCACTTGATATATGTTTTAGCACTCAACTTGTGGATTCTCGCGGTGACATTGGGGTAATCTATGCATAGGGGTTGATGTACATTCTTGTCTTTGTTTCTCCGGTAGAAATCTTGGGGCACTCTTTGTAGTTCTTTGTCTTGGATTGAGTATTATGAATATGAATTTGTTTTGGTGATTATTCTAGTACGAACTCTTGATAGATCGATCGAAAAGAATAACTTGTGTTATTTTAGTATGAACTCTTGATAGATCAATCAGAAAGAATACCTTGTGCTATTTTAGTACGAACTCTAGGATAGATCGAACGGAAAGAATAGCTTTGTGTTATTTTAGTACGAACTCTTGAATAGATCGAACGTAAAGAATAACTTTGAGGTGGTGTTGTACCCTACAAACAATTTATTCTCATGTTCTCCGCTAGATAGGAACTTTGGAGTGATTCTTCATTGTACTTTGAGGGGTGGTTATATGATCCAATTATATTAGTATTGTTGGGAGATTGCACTAGTGAAAGTACGGACCCTAGGCCTTGTTTTCAAGCATTGCAATACCGTTTGTGCTCCGTTTTATCACTTGCTACCTTGCCGTTTTTATTGTTCCTACTACAAAAATCAATATCTACTATACATATTACACTTTTATCACCATCTCTTTGCCGAACTAATGCACCTATACAATTTGCCATTGTATTGGGTGTGTTGGGGACACAAGAGTCTTTTTATTATTTGGTTGCAGGTTTTTTTGAGAGAGACCATCTTCATCCTACACCTCCCACGGATTTATAAACCTTAGGTCATCCACTTGAGGGAAATTTGCTACTGTCCTACAAAACTCTGCACTTGGAGGCCCAAATCGAGTCTACAAGAACAAATTGTGTAGTAGACATCAAGCTCTTTTCTGGCGCCGTTGCCGGGGAGGTGAGTGCTTGAAGGCATATCTTTAGATCTTGCAATCGAATCTTTTAGTTTCTTGTTTTATCACTAGTTTGATTTATAAAAAGAAAACTAAAGAATGGAATTGAGGTTGCATCATATTATTGATCATCTTTATAATATCTTTCTTGAAAATGATGGATCGGAAAATTGTGCTCAATTGTTAGAAGAAGAAGTCAATAAAATGTTTGGCACACAATATTTGAATGATGAGCTTCATTGCAATGTTGTTCGTATGAATTCTTTGAATATCCATGGTGTTAATGATATGCAAAGCCATAAGCTTGGGGGTGCTATATTTGATGAATATGATATTTTTAGTCCCCCCAAGCTTTGATGAGAAAATTTATTATGATGATTGCATGCCTCCTATTTATGATGATTATATTGATGAAAGTGGATTTTGAGAGGTCATGACTTTATTTAGTGATGAATCCACTACTTTGGAGGATGTTTCAATCGACTATGATAACAAAGTTGCTATCTATGATGATTATGGTGATGACATGTATGCTATATTGAATAATGATAACCATGAAACTTGTCATCATGACATTATTTTATAATCTCATGATAGTTATTTTGTTGAGTTTGCTCCCACCACTATTCATGAGAATGAATTTGCTTATGTGGAGAGTAGCAAAATTTCTATGCTTATGCATCATGAAAAGAATGATTTATGTGAGGGCTATATTTTTGAATTCATTCATTATGCTACTGAAAATTATTAAGAGAGAGGGACATATCTTGCAGGTATTGCAATACTATCAAGTTTCCTCTCTATGTGTTGAAAGTTTTGAAGTTTTGCTTGTTTTGCCTTCCTATGCTAGTTGATTCTTGCTCCCATAAATTGTTTGTTCACAAAATTCTATGCATAGGAAGTGAATTAGACTTAAATGTGCTTGCAATGTGATTCATGATGCTCTCTTTCATGTTCAATTCTTATCTTTTATGTGAGCATCATTGAAATCATCATGCCTGGCTAAAAGGCATTAAAGAAAAGCGCTAGTTGGGAGACAACCGAACACTTATACCTACTATTTTTGTGTGTTCACATGATTATTCTACTGTAGTAATCATGTTTTATAGCTTTTGTTTCAATAAAGTGCCAAGCAAAGCCTTAGGATCATGTTGGGTGATAGTAGATTTGATCTTGCTGAAAAACAGAAACTTTTGCATTCACGAGAAAAATTATCATTTTAACATAAGAGTGCTTTTAAGTTCATTATTTTTGCAGTACTTTAATATACAAATTTCCTTCGTGTTCATATTTTTTTCAAGATTTTTAGAGTTGCAGAAGTATGGTGAATGTTCAAATCATTACACACTGTTTTGTTTTTGGCAGATTCTGTTTTCAATGCATAGTTTGCTTGTTTTCTAGTTTCTATGGCTTATATTGACCAATATAAATTGTAGAAATGATATGCTACAGTAGTCATTGTGTGAGAACAATTATGAATCTTGTCTTTGACAGTACCCAAAGTTAATGATTTGTTTTATCATACTAACCCATCTCACGAAGTTTTGTTAAGTTTTGTGTGATTGAAGTTTCTCAAGTTTTGGGTGAGATGTCGATATGAGGAGAATAAGGAGTGACAAAACCCTAAGCTTGGGGATTCCCAAGGCATCCCAAGGTAATATTCAAGGAAGATCCAAGAAACTAAGCTTGGGTATGCCCCAGAAGGCATCCCCTCTTTCGTCTCCAACATTATCGGTAACCTCACTTGGAGCTATGTTTTTATTCGTCACATGATATGTGTTTTTCTTGGAGCGTCAATTTATTTTGTTAGAATTTGCTTACTGGTATTTAGAATAATGTTTTGTATCTTTTGTTTCAATAAAAATGTCAAGGATAGCCTTCACCATGCTTATTTTGCAAGTGAACATGTTGTTGTTTGAAAACAGAAAGTTTACCGATGTTGCAAAAATTCCCTAAAAAGTCAGAATGTGATAAAATGTTGAAACTTTTTAAAAAATAATCTCTGATAAATTTTCTAAAAGTGTGGTATATTTTCATAACTTTTGGAGTTAGGGAAGTATTTATACTATTGCATTCTTTTCAGACTGTACTGTTTTGGCAGATTGCTGTTATGTTTGCTTTGTTTGCATATGTTTGCTTGTTTAATGATTCTATTTGAGGATAGAAGTATTAAATATGCAGAGGCGTTTAGTATGCAATGTTGAATAATAATTTTAGTTATTTGCTACAGTACAAAATGATAAGGTTTTTGCATTGGTTCATACTGACTTATCTCACGAGTTCTTGTTGAGTTTTGTGTGGATGAAGCTTTTCAGATTTAGGAAAACCGCGATATGAGAAGAATAAAGGAGACACAAAAGCTCAAACTTGCGGTTGCCCAAGGCACCCCAAGATAATATTTCCAGAAGTCTCAAGGATCTAAGCTTGAGGATGCCCCGGTAGGCATCCCACCTTTCTTCATCAACAATTATCGGTTAGTATCGGTTGATCCTAAGTTTTTGCTTCTTCACATGAGATGTGCTATTCTTGAAATGTCATTTTATTTTGTTTGCTTGCTGTTTTAATAAAATACTTAGATCTGAAAGTTTTTAAATAAAATAGAGCCCCCAAATAGTTTCCAGGGAGGCTAAGTACGCGACATTCACATCCCGTCAACAAAGCTCTTTTCTGGCACCATTGCTCTAGTGCTTCACTTCTATCTTTTTTAGCACGGTGTGCTTTAGTATTTTTGAAGAAATTCTATCTTTCTTCACTTAAATTAATTTGATAGAAATAAATATTATGCTCACTTATATTTGTTTGAGCTTATCAAAAGCAACACATAAAATTAGTCCCAATATGATAGATATCCACAGAGGATATAATAGAAACTTTCATGAAGATCATTGGACAAAATAAACTCGATTCCTTGTAATAGTTTTGAGACATGATGATGTGATATGTGAGTCATGTTGATGAGCAATTGTGCTTTAGTAAGATATTGGTGTTAAGGTTTGTGATTCCCGAAGCATGCATGTATAGTCTCTCGTTATGCCGGGAAGTTGGAGCACAATTTATCCTTGATTGTCCTATCTTTGTGTGAAGGTCGGGGACGCGCGATGGTTAACTCCTACCAAGCTCCCCCTCAGGAGCATGCGTAGTATTACTTTGCTTCGAGGGCTAATAAACTTTTGCACTAAGTATGTGAGTTCTTTATGACTAATGTGACTCCATGGATTATATGCACTCTCACCCTTTCATAATTGCTATCTTCTCTTGTACCGCGCAATTTGCGTCGTTGCATAAAATTTATTATACCTTCCTCAAAAAAGCCACCATACCTACCTATTATGGCATTTCCATAGTGTCGGGGAAACTGATCCACGAGCACCTATGGGGACCGAGCCCCTTTCGGTTCGGCGGGGGGCGGAGATCGCACGAAGAGCAGATCGAGACGAAGCACACGAGCAGTTTACCCAGGTTCGGGCCGCACGGATGCGTAAAACCCTACTCCTGCTTTGTGGTTTGTATTGAGTTCTTGCTCGGGAGCGTGGAGTGCTACAGTACACACCAGCGGCTAGCGAGACCGAGCGTGAGAGTTCCTCTGCTTCGAACCCCCTTCTACGTTGCGCATGGGCCTCCTTTTATATGCTCAAGGGGTCACCGACAGGTGGCAACGTAGACAAGGGTAAAAATGGAAAGGTGTTGTAGTTGGTACAACTACCTATACAGTGCACCATACCTAACCCTGACGGCAGGGGACAAGAGCATTAAATGCCCGTCTGCGTCGCCCAAACAGTGCAAAAAGGGACCGTCAGGAACGCCACCGTTCGCCACGACGGCAACCTTGTCAGCGCCGCTTGCCACCGCGCACCGCTGGCTGCACAGCCTCCCTCCACATACGCATGGAAGGGCCCTAGAGCGACACGTTGGCGGAAGTGTTGGAGCGTGGGTACAGAGTGGTAGCTTGCCGCGGCAAGCGCCTTGCCGTGGTCATTGTCTTGTCGCATCCGGGAGCTTGGCGCTCACCGGGCCTTCCCGGGACGTGTGGCGCGTCGCGGCAAGTTCCTTGAGATGCCTTGGTTGGCCTTCCTGGCAAGCTCCTCTCGCCGGGGTCTTGTGCCTTGAGTGGCCTTCCTGGCAATCTCCTCTTGCCGGGGCCTTGTCTTCTTGGCTTGAATACTTTGTTCTTGAATGGCTCCAAAGGAACAACGGAGGACCTTGGCGGTCACCCGGCAAGCCTTGCCGCGGGACGCTGCGACTGCCCGTGCACAAGTTCAGGATACTAGGGTACCCCTACTCTAGTACACCGACAGGAGCCCCCAGGCCTGGGCCATACACGGTGCCGAGCGCTATTGGGCCAGGCCCAAAACAGGGCACGGGCACGCGCGGCCTGGGTTATGCCGTATCTTTCTCCGTATCCACCGCGCCCTCCCCGAACGGCACGCGTTGATTGCGGCGTCGTGGGAGAGATCGTGGGCAGTTTCTTTATTCGGAAAGGTGGGACGTCCGCCCCCTCCCTCCTTATAAGCAGGGGAAACAGGGGCAGTTCGCCCATCCGCCAGTGCTATTCCGACCTCAAAAACCTCCGCCGCTCCCCTTCTTCCCAAAGCTGAAAGAGAGCAGCGCTCCACCCCCCATTGCCACCAGCACCACCAACGCCGTCGACCTCCCTCACCACTTCCGCCATGGCTCCGAAAACCTACAAGGGGAAGGGCGCGAAGTCGGCCGAGGCGCAGCAGCTCGCGGCGCTGCGAAAGGAGCGGGTTGTCTTCCCCCCCCCCCCCCAAGCTTGCCGCGAGGGAGCTGAGGGAGTGCTACTACCTCTTCTGGTCGGGGGAGACGCGGGCGCACCTGCGCACGAAGGTACTTCCAGCCATCGCTTGGAAAACGGCCCCAACTGGATACCCTTTCTTCGCCTTGTTCTTCTACTGCGGGCTCTGCCCGCCTTTCTCTGAATTTTTCCGCGATATCATGAACACCTACGAGTTCCGCCTCCTTGACTTCACCCCCAATGCCGTTCTGACCATGGCAGTTTTCGCACATCTCTGCGAAAACTTTGTCAGAGTCTATCCCAATGTAGCCCTTTTTCGCCACTTCTTTATGCCCCGAGTTGAGAAAGGAGAGCCTTTATCCAGCGGAGTCTCCTGGATCTCGAGGGCCGGCAAGAAGGACACTTATCTGGAGGGAGAGCTCCGCAGCAAGTGGGAGGAGTGGAGAGCAAACTGGTGCTGGATTGTCGAGGAGAACCCGCAGCCATTTCCCGCTTGGCGCCAGACCCCAGTAGTGCGCGGCAGCGACTGGAGCAACGTGGCCCGGAAGACGATAGGCTGAAGATTGCCGTCGCCCGGATCCAACGCCTCAAGCTTGCCGGGCTCACTGTAGGCGCAGTTGGCGCAGATTTCCTTCGCCGCCGCATCGCCCCCCTACAGGAGAGGAAGAGACCCGCCTGGGAGTTCGAGAATGCGGCGGACATCATGAGGCTACGCCCGGGCCTCAACTTCAACTTCACTGTCCTGGAGCTCAACGCGATGCTCCAGGAGCTGTTTAAGTATGACCCTCAGCATCCCGAAGTGTTCAGGTTGCCGAGGGGTGTCGTTCCGCTGTGCAACAACTCCGCGCTCAGCCGCATCCGCGCAATGATGCCGCTGTGCGACTCGCATGGTATTGACCCAACTTGGCAAGAGCCTGCCGATGACGCCGTGCAGGAGTTCTTTGACGGCTTGGAAGAAGTGCCGATTCGCTCCGACGAAAAGAAAGTCCTCACTTGCGACACCACCGATACGGAGCTGAAGCGCATCGTCACTAGGCTGGAAGAGGCGGCGGCAGCTGCAGCCGCGGGCAAGTTTGGATTCACCATGGAGGAGGCAGAGGCAGCGGAGGCGGCAAGCCTTGCCGAGCGAGAGGAGTTTGCCGGCAAGGGAGAGCTTGCCGGGCATGACATCGAGTCGAGCGAGCCTGCCGAGCAGGGCGTCGAGTCGAGCGAGCCCGCCGAGCAGGGCGTCGAGTCGAGCGAGCCCGCCGAGCAGGGCGTCGAGTCGAGCGAGCCCGCCGAGCAGGGCGTCGAGTCGAGCGAGCCCGCCGAGGATACGAGCGGCTCGTTGGAGATCGACTCCTCTTCCTCATCATCTTCAGGCAGCTCGCCGTTAGCAGAGCCCCCGGCTCCACCAAGAAGGCATATCCGCAAGGCCGGGGACGTAGCGGAGCGGCAGACGAGTCAACAGCCGCCGCGCCGCGCGACACGCTCCATCGCGGCAAGTACTGTTGCAGAGGGAGCACCTCGCGCTGCTGCGGCAACTGGAGCGGGGTCTTCTCGGACCACCGCTTCTCTCCTGCCGCTTCCCACGCCACGGCGGCAGCCGGAGCGGGGTCGTCTCAGACCACCACCACTGCTCCCGCCAAGCGGCCAAGGGAGCCTACTCCTCCACCTCCTCGCACCGGACGTGAGCCGGACTTCGACTTCTCCGCGCTCAGCTCCGACGAGGAAGAAGAAGAGTAAGATTCTTGTTGTGCTTGTACTTCTTCAATTCTTGCTGTTTTGTCTTGTATCTCATTTGCTTTGCTCTGAACTTATCCCCTTTCAGGACTCTAGCCCAGAGAGCGGCGAAAAGAGCCAAGGTTCCGGCGAGGAGAGAGGAGGTGATCATTGTCGAGGACGAACCCACCGAGACCACCTTGCCGGACCCGGCAACTAATCTTCAGAGCAGCCCCCAGTGTAAGTATATGGTTCACTTTCCACTGTTAGGCGCGCGTGGATGTTCTTCCTTTGCTGACATTTGACTGTTGGTTTGTGTAGGAGCAGAGCAGCCCCACCAGGAGCGCACGGAGGCCGCCCCCGACGAGCCATCCGCTTCGACTACGCCGCCAAGGGAGAGTTCTCCGGCAAGGGTCTCTCCGGCAAGGGAGCGTTCTCCGCCAAGGGAGAGTCCTCCTGATGCGGAGCATCCCAAGGACATCCCCATGGACCCTCCATCGCCTCACCAAGTGCCCAAAGGACCAATGACTCGAGCCCGTGCAAGAGCTCTCGAAACCGAGGTGACTTCGCTCCTCTCTCTACATCTTTCGGATTCACTTGAGACATGGCTTCTACCTTCATCAGGGACTCTGTGCATACTCAGGTACTTGGACGAAGGCCACGGGACAGCTCTGCACAATGGTCAAGACGACAGGCCCGACAAGTACACGAGACAAGAAGAAGGAAGGCTGAAGATGCTACAGGCACCGGACGTCCGGCCAGCACCGGACGACCGGAAGATACCGGACGTCTGGCCTCTCCCAGACGACCGGACGACCGGAAGCCACCGGACGTCCGTGACATCAACTACAGAAGCTAAATAGTGGAAATCCGAGGATTACCGGACGTCCGGTCCCTCCGGAACCACCGGACGTCCGGTAACCAGCGGACGTCCGCCCCGACGGTGCCCATCTGTGTAATATATACCCGTTGACTTCCCTCCTTTCGAGGCAGCTGTTGGATAGCTCATTTCTCAGACTTGTGTGGATTCTCTCCCACGAGACCGTGCGCCTCTACGGAGAAGATCCACTACGGATTCAAGGCCTCCACATCGGGGAAGATCCTACGGGATAATCAAGACCTCCTTACGGAGAAGACTACCCTTGTACCACCATCGTTGACTATGGACCGTGTATCGCACTATGTATCATGGATCTAGTACTTTTGTGATTATCTTCGTGTTGATTTAAGTGTTTTCTCTCGTGTTATTCCCGTTTCCCTCCTTGTGATCTTCGTGTTCTCCGTGGGACACTCTCCAAAATGTGAAATATCCGCTGATTAGGGTTCCACCCTACATCATCTTGGTATCAAGAGCAAGGTTGATCACGATTTTGGAGCCCCACACTTTGTTTTCTAGCTTGTTTTTGTCGTGTTCTTCCCAATTTCGAAAAATTCCCCACAAAAAGAGCCTCAAATTTTTTTTTGTGATCTGTTGATTTGGCAAGATTTTGTTGACTTTGTTCCATGGATTTGCTGTGCCACGTGTCGATCTAGCATTTCCCCACATTTTCACCCTTTTTCCCCGCAAATTCGACCACGTTCGACCAATTTCTCCACGGATTCCACCAACCCCAGTCCCAGACCTACCGGACGACCGACGTTTACCGGACGTCCGGCACCCCTCGAGACACCGGACGCCCGCTAAACACCGGACGACCGGCACCCCGCTTACAGAACCTTCTACCGGATTTCCGGCAACTACCGGACGTCCGACCCCTTCCGACCGACCGGACGACCAGCAACTTCCGGACGTCCGACAAACCCTGACGAGGCTGACTTGTTCAGATCCGTACCACCTACCTTTCATCCCACCTTCCGCAACCACCATCGCTTACCCGCTCCGAGTTTGAAAAGCGTGCCTCCTTTTGCCTTGGATACTTGAGTTGTGGTTTCACCGTTTCCTTGGATGTTTAGGCTACCTCGGAACGGCAAGACTTCGACAACACCACCGCTCAACTTCGGCAAGGACGGTAACATCGACGACACTTTGCTCATCCTACCTTGCAATTGCATTGTCACCCTATGAACCATCTTTGCATAGCTTTCCCATTGAGACTAGCCATTTGAGTATTGCCGGGCCACGACACTTGTGCACATTAGTGATAGTCATAGATATTGCATACTACATTCATCTTGGTATCATCATATCTCCGTGTGCCACAAGAGTGCTCCGCATACACAATAGCTACCTTGATCCGAGAAGCATGCATATGTGCCCAAAGAAAGAGCTCACAAGCTTTTAAGCAAAAGAGCCACCAAAGCAAAAGACAATAGCATCATACTCCTTGTATCAAAAGAGATCATACATCATAGCAACATCATCTTGTGCTCAAGCATCGACACATCATACACTCATAGCATACTTGTGATAGATAGTCGTTACGTTTTGCCCCTTATAGGTCGTGCACAAGTGCGTATCCGCCTATTAAGCAATCGGTTAGCGTCTCTCTAGTGTTGTGCAACACGAGCATTTTCCGTGGTTTCCACATTTTCGCTCACCCTTGGTTGCACAACCACATTTATCTATCCGTGCGTGTGTTCCGTGCGCTACCTGTGCTAGGGATCTACTTGTTGTATGAGCAAATTGTGAACCATTTTCAACATCATTGAGTCATTTTGACGATTGCATTGAATTTGTGCCACATCCTAACCAAGCTCCTCTCAAAGCTTTACTTGTGTAGGTGTGAGAATCGACACGAAGTGATACCAATAGTGCTATTTCCGGGTTACATTATCGCGTGATCATTGATCCATTTTCAACCTTGGTTAAGGTACATTGATATTGTCTTCTCCTTTCTCCCACTCACATACTTGCTTGTGATGATGGATAGGCCAAGTACATCTTCCAACCCGATCTTCGACGATCCTCAAGAAGCGAACAACTACGTCACCAAACTACATCTTTTCGGTGTCCAACGAGCTCTACATCAAGAGAGTGAAGCTATGCGTGAGTACATTGGTCAAGTCGCCGAGGACGCGCGCCAATTTGAAGCAAGGACAAAAGAACAATTCGACATCATCAACACCAACATGGCTACTCAATACAATGAGCTCCGGACATTGATAATCAACAGACGTTCTTCCTCAACATCATCTCAAAGACGAAGCCGCTCAAGTCGACACTCCGACTCCACGCAAGACTCAAGTACACCTACGTCCAACACTCTTCGTCAAGCCGCACGTCAAGCTCGACATGACCAACGGCAGCCTCTACATGACAAGAGTTCACAAGAGCTATTCGACGACCACGAAAGTCGACGTCGTCAAAACCAAGCTACACTTGAGCAAGCACAAGAACGGCAACGACTACGCCAACAACAACAAGAGCGAGCACGTCAATATCAAGAAGAACAAGACGCCGAGGCTAACCGCCAAGCACAACAACATCGAGAAGCTCAAGCTATGGAGGCGCAACGTGCTTTACAAGATGCACATCGCAATGTGGCAGCCCGCACCCGACACACTCGTCAAGAAGAGGATTTCCTTCGCGATGAGATGCAAGAGAGGAGCCATCAAGCAAGAATGCAAGAAGAAGCTCCTCCTCAAGCGCGGCAAGAGCAACACCACCAACAAGAAAATCTACATCAACAAGAACAACAAGATATGGCAAACCGCCAAAATCGAGACCGCCCTCCCAATAGGCAAGGAAACAATGATGAGCATCGCTATGGCAAGCTCAAGTTCACCATGCCAAAGTTCTCCGGAAGCTTTGATCCCGAAGACTATCTCTCATGGGCATTGAAAGTCGACAAGATCTTTCGCCTTCACAACTTCGATGAAGAGAAGAAGATCGCAATGGCATCCCTTGAGTTCCAAGACTATGTTCTCATATGGTGGGAGCAAATCATAGAGAGAAGAGAAGCAAAAGGCGAACCTCCTATCACCACTTGGGCTCAAATGAAGGAAGTCATGAGAGCAAGATTTGTGCCTACCCACTACAATCGTGACTTGTTCAAGAAGCTACAACTCCTTAAGCAAGGTACCAAGTCCGTTGAAGAGTACTACAAGGAGATGGAGATTGCTATGATAAGAGCAAACATCACGGAAGATGACGAGCAAACTATGGCGAGATTCTTGAATGGACTCAACTATCCCATCAAGAAGATTGCGGACTTCCAACCATACAACAATCTCCTCGAGCTAGTACATCAAGCAACCAAAGCGGAGCGACAAGTTCAAGAGGACTACAAGTACTCCAAGTTCAACTCCAAGAACTTCGGCTCCAACAACCAAGCTTCAACGACTTCGGCTACTACTCCTACCTCTACCAAGCCTTCTACAAACTTAGGCGACAAGTCAAGCTACAAGAATGCGACTACATCGAGTCGTCCACCTTCTACCAACAACTTCAAGCCAAGAGCTTCCTCAACTACAACTCCAACCAAAGACAATAACAAGACGAGCTCCATCAAATGCTTCAAGTGCCAAGGACGAGGCCACAAGTCATTTGAGTGCAAGACCGTTCGCACCATGATCATCAACGGCGACGAATCTTATGACTCCATGAGCGATGATGAGATGGAAGCACTTGAGCATGTCGCTATGCATCGCCAAGTGAATGAAGAAGAAGACCATCAAGTGTTTTGCGACAATGACTCAAGTCCCAACCTTGTTGTCTCAAAAGTCTTGACACTCCAACATCAACAAGATGACGACCAACGATGTCACATTTTCCATACAAAGTCTGGCATCAATGGACGCTCCGTCAAGGTTATCATCGATGGAGGAAGTTGCCACAACTTGGCAAGAGAAGAGCTATGCGACAAGATTCATTTGGTCAAGACGAAGCATCCTCACCCCTACAAGGTCCAGTGGCTCAACGACGCCGGAATTCTTCGAGTCGAGCACACCGTGCAAGTCTCTTTCAAGATTGGCGCCTACGAGGACACTCTCGAATGTGATGTGATACCCATGTCCGTGTGCCACCTTATTCTTGGACGTCCATGGCAATATGATCGTGGAGTCACACACAATGGACGGACAAATCACTATCATTTCAAGATGAAGGGCAAGGAATTTGTGCTTCGACCAATGTCTCCAAGTCAAGTAGCCGCCGACAAGCTTTTACCCACCAACCATCGTGGCGAGAATGGTGAGAGAGTGAGCCACCAAAAAGAGAGCGAGAGCCACAAGCCAAATATGAGTGACTCCACGATGAGCGACAAGAAGCAACTAGTCCTATTTGCCACCAAACGTGAGATGAGAGAAGTGTGTGAGAACCCATCGAGCGTCTTCCACCTTGTGCTCTTATGCAAAGGGGAAGCCAAACCTACTAACACTTCACAACCTCCACCTTTTGTGTTGTCCCAATTGTTGCAGGAATTCTCGGACGTCTTTCCCGATGAGCTACCTTCGGGTCTACCTCCACTTCGCGGAATCGAACACCGCATCGACCTCGTACCCGGTGCTCCACTTCCAAACAAGGCTCCCTACCACGTCAACCCCGAGGAAACAAAGGAGATACAACGGCAAGTGCAAAAACTCATCGACAAAGGTCATGTACGTGAAAGCTTAAGCCCTTGTGTTGTTCCGGTTATTCTCGTGCCTAAGAAAGACGGAAGTTTTCGCATGTGTTTCGATTGTCGTCCGATAAACTCTATCACCATTAGATATCGTCACCCTATCCCACGCTTAGACGACATGCTTGATGAATTATGTGGTGCCACCATCTTTTCAAAAATTGATCTTAAAAGTGGTTACTACCAAGTTCGCATTCAAGAGGGTGATGAGTGGAAAACAGCTTTCAAAACTAAGTTTGGGTTATACGAGTGGCTTGTTATGCCCATGG
Source organism: Secale cereale (assembly GCA_902687465.1). NCBI lineage: Eukaryota > Viridiplantae > Streptophyta > Magnoliopsida > Poales > Poaceae > Secale > Secale cereale. The sequence continues at coordinate 457,329,190 of LR738710.1, forward strand.
GTTTATCGGAAGCACCCGGCACTTTCGTGTGTTATATGCATTTTGTTCTCCGACCCTATATAGGCGTCTTTGTAGTGGTTTACTTTGATGACATTCTAGTCTTTAGCAAGTCGCTTGAGGAACATGTTGACCATGTCCAACTGGTTTTGCAAGCCCTTCGCAAACAACAATTATATGCTAATATGGAGAAATGCACTTTTGGCGTTGACAATGTTGTCTTTCTAGGATTTGTCGTTTCTTCTCAAGGTGTTCACGTTGATGAAACTAAAATTGAAGCAATTAAAACTTGGCCACAACCAACGAATCTCATGCAAGTGCGTAGTTTCCTTGGTGTAGCCGGTTTCTATCGACGTTTTGTGAAGGACTTTAGCACCATTGCTATGCCTCTACACGCTTTGAGCAAGAAGAACGCACCCTTCATTTGGGGTCCTTCGCAAGACACCGCGTTCAATGAGCTTAAGAGCTTGCTCACACACGCACCACTTCTAGCCCTACCAAACTTTGACAAACCGTTTGAGATTCATTGTGATGCTAGTGGTACCGGCATAGGTGGCGTGCTCATGCAAGAAAAGCGCCCATTTGCGTACTTTAGCGAAAAGCTATCGGGAGCGCAACTTAACTATCCCACCTATGATAAAGAGCTTTATGCCTTGGTGAGAGTTTTACGTGTTTGGGAACACTACCTTAGACCTCATGAATTCATACTTCATACGGACCATGAGACACTCAAGTATCTCAAAGGTCAAACTAAGTTGAACAAGCGTCATGCTAAATGGAGTGAGTTCATTAAGTCTTTTCCCTATGTCATCAAATACATCAAGGGCAAAGAAAATGTTGTGGCGGACGCGCTTTCCCGCAAATGCATGCTTATTACACAACTTGGGTTGAATGTGATTGGCTTTGAGCATATTAAAGATTTATATGAGCATGATCCTTTCTTTGCAAATGCCTATGCTAAATGCTTGACTCACACTTCTTGGGAACATTACTACATCAAGGATGGATATCTTATGAGAGCTAACAAACTTTGCATTCCCGAGTCTTCGCTTCGTTTGCTCCTTTTGCAGGAATCTCATGGAGGAGGGCTCATGGGACACTTTGGACGCGACAAGACGTTTGCTACCCTCTCTAAGAACTATTTTTGGCCCAAGATGCTTCGTGACGTCTCACGCCTCACCAACCGATGTTCTGTTGGGGAACGTAGTATTTTAAAAAAAATCCTACGATCACGCAAGATCTATCTACTAGATTCATAGCAACGAGAGGGGAGAGTGTGTCTACGTACCCTCGTAGACCGGGAGCGGAAGCGTCAAATGACGCGGTTGATGTAGTCGAACTTCTTCGTGATCCAACCGATCAAGCACCGAACGTACGGCACCTCCGCGTTCAGCACACGTTCAGCTTGATGACGTCCCACGAGCTCTTGATCCAGTTGAGCTTCACGGGAGAGTTTCGTCAACACAACGGCATGGTGACGGATATGATGTATCTACCGGCGCAGGGCTTCGCCTAAGCACTGCAACGGTATGACCGAGGTGTGTTTCTGTGGACAGGGGCACCGCACACGGCTAAAACAATTCAACTTGTGTGTCTTTGGGTGCCCCCCTGCCCCCGTATATAAAGGAGCAAGGGGGGAGGCCGGCCGGCCCTTGTTTGGTGCAGCTAGGGTTGCAATCCTACTAGGAATAGGATTGCAATCCTATTCCTAGTAGGAATCACCAAAAGAAGGAAGAGAGGGAAAGGAAAAAGGAGAGGTGG
>LR738710.1:457331033-457388038 GCA_902687465.1 Secale cereale
CCCCCCCCAATCCTATTCCAACTAGGAACCCTAGGTGGGGCGCCGGCCAGCCCTATGGGCTGCCTCTCTCTTTCCCTTAAGGCCCACTATGGACCATCCCCCCTCGTAGGGGGTTCCGGTGACCCCCTCCGGCAATCCCGTTAAATCCGAAACTTTTCCGGGACACTTCCGGTGTCCGAATATAGTCGTCCAATATATCAATCTTTATGTCTCGGACATTCCGAGACTCCTCGTCATGTCCGTGATCTCATCCGGGACTCCGAACTACCTTCGGTACATCAAAACTCATAAACTCATAATACCGATCATCATCAAACGTTAAGCGTGCGGACCCTACGGGTTCGAGAACTATGTAGACATGACCGAGACTCATCTCCGGTCAATAACCAATAGCGGAACCTGGATGTTCATATTGGCTCCTACATATTCTACGAAGATCTTTTATCGGTCAAAACCGCATAACAACATACGTTGTTCCTTTTGTCATCGGTATGTTACTTGCCCGAGATTCGATCGTCGGTATCTCAATACCTAGTTCAATCTTGTTACCGGCAAGTCTCTTTACTCGTTCCGTAATACATCATCCTGCAACTAACTCATTAGCTGCAATGCTTGCAAGGCTTATAGTGATGTGCATTACCAAGTGGGCCCAGAGATACCTCTCCGACAATCGGAGTGACAAATCCTAATCTCGAAATACACCAACCCAACAAGTACCTTTGGAGACACCTGTAGAGTACCTTTATAATCACCCAGTTACGTTGTGACGTTTGGTAGCACACAAAGTGTTCCTCCGGTATTCGGGAGTTGCATAATCTCATAGTCATAGGAACATGTATAAGTCATGAAGAAAGCAATAGCAGTAAAACTTAAACGATCATAGTGCTAAGCTAACGGATGGGTCTTGTCCATCACATCATTCTCCTAATGATGTGATCCCGTTGATCAAATGACAACTAATGTCTATGGCTAGGAAACATAACCATCTTTGATCAATGAGCTAGTCTAGTAGAGGCATACTAGGGACACTCTGTTTTGTCTATGTATTCACACATGTACTAAGTTTCCGGTTAATACAATTCTAGCATGAATAATAAACATTTATCATGATATAAGGAAATAAATAATAAATTTATTATTGCCTCTAGGGCATATTTCCTTCATGTTCTACATGCCGCAAAGCTAAGTCCAAAGCTCAATCTCATGGTCTTTACATGCCTCTTCCTATTCCATACCATCCATGGGAAGACATAAGCATGGATTTCATACTTGGCTTGCCTAGGACTCAAAATGGCAAAGATTCCGTGCTTGTCGTGGTAGATAGATTCTCTAAAATGGCTCATTTCATTCCTTGTAACAAGATCGACGATGCTTCACATGTTGCAACTCTCTTTTGTAGGGAGATACTTCGTCTACACGGCGTTCCCAAAACGATCGTGTCGGACCGGGACGTCAAGTTCTTGAGTTACTTTTGGAAAACACTATGTGCCAAGCTCGGAATCAAGCTACTCTTTTCTTCGGCATACCATCCACAAACGGACGGCCAGACGGAGGTGACGAACCGCATGCTTTCCACTCTTCTTCGTGTGTTGATCAAGAGGAGCATCCGGGAATGGGAGCACTGCTTGCCCATCGCCGAGTTCGCCTACAACCGCGCAAGACATTCGACCATCGGCAAGTCGCCATTCGAGGTTGTCTACGGCTTCAATCCGTTGTCCCCATTGGACATTCTACCTCTACCCCTACAAGAGCGCATCAACATGGACGCAAGTGCACGAGCAAGCTATCTCAAGAAGGTGCACGAAGATACAAGGGCAATGATCGAGAGACAAGTCCAATGTCTCGCCACCAAGCTCAACGTCAACAAGGCACCAATGGTGTTCCAACCGGGAGATCTTGTTTGGCTTCATCTTCGCAAGGACCGCTTCCCACACGAGCGCAAGTCCAAACTTCTACCTCGCGCCGACGGACCCTTCAAGGTGCTAGCTCGCTACAACGACAACGCCTACAAGATCGACCTCCCACGAGACAAGTACTCCGTGAGCGATACTTTCAACGTCAAGGATCTCTCTCCTTTCCATGGTGATGAAGATTTCGATCCGAGGTCGGATCTTTCCCAAGGGAGGGGAGATGATGCGGAGCATCCCAAGGACATCCCCATGGACCCTCCATCGCCTCACCAAGTTCCCAAAGGACCAATGACTCGAGCCCGTGCAAGAGCTCTCGAGACCGAGGTGACTTCGCTCCTCTCTCTACATCTTTCGGATTCACTTGAGACATGGCTTCTACCTTCATCAGGGACTCTGTGCATACTCAGGTACTTGGACGAAGGCCACGGGACAGCTCTGCACAATGGTCAAGACGACAGGCCCGACAAGTACACGAGACAAGAAGAAGGAAGGCTGAAGATGCTACAGGCACCGGACGTCCGGCCTGCACCGGACGACCAGAAGACACCGGACGTCCGGCCTCTCCCAGACGACCGGACGATCGGAAGCCACCGGACGTCCGTGACATCAACTACAGAAGCTAAATAGTGGAAATCCGAGGATTACCGGACGTCCGGTCCCTCCGGAACCACCGGACGTCCGGTAACCAGCGGACGTCTGCCCCGACGGTGCCCATCTGTTTAATATATACCCGTTGACTTCCCTCCTTTCGAGGCAGCTGTTGGATAGCTCATTTCTCAGACTTGTGTGGATTCTCTCCCATGAGACAGTGCGCCTCTACGGAGAAGATCCACTACGGATTCAAGGCCTCCACATCGGGGAAGATCCTACGGGATAATCAAGACCTCCTTATGGAGAAGACTACCCATGTACCACCATCGTTGACTATGGACCGTGTATCGCACTATGTATCGTGGATCTAGTACTTGTGTGATTATCTTCGTGTTGATTTAAGTGTTTTCTCTCGTGTTATTCCCGTTTCCCTCCTTGTGATCTCCGTGTTCTCCGTGGGACACTCTCCAAAACGTGAAAGATCCGCTGATTAGGGTTCCACCCTACATCACCTCCGGCAAGGGAGAGCTCTCCGGCAAAGGAGTGCACCAGCGGGCCGCCGCCGGCGGAGACTACGACTGCACCGCCAAGGGAGAGCTCTCGGGCAAGGGAGCCTGCCGAGGAGCCGGCTCGCGCAGGTAATCCTCTCGCTTCAAAACTTCCCTTGGGTTCTTCTTCTTCTTTTGATCTTCTTTTTGGATATTTGCTTGACTTTTCTCCCCTTTCCGGTCATCGGATCCATCTGCTGCGGAGCCGATGGAGACGGAGGTTGCTGGCGAAGAGGACACGCGCGGCAACACCGGCGACGCCGCTGCCACCGAAGAAGCAGCCGGCGCCGACGATCCCGCCGGCGACGAGGCCACCGAGGCTGCCGCCGCGGCGGCTGGCGAGGGGTCCAGCGATCGCACTGACGGCCCTGAGGCCGCAGGAGCGCCAGGCGCTACGCCAACCGTCGATCCCTCTGCCGCTGCCGCAGCGCCAGGCTCCGAAGAGCCCCAGCCAGGCGTCTACCTGAAGGCCGGCGATGGCGTCTTCATCAACCTCCCCTGGGCGTCAATGTCTAGGGTGGCGGTCGAAGGAGAAATCTTTGATGGAGAGGTGCTCGCCTCCGCTGGGATGACGCTAGTAGACGCGCCGAGCAGCAGCAGCGGCGAGCCCGAGGAGGAGCGGCTGCTGCGGAAGCTGTTGTCGCTCTACCATGCTCGGCAGGCCAAGCTGGAGTCCCGAGAGGCGCTTGCCGCGAAGGCGGGAGCTGACATCGAGAAGCGCGCGGAGGAGCTCCGGGGTCTCAGCCAGGCAGCTCTCCGGTCCCTGGCAAAGGAGCGGGAGCAACTCGCCGAGGAGCAACAGGCCTTCTTCCTCGAGAAGGCTGAAGTCGAAGAACAGCAGACGCTTGCCGCTGAGAAGCTGTCCGCGCGGGAGGGCGAGTTGGCGCAGTGGAAGGTCAATCTTGACAGCCACGAGGAGGAGCTTGCCGCGCGCGAGCAATCACTTGGCGGAGCCCTCAAGCAAGCAGAGGACGCTGCCGCTGCTGCCGAGGCCGCCAAGAAGGAGCTGGAGACGAAGGTGGCGCAGCTGGAGGCCGATCTCAAGGCGAGCGGTGAGGAGGTTGCCGCGCTCAAGCATGAGCGGGAGAAGGACGCCCACAGCAACTCAGAGTTGGAGGTTCGCCTCGCCGAGAAGGGCAAGGAGCTTGCCGCCGCCAAGGAATCCAACGCGAATCTTGAGTTGAAGCTGACCACTTTGACCAAGACGCTGGACGGCGCCAGGGAGCGGGAGGCGGCCTTGAAGGAGGAGATCAAGGCCGAGAAGGCGCTGCTGGCGAGTGCTGCTGCCGTCCAGAACACTTTCAGGGAGACCGTCGAGTACTGGACAGAGGGTCTCGTGAACGCTGCCGCGGATATTGACAGGGAGCTGGCGCAGCTGGGGATGGAGGATCTCGGGTATCCCTCCGATGAGAGCCTCCAGCCCAGCGCCAAGCTCACCTTGTTCTTCAAAGGCGTGGCGACGGCCCTCCAGCGACTCCGGGAGAGGATCCCAAAGCAGCTGGCCGACGAGTCGCGCAAGCTCTGCGCGGGAGCTCTCCAAAAGGTGTTGGTGAAGGTGGCCTTCCGCAACCCGGGCCTCAACCTCACCAACGTCCTCAAGTCCCTGCCGCAGGATGCTGATCTGGAGGCGCTCAAGGCCCTTGTCGCACCCATTGTGGACAAGGTGAGCGGGATGAAGAGGGTTGAGGGCGATCGCGTAGATTAGGCCGCCCGTTTTCTTCTTCTCTTGTTGTTGCTGGTCATGTTATGAGAACAATCTATTAGAGTTGCGACAAGCTACTTTGTAGTATAGCTCTATTTTGGGTAGTGATTGCAACGTTATTTCCTTTACTTGATTCCTTCCTTTGTATGTTTTTGCCCTACGCTTTTAGGGAACTTGCCGGTGCAGGCACCTTAGCCGCGAGCGCTGAGTGCGGAACATCAGCAGCCTGCTGGCGGTGCCGTTACCGACAAGAAACCTTGTCGCAGCTAGTCGCAGCTCACTTAAGTTGTTGAGCGAACTCGAAACAAAGTTGTTGAGCGGACTCGAAACAAAGTTGTTGAGCGGGCTCGAAACAAAGTTAAGGGCGCAACTAGCTACGAGTTGGTTCCTCCGCGCACAGGTTTTCCATACAAAGCACGGTCGTTCAAGGAAGATAACTTAAAAATTCAAAAATCTGATTGCTCAAGCTTTGGCAACTTAGCTTTTCTGTTGTTTGCTTCCCGGCAAGGCGGAACTTTCTTGAACGATGCTTGGTCCATACCATTATCTTCCCCTTCCCCCCGGCAAACTTGCCGGAGCAAAACTTGTCGGGAGCGTCTGTTTCAACTGAACAAACCCTAGGGCTTGCCGGAGGAGACTGCTCCTCAGCACTCTTGGTGTTGATCTTGGGGACCTTCTTGGCGGCGGCTTCGGGAAGCTCTGCCGGAAAATAGTCACCAGAAATCAACTTCCTCTTCTTGCTCTGTCCAGTTGATGCGTTACGGACGGTTGACTCAGCTTGAGCACAAAGATCCCTGGTTCCACAGGTAACTTAAGTGCGGCGCACTTTGACAGACCATCGGCGATGTCATTCTGAGCTCTTGGAACATGCTCCATCTGTAGGCCGTCAAAGTGCTCTTCAAGCTTTCTCACTTCATCAACGTAAGCTTCCATCAATGGACTCTGATAACTCTTGTTCACTTGGCGGACGACAAGCTGCGAGTCACCCCTGACAATGAGCTTCCTGATCCCAAGGTCTGCCGCGATCCTGAGACCGGCAAGCAAACCCTCATACTCTGCGGTATTGTTTGTTGCTTGCTCCTTGGGGAAGTGCATCTGGACTACGTACTTGAGGTGCTCTCTGGTGGGTGCGACAAGCAGCACGACAGCACCGGCGCCTTGCAGCGAGAAGGCACCATCAAAGTACATCAGCCACTCTTTGCTTGCTTCCTTGACGGGGATGCTCATTTCTGGAATTTCTTCATCTGGTGTTGGCGTCCACTCTGCTATGAATTCTGCCAATGCTCTGCTTTGGATAGTTGAAGTGCTCTCAAACTTGAGGCCAAAGCTTGACAGTTCCAGTGCCCACTCAGCAATCCTGCCTGTTGCTTCTGGATTCTGCAGTATCCTCTTCAGCGGAAAGCGAGTGACAACTGTGATCTCATGTGCTTGAAAGTAATGGCGCAGCTTTCTCGAGGCCATGAGAAGGCCGAAAAGCAATTTCTGCACACCAGAGTACCTTGACCTAGCCCCCTGCAGAAGGGAACTGACAAAGTAAACTGGGCGATGCACCATTCTCTTCTGTATCTCCTGCGCAGATCCATCTTTGTCGGGACCAGAGCTTGTCGGGGAAGCCCCCTGCTTGTCGCTGGATGCGCCTGCCGTGGTTGCTGGCTCATCATCCGCCTCCCTCTCCGCTACTAACGCAGCACTAACCACTTGATTGGTTGCCGCTATATACAGCAGCAACTTCTCTTGTGGCTTAGGTGCGACAAGTATTGGAGTGGAGGACAGGTATCTCTTCAAGTCCTGCAGAGCAGCCTCCGCTTCCGGAGTCCATTTCATTGGACCTGCCTTTTTCAATATTTTGAAAAACGGCAGGGCGCGCTTAGCAGACTTAGAGATAAACCTGCTGAGAGCAGCCACGCAACAGGCAAGTCTTCGTACATCCTTGACGCGCTTTGGTGCTTCAATCTGCTCAATGGCCTTGATATTGCCGGGATTGGCTTCAATTCCCCTCTGAGACACGAAGAACCCGAGAAGCTTGCCGGAAGGGACTCCAAACACACACTTCTCGGGGTTGAGCTTGAAGCTGATCTTGCGCAGATTTGCAAAGGTCTCGTCTAAATTTTGAATCAGAGTTGCCTTGTCCTTGCTCTTGACCACTATGTCATCCATGTAGGCTTCCACATTTCTGTGTATTTGTGGCTCAAAAGCATAATGGACTACCCTTGCAAATGTTGAACCAGCATTCTTTAAACCGAAAGGCATCCGTATGATACAGTACGTGCCACATGGAGTAATGAATGCGGTCTTCTCCTCATCCTCTTCTGCCATGAAGATCTGATGGTATCCTGAGTATGCGTCAAGAACTGAAAGCATGTCACATCCGGCCGTGGAGTCAACAATCTGGTCAATGCGCGGCAAGGGAAATAGGTCTTTGGGACAAGCTTTATTCACATTGGTGAAGTCGATACAAAGCCTCCATTTCCCATTTGCCTTGCGCACGACTACATGATTGGCCAACTACGTAGGATGGAGCACTCCCCTGACAAGGCCTGCTGCTTCCAACTTCTTGATCTCTTCTGCGATGAATTCTTGGCGCTCCACTGCTTGTTTCCTGACTTTCTGCTTGACGGGCCGCGCATGAGGACAGACAGCAAGGTGGTGCTCAATTACTTTCCTGGGAACACCGGGGATGTCAGACGGTTGCCACGCATACACGTCGACGTTCGCCCGCAGGAAAGCAATGAGCGCGCTTTCCTATTTAGGGTCAAGAGTGGCACTGATGGTGAAGGTACCACCAGTGCCGTCCTCCTTGGCGGACACCTTCTTGGTCTCTGGCGGAGCTGCCATCGTCTTCTTACACTTGCCGGTGGAGCTCGATGGTGCGTCCTCGACGGTAGCGCAGCACTCCGAAGAGGTGCGCTTGCCGGAGTGGGCATCAGAACTCTTGCCGGACTTGGTCTTCTTCTTCCCCCCGGGAGCTTCAGCGGCAAGTGACTTGCGATCTGTTGCGGCTGCTGCTTCCCGGTAGATCTTGTCGGCGCAGATAAGAGCATCCTTCTTGTCGCCAGGGACAGAGATGACACTTATCGAGCCTGCCATCTTCAGCATGTTGTATGCGTAGTGAGAGGCTGCCATGAACTTGGCGAGTGCTGGACGGCCGAGTATCCCATTGTAAGGCAATGGAAAATCGGCAACATCAAAGGTGACCCTCTCAGTCCTGAAGTTCAACTCGCTGCCAAATGTCACTGGCAATGTGATCTTCGCCTTCGGCTTGCTCCTTCCCGGGTTGATTCCTTGGAATGTTCTAGTCTCTTCGAGCTCGCTGTCAGGGATCTGGAGTTTCTGGAGTACAGCGGAGGAGATCAGGTTCAAGCCGGCCCCGCCGTCAACTAGCATCTTAGTGACCTTGAGGTTGCGGATGGTTGGTGAAACCAACATCGGCAAGCACCCGACCGTAGTTGTGCGATCAGGGTGGTCCTCAATATCAAAGATGATAGGCGTGCTGGACCATTTCAGAAGCTTGCGTGACTCGACAGGTGGTTCTGCCGCATTGACTTCCCGCACCCACTGCTTGAGTTGGCGGTGTGAAGTATGCAGAGAAGCACCGCCGTCAACGCACAAGACCTCTGTGGCTTTCTGGAACTCCTGCTCACTGGTCTCGACATCATCCATGTCCTCGTCGTCGTCGTCATCTTCATCCTTGTCGCGGCCGCGGGGAGGTATGTCTCCTTGTCGCTGCTTGGCCTTGCCGCGGCGTCCTCCCCGGCCGGGGCGTTTCGTGCCGGATCCTCTAGCACCCCCTTGGGCCCTCTCCTTGTCGCGCCGCTCGTATTCAGCCTTTTGCTGCTCAACAAGCTGCTCGACCCTCTTGCAGTTCTAGAGGTCATGACCCTTGGTGCGGTGGATCTTGCAGTACTGCTTGTCGGTGCCGTCCTGCTTGTCGGCGGCCGCCACAGCCTGGTAGTTGGTGCATGCGGCAATCTCCTTGCCAGAGCTACCAGCTTTGGCCTTCTTGGCGCCACCTTCGTTGCCGGACTGCTCGACGACTAGCACATCTTTGCTTTTCTTCTTCATGTTGCTCCGCCGCCGGTTTTTCTTTGCCGGGGCAGCATCCTCGCTGTCAGATCCTCCTCCTCCTGTATTCTCTCCGGGGAGTTTCCTCCCTTCCTCAACACGTGCACACTTGTCGGTCAGGGCATATAGCTCACTGACGTCTCTGATCTTGCACATCGACATCTCCTCCCGCATCCTGCGGTTACGCACGTTCTGATGGAACGCGCTGATGACCGCGGCAGGGTGGACATCTGGGATGTTGTGCTGTACACGGCTGAATCTCTGAATGTACTTGCGCAGAGGCTCTCCTTCCTTCTGGGCGAGCAGATGAAGGTCACTCTCTTGGCCATGAGGTTTGTGGCCGCCTGTAAAGGCGCTGACAAACTGATGGCATAGGTCTGCCCAGGAGGATATGGAGTTGTCCGGCAAGTGCATGAGCCAGGACCTGACGTTGGGCCTGAGCACCAGTCGGAAGTAGTTGGCAAGCATCTTGTCGTCCCGCCCCCCGGCAGCTTGCACCGCGATGGTGTAGATGCTGAGGAACTCCGACGGATGCGTCTTGCCGTCGTACTTCTCTGGTACGTCTGGCTTGAAATTCTTCATGCTGGGCCACTGGACTTGCCGCAGCTCACGAGTAAACGCAGGGCAACCTACCGCATACGGCAAGTCGCCTGGTTCCCCTGGCGCATGCATGTCGACAGAGGGCCCAGCGCGCTGGTCTGATTGACGTCGTGCTTCTCTTCGGCGCTCGATGCGAGTGCGAGCGTCTTCTTGTTGTCGTTCGTGGAGAACTTGGCGCTGATCGCGACGAGCTCGCGGATCTGATGACGCGGTGGAGTCGCTGTCGAGGTGGATCCGGCGAGTCGGGGATCTTGGCCTTCGGGGCAGAGAGTGCATGGTGGTTGCACCCCCACCGGTCATGTCGCCATCGGCTCGCTCCTGGCTGACTTGCCGCGGCTGCGATGTACTTGGCTGCCGTGGAGTGTCGCCGTTGGCGAAGCCGATGAGACTCTGTATGGTGGCCCTCCAATCGTCGATCTTGTCTGCCGTTGGAGGGTAGTCTAGGAGCAGTTCAGCTCGCGCCAAAGCTTCCGCTGGAGTGGCGGGTAGCGGTGGCGAACGGTGTGAGGAGCGGGATATGCTCGGACTTCTAACTATGTTAGAAGGAGCAGTATCCCGTCCAAGCGACCGTGCCTCGCTCGTGCCAGCATGTTGGCGTGCATGCTGGTCTTGAGGATTCCGAGACCCACCAGCTCGATCTTGGTCCACCAAACGTATGGTACCGTGACTACCATGACGCTGCCGGTCCCGCGCCTCCTGAGATGGGCGCGGTGCATGTACGGACGCCGAGGTCTTGGAGTGCGCCCGGTCGTTGTGGGAGCCGACTGCGCCACCGATGGGTAGCACAGTCTTGTCCTTGGACTTGGCAGCACCGTGAGCTCCCTCGTCGACGCCCGTTCTTCCGCCGGCGTCTATCCCACCAACCGTTTGCTCCGGCGGTGGTGGGTTCGGCGCGGATGGAGCAGCTGCCTCCGAAGCCTTCTTCTTCGGCGGCATGTTGATGAAGATGATGGAGATCTAGCTCGTGTGAGCGCCGGATCAGGTTCACACAACCTCGATGCACCCCTACCTGGCGCGCCAAAGATGTCGGGGAAACTGATCCACGAGCACCTATGGGGACCGAGCCCCTTTCGGTTCGGCGGGGGGCGGAGATCGCAGAAGAGCAGATCGAGACGAAGCACACGAGCAGTTTACCTAGGTTCGGGCCGCACGGATGCGTAAAAACCTACTCTTGCTTTGTGGTTTGTATTGAGTGCTTGCTCGGGAGCGTGGGGTGCTACAGTACACACCAGCGGCTAGCGAGACCGAGCGTGAGAGTTCCTCTGCTTCGAACCCCCTTCTACGTTGCGCATGGGCCTCCTTTTATATGCTCAAGGGATCACCGACAGGTGGCAACGTAGACAAGGGTAAAAATGGAAAGGTGTTGTAGTTGGTACAACTACCTGTACAGTGCACCATACCTAACCCTGACGGCAGGGGACAAGAGCATTAAATGCCTGTCTGCGTCGCCCAAACAGTGCAAAAAGGGACCGTCAGGGACGCCACCGTTCGCCACGACGGCAACCTTGTCAGCGCCGCTTGCCACCGCGCACCGCTGGCTGCACAGCCTCCCGCCACGTACGCCTCGAAGGGTCCTAGAGCGACACGTTGGCGGAAGTGTTGGAGCGTGGGTACAGAGTGGTAGCTTGCCGCGGCAAGCGCCTTTCCGCGGTCGTTGTCTTGTCGCGTCCGGGAGCTTGCCGCTCACCGGGCCTTGCCGGGACGCATGGCGCGTCGCGGCAAGTTCCTTGAGATGCCTTGGTTGGCCTTCCCGGCAAGCTCCTCTCGCCGGGGTCTTGTGCCTTGAGTGGCCTTCCTGGCAAGCTCCTCTTGCTGGGGCCTTGTCTTCTTGGCTTGAATACTTTGTTCTTGAATGGCTCCAAAGGAACCACGGAGGACCTTGGCGGTCACCCGGCAAGCCTTGCCGCGGGACGCTGCGACTGCCCGTGCACAAGTTCGGGATACTAGGGTACCCCTACTCTAGTACACCGACACATAGCCATTCCGAGATATATTGCCATGCACTTCTATCATATAGTTGACTTGAGCATTCATTTTTCCTCATATAGAATCATACTATGTTATAGGTATCGAGTTGTAATTTTTATTTCTTTTGAGTTATAAGTAAATAGAAGTGAGATGATCATCATTATCCATTATTAAAGCATGTCCCAATGATGATAGGACGATGGAGACCATGATTCCCCCACAAGTCGGGATGAGACTCCGGACTAAAAAAGGAAGGAAAAAAAGAGAAAAAAGGGAGAAAAAATGATGAATGAAAGAAAAAAGAGAAGGGGCATGCAAATACCACACTTGTGCTTCAAAGTAGCACCATATTTTTCATATAGAGAGCCTCCTATGTTGTCTTTCATATACTACTGGGAATTTTCTATAGTAGAGTTTGATGCATACCCACTTAGTTTCATATTGAGATTTCATACAATTATAGCTCTTAGTGCATCCGTTGCATGGCAATTCCTACTCCTCACATTGATATTGATTGATAGACATCTCCATAGTCCATTACTTTGCCTAGTTGATGTGAGACTTTCTTCCCTTCTTTTGTCTACTACCACCGCCTTCTATTCCACCTATATTGCTATATCCATGGCCTGCGCTCATGTATTGCGCGAGAGTTGAAAATGCTGAAGCGCGTTAAAAAGTATGAACCAATTGCTGACACCGAGGTAGTACATGATTTATACTTTGACCTGGGAAGACAGGGCATGACAACACTATATGATTTTGTAGGGATAACATTCTTTAGCATTTGATATTCTGAAAGACATGGTTGCTTGTTGATATGTTTGAGTATTTAAATATCATGTCAAAACTAGACCATTGTTGTGAACCATATAAAAGTCCAATTGTCCATGCTATAAATAAAAGAATATGTGATGAACATGATACGCAGCATTCCGCATCAAAAAAATTGTTTTTATCATTTACCTACTCGAGGACGAGCATGAATTAAGCTTGGGGATGCTGATACGTCTCCAATGTATCTATAATTTTTGATTGTTACATGCTGTTATATTATCATTCTTGGATGTTTTACAACCATTTTATATCATTTTTGGGGCTAACCTATTGACATAGTGCCAAGTGCCAGTTGTTGTTTTGTGCATGTTTTTTACATCGCAGGAAATCCATATCAAACGGAGTCCAAACACCGCGAAACTTTTTGGAGAATTTTTATGGGCCAGAAGACACCCAATGGGCTGAAGCAGCACCTAGGGGATGCCCCGAGGGGGGCACAACCCACCAGGGCACGCCAGGCCCCCTGGCGCACCCAGGTGGGTTGTGCCCACCTCGGTGGCCTCCCGTACCGCCTCTTTACCTTATAAATTCAAAAATATTCCGAAACCCTTCGAGGTAGACCTAGATCAGAAGTTCCGCCGCCACAAGGCTTTGTAGCCACCGAAAACCAATCTAGAACCTTTCCGACACTCTGCCGGAAGGGGAAATCATCACCGGTGGCCATCTTCATCATCCTGGCGGCCACCATGATGAGGAGGGAGTAGTCCACCCTCGGGGCTGAGAGTTTGTACCAGTAGCTATGTGTTTAATATCTCTCTCTCTCTCTCGTGTTCTTGAGATGCACAATCTTGATATATCGCGGGCTTTGTTAATATAGTCGGATCATATGGTGTTTTCCCCTCTCTGTCTTGTAATGAATTGAGTTTTCCCTTTGAGATTTCTTTGGATTGAATACTTTTATGGATTTGAGAACACTTGATATATGTCTTGCAATTGAATACTCGTGGTGACAATGGGGTATCGTATTGATTCACTTGATATATGTTTTGGCACTCAACTTGCGGATTCCCGCGGTGACATTGGGGTAATCTATGCATGGGGGTTGATGCACGTTCTTGTCTTTGTTTCTCCGGTAGAAATCTTGGGGCACTCTTTGAAGTTCTTTGTCATGGATTGAGTATTATGAATATGAATTTGTTTTGGTGATTATTCTAGTACGAACTCTTGATAGATCGATCGGAAAGAATAACTTGTGTTATTTTAGTACGAACTGTTGATAGATCGATCGGAAAGAATACCTTGTGTTATTTTAGTACGAACTCTATGATAGATCCAACGGAAAGAATAGCTTTGTATTATTTTAGTAAAAACTCTTGAATAGATCGAACGGAAAGAATATAGCTTTGAGGTGGTTTCGTACCCTACAAACAATTTATTCTTATGTTCTCCGCTAGATAGGAACTTTGGAGTGATTCTCCATCGCACTTTGAAGGGTGGTTATATGATCCATTTATATTAGTATTGTTGGGAGATTGCACTAGCGAAAGTACGGGCCCTAGGCCTTGTTTTCAACATTGCAATACCATTTGTGCTCCATTTTATCACTTGCTACCTTGCTGTTTTTATTGTTCCTACTACAAAAATCAATATCTACTATCCATATTACACTTGTATCACCATCTCTTCACCGAACTAGTGCACCTATACAATTCGTCATTGTATTGGGTGTGTTGGGGACACAAGAGAGTTTTTATTATTTGGTTGCAGGGTTGTTTGAGAGAGACCATCTTCATCCTACACCTCCCACGGATTGATAAACCTTAGGTCATCCAGTTGAGGGAAATTTGCTACTGTCCTACAAAACTCTGCGCTTGGAGGCCCAACAAGAGTCTACAAGAACAAGTTGTGTTGTAGACATCACCTCTGAATATAAACCAAGGCGGGAAGAGACAACGTATATCGTTTCGCACACATATAGCTGACAAGTTCCCTCTCGGGACCATGAGGCTTATTGAGAGAAGCTCCGGTTTGTAAGAAGTTTATACCAAAACTTGTCCCAAATTGGACTATTTCTTTACCACAACATGTTGGTGCCATGTCATAACACCATGCCATGTTTCATGATTTTGAGGCGAGTTTTGGATTTACAGTAATTTTAAAACTAGATTGCTCGATGTTTACTGTCGAGTCAGCACCGCCCTAGATAGGCTTTTTCCTCATGGGTCCCCTGTCACTACCATGCAACTTTTACTTTTAAGAATTACATCCCATTTGGTGCGCTAGCTGAAAATAAGTTTGGTGGGTGCTAGCGAGCACTAAGAACTTGCTGGTTCTGTAATGAACAAAGATCAAAGCCCGGTATGACAAAAAATGGAACGAACCCTAGTTGAAAATGGCAACAATATCTAACTCCAGCTTACAAAAGGTACAGAAGCATGAGGATTAATTGTTCAGGTTTACACATAACCCGGATTGAACAGGGCAATAACATCTAACTCAACCAAAGTTTTTGGCAGTCACAATCAAATGGATTGGTCCGATCCGTAAAATCAAGATACCGGTACAAAAAATCTACTGGTCCATGATGTCGACAAGTTGTTGTAAATATAAGCCGAGAACGATCAGAAGCCCTTAGGTCCACTTGAAACTTCTTTTTGTTTGTTCAATATACAGTTCTGTGAGAAATTTCTTGTTAAAAAACTTAATACTCGTGGATAATACCGCCCTCGCATTCCTCATTAAGAATGAGACAAAGCTAGTGTTTACATGGTTGGATGCATATCCTTCCACCATTATTGTCTTCAAACGAATGTCATGAGATCTGAGAAAATCATTGTGCTTACTCTGCCATCGATTGGTGAAACCTTTTTCTCGAAGTCCTAGTACCTAAATAGACATGAAGGTTGAAAATAGTTAATGTCTAAAATAGAGTATGTCGAAGGAGCGACAGCTGAACGGTTAATTCTAGTACATTATATATGGGCTTTCAATGTGTGCAAAATCATCACCTTTATATAGAAATTCTCCAGACATGGAAAGCATCGCAACAAGCCAATAGTGGTGTTCAGATCAAGACACCCTATATAAATATATAAGGTCTTGACAGAATCCAGCACCCCTAATACGCCATCCATGGACAAGCTATTCATTCAGCATAGAACATAATATTAGCACCAAAAGTGCACTCCAAGATGATATTTAACTTATACACACAAATGAAAAATGCAGATTACTAAAGTGTACATGGATAACATACAGTACCTGAATAAGGGTGGAGCCAACCACCAACTTGCAACCTTCGAACGGTTCAGGAAATACATCCAAGTTTAGGCGCAGAGACCACAATTATTTGCGAAGGTTTATAACAACAATCAAGGATCAACCTTTGACGTGAAGGGGCATCTTCGATGATGAGCTCCTCTCCTTCAAAATGAATTCCAATGTTTACAAGGTGAGGTGACTTTATTTTAAGACAAGGGATATGGATTCCTTTACTAAAAACAAGTGCCAAACGCTCCAGTGCAGGGCAGCTGGAGTGGATGATGTTGTGTAGTGAGGCCACCGATAGATCAACCAACACAAGCGCAAGTTTTTTCAGTAGTGGGAGTCGAATCATTTGTACCAGATTGTCTGCTAGATGGCATCGGGTCAAGGTGGTGGTGTGGAGAGAGGAGGAAAACCATGAGATGTGCATCGGTGTTGAGGGCACAAATGCAACTCTTGGTGGTAGCCTATCGCGGTAGTAATGTTAGAACTCAAGCTGCTAGAGTTTATCGAATTGACGAGATGTCAGCCAGGCGGCCACTATGCAGGGTATGTCCAGTAGGTAGCATGTCAGGATGGAGATTGTCGGGGCCGGATTTCGGGAACACAATATTCCAGAAATTAACCCCTAGTGTCATCACCAGCCCAGGATTACTGTTACTGGTGGACACATCCTGGTTACAGTTTACCAAGCATTTACAAGAAATTTTGATACAAGACCTTAAAGGTCTAATGATACAACAATGGCTCGGGTGGTGGATGAAGGAATTGGCTTGTGGATCTCCAACATCGATGGGGCTCCATTCCCACGGGAACAGCTGACCCGGATAACTCCTATCCCGCGTGGCTGTACTCCTAGGCTTCGCACGGACGTCGCTGTGGTTTTCCCAGTAGAACTCCTAACCTGGCCAAGTAAATAGCCAGGGACAAGCCTGTGAGTACGTTTGAATGTACTCGCAAACATCATGGACAAATGATATAACAAATGCAGCAAACAATTATACGGTCATGATGAAATAAACTATATGCATATGCTCATGATGGACTTATATTAAATGCATGCTGACAGGAATTAAAACATGGCATGGTGAATAATAGTTAGTGCAGAAAATAAATATTAGTATCAATAAAATATAAAAGAAATGCCGGTCGGATGTCAAGTGACACCACGGTCGGTCTTGAAAAGAAATGCCAGTCGGGTGTTTAAAAGAGAAATCGGACGATACCATCCGAGAACTCAGGCAACGCCACGAAAGGACTTGAAAAGAAATGCCAGTCGGGTATCCACAAGAGTAGTGGTGTGATAAACCGCCTGAAACTCGAGGGACGCCACAAAAGGACTTGAAAATAAAAACGAATGCCCGGGGTAGACTAGCCAGCCCCTGAGACACTCTGGAAAGTAAAATAAGAGCAGGGGTTTAGTTCACAAATATAATCATATCATCAAATATACTAATGGTAACACCAGTAGCAACGATAATTATCCTGCAAAATAACCATGCTCAATTTTTAAATATTTCCTCCGGAGACCGACTCTAAGACCGACACTTGACCAACCCAGACTGTAGTCCTTAACCGCGGACACGGCTATTCGAATAGATATGACTCTGCAGAGGGTGTACTCTTTACCCACAAGTATAGGATTTCTTTAGTCAGTATCGTGACACTGACTAATTCCCATTACGGTCTTTGGGATGAAAACACACCTAACCAGCACACACCAGAAAATCCGTTCAGATGCCAGGAATCACCCAAGGCATCGTCCCAGAAAAACTCTAAGTCGGAGAGGCTACAACCTCCAAGAGCATGGGATCACTATTTATACGCGCGGATTACAAGGGTACACTCCCTCTCGGCATCACGACAGTCGGAAACACCCATGCCCCCTTGACCCGATGACCGGATTTAGTCCACCGTCGTGGAAAAACCTCATCGTGGCCCTCTGTACGGTGTGTGCACGGAAAGGGGTTAACAACTTACTAAACCATACCCTACCCGTGGCAGGGACAAGTGGCAGCACGATTCAAGTATGGGGGTTACCGGAACAAGACTCGATCTACGTCGACTCAGGAGGCTTATGTTTCCTGCAGGGGTTAGCACAACAAAGTATTCTTTCAATCATATCACCAGGACAGGGCCACAACCCTTGCCTGTTTCCACATATATCACATGACACCACCGTGTCAAAAATGGCCCGTGCCCACCGGCACGTCCAAGCAGGAGCACACTCCTGGACTTTCACAATTTATGCATAATAGAACTAGAGTAGAATGCATGCAAAAGAAAATATGCACATGACCATGTATGCATTACTAGCATTATGCAAGTTAAATTTAAATTCAACATAGTCAAGCTTAAACTATCCTAGCAAATAATTCACTATGCAATCATCATATCAAGTGTTCAAGATGCTTGCCTTGAACATGCAGAAGCATTGGGTGCATACCAAAAGTTTTGAAAATATTTTCTCCCCTCCATTTCCTATTTCAAAATACTTAAATCACCACACAATTCAAAGACAGTGCTAAAAAGTATTTCAAATGTTTTTGAAATAAATACTAAAATAAAATAGGGAATGTTTAAGAAATAACAGAAAAAGAATTAATTTATTTAGAGTTCATATGAATTAGTTATGGAATTACTAAGATGGAAAACATGATTAAAAGCAATATTAAATTCATTAAACAGAAACTATGCACAGTAAAAATGTTCACTTAATTTAGATAAACAGAGCATGATTTTAGAAACCTACAGAAAATTGAATTACCAATTTTAGGGTAGAAATGGCTACTATGGAATTATTTGAATATATGCCGAAAGGAAAAAGGAAGGGATCAGAATTGCGCCCTGAGCGCTGAATAGTAATTGGGCCGGCCCGGCGGCTCAGCTTCGCCAGCAGAGGGGCGATGGGAGGCTGACTGCCGGGTCCCGCTTGTCGGGTTTAAGCGGTGTCGCCGTCTCTCTCCCGCGACAGAGCGGGGCGGCGTTCCGGCGAACTTTGCCGGCGAATGGTGGGGCCCCACGGCGAGCCGATCCCACTGCCGAGTCCAGGAGACCGAGGCGGTCCCACCGGTACCCGTTGTGGTCGCTGGAGTTGACGGGGTCGCCGACGGCGAGCTCTCCCGCGGAGCTCCGACGAGACCCGAAGAGGGCTTTCGCCTATGAGCTCGCTCCGGTGAAATTGACGAGGGGGAAGCATTAACGGGTCTGTGGTGAAGCTCTGGGTGCTGGTAGTGGAGAGGGGGAGGCTCGGGTGGCGTCGGAACCATCGAGGAGGCGGCGGTGGCAGAAGCTGCCGGAGACGAGGGAGATGACCGTTTTCGGTCATTTGAGTGCTTAGGGAGGCTTGGAGAGGAGTGAGGGGAGGTGCCAATGAGGAGAGAGAGCTCGGGGAGGGAATTTATAGGCGGGAGCGACATGGTGCCGTGGCTTCCAGAGGGAGGCACGTCAGCGGCGCCATTAACATGATAGGTGAGGTCGTTGGGTGGCCGGTGAGGGTCGGAGAGGACGGTGGCCGGCCGCAGTTACTTCCCAGGCGAGCTGGCTGGCCCCGGGTAATGCCAGGTGGCTCAGACGGCGCCGTCCACGGGTAGACAGCGGCGGCGGCCATTAACGGCGCATGAGGGCGGTGGCGAGGCCGTTGGTGGACGGCGGGGTTCTGTGGGGACGGCGGCCGTCCATATTAATGCCAGGGGGAGGCCGGTTGACTCAGGGTGAGCCGCGTGTCTCGGCGGTGGCGAGGTTGGTGGTGGACGGCGGCGGCGCGGATGGGCTCAGGTGGTTGGCACTTAAGGCGAGGAGGTGGTGGCGTCTGTGGATTGGGCCAGGTGCCCCTGGTCGGTGCTGACAGTGACGTGCGGCGGTCGGTGGCGGCGCTGGCCGGCGTGGACGGCGCTAGAGGACGTGGGGAAATGTCGGCAGTGTTGCAGGTGGTCGATCTGATCTAGGGATGGATCAAGATGAGAGGGGGAAGCAGTAGAGTGGCGACAGGAGCTTGATGCCAGCGACTGCAATACGCGTGCTCTGGCCACGCTCTACGCACGCACGCCATTTGTTTGCTGAAATGCCAATGGCATCTACAGGCATTCGAACACGTTGCAACTTAGCAGGATGGTGCTTCTAGACATGAGAGGAATGATGGACATGCTGGTTTGGCTAAATGATCAAGTGTCCATAATGGTTTAGGAAGTGGCAAAATTTTTGTCATGCCCACAACCTGTTTGATGAAATGCTAGGTCTATCTAGAAGAGTTTGTTGGTTGTGGTACTTGGCATAATGGTGTCTCCTTATATGATAGAGATGATGGTGGTGTTGGTTTGGAAAAAGGAAATACTTGCTAGTGCAAGTTTTTGAAGAATTTAGTTTCTGGACAGAAACTATAGATAGGTATTTGATGGACTTACAAAATTCAAATGTGTCTGACCTCTTGGAGTTAAGAGTTTGGTTGGAAGGACTATAAGTATCAAAAAATTTAGAGCAAGGAAAAATTGGGGTTGCAGTAGAAACCTAGAAAACGGACAGAAATAGAAATGAGGATGATTCACTCAAAAATTTCAAAGGGAAGGAATGGATTTTTGCAGAGAGGTGATCCATAGGCATCACATGACTCCTCATAATTTTGGTGGAATTTTTACAGAATTATTTAAAATAGTTGTAGTGCAAACAGAAGCATTTCAAAAGTTGAAAAAGCTATTAAAAGCATTTTTCTAGGGCAAAATTTTATTATGAAAATAATTCTTAATATTATTAAACAAGTAATGAAATGTTTTCAGATGACTATCAGAGCCCACAAAAATGCTGCAAAAATTTCTATATGGAGGGAAGAAACCGGAAAAAAAAGGTTCTAAAAACACTAAAGAACTCTTTGTAAATCAAAATTTTTGTTTCTAGCCAAATTTTATTTAATGAAAAAGTAATTAAATTTTTGGGGTGTTACAAACTCTACTCCCCTTAGAAAAATCTCGTCCTCAAGATTTGTTAGGGTAGCTATTAAAAATTTAGCCCACCCTTTCCGAGGAGATTTTGCTGAGCAAAAACAAACAATTCTAAAACCTAGCTCGGCACTGTTGACGTAAGGCTACTGATAATTGGTGCAACCACAGTGTGTTGTTACGACAAATTTGGAGAAAGTATAATTTCTAATTCCAAATTTGCTCGTCGTACTCCAGCGCACAGTGCTCTCTTTGGCTGACAGGTGGGTCCAGGACCCACTGTCAGTCTCTTCGCCTTCCTCTTCCTCCGGCTCTTCTTCTTTTTCTCTCTCCCGCGCGTGCTCACCGCACTATCTGCTGCTATGGCGTCTAGCGCGTAGGGTATCTAGGGTCGTACCGTGGTAGTGTGCGGCGTGCTGTCACTGGTAGCGTGCACTCACCTCGCGGGCCAGTGCCCTGTCGGTACTGCTCGCGGATTCGCCTCCGAACACCGGCGATCGAGCGACGAGCGGCGCTGGTGGACTACGCTCACCGTGCACCGAGCTCGGGCTATAAAACGATCACGGTTTTGTTCTCCTGCCTCGCACTTCACCTCACTTCTCTTCCTTCTTCTCCTTCTCCTTCTGGCTGAAAGAGCTCGAGACGAGGCATCAATGGAGGACGTGGGATCGGAGCTGATCACGATCCTTCTGGCCGGTATGCTGGCAGCATTGATCGGCTCCTCGCTTCTACTGTGTGTGATGATCTTCGACGATCGCCGTGATGCTGCTGCTCGGGTGGTGGCTCTCCGAGGCGGTGGTGATCATCGGGACTAGGTAGCAGTGTCTGGTGCGAGAGAGAGTGTGTGTGCTCTGTGAAAACCCACGAGTTTTTCTTCTCTAGTGTGATGAGAGTGATCGAGTCGATGTATTAGGTGCTGACTGTGTGTGTGTGTGAGTTGCACTTAGTGCAACTAGCAGAGCAGGTGTGGTCTTGTGCGGGATGCCGTGATGGCACGCGACTTGAATCTATGGTGGGAAAAGTCTTGTGAGGAAGGTCCTTAAGAAATTTCTCCTCTAAGTGTGGGCAAATCATCCTGATACATAAAATATCAAATAGGTAGATCCTGGTGAAAACAAGAAGTGTGATAGTAATGGACACGGTGCTCAGAGGGTGATAGTAGCTGGGTTGGAGCAGGGCTTTCTTTATAGGTAGCAGAGTCCTCCGTCACATGCTTGTGGATGGGACGACTCAGATATCGGCCGCAGGCACACGCCTTATAGGTCGACTGCTAGGTTTGGCACCAACTATCAAAAGATGTCGGCTGGCCAGTGTGTAGGCTTATCGGATGAGATAGGCTCGTCTGTGGACAGGAAAAATTATGGATGGTGTGGAAACCTAGGGATAGCGACCAGGCTAAGATAGGATTAGCCAATGGTCAGCCTGGCTCTGATACCAAGGCTGTCGGGGCCGGATTTCGGGAACACAATATTCCAGAAATTAACCCCTAGTGTCATCACCAGCCCAGGATTACTGTTACTGGTGGACACATCCTTGTTACAGTTTACCAAGCATTTACAAGAAATTTTGATACAAGACCTTAAAGGTCTAATGGTACAACAATGGCTCCGGTGGTGGATGAAGGAATTGGCTTGTGGATCTCCAACATCGATGGGGCTCCATTCCCACGGGAACAGCTGACCCGGATAACTCCTATCCCGCGTGGTTGTACTCCTAGGCTTCGCACGGACGTCGCTGTGGTTTTCCCAGTAGAACTCCTAACCTGGCCAAGTAAATAGCCAGGGACAAGCCTGTGAGTACGTTTGAATGTACTCGCAAACATCATGGACAAATGATATAACAAATGCAGCAAACAATTATACGGTCATGATGAAATAAACTATATGCATATGCTCATGATGGACTTATATTAAATGCATGCTGACAGGAATTAAAACATGGCATGGTGAATAATAGTTAGTGCAGAAAATAAATATTAGTATCAATAAAATATAAAAGAAATGCCGGTCAGATGTCAAGTGACACCACAGTCGGTCTTGAAAAGAAATGCCAGTCGGGTGTTTAAAAGAGAAATCGGATGATACCATCCGAGAACTCAGGCAACGCCACGAAAGGACTTGAAAAGAAATGCCAGTCGGGTATCCACAAGAGTAGTGGTGTGATAAACCGCCTGAAACTCGAGGGACGCCACAAAAGGACTTGAAAATAAAAACGAATGCCCGGGGTAGACTAGCCAGCCCCTGAGACACTCTGGAAAGTAAAATAAGAGCAGGGGTTTAGTTCACAAATATAATCATATCATCAAATATACTAATGGTAACACCAGTAGCAACGATAATTATCCTGCAAAATAACCATGCTCAATTTTTAAATATTTCCTCCGGAGACCGACTCTAAGACCGACACTTGACCAACCCAGACTGTAGTCCTTAACCGCGGACACGGCTATTCGAATAGATATGACTCTGCAGAGGGTGTACTCTTTACCCACAAGTATAGGATTTCTTTAGTCAGTATCGTGACACTGACTAATTCCCATTACGGTCTTTGGGATGAAAACACACCTAACCAGCACACACCAGAAAATCCGTTCAGATGCCAGGAATCACCCAAGGCATCGTCCCAGAAAAACTCTAAGTCGGAGAGGCTACAACCTCCAAGAGCATGGGATCACTATTTATACGCGCGGATTACAAGGGTACACTCCCTCTCGGCATCACGACAGTCGGAAACACCCATGCCCCCTTGACCCGATGACCGGATTTAGTCCACCGTCGTGGAAAAACCTCATCGTGGCCCTCTGTACGGTGTGTGCACGGAAAGGGGTTAACAACTTACTAAACCATACCCTACCCGTGGCAGGGACAAGTGGCAGCACGATTCAAGTATGGGGGTTACCGGAACAAGACTCGATCTACGTCGACTCAGGAGGCTTATGTTTCCTGCAGGGGTTAGCACAACAAAGTATTCTTTCAATCATATCACCAGGACAGGGCCACAACCCTTGCCTGTTTCCACATATATCACATGACACCACCGTGTCAAAAATGGCCCGTGCCCACCGGCACGTCCAAGCAGGAGCACACTCCTGGACTTTCACAATTTATGCATAATAGAACTAGAGTAGAATGCATGCAAAAGAAAATATGCACATGACCATGTATGCATTACTAGCATTATGCAAGTTAAATTTAAATTCAACATAGTCAAGCTTAAACTATCCTAGCAAATAATTCACTATGCAATCATCATATCAAGTGTTCAAGATGCTTGCCTTGAACATGCAAAAGCATTGGGTGCATACCAAAAGTTTTGAAAATATTTTCTCCCCTCCATTTCCTATTTCAAAATACTTAAATCACCACACAATTCAAAGACAGTGCTAAAAAGTATTTCAAATGTTTTTGAGATAAATACTAAAATAAAATAGGGAATTTTTAAGAAATAACAGAAAAAGAATTAATTTATTTAGAGTTCATATGAATTAGTTATGGAATTACTAAGATGGAAAACATGATTAAAAGCAATATTAAATTCATTAAACAGAAACTGTGCACAGTAAAAATGTTCACTTAATTTAGATAAACAGAGCATGATTTTAGAAACCTACAGAAAATTGAATTACCAATTTTAGGGTAGAAATGGCTACTATGGAATTATTTGAATATATGCCGAAAGGAAAAAGGAAGGGGTCAGAATTGCGCCCTGAGCGCTGAATAGTAATTGGGCCGGCCCGGCGGCTCAGCTTCGCCAGCAGAGGGGCGATGGGAGGCTGACTGCCGGGTCCCGCTTGTCGGGTTTAAGCGGTGTCGCCGTCTCTCTCCCGCGACAGAGCGGGGCGGCGTTCCGGCGAAATTTGCCGGCGAATGGTGGGGCCGCACGGCGAGCCGATCCCACTGCCGATTCCAGGAGACCGAGGCGGTCCCACCGGTACCCGTTGTGGTCGCTGGAGTTGACGGGGTCGCCGACGGCGAGCTCTCCCGCGGAGCTCCGACGAGACCCGAAGAGGGCTTTCGCCTATGAGCTCGCTCCGGTGAAATTGACGAGGGGGAAGCATTAACGGGTCTGTGGTGAAGCTCTGGGTGCTGGTAGTGGAGAGGGGGAGGCTCGGGTGGCGTCGGAACCATCGAGGAGGCGGCGGTGGCAGAAGCTGCCGGAGACGAGGGAGATGACCGTTTTCGGTCATTTGAGTGCTTAGGGAGGCTTGGAGAGGAGTGAGGGGAGGTGCCAATGAGGAGAGAGAGCTCGGGGAGGGAATTTATAGGCGGGAGCGACATGGTGCCGTGGCTTCCAGAGGGAGGCACGTCAGCGGCGCCATTAACATGATAGGTGAGGTCGTTGGGTGGCCGGTGAGGGTCGGAGAGGACGGTGGCCGGCCGCAGTTACTTCCCAGGCGAGCTGGCTGGCCCCGGGTAATGCCAGGTGGCTCAGACGGCGCCGTCCACGGGCAGACAGCAGCGGCGGCCATTAACGGCGCATGAGGGCGGTGGCGAGGCCGTTGGTGGACGGCGGGGTTCTGTGGGGACGGCGGCCGTCCATATTAATGCCAGGGGGAGGCCGGTTGACTCAGGGTGAGCCGCGTGTCTCGGCGGTGGCGAGGTTGGTGGTGGACGGCGGCGGCGCGGATGGGCTCAGGTGGTTGGCACTTAATGCGAGGAGGTGGTGGCGTCTGTGGATTGGGCCAGGTGCCCCTGGTCGGTGCTGACAGTGATGTGCGGCGGTCGGTGGCGGCGCTGGCCGGCGTGGACGGCGCTAGAGGACGTGG
Organism: Secale cereale; assembly: GCA_902687465.1. NCBI lineage: Eukaryota > Viridiplantae > Streptophyta > Magnoliopsida > Poales > Poaceae > Secale > Secale cereale. Next base: position 457,356,149 of record LR738710.1, read on the forward strand.
GGAAATGTCGGCAGTGTTGCAGGTGGTCGATCTGATCTAGGGATGGATCAAGATGAGAGGGGGAAGCAGTAGAGTGGCGACAGGAGCTTGATGCCAGCGACTGCAATACGCGTGCTCTGGCCACGCTCTACGCACGCACGCCATTTGTTTGCTGAAATGCCAATGGCATCTACAGGCATTCGAACATGTTGCAACTTAGCAGGATGGTGCTTCTAGACATGAGAGGAATGATGGACATGTTGGTTTGGCTAAATGATCAAGTGTCCATAATGGTTTAGGAAGTGGCAAAAATTTTGTCATGCCCACAACCTGTTTGATGAAATGCTAGGTCTATCTAGAAGAGTTTGTTGGTTGTGGTACTTGGCATAATGGTGTCTCCTTATATGATAGAGATGATGGTGGTGTTGGTTTGGAAAAAGGAAATACTTGCTAGTGCAAGTTTTGAAGAATTTAGTTTCTGGACAGAAACTATAGATAGGTATTTTATGGACTTACAAAATTCAAATGTGTCTGACCTCTTGGAGTTAAGAGTTTGGTTGGAAGGACTATAAGTATCAAAAAATTTAGAGCAAGGAAAAATTGGGGTTGCAGTAGAAACCTAGAAAACGGACAGAAATAGAAATGAGGATGATTCACTCAAAAATTTCAAAGGGAAGGAATGGATTTTTGCAGAAAGGTGATCCATAGGCATCACATGACTCCTCAAAATTTTGGTGGAATTTTTACAGAATTATTTAAAATAGTTGTAGTGCAAACAGAAGCATTTCAAAAGTTGAAAAAGCTATTAAAAGCATTTTTCTAGGGCAAAATTTTATTATGAAAATAATTCTTAATATTATTAAACAAGTAATGAAATGTTTTCATATGACTATCAGAGCCCACAAAAATGCTGCAAAAATTTCTATATGGAGGGAAGAAACCGGAAACAAAAAGGTTCTAAAAACACTAAAGAACTCTTTGTAAATCAAAATTTTTGTTTCTAGCCAAATTTTATTTAATGAAAAAGTAATTAAATTTTGGGGTGTTACAGAGATGCATTGAACGGAGCCCTGGTGGGAGGACATGATGGCTCCGGGGGATTCAGAATTACCATCGACAGATAGCTGATGACAGTCGAGATTAAGAGGCGCGGTGTGCCACTGAGTGCACCGCCAAGATGTGTGGACTTGTGTGCGGCATCCATCCTTGGTGGGGAGAAGGTAGATGATATCTCCAAAGATGGCATCTGGGAGATCGCAAATGCGGTCCGCCGGAGATTCTACTTGTTCCTCTGGTCCAAGGTGGGGGCGTGGCCGCTTTTGGCCGCACGGCCGGATCTAAGATCTACATCTGGTGGCGGCATTGGCCGGAGCCTCATCTGTGTACATACCAATCTGAAGAAGAAAATGGCAGAAACATACATGTAGGACATTCAAAATCAATTCTCAAGATCTGGAAGAAAAAAGGCACAAACATATATGTAGGACATTCAAAATCAATTCTCAAGAGCTGGCCATGAATTATTAACATGCACGCTAACCCTAGAAGGATTATTAGCAAAAATCATTTGTATAGAACAAACAATTAATCACTAACCCTCTACGAATACCATTCAAACTATCAATACACTACATGCATCCAACGGATCTTAATTACTCTGATTTCATGGACTGAGAGAACATAAACATAGGATTTGTATTCCAAAAAAATTAGAGAGGGGGAGTAACCAGAGAAAACACATGATATGTTTGCCGCACAAATGGTTATATAGATGACTAACTCCTATTCTGTTGGAGTCGCAGCGTTGCCGGAGTTGTTGTTGACCTCCAGCTCCGGCTGGGGGGCACGACAGCGCCGACAAAGTCACGGTCGTGCTGCTGCCCACGCGAGACCTCGACAACGGTGATGACAACCTCTGTGCCCAAATTCACGTGTTGCGTGGGTGCTTCACCAGCCCCGACGTCGCCACTCCCTCCGATGGTGCGCTTCAGCGGCATCCTCATACACTTCAGAGTCTGGACATTGGTGACCACTGTGGACCGGGGGTCTGGTCGCCTATTATGGCCGGCAGCTCGGGCACGCCATTAATATGGACCAGTGCGAGCGAGGTGGGTGGCGGTCAAAGGCTGTGTCGCCTCCCGGTGAGCCTGCGCGGCGGACTTCTGGCGTTCCTACCATCATTTCACACAGCTACTCGCACGCCTACCGGGGACACTGCACAGCGAAAACGCCTCCCGACAGTTCACAGGCATGCACGCATGCCTCCCGGTCTGCCTGCGCGGTTGACTGCCCGCGTTCGTCCCGTCAACTCACGCCTGCTCGCACGGCACACGGGGCACGTGGCAGCACAATTTTTTGATGATTCATTCTGCCGCTTTACTGCTCAACTGAAGCATGGCATGGTCTAATGCACACGTTCCAAATAAATAACCTGTATGAGATATTTGTTGCAGTTATCAAAACGTGTCTCAACTTTGATGAAAAAATACAATATCATAGTCCACTGGTGTCCATATATGACACCACGATAAGTTTCATGAATTTCAACTAGGTTTTGGATTTACTGAATTTTAAAAATCTATATTCTCAATGTTTTGAAATCTCTTTCATGGGGAAACATGCACCTAGGGACACACATATGATTTTTCAATCCATTTTGGTGCACATGTAGCTCAAATTTGATTTTTGCACATTAAAACCCTAGGAAATCAATCAATGTATAAAAACGGTCAAATGATCTCTGTTTTTTTTAATTTTAACACGACACTCCTTTGCTCAGATGTTCACTACAGAAAAAGTTTGACAAGCCTCAGTGTGGCTGTGGTGGTGTAGTATGTGTCTGTTTGTGTGTGTGGGGGGTGGGGGTCCGGCAGTACACTACGAGTCATGAGCCCCTGTGATTGATCATTTTGTGAGTCATATATGCCACATCAAGGTCATGAATTGGTTATTTAAAGCATTGCACAACCCTTTCATACATACATGTTTGGGCAACATGCATGCATTGGTGGTCATTATGATTAATATAATATGCATGCGATTGCTGCTCCTACTTGCAGTTATTACGAGAGAGGAACTACATCTCTGCCTCTCTATGTTTCCAACACGATAAAATTGCAAGAAACAGCTTATACTATGCATTGGCCTTCACTTGATGTGCATAAATTGTTCTTTTATGACATGCCGATTGATAGGAAGAGAGTTAGACTTTGTCATTGCATGTTATATGTTGCTTTGTACTCACTACTAAATTACAAATCATTGCTAGTTAAAATTGGCTTTGATATACCTTGGGATCCGGGTGGATCCATTAATTGAGCACTTTATGCCTAGCTTAATGACTTTAAAGAAAGCGCTGCCAGGGAAACAACCCAGAAGTTTTAGAGAATCAATTATTTCTGTTGAGTGCTTTTATAAATTTTAAAAACAAAAAATTTATAGAGGGGAACCAAAAAACTTTTTCAAAAAGAGAAGTAATTGAAAGGTGATGCATTCGAGAAGTGAGGGTCAACCTTGAACACTTGTCTTCATGCTCTTGGAAACAATGTAGATTTTTTCATGAAAGTTCTCACAAAAATAATTATACCCATGTAAAAATCCATTGTATTATCAAAATAATGTGCCAACATTTGCCTTTAGGATGATTAGATTGCTTGTTGGTACGTGAAGTGCAAAAATAGAAACTTTGATTGTAGTGCATGATTTTTCATATATTTTTTATAGGAACGTCAAAAGTTTTTGAATTTTTTACACAGTACTTCTATGCAAAAAAAAAATTGTCCTAATGTTTCAGAATTTTTGGAGTTACAGAAGTATGGTCAATGTTCAGATTGCTACAAACTATCTTGTTTAAGACAATTTCTATTTTTGATGCATTGTTCTGCTTGTTTTGATGAAACTATATATTCTATCGGTGATATAAGCGATGGAGAAGTTATAATACAATAGCTACATTGAAAAAACAAAATATGAATGGGTTTGTAACGGTACTTTAAGTAGTGATTGGCATTATTATACTAACGGATCTCACGAGCTTTCTATTGAGTTTTGTGTGGATGAAGTGTTCAAAGATCATGGAGGTCTCGATATGAGGAGAAGGGGGAGAGGCAAGAGTTCAAGCTTGGGGATGCCCAAGGCACCCCAAGTAAATATTCAAGGAAACTATATCATCTAAGCTTGGGGATGCCCCGGAAGGCATCCTATCTTTCTTCAACAATTATCGGTATGTTTCTATTTTTGTTCCGTTCACATGATATGCGTAAATTCTTGGAGCGTCTTTTGTGCTTATTTTTCACTTTTCTTTTATGGGCCATCCTGGTATGAGATAGTCCTTGGTCAACTTATATAATGCTCATTGCCCTTCATTTAAATCTATTGAGAATGGCTTTACAGAATGCTTTGTGTGCTTCACTTATATCATCTGAATTTGCATTGCCTATTTCTCTACATTTAGAAAACCGTTATTTGTAGAATGCTCTTTTGCTTCACTTATATTTGTTAGAGCGTGATCTTTTATAGAAAGAATTAAACTCTCTTTCTTCACTTATATATATTTAAAGAGTCAACGGGAATTGGTCATTCACATGGTTAGTCATAAAATCCTAAATAAAACTTGTGGATCACTCAATATGACATGTTAAATTCCTTGCAATAGTTTTGCGATATAGAGATGATAATATGTGGGAGGTACTAGTGGATGGTCGTGTTTAGTAAGATATGGGTGTTAAGGTTTATGATTCCCGAAGCATACACGTATAGTCTCTCGTTATGCCGGGAAGTGGGAGCACAATTTATCCTTGATTGTCTATCTTTGTGTGAAGGTCAGGGGCGCGCGATGGTTAACTCCTACCAACCTCCCCCCTAGGGGCATGCATAGTATTACTTTGCTTCGAGGGCTAATAAACTTTTGCAATAAGTATTTGAGTTCTTTGTGACTAATGTGATTCCATGGATTATACGCACTCTCAACCTTCCATCATTGCTAGCCTATCTAGTACCGCGCAACTTTCGTCGGTGCATAAACCTTATTATACCTTCCTCAAAATAGGCACCATAGCTTCCTATTATGGCATTCTCATAGCCCACTACTGCAGGATGCTGCTAACGCGACACTACAATTAGAGACCCTTCGAGAAACTATGTGTGATGCCATAATCGCAAACGGTGGTGTATGAAAACCGTCAGAAATGTATAAAACGTTTGCGATGACGGATGCATCAAACTCGGTTCAGGTTTTAGTTGCGTGTCCGATGAAAGGCATATGGTTCAGTTCAATTAACTATTTGCGATGAGGAGGAACAAAACAAACGGGCTGCTAGATGAAGGCGTGTGTGATACACAGCATACGGTTCACTCGGATGAACTGTTTGTGATTAAGCAAGAGAACAAAAATTGTTCAATATAACAATATGTGTGTGATACGCGGCAAACAGGTCTGTAATCAGAAATGTGTGCGAAGACCAATAATAACGCAGACGATTGCTTCTAATAAGACGTATGTGATATGCTCTATCTACACAACATCTATCAGCAAGGACTAGCTGTTCCACCAGTAGCTCATGTAAGAAAGCTATCAAGTTAAGTGTGCTCAGGCTGGATGTGACACCCCGAGACCGATGTGCCAGGTGTCTTCCAGTTATTCGTCGTCGTTGCCATGTCATTTCCTTGCGTGTCACATCTTGCCATGTCATCATGTGCATTGCATCCTCATGTTTTCAAAACTTCCATCCGTTCGTAGTTGCCCATCTCCCAGTTCTCTATGTTGTCCGTTTTGAGCCCAGACACAATCGCACGCGCCCGCGGCATCTCTGAATATTTATTTTATAAGTGGCCGAAAAATGTTCTCGGAATGGGTTGAAACTTCACATGTGGTCTTGTTATAGTGTAGGTAGACACCTGCCAAATTTTGTCACATTCGGAGTTCGTTTGCTAGCCCAACAAATAACTATAGCGGCACTATAGCCGGTTTATTCATGGATGTTTCGGTCTCCTAAACGCCAGCCGGGCCTCTATCCCTTCTATCCTCTCAGCCCACACCCCTCTACACAGCCCACCTGCAGCCCACCTAGACCACCTCCGCTCTGGACCGTTGAATCGAGATCCGATGCCCGAAAACGGATGGAAAACCCCCCTAACTCTAGCTCTTGTCTATATATAGACATCCCCCATGCCATTTTTTGAATAAACCTACCCCTAGACCCCTTCCCCCACCTGTCAACCACCAGTGATCGACAGGGGCAACTTTGGTAATTTGGTCTACCGGAAGTATGGAAAATCCGGACGTGGCCTGAGACGAGATACGTGTGGCTGCTATCAGGGTGTCGGCACGTCGGGAGGTCTTGCTGGACTTGTTTTACCATTGTCGAAATGTCTTGTGCATTGGGATTGTGAGTCTGATCGGGTTGTCCCTGAGATAAGGGGTTGTTACCTCTGCTGATCGTAGGAGCTTGTGATGGGCTAAGTTGGGACACCCCTCTAGGGTTATGATCTTTCGAAAGCCGTGCCCGCGGTTATGTGGCAGATTGGAATTTGTTAATGTCCGGTTGTAGAAAACTTGTCAGAGGATTCGAAATAAAATACATCAACGGCGTGAGTAACCATGACTGTCTCTTTTCACTTTGAGAAGAGGGCACGGTGGGGTTATGTTTGACTCGTAGGTAGTTCAGGATCACTTAGCGATCATTACTAGTTTGCGACCGTTTGCATAGATGCTCATCTTATTCTTGTACTCATAAGTTAGCCACCATATACTGCTTAGCCGCTGCTGCAACCTCACCACTTAACCTTTCCATACCCATTAAGCTTTGCTGGTCCTGATACCCATGGTTATGGGATTGCTGAGTCCTCATGGCTCACAGATACTACAACAACAATTGCAGGTGCAGGTTTCTGATGACTTGACGTGAGAGCGATGTTTGCTTGTGTTGGAGATTCTTTCTTCTTCTTCTTCGTCAGTCTTGGGATAGGTTCCTGGTCGGCAGCCTGGGATAGCAGATGGATGTCGTTGTGTTTTTTCATGTTTTTCATCCATAGTTGGATGTCTTGTGTATAATGTGTTGTATTCATGTGGAGTTGTATGAATTGTATGTATCCCCATCTATTTATGTAATGGTACGATGTAATGATATCCATCTTGCTAAGCGCCCGAAATGCGGTTGTGCCCCAATCATGAAGTCATCACGTGATTGAGATAGAATTACATTTTGGGCATGACAAGTTGGTATCAGAGCCTCGATCGACCATAGGAGGCCCCTTGATTGATCGTAGTTTGGCCATTGTCGAGTCTAGCAAAAACCTTTTTTGGAGTCTAGTTATATCAGAGAGTTGTAATTCTTTTTACTCCTCAGCCCTTCGTCGCTCTGGTGAGGAATCTTGACGTAGGTGTTTTGAATTACCTCTCTTCCCCTTCAATTTTTTTTAGGATCACGCAGTTAATTTTCTGATCGTTGCGATGTTTGATATTTTCATCCGGTGCAATTTTCGTCAAGTTGATTCGATCCTCTTCATCTTTGCAAGATCAATCCTCGGTTCTTTCTCTGAAACGCCAGCCGAGCCTCTATCCCCTATCTCCTCTCAGCCCACACCCCTCTACATAGCCCACATGTAGCCCACCTAGACCACCTCCGCTCCTGACCGTCGGATCGAGAGTCGATGCGCAAAAACGGATGGAAAACCCCCTAACCCTAGCTCTTGTCTATATATAGACATCCCCCATGCCATTTTTGGCCTAAACCTACCCCTAGACCCCTTCCCCTACCTCCCAGCCGCTTCCACCTTGCAATCCGCGCTCAGCCAGCCTCCCTGTGCCACTTGGCATCGCCGCCGCTGCTTCCCAGCCAACCCTAGACTACCACGTCGCCCCACAGCCGGCTTCCACCCAACCAGAGGGCGCCACGCGGCTTCCCCGCGTCCTCCCCGCCGTCGCAGCCCATCGAAGCCCGTAGTCGGCCCTCCCCGAGCCCATCTGGGCCCGAAGCGCCGCCACCCCGTAGGGTCTCCCTCGTCCCCGAGCTCCATCGCCTGATCAGCTCCTCCTCCCGAGCTCCACCACGACGTAGCCCTCTGCTCCGCCGCCCCGCGCCGCCCCCGTGTGGCCTCACCGGACTTGCAGCCGTCGGCGACCACCAGGACAGCTCCGCGCTCCTCTCTCTTCTCTCCTTCCTCGCTCTCTTCCCCTGCCTCACCCTCTTTTCCCTAGTCGCAGGTGCGCCGCCATGCCATGGCCTTGGACGTCCGTCGCCTTGGGTTCGCTATCGCCGGAATTGACTTGCCTGATCCGGTCGGGAACCACCGGATCCGTCCATCCCAACCGGAGTTGACCTCCAGCGCCGCCGCCATCCTCCTGCCTCGCTCGATCTCCTAGAGGAGACGACAAGCGCCATCAACCGCTCTCCTCGGTCGCCCTTCGTGCGCGTGGGCCCACGAGGCCCAGCCCAGGTCGTCGGCCGGCCTCCCCTGCCCGTGGGCCTCCTCCCCGGCGGTCTGCCTCACCACCTCACCATCCTGGGCCAAGCCCACTAGGTGAGCAGCCTCCCCATCTAAAAATCACCGTGTGCACTATATAGTTTCCACCGCTCACTCTGTTTTCTGTTAAAAAACTGCTAAGTCCTTTTTCTGTAACATTTTATAGGCATCTTGTCGAGGTCATAATTTTGTGCATGGTTGTCCAAATATAATGTATAATATATCAAAATGTTTGTCTGGAAGTGCTCTACATGTTAGTTGCATTTTCATGCATGATGATGTTCATCTTGTTGTCTTAATCTTCGAAGCAATACTGCTACGTGATGTTACTGCTCGGTCTTGGTTGTCTATCAACAATATGTTAGCATGTTTGAGAGGTCACATCTTTGTGCATTTTGATCCAAATGGAGTGTATGATATGTCAAATTGTTCATCTAGTGATGCTCTACATGATGGTTGTTGTTGCATGCTTGTATGAGTTCATCTACATGCCTTAATCTCTATTACAAAAGTGTATGTTGCTGTTAAGAGCTGAAAACTGTTATAAGATGCAGATTTGTCTTTTTCATATCTTTATGTGTGATTTTTTTGTTTCAGCTACATGTCAATATGTTTTAGAAGCACAAGCATGTCATCTTTGATGTGGTGCAATCCACTTTTCATGATATGCCTTGTGTTGATTGGAACAAGTTTGCAAAGTGACCTACTCGCTGTTTGTTGATTTCCGAGACTTGTTGAAAACTGCAAAGTCTGAAACTGTTATATTGTGATGCCATGTTTGCTTGATGCCCCAATCATAGATATGCACATTTGGAGATGTCCAATGATCATGTCTTGAAGTCCGTGTTATGCTCTATCCATCCATGTCCTTGTTTGAAATTATAGGTTGATGTAGCTTGTTTATTTCTAGCTCTCAAATTGCTATAAAATGTTGTTGTCATCCTGTTAACAGTAAGTTCGGTTTTGCCATGTGAATAGCTAGTGTTCTATGCATCATATGACCTTGTTCTTGCCATGAGTAGCTTCATAAATATGTCTTCTTGTTGTTGGTTACGTTCATATGCCATGATATGCTTTGAGATGAGTTGCGCAAGCTTGCAAACATGCCTACTTGTCGTTGTTGCTGCCATGTTCAGTTTATTTCACTAAGTCTGTGAATATGTTATCTTTTGCAATCTTGCCATGATATTTTGAGCATGTTCTATTGGTGTTTGGTAGCAGCTCAGTGACCATACTTGTAGTGCTTGACATGTACATGCTTGCCATGCCCTTTGATGCCGTGAAATGTTCTTGTATCATGTTGTTTTCATGTCAACTATATGCCTATTTGCTGTTTTGGACAGATTGTGTTTGAAGCTTTTTCCATGTGTAAGTGATGAACCGTTGCTCCGTTTTGAGTGAGATCCATATGAAACTTGTGTTTTTTTGCATGTAGATGCATATTAACATGTTGTATACCTGTTTGGAGTGTGTTTGCTTGATGTTTGGATGTGTTTTGCATCAATGCCATGCTTGACTTGTTTTGCTCATATCTTCTAGGCCGTAGCTCCGAATTAAATGAACTTTATATGAAACTTGACTAGAATTTCGAATAGATCATCATGGTGCAAGTTAACTTGCTGTTTAACAACTTTCACTTAAGGTTTGTTCAGATCTGGACCAATTTCGAAATTTACATATGAGGACTTACCGGAATTGTTATATGTTGTTTTCGGCCTCATTTAAACTTGTTTGGTTGTGTTGTTATTGTGTGCTTCATCTCTTGCCATGATTTGCATCATGTAGCCTCGTCATGCATATACTTAGTTGAGCATCATGTCTTGCTATGTGTTGGGTGTTTACCGTGTTGCTTGCTTCTTCTCGTTAGTGCTTGTTTCGTTGCGATCGTGAGAATACGTTCGACCATGCTTTGTTCGTCTTCGTGGCTTCTTCTTCGACTTCTTCATACTCGTTCTTCTTCGTAGCGGGATCTCAGGCAAGATGACCTTCACCTTGGATCTCATTACTATCGTTTCTATGCTAGTTGTCTCGATGCTATCGCTATATGTTGTGCTGCCCACCTTTTAATGTCAGCCTCTCCTTGTTGCCATGAAACCTGTAACCCATGACACCATCTCAGCAAACCATTGTTTGGCTATGTCACTGCTTGCTCAGCCCATCTTATAGCGTTGTTAGTTGGAGGCGAAGATGAAGATTGCTCCATGTTGGAACTTGGTTTTTGGCATATCACAATATCTCTTAATTAAATTAATGCATCTATATACTTGGCAATGGGTGGAAGGCCTGGACTTTTACTCGGTGTTTTGTTTCACTCATGCCGCCTTAAGAACCGATAAACCGGTGTTATGTTCCTTGATTTTGCGTTCCTAACGCGGTTGGGTATATGGGGACCCCTCGATAGTTCGCTTTGAATAAAAATCCTCCAGCAAGGCCCAACTTTGGTTTTACCATTTGCCATAACTAAATAACTTGCATAGGGATTTTCCGGACCCCGAGAACTTAATTTACAACCTGGGCTAGTGCTCCTCATGAGTGTTGGTCCAAACCTGTCAACCGCCGGTGACCGCCAGGGGCAACTCTGGTATTTTGGTCTACCGAAAGTTTGGACAATTTGGACATGGCCTGAGACGAGATACGCGCGGCCACTACCAGAGTGTCGGCACGCCGGGAGGTCTTGCTGGACTTGTTTTCCCATTGTCGAAATGTCTTGTGCACCGGGATGTCGAGTCTGATCGGGTTGTCCCTAAGATAAGGGGTTGTTACCTATGCTGATCGTGAGAGCTTGTGATGGGCTAAGTTGCGACACCCCTGCAGGGTTATGATCTTTCGAAAGCTGTGCCCGCGGTTATGTGGCAGATTGGAATTTGTTAACGTCCGGTTGTAGAAAACTTGTCAGAGGATTCTTAATAAAATACATGAACCGCGTGAGTAACCGTGACAGTCTCTTTTCACTTTGAGAAGAGGACACGGCGGGGTTATGTTTCACTCGTAGGTAGTTCAGGATCACTTAGCGATCATTACTAGTTTGCGACCGTTTGCGTAGATGCTCATCTTATTCTTGTACTCGTAAGTTAGCCATCATATACTGCTTAGCCGCTGATGCAACCTCACCACTTAAACTTTCCATACCCATTAAGCTTTGCTTGTCTTGATACCCATGGCTATAGGATTGCGAAGTCCTCATGGCTCACAGATACTACAACAACAGTTGCAGGTGCATGTTTCCGATGACTTGACGTGAGAGCGATGTTTACTTGTGTTGGAGATTATTTCTTCTTCTTCTTTGTCAGTCTTGGGATAGGTTCCTGGTCGGCAGCCTGGGATAGCAGATGGATGTCGTTGTGTTTTTTCATGTTTTTCATCCATAGTCAGATGTCTTGTGTATAATGTGTTGTATTCATGCGGAGCTGTATGAATTGTATGTATCCCCATCTATTTATGTAATGGTATAATGTAATGATATCCATCTTGATAAGCGCCCGAAATGCGGTTGTGCCCCAATCATGAAGTCATCACGTGATCGAGATAGAATCGCATTTTGGGCGTGACAAGTTGGTATCAGAGTTGGATCGACCATAGGAGCCCCCTAGATTGATCGTAGTTTGGCCGTTGTCGAGTCTAGCAAAAACCATTTTCGGAGTCTAGTTATATCGGAGACTAGGAATTCTTTTTACTCCTCAGCCCTTCGTCGCTCTGGTGAGGAATCTTGACGTAGGTGTTTTGAATTGCCTCTCTTCCCCTTCAATTTTTTTGGGGTCATGCAGTTAATTTTCCAATCGTTGCGATGTTTGCTCATTTCATCCGGTGCAATTTTCGTCAAGTTGATTCGATCCTCTTCATCTTTGCAAGATCAATCCTCAGTTCTTTCTCAACCGACATTGTTTTCCCCATCCGATGTGGTCTTTAATTTTCCCACCCGCCCACCCTTTTTCTTCTTGGAGTCGGAGTCCTTAATCGAGTATCCATCCTACTTGTGCGAAGTCTTTCCATTCTTTCCTTAGTTATTTCAACTCGTAAATTTCCATCTAGTTCGTTATTCATCATCTCTTTCTTCCCCGGTGGATTCAATTCAAGTTTTCCGTGTTCTTCATATTCTTTCTAATCACCTCAGATGTTTCCCCTGGTTCAACCCTCGCTATTTCATTATTCCGGAGTTCCGAAGACATCTCAGGAGATTTGTCCATGTTCTAATTAATTCGAGGTTGTTACCTCATTCGGGTGTTTCAATCATTCTGATGCATCATTTCTCACTCGAATAATCCTTTCCAACGGTGTTTCTATTTGGTGGGCTCATAACCCACAGGTCTTTTCCCAGGATCTTACCTGACTCTTCTAATTTCCCGGAGTGTTCCAAAATTCTTTTCAAAGTGTGACGTAAGAATGGAATCCATCAGTCATATGCCTTCTCCAAGATCGTTTTCAAATTCTTTTCAATGTTGGTTCAACCTTCCTCTTTTTCATTCTTCCGGAGTATCTCAACAATTTTGGTGGTCTTTCTCGTCGTCATTTGAAGACCGAAGAAGAGTTTTACTCTAATTATTGTCCGTTCTTTCAAAGATTCCTCTTTCAAGATCGTTGTTGTCTCCTTAATTTTTTTGATCACCAAGAATTCTTTTCTTATCCATCCGGAGTATTTCATGAATTCTTTCCATTCTGATCCTCTGAAGGCCATCATTTCAGAACATTTTTTCGTTCTCAGTTTTCAACTTCATCCTCCAACTATTCTTCATTGATGCCTATTCGTTCGTCCCTATATTATTCCGGTGCTTCTTTCAAGTGTTATGTAATCAGTTCACGTTCTCTTCGTTCTCTTGTATCTAAATTCCCCAAGTGTTTTATTCTTCTCGACGATTCATTCTCTTTTATTCACTCAATTTCAATTCCTTACGGTGGTTTGTCCATTTTCATAGCTCGGTTTCAATTTTTACGGTGGTTCGCTCAAGAGTTCTTTTCCTGTGTTATCATATCAATTCCTTCTTTCTTTTCTATCCTACCAGTGGGTCATGAAGACTTTCGCAAGTTTGAGCTATATCCCTCTTTAATCAATTTCAACGAGAATAAGTAGTATGTGAATCCATTGCTTCTCGTCAATTTAATTGGTGGAGGATAAGCATAACATAATTCTTATTCTTTTCATCAAGTTGATTAATCTCTTTCTTCGGAGTTGTTCATGATGAATAAATTCTAATTCCAACTATTTCCGTCTTTTATTTTATGGAGTTCAAAGTTTTCCTCGCCTTCTCGTCGGAACCACCTTCTAAATCACTACAAGGCTTTATTCTTATTCTTTTTTTCATCCTTCATCATCCTTTTGTTACCGGAGTTCTTCATGGTGGTTCATCATGATTTAATTCATTCTTCAACTTTTCATCAATAATTCCCATGGAGCAGCTCAAGAATTATTCTTCCTTAACCTAGAGATGCAAATAATTCTCTGTATTCTTTTGTAGTGGAGTTTTGCATTTGTTCATTTTCAGCTAATCCATTTTTCCGTTCCGGCAGAATTTCACCTCAAGTTTTGGGATGATTTCCATAAGTCCACATCAAGCTAAGTCTTTTGTTGTTGATTTTCTCAACAATTCCGTTCAAGCCTTTCTCTTGAAGATTCTTGTTCAAATTCATTCGTGCTGGAAGTTGTCATCTTCTTCTCCGTTCTTTTATTTCACTCTTTCAATTCGTCCGGAGGCAATGTCTTGTTCATCTTGTCCTGTATCGTTCCATCTTAATCAAGTTCATGTCCTATTCCATTCATGTTCAACCGGATCGCTACCTAAATTTTCTTGTTCTTATTCCTTGTTTATCTCGGTTAACCGGAGTTGTTTCGAATTCATTCTTGTTCCTTCAGCTCTTGTTTCATGCCCTTCTACCATCAAGGTTCTCAATTGTTTCTTGTTCCTCTTTTGTAACGGAGCTTCTCAATCTCGATCATCTCCGTTGTGTTATTTCTTTCAAGTTATTCAACCTCCAAAAATGCCTTGGTTTCACTCTTTGTTCTTCCTTTCTCTCTTCTATCTCGTTCCTAAGATCACGGGACGAGATCTCTTGTTAGTAGGGGAGTGTTGTGATACCCCAAGACCGATGTGCCAGGTGTCTTCAAGTTATCCGCCGTTGTTGCCATGTCATTTGCTTGCGTGTTGCATCTTGCCATGTCATCATGTGCATTGCATCCTCATGTTATCAAAACTTCCATTCGTTCGTAATTTCCCGTCTCCCAGTTCTCTCCGTCGTCCGTTCTGAGCCCAGACACACTCGCACGCGCCCGCGGCACCTCCGAATATTTATTTTATAAGAGGCCAAAAAATGTTCTCGGAATGGATTGAAATTGGCATGTGATATTGTTATAGTGTAGGTAGACCGCCTGCCAAATTTCGTCGCATTCGGAGTTCGTTTGCTTGCCCAACGAATAACTATAGCGACACTATAGCCGATTTATTTGTCGGACGTTTCGGTCTCCAAAATGCTAGCCGGGCCTCTATCCCTTCTCTCCTCTCAACCCACACCCCTCTACACAGCCCACCTGCAGCCCACCTAGACCACCTCCACTCCGGACCATCGGATCGAGATTGGATGCCCGAAAACGGATGGAAAACCCCCTAACCCTAGCTCTTGTCTATATATAGACATCCCCATGCCATTTTTGGCCTAAACCTACCCCTAGACCCCTTCCCCTACCTCCCAGCCGCCTCCACCTCGCAATCCGCGCTCAGCCAGCCTCCCTCTGACACTTGGCACCACCACCGCCGCTTCCCAGCCAACCCTAGACTACCACGTCGCCCCACAGCCGGCTTCCACCCAACCAGAGGGCGCCACGCGGCTTCCCCGCGTCCTCCCCGCCGCTGCAGCCCACCGAAGCCCGTAGTCGGCCCTCCCCGAGCCCATCTGGGCCCAAAGCGTCGCCGCCCCGCAGGTCCTCCCTCGTACCCGGGCTCCCTCGCCCAATCCGCTCCTCCTCCCGAGCTCCACCGCGACATAGCCCTCTGCTACATCGCCCCGCGCGGCCCCCGCGTGGCCTCACCGGACCTGCAGCCATCGGCGACCACCAGGCCAGCTCCGCACTCCTCTCTCTTCTTTCCTTCCTCCCTCTCTTCCCCTGCCTCACCCTCTTTCACCTAGTCGCGGGTGCGCCACCATGCCATGGCCTTGGACCTCCGCCACCTTGGGTTCGCCGTCGCCGGACTTATCTTGCCGGATCCGGCCGGGAACCACCAGATCCGTCCATCCCCACCAGAGTTGACCTCCAGCGCCGCCGCCATCCTCCTGCCTCGCTTGATCTCCTGGAGGAGACGACGAGCGCTAGCAACCGCTCTCCTCGGTCGCCTCCTTGCGCGTGGGCCCACGAGGCCCAGCCCAGCTTGTCGGCCGCCCTCCCCTGCCCGTGGGCCTCCTCCCCGGCGGCCTGCCTCACCACCTCACCGTCCTGGGCCGAGGCCACTAGGTGAGGAGCCTCCCCATCTAAAAATCGCCGTGTGCGCTATATAGTTTCCACCGCTCACTCTGTTTTCTGTTAAAAAACTGCTAAGTCCTTTTTCTGTAACATTTTATAGGCATCTTGTCGAGGTCGTAATTTTGTGCATGATTGTCCAAATGTAATGTATAATATATCAAAATGTTCGTACCGAAGTGCTCGACATGTTAGTTGCATTTTCATGCATGATGTTGTTCATATTGTTGTCTTAATCTTCGACGCAAGACTGCTATGTGATGTTACTGCTCGGTCTTGGTTGTCTGTCGACAATATGTTAGCTTGTTTGAGAGGTCACATCTTTGTGCATTTTGGTCCAAATGGAGTGTATGATATGTCAAATTGTTCATCTAGTGATGCTCTACATGATGGTTGTTGTTGCATGCTTGTCTGAGTTCATCTACATGCCATAATCTCTGTTACAAAAGTGTATGTTGCTGTTAAGAGCTAGACTTGCAAGATAGGATCAAGAACACACATATATTCATTAAAACATAATAGGTTCAGATTGAAATCATGGCACTCGGGCCCTAGTGACAAGCATTAAGCATAGCAAAGTCATAGCAACATCAATCTTAGAACATAGTGGATACTAGGGATCAAACCCTATCAAAACTAACTCGATTACATGGTAAATCTCATCCAACCCATCATCGTCCAGCAAGCCTACGATGGAATTACTCACGCACGGCGGTGAGCATCATGAAATTGGTGATGGAGGAAGGTTGATGATGATGGTGGCGACGATCTCCACTCTCCGGAGCCCCGAACGGACTCCAGATCAACCCTCCCGAGAGAGATTAGGGCTTGGTGGCGGCTCCGTATCGTAAAACGCGATAATTCTTCCTCTCTGATTTTTTTCTCCCCGAAAGTGAATATATGGAGTCTGGGGGTACGTCAGTGGAGCATCAGGGGGCCCACGAGGCAGGGGGCGCGCCGAGGGGGAGGGGGCGCGCCCCCCACCCTCGTGGACAGGGTGTGGGTCCCCTGACGTAGATCTTTCCGCAGATATTTTTTATATTTTCCAAAATAATTCTCTATGGATTTTCAGGTCATTCCGAGAACTTTTTATTTCTGCATAAAAACAACACCATGGCAATTCTGCTGAAAACAACGTCAGTCCGGGTTAGTTCCATTCAAATCATGCAAGTTAGAGTCCAAAACAAGGGCAAAAGTGTTTGGAAAAGTAGATACGTTGGAGATGTATCACTGTACACCGCCACATCGTCGAGGGCAGCGATGATGCCCTTGCCGCCGTGCTCCCCAACAAGTCGGCGTGGAGCAACTCGGCACTCTTCCTTGAGCTGGATTGGAGCGGCCAGATGCGGAACCACGCGTTGGCTTAGGGTGGCAACTGGCTCCGTCGGGCTAGGCGAGGTAGGTGGAGCAGCTAGTTGCCTCGCCTCTAACTACTGGGCTCGGCGGGCCACCCAGACGGCTTTTATGCCGGAGAACTCACCCTTCCAGCTAGGATTTCAATGACCTGGCATGTGTTATAGCCAGCTGACTAGGCTTAGTATACTTGCTCTAAATGATGTGCCGTTGCAAGAGCCGCCTATATTAACCATGCTCTAAAAAGGTTGCACAGCTTTGGCTATAGTATTGTAGTAAAGGTTAGTAGGTGACCTTGTGCTTGGCTCTTCGCCTCTTTCGGAAGTCGAACAATGATGATGGTACTACTTGTATAGCCCACTATTGTAAGCAAAGGCTTCTCCCCGTGCCGCGGGCCACCACGCGAGTGTGGGCGAGGGAGAGGGCGTAATAAGCAAGCTTCTCCTCGTTCTGCGAGTTGACGGGACACATCAAATTTATTTAGTACTCTCTCCAAAAAGGGCCGACCATGTCCATGGCTACCATCCCATGCTTCATCACGTGCACGATTCACGTGCCATCAAGGATAAAAAAAGTTGCATAGTTGGTGCCATCGAAGTGACTCACTTACGCACTGCTTATCTCCATTTTCTTGCATGACATTTCACCTTGATGCTAGATGTCCTGCGTGTTGGCAAAAGGATGAACATGCGTTGGACGTGCAGCACAATTCCGTGCAAACACGGCCGGTTATGTTGTGAGTAGGTGACCTTGCGCTTGGCTCTTCGCCTCTTTCGGAAGTCAAACAATGATGATGGTACTACTACAGTATAAATTATTTTTGTGGGTACCACAGTATATATACTTGTCACAATCTGACACTGAATTAAGTGATGCATGTCCACCGCCTGTATAAGCGCATTATTATAATAAAACAAACGAGCAAATGCTTCTCCTCGTCCTGCGAGCCACTGTGCGCACGCGTGAGCGAGAGAGAGGTCATAGTAAGCAAAGCTTCTCCTCGTTTACGAGTTGACAGGACACATCAAAGTAGTGTAGTGTCCAAAAAAGGCCGACCATGTCCTTGGCTACCATCCCGTGCTCCGTCATTCAGTGTGTGCATGATTCACGTTCCATTGAGAAAATAATGTTGGATACATGCCATCGAATAGGATAACTTAATTTATAAATAACGCGCCACCGCATCATGGTCGAACTTTGATTCATTCACGCGTGGCTCCCGAACAACTACCACACTCGCCAAATTATCACGTGAGCTGCCTCTTCATATAGAAATGAGCTCACAGTGTACCTGGATGAGTCTCTCAAAATTTTTACTACTTACCTTAATTTTCTTGCATGACACGTGGACCTGGATGCCGGATGTCCCATGTGTCGGAAAAACGAAGAAGAACGCTTTCCAACGATCGAGAAGGAGCAAGGAACCTCGCGGTGGAGCGTCTGGACTCTTTTAGTATTTTATACTCAGCGATATAAAATCAACCCAATCTTCTCCACATCCTAGTAGGAGTACTAGACCGGAAGAGTCTGAAACACGGCAGCCCAGTGTAGCTACATCATACATGGCCCACCTCGCGCTATCACCATACTTATTGGCCTCTGTGTGACACCTTGCTCTAGTAATCCACCAGCCCTCTGACACCCCGAGACCGGTGCGCCAGGTGTCAGCTAGTTATTCGTCGTCGTTGCCATGTCATCTGCTTGTGTGTTGCATCTTGCCATGTCATCATGTGTGTTGCATCATCATGTTTTCAAAACTTATATCCGTCCGAGTCCGCTCGTCCTCTCCGTTGTCCGTTCTGAGCCCAGGCACACTCACACGCACCTGCGGCGCCTCCGAATATTTATTTTATGAGTGGCCAGAAAATGTTCTCAGAATGGGGTCAAACTTGGCGTGTGGTCTTATTATAGTGTAGACAAGCCGCCTGCCAAATTTCATCGCATTCGAAGCTCGTTTGATAGCCCAACGGATATATATAGCGGCACTAGTCGCCGGATAAAACGTCGGACGTTTTCGGTCTCCGAAAACCACCGCGGGTCTCTCTCCTCTCCTCTCATCTCAGCCCACACCCCTCTTCACAGCCCACCTAATTCACCTACAAACCCCCTCCGCTTCGGACCGCCCGATGGCGATCGAACGGCTCCGAAACGGAGCAATTCCACTAACCCTAGCCCCCCTTTCCCTATATATAGACCCCTCTTCAGTGCCTCCTCCCACCTTGAGGGCCGCACCGCCGCCTTCCCCTCCAAATCCGGCACGCCCCAGCCCCCTCCTGCCACTTGGCGAGCCCCCGGTGGCCAGCTGCCGCCACGTCATCGCCTCGGGCCAATCCCGAGCCGCCACTTGGCATCTCCACGTCCCCCCAGCTCTCCTCCACCGCCAGCCCATCGGGGCCCAGCCGAGGCCCGCCCCGGGCCGAACAGGGCCCGACCGAGCCACCGCACGCCCGAGCGCTCGCCTCCCCGCGTGCCTCTTCGGGGCTCTTCCCTATCTGCCCCGCCGCCTTGCCTTCTCGCCGGCCGGCGACCACGCCGGAGCCGCACACCGAACCGCCGCCGGATCTCCATGGCCCAGCCGCTGTCGTTTGCCCTCGCCACCTCATCTCACCCCGAGCTCGCCGCCGGTCAGACCCAGAGCTCCGCCGCATCTGCAGCTCGCCGCCGGTCAGACCCCGAACCCCGCCGCCGTCTGCAGCTCGCCGCCGGCCAAATCCGGCGAGATCCGTCCCGGACCCGATGGGTGGATGAGATCCACCCACCCCACCATCCAAACAAGCCATGTCCCGCCTGGATCTGTCCATCCCGCACCGACGGACACGTCCGGGTGGATTCGGACACGTCCGATCTTCCCCCGGGCCCGCGTGTCAGCCTCCCAGCCGCCGGACATGTCCGCCCCAGTCGGATTTTGTCCACCCCTTCGGAGGTTGTTATTTTACTAAGTCCTTTTCTGTTTCGTAATTCTGATGCATACTTTGCATGCATGTAACTTTTTGTGTGTATGTCCAATTTAAGCATATGATATGTCAAAATGATCGTGGTGATGTGCTCTACATTTTGTTCCATTGTGCCATGCTTGTTTGACTTCATCTTGATGCCCTAATCTCTGTTGCAAGAGTGCTACTTGTTATAAACTGCCGCTACTTGTTATTTTGTTGCCATGTTTGAGATGTGATAACTTGGTGCATGTTTATCCAAATGATGCATATGATATGTCAAACTGTTCATTGGGAAGTGTACTGCATGATGGTTGCTGTAGCATGCTTGTTTGAGTCCATATTGCGATGTTAATATCTGTTGCAAAAGTGCATGTGGCTGTTAAGTGCTGAAACTTGTTATGAGATGCTGATTTCACTTGCTCATTGCCATTGATGTGTTTGTCTTCATGCCACATGTCTTTATGTTTTAGAAGCACAATAATATGGTCTTTGATGTGGTGCAATCATCTTTCCATGAGATGTCTTGAGGTGACTTAAACATGCTTGTAAACATGCCATGTTGTTATTGCTGTTTTATACTTAGTGAAAAAACTGCTAAGTCTAGAATCGGTTATAACCTGATGCCATGTTTGCTTGATGCCCTACTCAAATCCATGCTTGTTTTGGAGTTGCCAATGATCATGTCTTGTTGTCCATGTTATTGTCTATCCATTCATGCCCTTACTTGCTCATATGACCTGTTGTAGCTTATTTATTTCTTGCTCTCAAGTTGCTATAAATTATATCTGTCAGGATTTTATCAGCATGTTCAATTTGGTGGAGCTTGTTGCTATTGATCCATGCCTCCAATGGAGTTGCTCCAATGGAGTTGTTTGCTGTAGGATATGTCTACAACATGTCCATGCTCATTATATACTTAGTTGAGTTGATATGCATGTTTGTTTGTGCCTCCGAAGGCAGCATCGTGATGATGTTTTTGCCTTCCCAGATTTTGGCTATGTCTGGATAATTGTATTGCAACTTGCCATGCTTGGTTAATTGTGTTCCAGCAAGCTTTTGGGTGTGTTCTAAGTTCCTACTTGTTAAGTATCATATCTACTTCACATCCATGCCTCTTGTTAACATGTTTGGGTGATTTAGCTTATATTTACATTGCTCCGAAGTTGCTATGTGGCTGTTAACTTCAGCTTGTTGTTATATCTTGTTTCATGTGTATGTGTTGAACAGTTGCTCCGTTTTGAGTGTGTCCTATATGAAACTTGTGTGATTTTGCATGTAGAATCATAATATCATATTGTTTTCATGTTTGGAGTGAGTTTTCTTGATGTTTGGGTGCATCTTGCACCGTTGCCATGCTTGTCTAGTTTTGCTCATATCTTCTAGGCCGTAGCTCCGAATTAAACAAACTTTATATGAAACTT
The DNA here is from genome assembly GCA_902687465.1 of Secale cereale. Classification (NCBI taxonomy): domain Eukaryota; kingdom Viridiplantae; phylum Streptophyta; class Magnoliopsida; order Poales; family Poaceae; genus Secale; species Secale cereale. The sequence continues at coordinate 457,377,742 of LR738710.1, forward strand.
GACTAGATTTTCGTGTAGATCATCATGGTGCATGCTAACCTGCAGTTTAACAACTTTAACATAAGGTTTGTTAAGATCTGGACTAATTTCACAATATGCATATGAGGACTTACCAGATTGTTATAGGTAGTTTCCGGCCTCATTTAAACTTGTTGGCTTGTGTTGTTCTTGTGAGCTTCATCCCTTGCCATGTAATGCATCATATATAGACTTGTCTTGCATCATACTTGGTTGAGCATATTGTCATGTTCTTGTGTTGCGTGTTTACTGTATTGCTTGCTTCTTCTCGTTAGTGTTGTTCCGTTGCGATCGTGAGGATTCGTTCGTCTACACGTGGTTCGTCTTCAAGGTTTCTTCTTTGTCTTCTTCATGGATCCGTTCCTCTTCCTTGCGGGATCTCAGGCAAGATGGCCATCACCTTGGATACCTTTACTATCATTGCCATGCTTAGTTGTCTCGATGCTATCGTTATATGTCGCGCTACCCATCTTTATTGTCAGCCCCTCTCCTTGTTGCCATGAACCTCTAACTTTTGACACCTTCCCAGCAAAACCGTTGTTTGGCTATGTTACCCACTTGCTCAGCCCCTCTTATAGCGTTGTTAGTTGCAGGTGAAGATGAAGATTGATCCATGTCGGATCTTGTTGTTGGTATATCACAATATCTATTATTATTATTAACACACCTATATACTAGGCATGGGTGGAAGGCTTGGCCTTTTGCTCGGTGTTTTGTTCCACTCATGCCACCTTAGGAGCTGATAAACCGGCGTTATGTTCCTTGATTTTGCGTTCCTTACACGGTTTGGTATATGGGGACCCCTTGACACTTCGTCTTTGAATAAAAATCCTACAGCAAGGCCCAACATTGGTTTTAATTTGCCTCATATTAACAACTTAATTAATTAATTAAATTGCATAGGGGGGACGCTCCCTCGAGATTCTTTTCTACGTAGCAGGGGGGCCAGTGCTGATGGTGTTGGTCCCAAACGGGGAACCTGCGGGGCCACCTGGGGGAAACCCGAGGGCTGGTTTTACTTGTAGCTTCGCCCATCCGGTTGTGGCCTGAGATGAGATACGCGCGGCTACTATCAGGGTGTCGGCACGCTGGGAGGTCTTGCTGGACTTGTTTTACCATTGTCGAAATGTCTTGTGCACCGGGATTCCGAGCCTGATCGGATTGTCCCTAAGATAAGGGGTGATATTATTATTACTTCTGCTGATCGTGAGAGCTTGTGATGGGCTAAGTTGGGACACCCCTGCAGGGTTATGATCTTTTGAAAGTCGTGCCCGCGGTTATGTGGCAGATTGGAATTTGTTAATGTTCGGTTGTAGAAAACTTGACAGAGGATCCGAGGTAAAACACACAACGGTGTGAGTAACCGTGACTGTCTCTTTTCACCTTGAGAAGAGAACACGGTGGGGTTATGTTTGACTCGTAGGTAGTTCAGGATCTTTAGCGATCACTACTAGTTGCGACCGTTTGCGTAGATGCTCATCTTATTCTTGTACTCGTAAGTTAGCCACCATATATTGCTTAGCTACTGCTGCAACCTCACCACTTTACCTCTCCTACCCATTAAGCTTTGATAGTCTTGTTACCCATGCTTATGGGATTGTTGAGTCCTCGTGGCTCACAGATACTACAACAACAGTTGCAGGTGCAGGTTTTCGATGACTTGACGTGAGAGTGATGTTTTTGTGTTGGAGTTCTTCTTCTTCTTATTCAGTCTTGGGTTAGGTTCCGGGTCGGCAGCCTGGGATAGCAGATGGATGTCTTTGTGCTTTTCATGTTTGCATCCGTAGTCGGATGCCTTGTATTGATGTTGTTGTATTCATGTGACTTGTATGAATTGTTGTATCCCCTATGTATGTATGTGATGGTACGATGTAATGATATCCATCTTGCTAAGCGCCCGAAATGCGGTTGTGCCCCAATCATGTAAGTGTCACATGATCGGGATAGAATCGCATCTTGGGCCTGACAAGTTGGTATCAGAGACTCGACCGACCATAGGAGCCCCCTTGATTGATCGTAGTTTGGCTGTTGTCGAGTCTAGCAGAAAACTTTTTCGGAGTCTAGTTATATCGGAGAGTGGGAATTCTTTTTACTCCTCAGCCCCTGCATCGCTCTGGTGAGGAATCTTGACGTAGGTGTTTTTGAAATGCTCCTCTTCCCCTTCAAATTTTTTTTTAGGATCACGCGGTTAGTTTTCGTTCGTTGCGTTGTCAGTTCTCGTCAAGTGGATTCAACCCTCTTCTTCTTTGCAAGTTCAAACCTCAGTTCTTTTCAACCGGTGGTGTTTTCCCCGCCTGAAGTGGTGTTTCTTTTTTCCCACCCGCCCACCCTTTTGCTTCTCGGAGCCGGAGTCCTAAATCGAGTATCCATCCTACTCGTGTGAAACCTTTGCTTTTTTCCTTAATTATTCCAACTGGTGAATTCTTATCTAGTTCGTCCTTCTTCATCTCTTTCTTTCCGGTGGATTCAATTCAAGTTTTCGGTGTTCATCATATTCTTTTCCCTCGGCTCAGATATTTTCCCTTGCTCTTTCGCCTCTTGCCATTTAATTATCCAGAGTTCTGAAAGACATCTCAGGATATTCGTCTGTGTTCTAATTAATTCGAGGTTCTCACCTCATTCTAGTTTTTCAATCATTCCGGTGCATCATCTCCTTGTCAATCATTTTCAACGATGGTTTTCTTTCAGTGGGCTCATAACCCACAGGTCTTTCCCAGGATCTTACCTGACTCTTCTAATTTCCCGGGGTATTCCTATATTCTTTTCAAGTGTGACGTAAGTATGGATTCCATCAGTCATATGCCTTCCCCAAGATCGTTTTTAATTCTTTTCATCGGTGGTTCAACCTTTTCCTCATTTCGTTCATCCGGAGTATTTCATTAATTCTTTTCTTTGTGTTCCTCCGAAGGCCATCATTTCAGAAGATTTCTTCGTTCTCAGTTTTCAACTTCGTCCTCCAAATATTATTCTTTGATGCCTCTTCGTTCGTCTCACATTCGTCTGGTGCTTCGTTCAAGTACTCTTTAATCAGTTCACAATCTCTTCGTTCTCGTCATTCAAACTTCCTCAAGTGCTTTATTCTTCCCGGAGATTCATTCTCTTGTATTCACTCAATTTCATTCCTTATGGTGGTTTGTTCTCTTTCATCAGTCGATTTTAATTCTTCTCGGTGGTTCATTCATTTTCTTCACTCGGCTTTAATTCTTTACGGTGGTTCGCTCAATAGTTATTTCCGATGTTATCATATCAATCCATTCTTTTTATTTCAATCCTACCGGTGTTTCCTGAAGATTCTCGCAAGTCCGCGATATATCCCTCCTTAATCATTTCAACGAGAATAAGTAGTATGTGAATCCATTGTTCATCAATGTAATTGGTGTGGGATAAGCATAACATAAATCGTATTCTTTTCATCAAGTTGATTTATTTTTTTCCTTCGGAGTTTATTCTTGATGAATAAATTCTAGTTCCGAATGTTTTTATCTTTTCTTTTCCGGAGTTCAATTTTTCTCGGTTATCTCATCGGAGGCTCTTTCTAGATCATCGCAAGGCTTTATTCTTACTCTTTCAATCGTCATTTCTATATCATCATACTCTGGTTACCGGAGTTCGTTATGGTGGTTCCTCATGTTTTAATTCTTTCTTCGTGTGTTCATCATATTCCTTCTGGAGCAGCTCAAGCATTATTCTTTTGTGTCTCAAGATGTAAATAATTCTCCGTATTCTTTTGAAGTGGAGTTTTGCATTTCTTCCTTCATGTCATCTATTCAATCTTTTGGTTGCGGCATAATTCACCTCAAGCTTTGAGATGTTTTCCATAAGTCCACAACAAGCTTATTATTTTATTGTTGTTTTTCTCAACAACTCCGTTCAAGTCTTTCTCTTAAGATCCTCTTTCTAATTCATTCGCGAGGGAACCTGTTGTTCTCTTATCCGTTCTTTTCATGTCAATCTTGTAATTCTTTCGGAGGCAATGTCTTGGCCATCTCATCATGTTTTCGTTTCATCTTCTCAAGTTCGTGTTCCATTCCATTCATGTTCAACCGGTGTGCTTTTCTTCCAGTTTCAGCCGGAGTGCTACCCGAATTATTTTGCTCGAATTCCTTTCTATCTCTTATTAACCGGAGTGTTTTTGAATTCAATCTCATTCCTTCAGCTCTTGTTTCGTGCCTTTCAACCTCCTTGATTCTCGTCGTATTCCTTGTTCCTCTTGTTTAACGAAGTCCTTGCAGCTTCGTTCACCTCCGTTGTATTCTTCCTTTCAAGTGGTTCAACCTCTCTAGGTTCTTTGGCTTCACTCTTTTGTCCTTGAAGAACTTTGTTCTTCCTTTTCTCTTCTGTCTCGTTCCTAAGATCTCGGGACGAGATCTCTTGTTAGTAGGGGAGTGTTGTGACACCCCGAGACCGGTGCGCCAGGTTTCAGCGAGTTATTCGTCGTCGTTGCCATGTCATCTGCTTGCGTGTTGCATCTTGTCATGTCATCATGTGTGTTGCATCATCATTTCTTCAAAACTTGCATCCGTCTGAGTCCGCTCGTCCTCTCCGTTGTCTGTTCTGAGCCCAGGCACACTCACACGCGCCCGCGGCGCCTCCGAATATTTATTTTATGAGTGGCCAGAAAATGTTCTCGGGATGGGGTGAAACTTGGCGTGTGGTCTTATTATAGTGTAGACAGGCCGCCTGCCAAATTTCATCGCATTCGGAGCTCGTTTGATAGCCCAACGGATATATATAGCGGCACTAGTCGCCGGATAAAACGTCGGACGTTTTCGGTCTCCGAAAACCACCGCGGGTCTCTCTCCTCTCCTCTCATCTCAGCCCACACCCCTCTTCACAGCCCACCTAATTCACCTACAAACCCCCTCCGCTTCGGACCGCCCGATGGCGATCAAACGGCTCCGAAACGGAACAACTCCACTAACCCTAGCCCCCCTTTCCCTATATATAGACCCCTCCCTTGCCATTTTTGGAACCCTACCCCTCTCTCCCCTTGTTTTCAGTGCCTCCTCCCACCTTGAGGGCCGCGCCGCCGCCTTCCCCTCCAAATCCGCCACGCCCCAGCCCCCTCCTGCCACTTGGCGATCCCCCAGTGGCCAGCCGCCGCCACGTCATCGCCTCGGGCCAATCCCGAGCCGCCACTTGGCATCTCCATGTCCCCCCAGCTCTCCTCCGCCGCCAGCCCGTCGGGGCCCAGCCGAGGCCCGCCTCGGGCCGTACAAGGCCCGACCGAGCCATTGCACGCCCGAGCACTCGCCTTCCCGCGCGCCTCTTCGGGGCTCTTCCCGATCTGCCCCGCCGCCTTGCCTTCTCGCCGGCCGGCGACCACGCCGGAGCCGCACACCGAACCGCCGTCGGATCTCCACGGCTCGGCCGCCGTCGTTCACCCCGTCGCCGTCATTCGCCCTCGCCACCTCGTCCCACCCCGAGCTCGCCGCCGGTCAGACACCGAGCTCCGCCGCGTCTGTAGCTCGCCGTCGGTCAGACCCCGAACCCCGCCGCCGTCTGCAGCTCGCCGTCGGCCGGATCCGGCGAGATCCGGCCCGGACCCGGTGGGTGGATGAGATCCACCCACCCCACAATCCAAACAAGCCATGTCCCGCCTGGATCTGTCCATCCCGCACCGACGGACACGTCTGCGTGGATTCGGACATGTCCGATCTTCTCCCGGGCCCGCGTGTCAGCCTCCCAGCCGCCGGACATGTCCGCCCCAGTCGGACTTTGTCCACCCCTTCGGAGGTTGTTATTTTACTAAGTCCTTTTCTGTTTCATAATTCTGATGCATACTTTGCATGCATGTAACTTTTTGTGTGTATGTCCAATTTGAGCATATGATATGTCAAAATGATCGTGGTGATGTGCTCTACATTTTGTTCCATTGTGCCATGCTTGTTTGACTTCATCTTGATGCCCTAATCTCTGTTGCAAGAGTGCTACTTGTTATAAACTGCTGCTACTTGTTATTTTGTTGCCATGTTTGAGATGTGATAACTTGGTGCATGTTTATCCAAATGATGCATATGATATGTCAAAATGTTCATTTGGAAGTGTACTACATGATGGTTGCTATGGCATGCTTGTTTTAGTCCATATTGCCATGTTAATCTCTGCTGCGAAAGTGCATGTGCCTGTTAAGTGCTGAAACTTGTTATGAGATGCTGATTTCACTTGCTCATTGCTATTGATGTGTTTGTCTTCATGCCACATGTCTTTATGTTTTAGAAGCATAATAATATGGTCTTTGATGTGGTGCAATCATATTTCCATGAGATGTCTTAAGGTGACTTAAACAAGCTTGTAACCATGCCATGTTGTTATTGCTGTTTTATACTTAGTGAAAAAACTGCTAAGTCTGGAATCTGTTATAACCTGATGCCATGTTTGCTTGATGCCCTACTCAAATCCATGCTTGTTTTGGAGTTGCCAATGATCATGTCTTGTTGTCCATGTTATTGTATATTCATTCATGCCCTTAGTTGCTCATATGACCTGCTGTAGCTTATTTATTTCTTGCTCTCAAGTTGCTATAAATTATATATGTCAGGATTTTATCAGCATGTTCAATTTGGTGGAGCTTGTTGCTATTGATCCATGCCTCCTATGGAGTTTCTCCAATGGAGTTGTTTGCTGTAGGATATGTCTACTACATGTCCATGCTCATTATATACTTAGTTGAGTTAATATGTGTAACACCCCCGGTGTCCTGCTACAGTAATCCCCCACTAATGATGCCATGTCATCATAATTATTTTGCTTATCATCACTTGGTTTCAAACCGAAGTCGAATTCATATCCAAATGATTAGTCAAATAATTATTTTATAAATCAGTAATAAAAAAGTCTTCATTTGCTTGGAAATATTCACCAACTAATTTTCATGTACGAACCAACATTTTGCAAAATATTTAGATGCCCCTAATAAAATAAGTAAAACTGGTCCAGGAGCATTACTTAAGCCAATTCAGTTTAACCAAATTTGTGAACTATTCTAAAAATACTTGAAACTTGCTCTGCTAACTCGTCACCTCTCCTAGTATTTATGTGCTAAGTATTGGAATCAACTAACTTCATTTAGTGTAGAAAAGAAATGCAAAACAGTGGGGAAAACTAAATAGAAAAAGAAAATATAAAAGAGGTGGAACATACTCTACACTTGGGCTTTAATTCTACAGTATAAGGCCCAGCCACCTCTGTACCTTCTCCTATCTCTGTTCACAGAGGACGTGCTGGACGAGCAGCGCTCGTCCATGGCTCAGATGGCCGCGTGTCGTGCATCCACCGCTCCTGGACGACCTACAAGAACGAGCCCCCGACCCCGCGGACGAACCCTAGCCTCTCCCCCCTCTCCCCCTCGCGCCGTTTCTTCCACCCAGAGCAACCACCTGAGACACCATGGTCCCGCCACTGCAGATCCCGTGGCCACCGACAACCCCGCGCCCAGCCGTCGTATCCTTAGGCTCCGCCGTCGACTGATTCGTGGTCTCCAACCACCAAATCGAGCCGGGACGCTTGAACGACTACGCCCGCGACCGTCTTCTTCACCTACGGCCGGCACTGCCCCGCGCCCAATCTACCTCACCGGAGCTCCTCCGCCACGCCGGCCGCGCCCTCCGCTTCCCCCATGAGCTCCTCTCCCCATTGCCCCAAATAGCCCCTCAACTTGGTCGCCGTAGGTCGCCGTTCCACCGTCGTGGCCGCTTGCTCCCGTTGAGGCCGCCATGGCCTGAGCTCCGCGCTGAACCGCACGTGTGTGCCTGCCCGTGTCCAGTCCCGCGCGCCCCGCGCCTGCTGTCGTGTGCCCAGCCGCCCTGGCCACCTCTCCCTCGGGCGCCGCCTCGCCGGCGCTGCTGCTAATGGACGCCGCCTCTGCCGCCTACGCGCTGGCTGCGCTCACCGACCGCGCCACCGCCGCCTCCCGCTGTCGCGTCGCGCCCGCCGCAACTGCCTCCCTTCGCCGGCGCCGGCCACTACGGCCGGCCCCTGCCGCGCACTCCGGCCAGCCACCCTTGTCCTTCCCCCGCTCACGGCCGCTCCAGCAGGCCAGCCTCGCCGCGCCCTGGCCATGACTAGTGGCTGCGTGCGAGCTTTGTGGCCGCCAGCCACAACCAAGTGGGCTTGATCCCTACTAATTGGGTGGGGGGCTATCCGGTTATTCTAACCCGACCCACTAACCCGCAAGCCCTCACCCCCAGCGCCCTGTTAAAGAAAAGGTTTTTTTTAAGAAAAGAAGTTAAAAAAATATTAATAAATTAATTAACTTAATTAATCTAATTAATCCTGTTAATTAACCTTAATTATCTGTTTAGATAAACAGTCAATGACGATAGGACCCACACGTCAGTTTGACTAAGTCAACTAACTGTTGACATCACCCTGACATCATGCTGACGTCATCTCATACTATTCTGGATTATGTTGATTTAAATTAATTAAATAATTCCAGAAAATGTTTAAAACTTTAGAAATTCATATAAAACAATCCGTAACTCGGATGAAAATATTTTATATATGAAAATCGCTCAAAACGACGAGACGAATCCGAATACGCGATCCGTTCGTCCGCCACACGTCCCTAGCATAGTGAACCTGCAACTTTCCCCCCTCCGATTCATCTAACCGAAAACACGAAACGCGGGGGATACTTTTCCGAGTGTTATCCCCCTTCGCCGGTACCGTGTACTATCGCGTTAGAGCACCCTAGCACTGCGTGCTGACATGTCGTGCTTCTCTGTTGCAACTGTTTGCTTTATATTTACTGTTTCTTCCCCCTCTTCTCTCCGGTAGACCCCGAGACCGATGATGCCCCGGTGATCGACTACGGTGTTGACGACCCCTCCTTCTTGCCAGAGCAACCAGGCAAGCCAACCCCCTTTGATCATTCCGATATCGCCCATTCTCTTCTCTCTTATGCTTGCATTAGAACTGCTACTGCTTTTTCGTATGATCCTATTCTGCTGCATAGCCTGTTGTTGTTACTGCTTTCATACCTTACATGTTTATACTAAACTGCTTAGTATAGGCTGGTCAGAGATCCACCAGTGACCCCCTACCTTGTCCTGACTGCCCCGCTGGATTATCAGAAGACCCGATCAACGGGATCGAAGACCAGGACCCGGCACCGCACATCACTTTCCCCTTAGTTGCTCGACACTACTGGGTTACTATCGAGTGCCGAGGGAGAGACCTCATCAGCACTTCTGATGTTAACCTTGTAGTTTAGTTCATCGGTTGTGGTCATCGAGGGTGATTCCTCTTTCTCCACTCCCGATAATGACACTGTCATGCAACTCCTCAAGAGTGGACCTCGAGGGTGACTCCTCTTTCGTTCACCTTGACGATAAACATCAGGTGGAATTCCATCGAGGGTGATTTCCTCAGGTTTTCCTTTGGTGTCAGACACACAGTTACTATGGTTACTATGACTTACACTGAACCTGGTTACTAAAGACGGGTCGACCCTGAGGGGTACCCGCGCGAGCTTAATTGTGAGTGATGTGTAGTCGGGTTGACCTGGAAGGTGCCCGCGAGTTAAATACGAGGCGTGGCCGGGCACTCGCCCTTGCCGCAAGTTCTCGAGACGGGGCGATGGGGTCACATTATCGTGAGTCTCTGCTCGTTACCGCGCGTTCCCAAGACACTAAACGGTTTGGATATTTGATCCGAGGGGCCTCTGGCCTGATAGCACTAACCATCACGTGGGCATAGTATGGGCGTTCTGCGTCGTATGCATCAGCCAAAGCTTAACTGACGTCATTGCAACTGAGCGGCGCGCGCCGGGTTGGACTGGTTAGGCTCGTACCTTTTTAAAGGTGGTTGCTAGGTCTGCTCATCGGCCGCGTACGCAACGTGCAGGAGTTCCCGGGGCGATTGGCCCATGACCCCTGGGAGCATAGGGTTTAGTCCGGCGTGCATGACCTCTCTATTAAGCCTAGGTCGGGTTGCGGCGTATTGCTTGGCCGAGGGCGGGCATGACCTGATGGTGTGTCCGGCCGGAGTTAAGCAAGCGTGTTGGGTAAGTTGGTGCACCCCTGCAAGGAAGAAAACATCTATCGATAGCCTATCCTACGGTAACGGACACTTGGAGTTGTATCCCGATCGCTACAACTAGAACTGGATGCTGAGGCATTGTTTGGATATGTTGCTTTGGGAGTCGAGAAAGGATCCCGGAGCGTTGGAACAACAACATAAATATGACTTATGTTATACTACTCTACTTCCCCCTCTTGCTGCAAGACGGTGGTTTCCAGAAGATGCTAATCTTCGATAGGACTAGCTTCTCCCC
>LR738710.1:457388078-457461275 GCA_902687465.1 Secale cereale
CCCCCCCCCCCCCCCCTCTTATTCTGGCATTCTGCAGCTTAGTCCACAGATACTACCCTTTTCATTGATACTGATGCATATGTAGTGTAGATCCTTGCTTGCGAGTACTTTGGATGAGTACTCACGGTTGCTTTGCTCCCCCTTTTCCCCCTTCTTTCTTCTTGCTGGTTGATGCAACCAGATGGTGGAGTCCAGGAGCCGGACGCCACACTTGACGACTGCCACTACCCCGACGAAGCCTACTACTACGTGGAGACAGCTGACGACCAGGAGTAGTTAGGAGGTCCCAGGCAGGAGGCCTTGCCTTTTCGATCGTTGATGTTTTGTGCTAGCCTTCTTAAGGCAAACTTGTTTAACTTATGTTTGTACTCAGATGTTGTGCTTCCGCTGACTCTTGTGCTTTCGAGCTTATGTATTCGAGCCCTCGAGGCCCCTGGCTTGTAATATAAAGCTTGTATTATTTTAATTTGTGTCTAGAGTTGTGTTGTGATATCTTCCAGTGAGTCCTTGATCTTGGTCGTACACATTTGCGTGCATGATTAGTGTACGATCAAATCGGGGGCGTCACAATATGCATGTTGTTTTGTGCCTCCGAAGGCAGCATCGTGATGATGTTTTTGCCTTCCCAGATTTTGGCTAAGTCTGGATAATTTTATTGCAACTTGCCATGCTTGGTTAATTGTGTTCCAGCAAGATTTTGGGTGTGTTCTAAGTTCCTACTTGTTAAGTATCATATCTACTTCACATCCATGCCTCTTGTTAACATGTTTGGGTGATTTAGCTTATATTTACATTGCTCCGAAGTTGCTGTGGCTGTTAACTTCAACTTGTTGTTATATCTTGTTTCATGTGTATGTGTTGAACAGTTGCTCCGTTTTGAGTGTGTACTATATGAAACTTGTATGATTTTGCATGTAGAATCATAATATCATATATTTTTTCATGTTCGGAGTGAGTTTTCTTGATGTTTGGGTGCATCTTGCACCGTTGCCATGCTTGTCTTGTTTTGCTCATATCTTCTAGGCCGTAGCTCCGAATTAAACAAACTTTATATGACACTTGACTAGATTTTCGTGTAGATCATCATGGTGCATGTTAACCTGCTGTTTAACAACTTTAACATATGGTTTGTTCAGATCTGGACTAATTTCACAATATGCATATGAGGACTTATCGGATTGTTATAGGTAGTTTCCGGCCACATTTAGACTTGTTGGCTTGTGTTGTTCTTGTGAGCTTCATCCCTTGCCATGTAATGCATCATATATAGACTTGTCTTGCATCATACTTGGTTGAGCATATTGTCATGTTCTTGTGTTGCGTGTTTACTGTATTGCTTGCTTCTTCTCGTTAGTGTTGTTCCGTTGCGATCGTGAGGATTCGTTCGTCTACACGTGGTTCGTCTTCAAGGCTTCTTCTTTGTCTTCTTCATGGATCCGTTCTTCTTCCTTGCGAGATCTCAGGCAAGATGGCCATCACCATGGATACCTTTACTATCATTGCCATGCTTAGTTGTCTCGATGCTATCGTTATATGTCGCGCTACCCATCTTTATTGTCAGCCCCTCTCTTTGTTGCCATGAACCTCTAACTTTTGACACCTTCCCAGCAAAACCGTTGTTTGGCTATGTTACCCGCTTGCTCAGCCCCTCTAATAGCGTTGTTAGTTGCAGGTGAAGATGAAGATTGATCCATGGCGGATCTTGTTGTTGGTATATCACAATATCTATTATTATTATTAACACACCTATATACTGGGCATGGGTGGAAGGCTTGGCCTTTTGCTCGGTGTTTTGTTCCACTCATGCCACCTTAGGAGCTGATAAACTGGCGTTATGTTCCTTGATTTTGCGTTCCTTACACGGTTTGGTATATGGGGACCCCTTGACACTTCGTCTTTGAATAAAACTCCTCCAGCAAGGCCCAACATTGGTTTTAATTTGCCTCATATTAACAACGTAATTAATTAATTAAATTGCATAGGGGGGACGCTCCCTCGAGATTCTTTTCTACATAGCAAGGGGGCGGTGCTGATGGTGTTGGTCCCAAACGGGGAACCTGCGGGGCCACCTGGGGGAAACCCGAGGGCTGGTTTTACTCGTAGCTTCGCCCATCCGGTCTTGGCCTCAGACGAGATACGCGCGGCTACTATCAGGGTGTCGGCACGCCGGGAGGTCTTGCTAGACCTGTTTTACCATTGTCGAAATGTCTTGTGCACCAGGATTCCGAGCCTGATCGGATTGTCGCTAAGATAAGGGGTGATATTATTATTACTTCTGCTGATCGTGAGAGCTTGTGATGGGCTAAGTTGGGACACACATGCAGGGTTATGATCTTTCGAAAGAAGTGCCCGCGGTTATGTGGCAGATTGGAATTTGTTAATGTTCGGTTGTAGAAAACTTGACAGAGGATCCGAGGTAAAACACACAACTGTGTGAGTAACCGTGACTGTCTCTTTTCACCTTGAGAAGAGAACACGGTGGGGTTATGTTTGACTCGTAGGTAGTTCAGGATCTTTAGCGATCACTACTAGTTGCGACCGTTTGCGTAGATGCTCATCTTATTCTTGTACTCGTAAGTTAGCCACCATATATTGCTTAGCTGCTGCTGCAACCTCACCACTTTACCTCTCCTGTTCATTAAGCTTTGATAGTCTTGTTACCCAAGGTTATGGGATTGGTGAGTCCTCGTGGCTCACAGATACTACAACAATAGTTGCAGGTGCAGGTTTCTGATGACTTGACGTGAGAGCGATGTTTTTGTGTTGGAGTTCTTCTTCTTCTTCTTCAGTCTTGGGTTAGGTTCCGGGTCGGCAGCCTGGGATAGCAGATGGATGTCTTTGTGCTTTTCATGTTTGCATCCGTTGTCGGATGCCTTGCATTGATGTTGTTGTATCCATGTGACTTGTATGAATTGTTGTATCCCCTATGTATGTATGTAATGGTACGATGTAATGATATCCATCTTGCTAAGCGCCCGAAATGCGGTCGTGCCCCAATCACGTAAGTGTCATGTGATCGGGATAGAATCGCATCTTGGGCCTGACAAGCCCGTATTGCCTCTCGCTCCTCGTCTCTCTCAAAGTGAGGCGGGTTGGAGATTTTGCCGTCTATTGAGGTCGGTTAACTCACTCACACTCGCTCCCACATGTTAGCGACATGCCAAGAGCACTATAAAAAATATTGTACTTCTATTGTTATGCCTAGAAGAGGAAGCGCTTTGATCGACGGACCAAACGAGACAAGCATGTCGTGCCGTGAGTGGGTCCTGTTTCTCGTTTTGAACTTGTTTGGTGTAGTGTAGTAGTGACACTTGGTTTTGCACCTTCATAGAATGATGCAAATCCCCGCTAAAAAGGCACTTTGCTTTCTGCTAATCCCGTCAACCGTTCTTGTTCCATGCATTAAATTGTTAAGTGCCATCATTAAGATATAATTAACCAATGCATGTAAAATGTTCTTCTTTTTTTGAACACACATGTAAAATGTTCATGTTTACTGTAGTACTCCTCACGCATGCATGCGTTGAGTACTACTCCATTCATCCATACATGTCGTGTTTGCTAGTCTCAAGTCATTGAAAGCACACACGCCCCACATCTCTTATTGGTTGATTGCTTTATTCATGTCTAAAAACAATAAACGAGGTGAGAGTTAATGCATTGCACCTAAGTATTTTGGGACTATTTGGCTTTCATAAGGTGACTTATATTTCTTGGACTCCTTGCTCATCGGTCGGCCGATCTCTTCTCCCTCCCCGCCTCTTTTTCCTTCGACGACTATCAGCGGACAATTGCAACATGTGTCCCCTTTGGCAAGCGGCGTGCCTGACCGACTGTGGCGGGTGCGACGCAAACGCGGCAGGCGTGCTTTAAGTGTGCCGCCTTTTCCTTTTGAACTTGCAAAGTGTAACATTTTCTACTCTATTCTTTCCCTTGTTCGCGCGATCCATCGATACAAATCCAGAACAAAATGACGAGGGCGGGGCTTTCCCACATGTTAGGCGGGCTTGTTTGGCCTAGTGGGTCTGAGTGATATGACGTGCTACAGTGTCGTGCAGTCTTCGCGTGTGGTAGCAGTATTGTTGGTACAGTTGTTTTCTTGAAGAAGCAGATTCAATGAAGTCATGATGGTTCCTTCGTTCGAGCAACTTATAGTGGGAAAGGTTGGGCCTGCAATTTGATGGCTCATTACTCATTATTACTGCGGCGCTACGACCGGGGTGAGTCTCCCCTGTAGTTTCGTGTGATGCACTCTAATTCTGGTGTCATGGCAAGTGGACAGGATGGTTGACATCCCACATGTCGGCCAATGAAAGTATTATTTTAGATATTGAGGACGAGCAAGGAAGCCGGGCGGGATAGTGCCACTGCTCTTTTGCAGTAAGACTATTCATTTTTTATTTTTGATGAAAGCTATTGTCTCCACTCTTACGATAGAGGAGTGTGAAACACGGCAGCCCAGTGAACTTGGCAAGTGCACTGCTCCCTCCGTCCGTGAAATTCTATACATATCACATTGACCAAGAGGAACCTCCATGGCATAATTAACGCCCGAAGCCGCCATTCAACAAAGCATGAAATGATGGTTGTTTCACCAGAGCAACTTTTACTACTCCCTCCGTCTAGGTGTGTAAGTCACCTTATGAAAACCAAATAATCCCAAAACACTTAGGCGTGATGCATTAACTCTCACCTCGTTTATTGTTTTTTGACATGAATAAAGCAATCAACCAATAAGAGATGTGAGGCGTGTGTGCTTTTAATGACTTGAGACTACCAAACTCGACATGTAGTGGTTAGTTCATTGCATGCAATGCTATTAATTAGCAAGTAAACATTAAATTCTCTCGTTTTCCCCTCTTCCTTGGTTGCGGTGCACAATGACTTATTCACCTAGACGGAGGGAGTAGTATACTACGGGAAAGGTGGGGCTCTATGATTTGATTGCACATTAGGAATTATTACTGCGGCACAATGAGTGGGGTAAATCGCGCCAGCGGTCACGTGGACCTAGATTCTAGATGTCTCGCATGTGGGCGAAATGATGTTTGAAAGATTTGTGGCATTCCTATCAAGCTTCCGGGATATGTTTATATGTACACATAATTTTCCAGCATAATGAAATTTTGTTGTAATGCTATGAAGCTCTCAACTTGGTTACATGTGTCATGTTGCCTCCAAAGTTGTCTCGTTACAACGTTCCATCAAATACAAACGAAACTAACATGCACGCTAATGCATCTCAATGATTCACAGATCATATTTACATCACAGTTGAATACAAAGTTGTGAGAATTTGTACAAATACAGAAAAAAATTGAAGGATGATGTCCATAGGCGTGTTTCCATTTCCTAGCGTCACTGGTTGGCAGCTAGTTTCTCGCAGCTCTGTTGAACTGAACAAGAAATGTTCGCCAAGAAAGAATTCTATGGAGGACATGGACCATCCGATCATTTTGTGCGGTTCCACTAAAACCGAGTTAGTTGAGCATGCTTGTTTGCAAAGATATTGAACATGTGTTATAACATTAATAGTGGCACCAATAGTTGTTGATCAAACATACACGCACAAGTAGAAGCCGGTCACCTTTGCAATCACTCATAAAACTAACCACTTCTTGGAGGAGATTAGGCTCGGAGTTGGATGAGGATAGCAAAACTGATCTCCCTTTGTGCAGTCGTGCTGAAATGTAGAGACATTGACCGTGTGACATTTTAGTGGAACTGCACAAGACACTCTTAAATAAAAAAGTGATTTGTGCAGTTCACCAAAAGGTCGCAATAGCAACGAGGTAGAATGGATAACCCTATTTGGAAAAAAGAGGTTGAAAGGAAACAATTACTGGCCAATGACAGTTGATGACACATACGACGACAAAAAAAGAAGCATATTCCTTGTCCTAAGGGAAGATAGCATCACGGTTCTTTATCTAAAACGGTGTGAGGAGGAGATTGCAACATGGAGAGTACGCCGACCGAGCTACATTTTAGGAAAATAACCGTGGAAGATCCACAGGTAGCGACGTGGGAAGTTGAGCAGTGGAGTAAGGCCCATTTCAGAGGAAGCTGTACCTGAGGGTCGTCGGGGTGTAACGCGGAGGGCGATGCCGGGTAGGATATGATGCGGCAGCGAGCAAGGGGCGAAGGGCCTACTGCGCCGGTCGTCCGAGAGAACGGCGTGTACCGCAGATCGGGACGCGCCAATAGTGGGTTTCCTGCCTCGGCGCCAGCGACCAGAGCAACGCTTGCATATCCTCCCTTTCTGCTTGCGGACAGGATCCGGCCGGATCAGTGACCAGCGGTGAGAGAGAGAGAGTGTGTGTGTGTGTGTGTGTGTGTGTCCACTGCCATTTTGTGTGAGAGAGTGTGAACTGTGAAGAGACCAACCCCAGCAGGCATAGCGTCGGATCGTGCCTATATTATATATAGTGCAGCCGTTTGCTAAATAAAACGCGTCGCACTTTCTTTCGTCCATGCGTGGTACACGACCCTCCATCAAGTGGACAAGCACTACAGGCGTCAATTTTTTAAAACATGGGCTGCCTTTTTCGTACAGAAATGAGCTCCACGGTGTACCCGGCGGGGTGTGGTCGGGCCAGAGACGGGAGTACGTGCGTCGCTGCGTGCACCTCTTCTCTTCCTGCACGTACCCCACCTATGTGGGGATTTGTGAGGAAGATTGTGTGTGCGTTCGTGAGTTTGTTGTATGCGGTTGATTTCGTGAGTGTACTTTTGTGCGGGAGACACTGATAGGAAATATGTGTCGATGATGTCTCAAACCAAAAAAATGGAACATACATAGTGTGTGTGAAACTGAGGCCTAGCTAGATAGGAGTATATCATACACATGATGCGATCCATGAGAAGAGAGGGGAGGGATCATCGGCATGTGGCGTCGATAGAAACGAAGAGATGGATGGAGTCTATGGGTGTGAGATCGATAAAGAGAGGCTGTGAAATTGCATGTGTGCACGTCAAAGATATAGGACGGACGGCCTACTGGAACGTGAGAGGGAAAAGGGCTTTTTGTGTACCAGGGGGGACTGACTATAGTGTTTGATCTATCAGTGTGTGTCGTCGGGGAGGGGGGGTAACTAGAGAGGTAGATCGACCGGTACATGTGTGGAGAAGAAGGGACCTAGCGATGTATATCGAGGGAGATCGATGGGCATCCATACATGTGTTGGAGAGGAATATGGTTAGGACAGAGACTGAGCTAGGGTGCTAGAGGGGGGTTGGTGGAGTTGCTTCTCGGAGACGATGGTGCGAGAGGCCTAGCTAGTAGATAAACAGAGGGTACAACCGCAATCAATAAGAGAGATGTGTGTGTGTGTGGGCTCGCGCGTGCTTGTGTGCAAATGCGTGGGGTGAGAGACGGGGCAGGAGGCATGCTTGGATGATGGGGGGCGATATATGTGTGTCACTGGCAGGCCTTTCTAGACAGGTAGATAAATTGTTGTGCCGGGTAAAGGGAGATCGAGATATAACTGTTGAGGTAGATCGATCGATGTGTGGGGAAAATGAGGGATAATTGAACTAGCTATATGTATAGATGGAGATTGATTGGTATACGCATGCATGTGTTTGAGGCAAATAAGGCCGGATAGACAGATAGAGATAAAGGGATGCAACTAGGATGATGTGGTGCAAGAGGCGTACCGGACAGAGAGAAGGGAGGAGTGTGTGAGTGCGAGACCGATGAAAAGAGGGAAGAGAGTGTGCATTTGCGTGTGAGCGTGTGAGAGGTAAATAGGGGGCAAGGAGGGTGAGAGGAGAAGAGGGAAAGTGTGTATGTGGTAGGTAGGCCTGACCAGAGAGCTATACCGATTGATGTGTGTCGAAAAGAAGGACCCGAGGACACATATAAAGGGGGAAATTTTGTTTTTGCCACTCTAGATTTTGCCAATTTTCTTTATGCCATTCTAGGTTTTGACATTTCACTTTTTGCACTCTTAGCTTTTGACAATTATTACATTTGCCATTTAGTGGCAAAAGCAAAATAATTTTATTTCATTTTTGCCACTCTTAGCTTTTGAAATGTATCACAATTATCACTCTGAAAATGTTGCTTTTGCCACGAGAATGGCAATTGTGATAATTGTCAAAAACTAAGAATGGCAAAAGTGAAATGTCAAAATCTAGAGTGGCATTAGAAAAATTGGCAAAGTCTAGAGTGGCAAAAACAAAATTTCCCCCTATAAAGACAGTAGGAGAACAACCTAAGGAATAATTAACGAATGAGTGCAATCTAGAGAATGTTGAGGGGGAGGAGGGGTGTGTGCATGCACCAGAAACTAAGTGGTAGCTATATAGAGAAGAGGAGTGTATAGGTGTACATGACTAAAAGAGATCATACCTTGTAAAAGTGGATTCGAATATTTGAATAATAGACCATGGTGTTTTAAACCCATGCACACGTGAATGTATTAGTGATATGCGTGGTGCGGTTTTGAACATGCTATACTATATATATATATATATATATATATATATATATATTGAACAATCTCACATTTCATTTGAAATTTAGATACCGATGGCAGGCATCGTGTGACCACATTGCATCTATGCACATCACGTTTTGAATTTGTGATAATGTGTGGCTTTTGCAGCTCACATCTAAATACTTGTAGTTGTGGGGGGCGGGGCACCATGCATAAATTGTGTCATAAACACACTATACATATGAAACATGTTTTAGATTGTGGAGATCTAGCTAGAGCCTGAAATGTACTATTATTTGAAATCATTATAAAGTGGATTCAAAATATTGAATTCAAGTTTAATGGTACAACTAGTTGATATCTAACCTCACAATAACCATGTTGTGTGTTGCCAAAATAATATACAAATTATGGTTTAACTTGACAACAATCATGATTGTAGATCTTATTCAAATAGAGAAACGAATTCAAATTTAGTTCATATTGCAGCCGATAGTATATATTTGGAATGCCCTAAAATGTTCGTTCGAGTAGGTTACATGCATTATACAAACATAACATGGATTCAAAGCATTGAATGGCATTTGTAGTAATTCATACAGCAAAACGGGACAAGACACTCTCTTGTGTTGTGCGAATTGATTTGGTAGCATACCGTTCTCCTGAAAATAACACACGCCTTGTTATCCCGAAATTTGAAGCTATTTCTTTGTCACATTTTTCTCGGAAAACTCCCTCCATCTCAGCCCGCGCGTTGCCATCCCAAAATTACAATGCGCGTGAAAACTCCCACCTCCTGCAAAATCTCGACAAGCGAAATTCCCGTGATACCCCCTGAACCGAAAGAACTACCTAGTTCAAATTAGCGGGGGTATTTTTGTAACTTACCCCACATTTCGGACAAGCGCGTCCCTAAGCCATGGTTCCCCCCTCCCATCCCTCCGCCGGCCCCATTCAAACATCGAGACCGCGAAAACCCGCGAAGCCCCACACCCTCCTATCCGTCTGCCACCCAGCCGGAGCCTCTTCCCCAACGACGTCGTCCACCACAACACCTCGACCTCCCTCATCCACTGCACCGGATGAGGATCTGTCGTCTCGCCGGTTCAGCCACCCCATCATCCACCTGCAAGGAGCTGCCCCGGCGTTCCCCTCGTCTTTTGTGCCACCTCCATTCCCACACCACTGTCTTGACCTGCACCACTGGAAGAGCATTATCATCACTGATTTCTCGGATGAAGCTAAGGCCTAATCAGTGCCACCAAAGAGGTTCTACAGTAATCGTTGCATTTTCTTCTTGCTTCGATCTCAAGGTGCTACCGGCGCTCGGTCCTGAGCCGCCATGGTGCAGCTCCATCTACGATGGCGTCGCCGGCCACTTCCTTTATGGCGTCGCTCCCTCAGCAGCGACGTCCACATCAGTCGGAGCTGCTGCTACTTTGGCTCTCGCTCGCATTGCTGCTCTTGCTCTCCAGTCCCCTACCTGGTCTTCTCTTGCTCTTGCTCGCATTGCTGCTCTTGCTCTTGCTCTTGCTTGTGCTGCTGCTCTAGTCTTCCTCGCGCTGCTGGTGCATGAGCAGCAGATCCTGCTCTCGCTCGACGGCTCGAGCCCCTGCAGCTGCTACCCGAGATGTTGCTACATGACCAGCTGCCTCGGCTCTCACACTCGCTGTTGCTGCTACTACTGCTTTTCTGCTACTAGTGCGTTCAGTTTCCACAGTAAAATTTAGTTTCGGCAGTAAAATTCAGTATCGACAGTTAAATTCAGTTTCGACGGCTTAGTTCAGGGATGGGCGGCTGATGTATTTTACATCTAGCACTTTTCGGTGATGTATTTTACATCATCTATTGGAGATGCTATTAGAATCCCACTTAAGGTTAACATTGTCTCTCTTGTCCTGCTTCAGCATCACTGTCGTACACCTCACCGGAGCTGCTTCAACGATGAAGCCATCCCTCACAGCGGAGCAATACCCTCGGTGCCATCTTCAGACGCCTAAGAACTCCTTCCCCGCTTCGGACACCCACATCAATCGTTGCATCCTCAGCGACCCACCCAATGATGCTCAGGTCGACATGGCTTCACCTAAGAGTTGTCCACTCGTCGCATAACTTTTTTACTCTACATGTAATATATATATTGTCCACTGAGCACACGTAGTAATTGGAAATACAAATAATTTCTCCTATATGACAAGTAGTGAGGTACTAGGAAGTTACCTATCCATGTTGGACTCTTTCGAAAGCCATCATTATTTATTTCTGTGCGTTGGAGCTATGCATGTGTAGATGGACCTGGGAGTTGAGCTATTAGGGCAGTGGCCTGGGTCCAAAGTAGTAGTAGTACAAAAACATTTATGCAGGTTATTGCCTGATCAAGCTTGCCTACTAGAATTGCCACTGGTTGAAAGGAAAAGTGAAGGAAAACATAGGAATTGGAAAGTTACCTATGGTAGAACTATTCTCATGCATTCGGTTTAAAGGAATGGATGAAAAAAAACTTTAGGAATTTTTCCTTTAGTGTCTCTTTCAAAGAATAACCGTCGGAATTTTAATATCCACCTGGCCATCCTTTTCAAATTCCTATTCATGAATAACAAAACTAAGTGATAGTAGCATAAAAGCATTATAACTGTACATTTTCTTGCGTTCTGACTTAATTTGACCATGCTTCTTTGCATTCATGTGATGTTCC
Source organism: Secale cereale (assembly GCA_902687465.1). NCBI lineage: Eukaryota > Viridiplantae > Streptophyta > Magnoliopsida > Poales > Poaceae > Secale > Secale cereale. The sequence continues at coordinate 457,399,218 of LR738710.1, forward strand.
AATTCCTGTGAACGAAACATCCAGATTGACAGAAATCATGTGTTTGCAAATGCTCTGCTTTGCATGCGCATTCCTACCCTCTTCATGTATTTCATATCCCTATGTTGTTACAATCCTCCAATTGGAAGGAGCCCTTACAGATTTACTTCTGTTACAGATAGGTGTCAAAAAAACCTTGTGTGGTTTGTACCGCTCCTGTCGTGCCATCGTCCACCCCAGCTCACTTGCTCCAACGGAGGAAGCGTCCACCACATTAGGGATCGGCCCTCCATACTATCTTTCGCCGCCTCAGATCTTCTTCCCCGCCACCGGCAGCCACCACAATAGTATTACCATCATCAACTGAGCAGAGTACCTTGAGGACTACACGGGTCTGCAAGAGAGGCCACACTCTTTCGTGTTTGCTTACATTATGAATTGTTTAATATAACCTGCTACTTTATCGTCATGTTCACCTCTTAAACTTCGATTCTGGTCCAAACTAATGCTCAAGCTCGAGTTTTTAAATGGTTGTGGGTACATATCGGGGCAACAACGATTAGTATATGTCTACTATCTGGTCAATCTCGGGTGTCTACTATGTGTTTCATGTTGGGTGGGAAACAAACAGTAAAGGAGCCAGTATCTGTCTTTTTTAACTGAAGCTATTATTTGCCTGCTATCATTGGTTTCGGGTCTATCCATAAGTAGCTACCATCACTCTGGATTTCTGCATGTACTCCTTACATAATCTCACTATGTTTTATTCCTGTGCATGTCAGTTATTGTACACAATGGTACTGAACATGTAGACCAAAAGAGACGAAGCTTGTGTGGCAATAAAGTGTCATGCAGACATCGTTCAATAGTGGGCGCAAAGACATCCCCCCTCCCACCGTTCCATATTGTAATCAAGAGGAACAAAATTGTTCAGAGGGGGATACAGAGGGAGCAGACCACTCATATTTACCCCCTGAGGTATTTCTCTAACTTGGCCTACTGATGTTGGTCATATCATGCATATGGTGCCTTGCATTGCTTACTTTACACATCATATACGTCATCTACTTAGTTTAGACATGCTTTGTGTGAATGCCATATGTTTAGTTTCTATATCATATATGTGAATCATGCAATGCCATCTTGTTTAACCATGGATCATATATGTGAATTTTGCAATGCCATCCTGGTTAGCCAGTCATCTGATATGTGAATTATATCATGACATCCTTTTTTATTACGTATTAAATTTGTCAATAATGTTAGTAGATTGAATTACTCTTGCTATGCATCAGCCATTCCACACGGTAAGGGAAAAATCCGAAGTGAAAACAAGATCTTCAGAGCATACAATGCTATCTAATGAAGTGCATGTCTTGCTGGTTACGGAAAGCTCTTCAAAGGAGGATTCAGAGACAGATGCCCAGTCCTATTTCTCCCCTGAGGTTATATTGCTCATATCGTGCATATGGTGTCTTGCATTGCTACGTCATTTCCTTAGTTTGTACATGCTTTGTGTGAATGCCACCTATTTAGTGTGTGATAACCCACAAGTGTAGGGGATCGCAACAGTTTTCAAGGGTAAAGTATTAAACCCAAATTTGTTGATTCGACACAAGGGGAGCCAAAGAATACTCTTAAGTATTAGCAGCTGAGTTGTCAATTCAACCACACCTGGAAACTTAGTATCTGCAGCAAGATAGTTTAGTAGCATAGTAATATGATAGTAGCGGTAGCAGCAATAAAAGTAAATATAGTGTTTTTGTAGTTTTTGTGATAATAGCAACGGGAAAGTAAATAAACAACCAGCAATATAGGTAAGGCTCGTAGGCATTGGATCGGTGATGGGAAATTACGTTGAATGTAATTCATCATGTAGAAGTTATAACCTAGGGTGACACAGAACTAGCTCCAGTTCATCAATCCAATGTAGGCATGTATTCCGAATATAGTCATACGTGCTTATGGAAAAGAACTTGCATGACATCTTTTGTCCTACCCTCCCGTGGCAGCGGGGTCCTATTGGAAACTAAGGGATATTAAGGCCTCCTTTTAATAGAGTGCCGGACCAAAGCATTAACACATAGTGAATACATGAACTCCTCAAACTATGGTCATCACCGGGAGTGGTCCCGATTATTGTCACTTCGGGGTTGCCGAATCATAACTCATAGTAGGTCACTATAGACTTGCAAGATAGGATCAAGAACACACATATATTCATGAAAACATAATAGGTTCAGATCTGAAATCATGGCACTCGGGCCCTAGTGACAAGCATTAAGCATAGCAAAGTCATAGCAACATCAATCTCAGAACATAGTGGATACTAGGGATCAAACCCTAACAAAACTAACTCGATTACATGATAGATCCCATCCAACCGATCACCGTCCAGCAAGCCTATGATGGAATTACTCACACACGGCGGTGAGCATCATGGAATTTGTGATGGAGGAAGGTTGATGATGACGATGGCGATGATCTCCACTCTCCGGAGCCCCGAACGGACTCCAGATCAGCCCTCCCGAGAGAGATTAGTGCTTGGCGTCGGCTCCGTCTCGTAAAACACGATAATTCTTTCTCCTTGATTTTTTCTCCATGAAACGGAATATATAGGACCTAGGGATACGTCGGTGGGGCATCGGGGTGCCCTCGAGGCAGGGGGCTCGCCCTGGGAAGGGGGGCGCGCCCCCCACCATCGAGGACAGCACGTGGGCCCCCAGGTGTCGATCTTCTTGCAGGTATTTTTTATATTTTCTGAAATAAATCACCGTTGATTTACAGGCGATTCCAAGAACTTTTTATTTGTGCACAAAAACAACACCATGGCAGTTCTGCTGAAAACAGCGTCAGTCCGGGTTAGTTCCATTCAAATCATGCAAGTTAGAGTCCAAAACAAGGGCAAAAGTGTTTGGCAAAGTAGATACGTTGGAGACGTATCAACTCCCCCAAGCTTACACCTTTGCTTGTCCTCAAGCAATTCAGTTGATAAACTGAAAGTGATAAAGAAAAACTTTGACAAACTCTGTTTGCTCTTGTTGTTGTAAATATGTAAGCTAGCATTCAGGTTTTCAACAAGATCATGAACTAACCACATTCCCAATAACTTTCAGGTCTCAAGACTACTCACATCAATGGCATAATCAACTAGCCAGCAATAATAATAAACCTCAGATGACAACACTTCTCAAAACAATCAAGATATGATATAACAGGATGGTATCTCGCTAGCCCTTTCTGAGACCACAAAACATAAATGCAGAGCACCTTTAAAGATCAAGGACTGACTAGACATTCTAATTCATGGTAAAAGAGATCCAGTCATGATCATACTCAATGCAAATTAATAGTAATACATGCAACGACAGAGGTGCTCTCCTACTGGTGCTTTTTGATAAGAGGATGATGACTCTGCATAAAAGTAAATAGAAAGGCCCTTCATAGAGGGAAGCATGGATTTGTAGAGGTGCCAGAGCTCGATTTTTAAATAGAGATTGAATAACATTTTGAGTGGCACACTTTCATTGTCAACATAACAACCAAGAATCTCGATATCTCCCATGCTACGCACATTATAGGCGGTTCCCAAACAGAATGGTAAAGTTTATACTCCCCGAACCACCAACAAGCACACTCCACGGCCAGCCGAATCCACGGGTTACCGTCCAAACAAGCAACAACCCTAGGGGAGTTTTGTTTAATTATTATGATTTTGAGCATGGGACTGGGCATCCCGGTTACCAGCCATTTTCTCATGAATGATGAGCGGAGTCCACTCCTCGTGAGAATAACCCACCTAGAATGGAAGATATAGTCAACCCTAGTTGATACATGAGTTGTTCGAGCATACAAAACAGAATTTCATTTGAAGGTTTAGAGTTTGGCACATACAAATTTACTTGGAACGGCAGGTAAATACACAAGCAGTATTCCCGCTTAGTACAGGTGAAGGCTAGAATAAGACTGGGAAGCGACCAACTAGAGAGCAACAACGGTCATGAACATGCATTAAAATTAATCAACAATGAATTCAAGCATGAGTAGGATATAAATCACCATGAACATAAATATCGTGAAGGCTATGTTGATTTGTTTCAACTACATGCGTGAACATGTGCCAAGTCAAGTCACTTAAATCGTTCAGAGGAGGATACCACCCATCATACCACATCACAACCATTTTAATATCATGTTGGCACGCAAGATAGACCATTATAAACTCTCAGCTAATTAAGCATGGCATAAGCAGCTATGATCTCTAATTGTCATTGCAAGCATGTTTCATTCATAACAAGCTGAATCAAGAACGACGATCATATTTACAAAAACAAAAGAGGTCAAGTTCATACCAGCTTTTATCATCTCACTTAGCTCATCATATATCATCCTTATTGCCTTACACTCGCACGACCGAACGGTGTGGAAAATAATAATAGTGCACGTGCATTGGACTAAGCTGGAATCTGCAGGCATTTTAATACAAGAGAGAAGACAAGGTAATATGGCTCAAGGTTAAATCGACAACAAAGCATATGAGAGCCACTAAGCATATTCAATCATGGTCTTCTACTCTTAACCCCTAAAGAAAAGAAAAGAAACTATTTACACGGGAAAGCTCCCAACAAGCAAAATAAGAACGGGAAATCTTTTTGGGTTTTAATTTTTAGTTACTACTACAAGCAAAGAAGGTAAACTAGCTAGAAGCTACAACTAATATATTTTTGTTTTTCTGGATTTTTCTAGCACACAAGAAAAAGACTAAGAAAAAGACATTGAAACTAAACATGGATGGTAGAGTGAAAGAGTGTGAGCACCGACAACTAGAATAAGTGTGAACATGAAAGTAAGTCGATGAGAAACACGTACTCCCCCAAGCTTAGGCTTTTGGCCTAAGTTGGTCTATGGCCAGTACTGGCCTGACGGATATCCAAAGTTGTAGTTGGGGTCTTACTATGATGCCACAGATGTTGCCTGCTGAGCTGCAGCTCGAAGGCGGGCTGCCTCCGTCATGTTATAATGGGCATTTGCCTCCTCCATAGTTATAGTGTGTCTTCCTTTTTCCTGAAAGTTAAACAAAGTAGGGGCAGGAAGAACAATAGGGATGGCATGCTGCCGGTTAAAGATTAGTCGATATTTGAGAGTTTGATTATCCCACTCTATAAACCGGTGACTAGCCATAGCATTACAGTCTAAATAAGCAGTAGGTAAAGGGTCATCATAGGGGTGCACAGACACACCAAGATAGCGGGCTATGCGAGTAGCATAGATCCCAACAAATAAATCTCCATTCAAACCATTATGGTGCAGTCTACGTGCAACAATTGCTCCTAAGTTATATTGCTTGTCACGTAGTACAGCACTCCTGAGAATGCTGAGATCAGGGACACACATGTCACAGGCTTCATCTTTACCATTTATGCATCTACCAATAAAGAGAGCAAAGTAATGAATAGCAGGAAAATGTATGCTCCCCGTGGTGGCTTGTGTGATGTCCCTAGATTCTCCCATTGTAATACTATCAAGGAATTCTCTAAATTCAGATTTACAAGGATCACTCATACTGCCCCACTGTGGGAGCCTGCAGGCTTCATTAAAATTCTCTAAGTCCATGGTATAAGATTTATCATAAAGATCAAACAAGACAGTGTGAGAATTACGTGAAGATGAAAATTTAAACCTTCTCACAAAGCTATCAGTTAAGCCACTGTATTGGAGGCACTTATCTTGCATGAAGTCCTCGAGGTCAGCGTTATGCACATATGCATAAAATTCATCTTTGATGCCCGCTTGACTCATAAATTCATCTGATGGCCATTCACAAGGCCGTACATCAGCATCCCTCGGTGGTTCATCGTCGGGCTCACGGAACGCAAGCCTCGATCCTTGCTACCTTGAAGGACCACCTTGGAAGTTTTTCCTAGACATTTTTTTGAAATTTTCTGAAATTTTTAGTAACTCACAATAAAAGTTAACCAGACTCAACAAGAATGATAGCAACAACTCCTATAAGTGTCTAGAAGCTATATCATGCATTAGAACTACTTGGGACCAAGAAAATTTGACATGCAAGCTCAAGAACAAGGTCACCACAGCAGCACAAATTTGCAATAAATAAAGCACTAGAACAAAAACTAATTGGACCAATGGATGAGTCACATACCAAGGAACAATATCCCCAAACAGTTTGGTGAATGGTGCTTTGAGCAAGGAGATCGAAAATGGCAGCAAAATGAGTTAGAACTCGGGTTTGAGCTGGTTGGGGATTTTTTTTGGATGAAGAAGAAGGGTATGGGTGAAAGGATAAGTGGAGGGGGCCCACGTGGGGCCCTCGAGGCAGGGGCACGCCCTATGCCCTCGAGGCCACGTGCTGGCTCCCCTCGCTGTGTGTTCAGTGCCATATTTTCTTAAATATTCTAGAAAAAATCATATTTCATTTTCATGGCATTTGGAGAACTTTTATTTTTGGGATATTTTTTATTGCACGGATAAGTCTGGAAACAGACATATAATGCTATTTTTCTTTTATTTAACCTAATTAACAGAAAGTAAAAGGAGGGTACAGAAGGTTTGTGCTATCTAGATTCACCTATCCCTTGTTCATCAAAAGGAATCCATTAACAAGGTTGATCAGGTCTTGTTAATAAACTCTTTCCGAATAACATGAAACCGGAGAATTTTCGAATAACACTATGTTACCTCAATGGGGATATGTATGTCCCCAACAATAAGTATGTCATATGCCTTCTTGATAGTAGGAATAGGAAACTCAAAACCTCCAATAGTGATATTTGAAGTTTTTCCAATATAATTGATACTATGGACCTGAGGTTGTTTCCTAGGGAAGTGTACCGTATGCTCATTACCATTGACATGAAAAGTGACATTGCCTTTGTTGCAATCAATAACAGCCCCTGCAGTATTCAAAAAAGGTCTTCCAAGAATAATATACATACTATCATCCTCGGGAATATCAAGTATAACAAAGTCCGTTAGAATAGTAGCATTTGCAACTACAACAGGCACATCCTCACAAATACCGACAGGTATAGCAGTTGATTTATCAGCCATTTGCAAAGATATTTCAGTAGGTGTCAACTTACTCAAGTCAAGTCTACGATATAAAGAGAGAGGCATAACACTAACACCGGCTCCAAGATCACACAAAGCAGTTTTAACATAATTTCTCTTAATGGAGCAAGGTATAGTAGGTACTCCTCAATCTCCTAGTTTCTTAGGCATTCCACCCTCAAAAGTGTAATTGGCAAGCATGGTGGAGATCTCTACATCAGGTATCTTTCTTTTGTTGGTAATAACAAGGTTGTCAGAATCGTGATTTTGAATCGGATCGGACCTCAGATGGTAGGATCGCAAATCATAGAATCTTCACTATCAGGATCGTAGAAATGTAGATTCTATGAACTAAAATCATAGAATCATAAGGGTTAGGTTGGATCGTAAAGTCGTAGAATCGTATAACAGAATCGCGATTCTGACAACCTTGGGTAATAATATCTTTCATATACTTAGCATTAGGATTTGTTTTAAGCACATCAATCAAACGCATACGCAAAAAGATAGGTCTAATCATTTCAGCAAAGTGTTCAAAATCTTCATCATCCTTTTTCTTGGATGGTTTCAGAGGAAAATGCATGGGTTTCTGAACCCAGGGTTCTCTTTCCCTACCGTGCTTCCTAGCAACAAAGTCTCTCTTATCATAACGTTGATTCTTTGATTGTGGGTTATCAAGATCAACATCAGGTTCAATCTCTACATCATTATCATTGCTAGGTTGAGCATCAACATGAACATCACTATTAATATTATCACTAGGTTCATGTTCATTACCAGATTGTGTCTGAGCATCAGAAACAGATATATCATTGGGATTCTCACGTGGGTGAGCTACAGGTTCACTAGAAGCATGCAAAGTCCTATCATTTTTCTTTTTCTTCTTCTTAGAAGAACTAGGTGCATCTATATTAGCTCTCTGAGAATCTTGCTCAATTCTCTTAGGGTGGCCTTCAGGATACAGAGGTTCCTGAGTCATTTTACCACCTCTAGTTGCAACTCTAACAGCATAGTCATTGTTCTTACTATTTAATTCATTGAGCAAATCATTCTGAGCTTTAAGTACTTGTTCTACTTGAGTGGTGACCATGGAAGCATGTATACTAATAAGTTTCAGTTCATCTTTAGCACTAGACAGATAATCATTCAAGCGTTCAATCATATAAGCATTGTGTTGTAGTTGTCTACCAAAATAAGCATTGAAGTTTTCTTGTTTCACAATGAAATTTTCAAACTCATCTAAGCATTGGCTAGCAGACTTATAACGAGGAATATCACCTTCATCAGATCTATAAAGAGAATTTACCTTTACTACCTGTGTCGGGTTATCAAGACCATGTATTTCTTCAATAGGCGGTAAATTCTTAACATCTTCAGCTTTAATACCTTTATCTTTCATGGATTTCTTTGCCTCTGTCATATCTTCAGGACTAAGAAATAGAACACCGCTTTTCTTTGGAGTTGGCATAGGGGCTGGTTCAGGAAGTGTCCAATTATTCTCATTGGCCAGCATATTATTCAATAATAGTTCAGCTTGTTCAACTGTTCTTTCCCTGAAAACACAACCAGCACAACTATCCAGGTGGTCTCTGGAAGCATCGGTTAGTCCATTATAAAATACATCAAGTATATCATGCATCTCAAGAGAATGATCAGGCAAAGCATTAAGTAACTGGAGAAGCCTCCCCCAAGCTTGTGGGAGACTCTCTTCTTCAGTTTGAGCAAAGTTATATATTTCCCGTAAGGCAGCTTGTTTCTTATTAGCGGGAAAATATTTAGCAGAGAAGTAATACATCATATCCTGGGGACTACGCACACAACCAGGATCAAGAGAATTAAACCAAGTCTTAGCATCACCCTTTAACAAGAACGGAAACAACTTAAGGATATAGTAGAAGCGAATCTTTTCATCATTGGTAAATATAGTAGCTATATCATTCAACTTGGTAAGATGTGCCACAACAGTTTCAGACTCATAGCCATGGAAAGGATCGGATTTAACCAAAGTAATTAACTCAGGATCAACAGAGAATTCATAATCCTTATCAGTGACACATATAGGTGAAGTAGGAAAAGCAGGGTCATGTTTCATTCTAGCATTCAAGGACTTTTCTTTCAACTTAGCTAGTAACTTCTTAAGATCATATCTATCATTGCAAGCAAGAAAGTCTCTAGCAGTTTCTTCATCCATAACATAACCCTCAGGCACAACAGGCAATTCATATCTATTGGGAATAGTTTCATCATCACTTTCATAAATATCATCAACATTTGCACTCTCCCTAACCTTAGCAATTGTTCATCTAGAAATTCATCTAGTGGCACAGTATCAGGCATAGAGGTAGTTTCATCATACATAGCAGACGTAGCATCATCAAGAACATATGACATATCAGATTCAATAGCAGGAGTAGGTGTCGCAAGTTTACTCATAACAGAAGAAGAATCTAGTGCAGAGCTAGATGGCAGTTCCTTACCTCCCCTCATAGTTGAGGGTAAGATCTTGGTTTTTGAGTCCTTCAAATTCTTTATAGTGATAAGCAGATATAAATCCCAAGTGACTTAAAGAATAGAGCTATGCTCCCCGGCAACGGCGCCAAAAAATAGTCTTGATAACCCACAAGTGTAGGGGATCGCAACAGTTTTCGAGGGTAAAGTATTAAACCCAAATTTTTTGATTCGACACAAGGGGAGCCAAAGAATACTCTTATGTATTAGTAGCTGAGTTGTCAATTCAACCACACCTGGAAACTTAGTATCTGCAGCAAGATAGTTTAGTAGCACAGTAATATGATAGTGGCGGTAGCAGCAATAAAAGTAAAGATAGTGTTTTTGTAGTTTTTGTGATAACAGCAACGGGAAAGTAAATAAACAACTAGCAATATAGGTAAGGCTCGTAGGCATTGGATCGGTGATGGGAAATTACGTTGGATGTAATTCATCATGTAGAAGTTATAACCTAGGGTGACACAGAACTAGCTCCAGTTCACCAATGCAATGTAGGCATGTATTCCGAATATAGTCATACGTGCTTATGGAAAAGAACTTGCATGACATCTTTTGTCCTATCCTCCCGTGGCAGCGGGGTCCTATTGGAAACTAAGGGATATTAAGGCCTCCTTTTAATAGAGTACCGGACAAATCATAACACATAGTGAATACATGAACTCCTCAAACTATGGTCATCACCGGGAGTGGTCCCGATTATTGTCACTTCGGGGTTGCCGGATCATAACACATAGTAGGTGACTATAGACTTGCAAGATAGGATCAAGAACACACATATATTCATGAAAACATAATAGGTTCAGATCTGAAATCATGGCACTCGGGCCCTAGTGACAAGCATTAAGCATAGCAAAGTCATAGCAACATCAATCTCAGAACATAGTGGATACTAGGGATCAAACCCTAACAAAACTAACTCGATTACATGATAGATCCCATCCAACCCATCACCGTCCAGCAAGCCTACGATGGAATTACTCACACACGGCGGTGAGCATCATGGTATTGGTGATGGAGGAAGGTTGATGATGACGATGACGACGATCTCCACTCTCCGGAGCCCCGAACGGACTCCAGATCAGCCCTCCCGAGAGAGATTAGGGCTTGGCGGTGGCTTCGTCTCGTAAAACGCGATAATTCTTTCTCCTTGATTTTTTTCTCCACGAAACGGAATATATAGGACCTGGGGATACGTCGGTGGGGCATCGGGTGCCCTCGAGGCAGGGGGCGCGCCCCCCACCCTCGAGGACAGCCCGTGGGCCCCTAGGTGTGGATCTTCTTGCAGGTATTTTTTATATTTTCTGAAAAAAATCTCCGTTGATTTTCAGGCGATTCCGATAACCTTTTATTTCTGCACAAAAACAACACCATGGCAGTTCTGCTGAAAACAGCGTCAGTTCGGGTTAGCTCCATTCAAATCATGCAAGTTAGAGTCCAAAACAAGGGCAAAAGTGTTTGGCAAAGTAGATACGTTGGAGACGTATCAGTGTGTAATTACCATATATGTGAATTATGCAAGGCCCTCTTGTTGTAGGACATTATATATGTGAATTATGCAATGCTATCTTGTTGCAAGGCATTATATATGTGAATTATGCAATGACATGTTGTTTATCCAAGCATCATATATGTGAATTATATCATGCCATCCTTTTTTGTATTACGTATTCCATTTGTCGATAATGTTTGTATGTTCAACTAATCTTCCTATGCATCAGCCATATGAATTGGTGATAGAAAAATCTAGAGTGAAAACAAGTTCTTCACATCAGACAATGCTACCTGCTGAAGCAAATATCTTGCTGGTTATAGATAGCTCCTCGGAGGAGGATTCAGAGACAGATCACCGGTCCTATTTTCCCCTGGAGGTGTATGCTCAAACTTGGCAGGGTTATATTACTCATATCATGCATATGTTGTCTTGCAATGCTTAGTTTTTACATCATATACACAATACTGAGTGACATCTGCTTAGTTTACACATCATATATGTGATTGCCCTCTGCTCACTTGCTTGGTATATAAATCATACATTTGAATTATATCATGCCATGATGTTTACATAGACAGCGTGTATCTGAATTATGGCATGCCAACACATTTATAAAGACATAATATAGTTATATCATCTCATCTTGTTTATATAGTCATCATATTTTGAATTATGTCATTCTATCCATGAATTATATCATGCCATCATGTTTCCATCGACGGCATGTATTCAAATTATGGAATGCCAACCACTTTAGTAGACACTTCGTATAGTTATATCATGTCATCCTATTTACATAGTCATCATATTTTGGCCCTATTTGTTTCGGATTCTAGGACCAGATTCAGCTTTACCAGTGAAGTTGAATCTAGAATCTGAAACAGATAGCTATTTGAAATCAGCTTTGTCAATGAAGCTGAATCTGGATTTGGGCTATTTTTAGTGCAATTTCATTAAGCACCTCAAAGCGTACTTCGGTGGTGAAGATGATTCGCAGAATTAGCTTCGCCACTAAAGCAAATCCACGGATGATTAAAATCTAAGCAAAGTTGAAACAAACATGGCCTTTGAAGTATGTCATTCTATCATGTTTAGTTAGCCATTATATATGTGAAATTGTGTCATGCTATCCTGTTTAGTTACCAATCATATATGTGAAATTGTGTCATGCTATCCTGTTTGGTTAGACAACATAAATGTGAACTATTTCATGGCCTGTTTTCTTCCCTACTGTCCATTGCACCTATCTATAATACAATGTTTGTACATTCATTTACTTTTCTTGTTTATCAGCCATTTGAATTGGAGGGGGTGATGGCAGTATATATGGGAGTAGAAACACGGTCTTCAGAAAAGATAGTGCTACCCATTGATGCAGATAGAACCACGGTTGTACTTGCTCAAGAACCAGCCCCACCACACATAACCCAGACTCACACAGATTGTACCCATACCCAGTTGGACAGAGAACCAACTACACCCCTTCTAACCCCAAGCGCGGTAGATAGTAACCTAGTTCCAGTTCACACGGCACCGTCTCCACCACAGAGCACCCAAACACGAGCAGTTAGTAAGGCAAGTGCAGTGCCCAAAGCACGAGGACCACCACTCCGAACCCCAAGTCAACGCTTAAAGCAGATAAAGAATTGTTCTCAGGTCAGGACCCGTGGCTATGGTTCCTACTCCTTTGCTCTTGCATCACTGTATTTACTCATACCAACTAATTTCAAATTTTAAGGATGCAATTAAAACTCCAATGGCATGATAGGTATGTTTTAAACCTATTTCTTTAACTGGTTTGATGTTGTAACTTGCTCTATTGTGGTTTCGGTTTCAATTGAATAAACAGTTATGTTCTCATGCCATGCACATTACAAGTGTTGTTAGTGTTGTGTAGTTTTGCACACCTATATTCTTTCTATGATGTTTTGTCTTAAACAGATATGATTTGAACTGTCTCTATCTTGATTTGGCAACATAAACTAGAATGATATAGACCATATAGTGACTATAGTACATGGATATATGTTTGTTTCATGTTGTTATCTTGTCCACCTTACTACTGAACTAGTTTACCAAAATGAGTTTCATATACATGCTAAACATGTGATGTGTCTGCTTGTTTCTCTTTTAGAATGCAGACAAAATATTGGAGAAGTTATGCAATGGTAAAGGAAGTAATGCAGATAAGGTTCAAGATAGGGAGACATCCATGTTAGTCTCCAAGAAAGATGATAAAACAGCTAAGGAAAACTATCTTGAAGACAGTGATACAACCCCAAAGTCTTGTCTTGGTGTAGTGTTCGAGTTACTGGCCACTACCCCTGGCACAAGCTCCTCGAACTCACTGTCTGAATCAGTTTGGTTTCTTGAGTCTCAACTACAAGTTGAAAGACATCAAGCAGTTGTGCTGCGACAAGAAGCCGAAGGAGTGCGGAAGTCCCTGGAGAATTCAGATGCATACTTTCTGGTGCAACAGCAAGCGCTGGAGGACGCCAAACAAGAGAAAGCTAATAAGCTTGCTAAGTGTCTTGCCAGCATGGTGGATACCGAGGATATTCTTTCTTGAGCTCTTATGAAGTGGTTTTAGTTCTGGACTTTTTTTTTGCGGCGTTTATTTGCACTGGTTGCCAACTTTGACAACCAGTGTATGTAATATGCTGCTTTATTCCCCATATTTGCACTGGTGGCGAACTTGGATGCCCAATGGTTGTAATATGTGTAATAGCCGTAATAACCTAGTGTATGTTGCTTGCTTATTTATTTCCTTGTTGCCTTGTTTATTTGTTTGCTTGTAGTCAGTGCAGTTCTTTTTCCGTGGTGTGCTAGTGGCCGGAATAACATATTATTTAAAACTAGGCCACAATATTTGTGGGCAACATACGGACCGTTGTCACCATGGTCCTGCTATCTGCTGTAGTGACCATGGGCCAACTACGGGCCTTCTATGGGCCGTATGACCGATTGGCAAAGATGGGCCAATAACGGACCGCATTATAGGCCATATACGAGCTAGAGTGGCAGCCGTCCGTTCATGGGCCGAGCATGACGAGCTTTTAAGAGGCCGATGAGTATAAAGGGCTTAATTCTATCAACAGACATAATGGGTCGTTAATGGGTCATATTTGATGACGCTATGAAAATGGTCGAACGGATTAACAGGCCACAAACGGGTCGACTTTAACCATGGGCTTATTTTGGCACAAAAGCGAAAAGGCCAGTAATGGGCCGTAAGCTACTGAATGCTGCAAATCAGCCCAAGAATAAATGGCCCTTAAAAGACCGAAAGATAACACGGGCTGGGAACAGCCCAATGGAGTAATGGGACGTTAATGGGTATGAAGCGATATACTGTTCATTATGGGATAGTTTCACGACGGGCCGTTAATGGGCCAAGAGTTACAAAGGGCCTCATATGGGCCGAAAGACGTCATGGGCCGTACATGGGCCGGAAGTTACAACGGGCTATAATCATATTGGACGGCCCAGATGAAGCTAGTGGGCCAAATTAGGAAAGGCCATGATGGGCCATGAGTTATCGGGCCTGAATGGGCTACATGCGAGCAGGCCGTTAGCAGCCTTTCAATGGGTCGGCCCATTATCCTTTGACTAAGTAAACGGGCCGGCCTTTTGACCTGAATGGGCCCCTGTTGGGCCATGCCACGTGTCGATGTATCATTGGCGCCTCATGTCCATTGGTTGGTTGACATCTGTCCGCACGTGGAGCTGACACGTGGTTCCTTCGGCCAATGAGAATTTTATACGTGGAACATTCACATTGGTCCTCGCTGACGACGTACCATTGGCGCCTCATGTCCATTGGTTGGTTGACATCTGCCCGCACGTGGAGCTGACACGTGGTTCCTTTGGCCAATGAGAATTTTACACGTGGAAAATTCCAATTGGTCCTCGCTATTAGCGGGTTATCGGATCCAAAACCAGACCCGGTAGCTTAACGGCGACCTGTTACGGTGGATGCCACATGTTGGTTACCCTTGACGAAATCACTTCCATGACGCGCCATTTATCGTCATGGAAGTGAACACTTTCGTGATGATAATTTTGGCATTGTCATGGAACACTTCTATGACAGCACATGTATGGCTATCTTGATTCTGTCATAAAATCGTCATGGATGTACATGCATGACAGAAAACCTGACCTACTATGACAAGCACGTATTATCACGGAAGTGTTTTTTTGTAGTGCCTACTGGATTGATAACCTTGGTTCTTAACTGAAATAAATACTTATCTCTAATGTACTGCATCATCATCTCCTCTTCAAGGAAATCCCAATGCATCTCACAAGTAGCACTGGCGTGCCACGTCGGGAACGCCACCACTATCTTCACTCACCTAGCCACGCGCAATGTAATTTGCACGCCACAAACGTTTCGTGCAACAAAAAAAACACCATGTAACATCTAGCATTTCATATTAAAACCAAGCACATATATAACATTACTCAGTATAACAATCCCAAATAATAGAATATTTCAAGTTAATAATTAAGTGAGAATCTCACAAACAATACGTAGTAGCTAGATCTCACAAACTTTACCAATCGATAGAACATTACGAGATAAAAACACTAGTAGATAGCGCTACTATATAAGCAGTTCATTTAGCATCTACATCCCCACCACACACATGGTTCTAAATGAGGTAGATGACGATCATCATCCTCATGTCATGGCGCCGGATGTCCCTGATGGTGACTAAGATGGCCCGTCCAACCTGGAGATTCTTGCCAATAAGGAAGTTGTTCCACCTCGCAACGCTGAAGACAGTGTGACCGTTCGTATCCACTACGTAATCACAGTTGGTGACGGAGCCACTGGCGGTAAGGCGTAGTCCAGCAATGTTTGCTTCATCCGGCCCGATGCTACAACTCTCACATAGCCTCCTAGGTATTTTTTGGAAAAAAAACATATATGATAAATGAGCATGTCACATTACTAAGCATATCACATTACTACACTAAGTATACCATCAAATTCTACACTAAGCATATCACAATATTACTACACACCACACATTACTACACTAAGTATATACCATCACATTCTACACTAAGAATATCCTCATATTCTACACTAAGCACATCACAACATTACTACACTAAGCATATCACATTACTACACACTAAGCATATCATCTAATTCTACACTAAGCATATCACAACATTACTAATTAAGCATAACAAATTTCTACACAAAGTAACATACCATGACATGGCGGTTAATGTTCATCCTTGTCAAAAGCAGGTTATGAATGGCATCCAGACGTAGTCATCACGTGGAGGAAGTATGTACCAGAGGTTGCCCAATTTGTCCTCGCTTAGCCTGATTCCTTGGGCATAGAGGGTGAGGGAGTCCTGGATAGAGGGGTCCTCGGGAGGCCATATAACTCTTGGTGGGCCGGACTGGTGGAACGTGAAGATCATAGTCGAAGATCATCTCTCATATCCGGATAGGACTCCTGTATTCGTATAACAGCAGGTTTTAGGTTCGGGTGTAATTTTTCCTTCCTCTGCAATATGATATGTACAAACCCTAGGCCCCTCCGGGGTGTATATAAACCGAAGGGTTTAGTCCATAGAGGCTAACAGAGAATCTCAAATCCTCATGGGCTAGACTTTAGGGTTTAGCCAATACGATCTCAAGGTAGATCAATTCTTGCATTCATCTTCATCCATATTAATATAGCAGGAAGTAGGGTTTTACCTCGATCGAGAGGGCCTGAACCTGGGTAAACATCGTGTCCCCGGCCTCCTGTTACCATCGATCCTCAGACGCATAGTTCGGGACCCCCTACCCGAGATCTGCCGGTTTTGACACCGACATTGGTGCTTTCATTGAGAGTTCCACTATGTCGTCGAGGCAAGGACTGATGGATCGCGTCATCAACCACAACGGTGACACCGAGGGAATTTTCCCTCCTAGCCAAATTTTCGTGTTCGGCGGCTTCGCGCTCCATGCCAACACTGAAGGCCGCCTCGAACAGATCGAGAGCTACGCCCCCGGCCATCAATTCAGATTCGGAAGCTTAAACTATGTTACTGATATCCGTGGAGACTTGATCTTCGCCGGATTCGAGCCAGCAGTGACCTCTATGTGCCATCGCGATGAACATGACCTAGCTTTGTCATCGGATCAGGAAACAGAACCTGCAACAGTTCTGGCCCTAGATCCGGAACAGACCACGTCGCCCGAGGACGGGAAGCTCAACCCCACCACGGAAGCCGCGGACTCCAAGGCGTTGGATCCGCACACAGACCCAACTCTAGGCGAGGTCTGTGTCATCGAAACCCCGGACCTAACTCCGGCCTCGGATTTCGAATCACACGCATCTGCGCCTTTCAAGCCAGATCAGGCGTTTATCGCCAAATTCAGTGTTGCGGATATCTTCCAGCACTCACCCTTTGGCGACATGCTAAGGTCGTTAAGATCCCTCTCCCTAGATGGGGACACACAGCCGCATTGTATCCGGTTCGAACTGGAGGCTGATGGAGAATTTTGCTCCCCACCCACCACCCACTTGGTAGCCACGGCTGAAGATCTAATAGATCTACTTGACTATGCTTCTGAAGACTTCGAAGGGATGGACCTCGAAGCCAAAGCGGATCCAGATCAAAATCGGCCCGTAACCGGGCGGTGGACAGCTACGTCTTCATACGACGTATACATGGTAGATACACCTAAGGAGGCGGAGGGCGACAGCAAAAACAATCCCTTAAAGGATAAGCCCGTCGAAGAACCTCCCAAACGTCTGCGACTAATGCGCCGAACTAAAGCCCGTAAACAAAGAAATAGCAACACAGTCACTAACGACGGTGACACTCCGGAACAAGCCGAAGACCCCGCAGACCCATTGATGGAGCAGGAAGAGCGAGAGGACGGTGAACAGAGTCCGGAGCCGCACGATGATAGCGATGCAGAAGATAGTAACTACGAACATGTCTTCAAAGAAGAGGTTAGCCTGGGAGACGATGAATATATCATCCCAGAAGAACCCTCTAAACAAAAGCGCTTCCATCGGAGGCTTATTGCCACCACAAGGAGCCTGAAAAAGCAACAGAGACTGCTTCGAGCCGCACAAGACATGCTCAATGATAGATGGAATGAAGTGCTCGATGCTGAACAGAAACATGGCTACAATGGCCAAACCAAAGGCTATCCTAAGCGTAAACTACTGCCCGAATTCAACGACGAGGCCATTGCGCCTATACCACGGAAGAATAACACCGCCGATAAGCCGGACCGACCACCTCGGGGACGGGACAGAGTTGCTAGCAATGGTGTACATAAGACCGCACCCCCACCCCGTAAAGGAAAGGAGGATGCGGCTCAAGTCCGAAAACATGACCTACATGAGGACTTGAACAAAAAAGCTAGCAAGATCAGGTCTATAAACGAACCTAGGGACCGAGCTCCCGCACGGGACGGCGGCTATCAAGCCAATCGCGCCGGTCATATACCAGTTCGGTGTCAATGCCGAACATCACAGCCATCGGACATGCGCCATGACATAGCAAAATATAGAGGCGCCGCACACCCTCTATGCTTCACCGATGAGGTGCTGGATCATGACTTTCCAGAAGGGTTTAAACCCGTGAATTTCGAGGCGTACGATGGAACGACAGATCCTGCCATCTGGATAGAAGACTTTATTCTTCACATCCACATGGCTCGAGGAAATGATCTCCATGCCATTAAATATCTACCCCTGAAGCTGAAAGGACCAGCTCGGCACTGGCTAAATAGCCTCCCAGAGAACTCCATTGCGAGTTGGGAAGAACTTGAGGATGCTTTCCGGGCCAATTTTCAAGGGACCTATGCCCGTCCCCTGAACACTAACGATTTAAGTCACATTATACAACAACTCGGGGAGTCAGCCCGCAAACTTTGGAATCGGTTTCTCACTAAGAAGAACCAAATTGTTGACTGTCCGAACGCCGAAGCCTTGGCGGCCTTCAAACACAGTGTTCGAGACGAATGGCTAGCTAGACACCTCGGACAGGAAAAACTAAGGACAATGGCTGCTCTAACTACACTCATGACCCGCTTTTGCGCGAGTGAGGATAGCTGGTTAGCTCGTAGCATCACCAGCGAACCTGCAACATTTGAAGTCAGGGACGGCAATGGAAATCCATGATGTAACAAAAGCAAACATCGAAACAACGCTGGAAGCCCAGATGATACAGCGGTAAAGGCCGGATTCAACGGCTCCAGACCCGGTCAACGGAACAAGCCATTTAAAGGCAACAGAGATAGTCCATCCAGTTTGGACACGATATTAGATAGGACCTGCCAAATCCATGGCACCCTAGAAAAACCTGCAAATCATACCAACCGTAATTGTTGGGTTTTCAAGCAGGCCAGCAAGCTCAATGCCGAACACAAGGGGAAGGAGCCTCAGAGCGAAGACGAGGATGAACCTCACCAGCCGAATACAGGGGGACAGAAGAAATTTCCACCGGAGGTTAAAACAGTAAACATGATATATGCTACTCATATCCCAAAGAGGGAGAGCAAGTGCGCACTCCGTGACGTCTATGTCGTCGAGCCTGTCGCCCACAAATTCAACCCATGGTCGGCCTGTCTTATCACTTTTGATCGCAGGGATCATCCGACTAGTATTCGTCATGGGGGTTCGGCTGCCCTAGTGCTCAACCCAATAATCGATGGATACCATCTAACCCGAGTCCTTATGGACGGTGGTAGCAGTCTCAATCTGATATATCAGGACACTATTCGCAAGATGGGGATCGACCCATCAAGAATCAAGCCAAGCAGCACGACCTTTAGAGGAGTGATACCAGGCGTTGAAGCCCACTGCACGAGCTCTTTAACGCTAGAAGTTGTATTTGGCTCTCCCGACAACTTTCAAAGTGAAGAACTAATCTTTGATATAGCTCCGTTCTGAAGTGGATATCACGCTCTACTCGGAAGAACGACCTTCGCCCGCTTTAATGCAGTCCCGCATTATGCTTATCTAAAGCTTAAGATGTCTGGACCACGTGGTGTTATTACGGTCAATGGAAATATGGAGCGCTCTCTCCGTATGGAGGACACTGCGGCCTTAGTAGCTTAAGTCCAAAATGGCCTATTCAAGCCGAATAATTTGTCAATAGTGAACACAACTAAGCGGGTCCAGCATACGCCTCAGTGCGGTAGCTCAGATGAGCCTGAGCAAGATTGACAGCTATGCCCCCGTCGACTGCCCCATAAGGTGATAGAATATGTGCCTAGAGTACATAATTATGCCTTACAAATTCCATGGGCGACAACCGGAGGCGCCTGCATATAGTCCATAGTTCGGCTTGACCCTATTCAGAATCTAAACTTATCTTGTTAGGTTCATTGAATGAACAAGTATTGTCATGGCCACTCTGGATTTCTTTTTTTTCAAGGACATTTTTCTTTTTTCTTCCATTATATACATCCGGTCAAGTACCTTAGCATACTCTTACACCTTCAAGGACACATTACAGAGGAGGAAACGGCGCAGACGTGCAGCGGGGGCCCGGGCTAAGGTTTCTTTTTAGATTAAGACCATGTGTAAACCTTTTTCTCTTTCTTATAATAACCTTTCTGGCATGTAAAATGTCCAAGAAAGTAATCGGCATTATCTATAAGATTAGGGCTCACCGTACTATAGAGGGATATTAATAGAGCAGCTTTATTCACATTATGTTCGGAGTTTTATTCACTCACCATAAAATGTTCTCTTCCCGCATCAGATTGCCATATGTGCCTTGTCAATAAGGGTCCATTACCAGGGGCTGTATTCAGCCCGGTATATGTTGAAAAGACCGAACACCTATAGGGAGTGTTCAACGTCCTAGATGTTTGCCCTATATGCATCAGTTCTGAATCATGTCTTGGGTCAATAGTTTGGTTGCCCGGCTCCTATGCTTACCCCTACGTTCCCGATTATTCGGCTAGGGTGTAATGGGAGAACTACTGCGATTGTACTTCTGGCTCGTCCGGTCAAGTACCTTAGTAGAAAAAGCCAAAAACTGACTGTCATGATAGGCAAGAACCTGGTCTGCAATCCGGTAACTTAGTTTTATACTACGATCGATAGAGATCTACTCCGTGTTAAACGAAGGGTTGGTTTTTCGCCCAGCCAGGTACAATTGGATGCCTTAAGAAAGCAATATCAAATCTATACCAGGGGCTAGTACCTAGCCCCACATGTCAAACTCCTACGACTAAGTGAAAGCAATAACGCCGCATAGTCTGATTGCCTAGTTCGCTCCGCATACACCTCCTATACAGACCAAGACGTTGGATAAAGAGTGTATATGCATATGACCGAACACCCTAGTACTATGTACATGGGGGCTGAAGCCGACGACTGGTAACTTTCAGATTAACATAAACAGTCACACAGGAGGTAAAAGACGCTGATATTATAAATAGCGCAAAAGTTATATACATCAGATTCATAACCATAAGTCTTTACATCCGGATACAATCGCTCGAAGATAAGATCCTTCGAACACTAGCCTTCTACAAGGCGGGCACCCACTATGACGTCCTAGAAGTACTTCTCCGGCTTGCGGTGCTCCTTGCCTGCAGGTGGGCCAGCAGTAGACATATGCCCTGCGTTCATCTTCGCCCAGTGCACTTTGACACGAGCGAAGGTCATTCGAGCACCTTCTATGTAGGCCGAACGCGTCAGTACGTCGACCCGCAGACTCGCCTCGACGAGACGCTTCACCAATCCGAAGTAACTACTTGGGATTGGATCAGCGGGCCATAGTCAGACTATTAAGTCCTTCATGGCCGAACCTGCCATGCTGCTTCATCTGGTCATTGAGGGGCACCGGATGTTTTGGCGGACAGAACTGCGACCAAAACAGCTTCTCTGTGTTGTTCCCCTCCAGGGCTTGGAAGTACAGGGCGGCGTCAACACTGCTCCTCGGAAGATCAGCAAACACGCCTGGAGAACTCCATAACCGTGACCGCCCAATGTACTTCTACCCTCCGAAGATGCTCTGTAAGTGAAATGTTTTACCAGATGCTATCTGTCGTGCCTGCTCAATTTCTTGACGGGCGCTGCGTGACTCGCCTCGCGCATCCTGGGCAGTCTTCACTGCCGCATCAAGCTCGGATGCATGTTCCGAAGCCTTCTTCTCCAATGCCTCACATTTGACAATGGCATCATTGAGTTCAACCTCGACTTCGGACACCCGAGCCCGGTGCTTCTCGCACTCAGCCTTTTGGCCTCCAAATCGGCAGTCACTTTGTCAGCGGCTACCTTGTTCGCCTCGGCCTCTTTCTTGGCCTTGGCAACCTCGCCCTTGAGGGCCTCGAGCTCAGTGGCGCAAGCTGTGTAATACAGAATACAATATCAGGTTTAAAAACATACTCAATCAATATTAAATTAGTCTTGTCAACATTTTAAAATCCGCATACCTTGCATTTCATCTAAACGCTGGTGGACGCGGTCGAGGTCCGCGTTGGCCAACTCGAGCTTCCAGTTTAGTTCGGCAACCTCTGTGTCTCGCGCAGTTGCCGCAACTAGTGAAGCATGCACAACGGTTCAGCTCTGTAAGTATGCTATATTATGGATACTTCGTCTGATTCTCTTCAGAATCACACAAAGCATCAGGGGCTACTGGCTATATATGTGTATTTAAAACAAATAAAGTTCTATAAAGAACATTACATTGCTTACCTCAAAGCCTGTTAACAGGCTGTTGAAGGCTTCATTCAGTCCGCCTTTGACGGACTGAAACTTCTTCATCACCGCACCCATCAAGGTGCGGTGCTCCTCCACGATGAAAGCACTTTGAAGTGCCCCTCCTGTCGTGGTTCTAGGTCTGACAGTACTAGTAGGGGGTACGAATGAGGAGGCAAGGTCCTAGCTATGGTGAAGTCGTACACAAGGTGTTTTACGAGTTCAGGCCCTTCTCGGAGGAAGTAACATCCCTACGTCTCGGTGCCCGGAGGCGGTCGACTGAAGTGTGTATATGTGTGAGTTACATGGATGCGAACCCTTGTACTGGAGGAGGGGTGGCTTATATAGTGCGCCAGGACCCCAGCCATGCTCCACGTTACTAAGGGTTCAATGTACATTAAGGCAGACGTTACTGGTAACGTCTGCAGTAAAGAGTAATAAAGGCATTCACTACGGCGAGTAAATACCAGACCATTGCTGTCCTAAGAGACCTTTGACCTTCGGGCGTCGAGTGCCTTAGATGGGTCGAGTGGAGTTGAGTCGTCTTGTAGGTGATGTCCAGTCGAGTGGGATGTCCTCTTGGGCCGTCTCAGTCGACTGTCTTTACCATCGTAGGTTTTGTCTTTTGATCTTCTGGGGTAGTGACCTTGGGTAGGGTGTCTTTGTCAGGCCTGTGACCCTACCCTAGGTCTGTAACCTCATCAGTAGCCCCCGAATGGATTGAGGCTTGAGCAGGAGAGAGTGCCGAAGAGAGCCTTGGTCCTGGCTTGACGCCCTTGGGGTAGCCTTCTCTAAGCTCGTGAACTAGGTTGTTTTTTCCAATCTCGTCTTGGTCGCCTTGATTGATTCTGGAACCGTCGAGTGTGTTTGTTGCGTTGTCCGTCGACTGAACTTTGCGCTAGGTGTCGAGCGTCGTTGGCGTGCGCAGTTTTTGGCGGGATTGGTTGTTCTCTGGTCACCGGATTTTGCGGGCTTTCAAAACTTGGGGAAGTGCGCGGGGCAGGTCGTGCCGCGACAATCGGACGGATATGCTCGGGATGCCTCGATCCTCGCGCCGCCTTTTTCGCCACGTATCGCGTTCGCGCCTGTTGCGGGATTTGATAAGATTGCTCAGGGCCACCGGTCAGTCACTCGACCGTGGTGCTATAAATGTGCACCTCGCCAGAAGCGATGGAACTGTGCGCCCATTCCCTGTTCCTCCGCCTCTGCCTCTCCGATGTGCCTCTGCTCCTTCTCTCTTTCTCCCCAGCCACCGCCGGTCGCGTGCCATGGGCAGGGACAAGACCGCGGCGATGGAGCGCTCGAAGAAGGCGGCGACGGGGAAGGGGAAGCGGTCCGGCCGCGGTGGATCGTCGTCGAGGTCCGGGCTCCCTCTTGGTTGGATCCAGGGGGATTGGATCAGGTCCACCATCATGGTGGAGGACTTGGAGGAGCTGGAGGAAGATGGGCTGGTTGCCCGTGGTTCCTGGCGGGTGCCGGAGGGTGAGCTCGAGCCCCGGCCACGGGAGGGTGAGTGCGTCCTCCTCGCGACCCACGTCGACCGAGGTTTCTCCATGCCTCCGCACCCTTTCTTTCGCGCTTTCCTGAACTTCTTCGGCGCCCAGCTACATTACTTCACGCCCAATTCCATTGCCTTCCTTGCCGCGTTTACCTCTATGTGCGAGAACTTCCTCGGCTGTCGGCCGCATTGGGGTTTGTTCGAACACATCTTTACTTGTCGCTCGCAAACCGTCAAGAAGGCGAACCCGAGTGACAAGAAGACGCACGTCCTCCAGGCGTGCGGCGGGCTCGGCATCCAGCTTAGGAATAGGAGTGCTTTTCCTGCTATGATTCTTCCGGAGTCGATTCGGGGCTAGCAGTCGACTTGGTTCTATTATAAGGACAATCCGACTCCTGGTCAGTCGACTGGACTCCCTCCTTTCTCTCTTGGTCGAGCCAGCCAGCCTCCGTCATTGATTGTGGGTCGGGCTGAGAGGGCGGAAGTGGTCATGCTGGTGGAACGGGTCGTCCAACTGGTCCGCGAGGGAGTCACAGGGTTAGACCTACTTGAGGTGTACCTCATGCGGAGGATCCAGCCTCTCCAGGCTCGGGACCACCTGATGTGGATGTACTCCGGCACCGACGACTCGTCACGAGTCCACCCAGAGGCGGCGGATGTGAAGTATGTGGCGCAGTGCCTGAAGTGTATCACGGGGAACAAAGACAACCCCAGGGGGTCCGGAAGGGTTCTCCCATTCGACGCCGACCATCTTCCGGACAAGGTCTGTCCTTGGCTTCTGAGTGGTGTTCTTGTTATTGGCTTGCAGTTGTCTTGATGAGTCCGACTGACATTTGGCTGATCTTTCTTCTCTGTAGATCTATACTGAAATGTACTCGGTGCCCAACGGGGATCGGGTCCAAGAGGGCGAAGAGGGCGTGGGCGCCGTCTCCAAGTGGAAGTCTGACGAAGAGACCGAAGAGGAGAGCGAGGACTACAGCAACTGGGAGGAGGTCGAGTCACCTCCCCGTGGCGAGAAGCGATCCAAGGAGAAGCACGACCCAGGGGTTGTGCGCTCTCGGACGGGTCCCTCCAGCTCCCACGCGCCAAAGCGGGCTCGTACGGCCACTCCTGACCCATCTGAGAAGGCGCCCAAGCAACCCAAGGTCACCGCCCTCAAGCCCCGGAAGGCCCTGCCCAAGATCAAGGTGGATGTTCCCATCGCCTCCACGTAAGTGATGTTCAGCTTTGTTCCTTTCTGCCTTTCGGAGGTCGACTATGTCTTCGTCGACTCATCTTCAAGAAAATTCTTCAGTGCTGCTGCTTCCGCGACCACGATGGACATCGACAAGGGCCGGGACAATGAGGAGACCGCGGATGCTGCTACATCCCGCGCAGGTGCGAGTTGTAGATCGTGCTTTGCTTTTCGTCGGTTAGAGCTGACGGTCGACTGAACCTCACAATTGTTTGTTTCGAAGTGTCGCGCCATGTCATAGAGCTCCCAGACGATGATGATGAGGAGGAGGAGCGCTCGGGAGTGGCTTGACGACGCACGGGGAGGAAGGGCCGGAAGGTGCCTTCTGGCCCAGAGGCCCAGCAACAGGAAGACATGGTCCGGACCACGGTCTCCTTCACCGTCCCCGTGTCGACTGTACGCCCACCTTCGCTGGCTGGAGGGGCCGCCGACCCAGCGCCTGCTCCAGCCGTCGACCCAGCGCCTGCTCCGGCCGTCGACCCAGCGCCTGCTCCGTCGTCCATTCTCTTCTCCATCTATCGCCTCCTGGAGGATCCCGTGGGCGCGGCTCAAGAAGCCGTTCGTCAGCGGGGTTGATGATGGAGAAGACGAAGGCAGCGTACGAGGCCAGCATGGCTGCTTACGACGCTAGTTCCGCCCTTCGGACCAATGTCCAGGTTTGCTTCTTCCGACTGATTGGTTTGTTGTGTTGGAGTAGTCTTCAGTTTGAGAAATCCACTGCTTTGTTTGTAAGATGATGCCACACCCACTGGGTGTCTTGTCTTGTAGCTTTTAGCGTTTGAAGGTCGTCCGATAGTACCACTGGGGGCACGCTCAGTGCGCCCAGTGGGTGTAGTCCCTGAGGCCATGGTCGAATGAAGTCGTCGGTCGAATGTGGTCTTTAGAACTACTTGTTTGCTTTGAACTTGACTTGAGCTCGGGCCAGACTGATCTTGGCCGAGCGAGAACCAGTGGGGGCATGCTCAGTGCACCCACTAGGTGTAGTCCCCGAGACCGTGGTAGACTGCTCATTGTCGGCCATGGTCTGATAATAGAACTTTCCTCCTTGTTTTTTTAGCTCGGGCCAGACTGATCTTGGCCGAGTGAGAACCAGTGGGGGCACGCTCAGTGCACCCACTGGGTGTAGTCCCTGAGGCTGCGGTTGAGTGTTTGACTCGACTGTAGTCTTAGAATTCTGATTTGTTGTGTTGATGCAGAGATCTTGCAA
This sequence comes from Secale cereale, assembly GCA_902687465.1. NCBI lineage: Eukaryota > Viridiplantae > Streptophyta > Magnoliopsida > Poales > Poaceae > Secale > Secale cereale. The sequence continues at coordinate 457,425,903 of LR738710.1, forward strand.
GTATGGAGCCAAATTTGCGGATCTTGAGAAGAAGCAGATCCAGCTCAATCTCGACTTGCAGCTGGCTCGGGACCATCTGAAGAAGACGTAGGATGAAGCAGCTGGTATCTGACGTGAGCAACTCGTCGACTGACCTTTGATAAGTATGTTCTGTGTTTCCTCATGTTCATCTGTCTAGTGATGTCTCTTGTAGATCAACTGAAGGCGGCCTTGGAGCAAAAAGACCTCGACTTGGCAGCGGCGCAGCAGAAGGCTCAGGAGCAAACTGAACTGGCAGAGCAGAAGCTAGCTTCCGTTGGCACGCTTGAGGCGGAGATCACCAGGTTGAAGGGTTCTCTCGACGCGGCTAACCAAGAAGTGACTCGACTCAAGAATGCCAAGAATGCTCTGAACGACAAATACGAGGGCCTCTTCCAGAAGAAGAACGATCTGGAAGCTTATCTGAGCGACCTCACCAAGAAGTGGTATCTCGTGCTTGAAGGTATATCTCTTTTGCTGAGACTTAGTTGGATTGGTCGACCCGTAACCTGCTTGCTGACTCGACGCGTTCCTCGTTGTGTAGAATTCTGCCGCAACTTTGACGAAGAGACTGGGCGGGTCAAACCCGGTCTGGACCCAGCTAATTCCATTGTCAAGGACGAAGCTGCCATGAATATCTTGAGGCTGGAGTCTCGCCTTACTGCTGCCACAGACTACTTGGGTCGGCTGAAAGTAGTGATGGCTCGGATCGACGCCGCACTCTGGAGGGGAGTGGTGTAGGAGAACAACCTCGAGTCTCTGATGACTCGACTCAATGAGATCCCTGGTCGAGTGCAGGAGTGGAAGAAGTCATCTGCCCGCTGCGGAGCCGACGTGGCGCTAGCCTTGGTCCGTGTGCACTGCAAGGAAGTGAATGAGAGAAGGCTCGCGACGCTCAAGGTCACCAATACGAAGGAGCTCCAATTCCAGTCCTTCATGGAGACTTTCTTCGAAGCCGCCACCCGCATCGCCGATGGGATCGACCTGGACGAGTTTGTTGGACCTGCGAGCCCACCCCCTCCTAAGGAGCGAACGAACTTTGGTACTTTGATTCAATTTGCCTCGGAATGCCGAGTGATCATGTCACCGTTAAACTCTTGTGGGCTCGTGGCCCAGGTACCTTTGCCCGAATCTTGCGGGGCTTTTGTCTGGATTTGGCTCTTTTTGTGTTTGCTTGCTTTGCTTCCGACTCTCTTTGATTGCATGGATTTTGAGTCGACGTCTTGACGGCAATGTTGTGCTTGTGGCGGAGCCCGGAGGACCGCAGCTGAGCCCCCCGAGTGAGAGGGTTGCTCTTCACTCGGAGTGGTGGTTTGTAACTTAGGCGATTCCAAGGCTACGTTGTATTTGTGGCGGAGCTCGGAAGACAGAGCCACGATATACTTATGATGCAGTTTGGAGGACCGCAGCTAAGCCCCCGAGTGAGAGGGTCACTCTTCACTCGGAGTGATTGTTTGTAACTTAGGCGAATCACGGGGTCGCAGCTAAGCCCCCGAGTGAGAGGATTGCTCTTCACTCGAAGTAGGTTTTGTAACTTAGGCGATTCCAAGCTACGTTGTATTTGTGGCGGAGCTCGGAAGGCAGAGCCACGTTATACTTATGATGCAGCTCGGAGGACCGCAGCTAATCCCCCGAGTGAGAGGGTTGCTCTTCACTCGGAGTGGTTGTTTGTAACTTAGGCGATTCCAGGCTACGTTGTATTTGTGGCGGAGCTCGGAAGACAAAGCCACGTTATACTTATGACGCAGCTCGGAGGACCGCAGCTAAGCCTCCGAGTGAGAGGGTTGCTCTTCACTCGGAGTAGTTTTTGTAACTTAGGCGAATCGGGTTTGCGGCTAAGCCCCCGAGTGAGAGGGTTGCTCTTCACTCGGAGTGGTTTTTGTAACTTAGGCGAATCGGGTTCGCGGCTAAGCCCCCGAGTGAGAGGTTTGCTCTTCACTCGGAGTGGTTTTTTATAACTTAGGCGAATCGGGTTCGTGGCTAAGCACCCACTGTGGGAATTTTGAAGACCAGCATCTTAGAAAACAACAATCATTAAGGGATCGCTGCAAACTTGTCTTTGAAATAAACCGGAAAATCTTTATTACAACTCGACTGTTCGAGTGTTTCATGTGTAGAAGCGGCGGAGCAGGTCCGCGTTCCACGAACGATGTTCGTCTTTCTTCTTGGCGACGTTGTAGAGGTGATATGCTCCATTGTGCAGTACCTTGGTGATGATGAAGGGACCTTCCCAGGCCAGGGCGAGCTTGTGTGGTCGTTTTTTATGCACTCGAAGAACCAGGTCTCCTTCCTGAAATGCTCGACTTCGGACATTGTGAGCATGGAATCGACGCAGGTCTTGCTGATAGATGGTCGACCGGATCAGGGCCATCTCTCGTTCCTCCTCCAAGAGGTCGACTGCATCCTGACGAGCTTATTCTGCTTCATCTTCGGAGAATAGTTCCACTCGGAGGGCATTATGTAACAAATCACTTGGCAGCACGGCTTCAGCTCCATAGACCATGAAGAAAGGGGTACGGCCAGTCGACCGGTTTGGAGTTGTCCTCAGACCCCATAAGACAGACGGTAGTTCGGTTACCCAAGCCCCAGCGGCATGCTTAAGGTCACGCATGAGCCATGGCTTCAGGCCTTGGAGAATCAAACCGTTTGCCCTTTCTGCCTGTCCATTCGACTGCGGATGTGCCACGGAGGCGTAGTCGACTCGTGTTCCTTGAGAAGCACAGAAAGCTCCGAATTCATCCGAGTCAAAGTTGGAGCCGTTGTCCGTGTTGATGTTGTGGGGGACTCCATATCTGAATATCAATTCCCTAATGAAGCTGATGGCGGTGCTCGACTCGAGGTTCTTGATGGGCTTGGTCTCAATCCATTTGGTGAACTTGTCGACTGCCACGAGCAGGTGAGTGAATCTGCTTCTGCCTGTTTTGAAGGGGACAACCATATCCAAGCCCCAAACTGCAAAGGGCCAGACTAGTGGAATGGTCTTCAGAGCAGACGCTGGCTTGTGGAACATGTTGGAGTAGAACTGGCAGCCTTCGCACTTATCCACAATATCTTTGGCCATCTCGTTGGCTCGGGGCCAATAAAACTCGGCTCGGTACGCTTTGGCCACTATATTCCGAGAGGAAGTGTGGTGACCGCAAGTTCTCGAGTGAATCTCATTCAGAATCAGTCGACCTTCCTCTGGGGTGATGCAGCATTGAGCGACTCCGGTGACGCTTTCTCTGTAGAGTTGACCCTGAATGACAGTGAACGCCTAGGATCAACGGACGATCTGGCGCGCTTCTTCTTCATCTTCCGGGAGTTCTTGCCTGAGCAGATATGCTATGTATGGCACAGTCCAGTCGGGCATAATCACTAAAACCTCCATGATCAGGTCGACCACTGCAGGCACTTCGACTTCAGTCGGATCTAACGCACTGACTGGCTGCGGGGGTTCTTCCATGAAGGGGTCTTCTTTGACATAAGGGGTGTGTAGGTGTTCCAGACACACATTCTTGGGTATAGGCTTCTGAGTCGATCCAATTTTCGCGAGGTCATCGGCAAGCTGATTCTTGGCTCTGGGCACGTGATGGAGCTCTAAACCTTCGAACTTCTTCTCAAGCTTCCGTACTGCACTGCAATAACTGGTCATTGCCGGGCTCCTGATGTCCCATTCCTTCATCACTTGGTTCACCACTAAGTCTGAGTCGCCGTAGACCATCAAGCGACGGACGCCGAGTGAGATGGCCATGCGCAATCCATACAAAAGTGATTTGTACTCAGCCTCGTTGTTCGATGAGTCAAAGTAGATTTGAAGGACGTGACTGAGCTTGTCACCCCTGGGAGATACTAGGACCACGCCTGCGCCGGATCCATTTAGCATCTTGGATCCATCGAAGAACATAGTCCGGTGATCCGACTGAACTTGAGTCAGCAGCTCTTGTTCTATCCACTCGGCCACGAAATCCGCTATAGCCTGTGACTTGATGGCTTTCTTCGCTTCAAACTTGATATCTAACAGAAGGAGTTCAATCGCCCATTTTGCCACTCGACCGGTTGCGTCTCGGTTGTTCAGAATCTCTAACAGAGGGGCGTCGATGACGACTGAGATTGTATGATCCGAGAAGTAGTGGGCAACCTTCTTTGCGATCAAGTAAATCCCGTACACGAGCTTCTGGTAATGCCGGTACCTTTGCTTGGAGGTAGTCAAAACTTTGGATATGTAATAGATTGGGCGCTGGACCTTGTAGGCCTTGCCCTCTTCTTCCCGCTCGACCGTGAGTACAGTGCTGACAACTTGTTCGGTGGCTGCAATGTATAGTAGGAGAGGCTCTTTGCTGACTGGGGCAGCAAGCACCGGCTGGGTGGACAGCAGGGCTTTGAGCTCTTCAAACACTGCTTTGGCTTCGGAATTCCACTCGAACTTTTCTGATTTCTTCATCAGTCGGTAGAGAGGCAATGCCTTCTCACCGAGACGAGAAATGAATCGACTCAATGCGGCCAAGCAACCAGTAAGCTTCTGGACATCGTGTATACGCTCGGGGCGTTTCATTCGGAGGATGGTGCTGACCTTCTCTGGGTTGGCATCGATTCCCCGTTCGAAAACGAGAAAACCGAGTAACTTGCCGCCAGGAACTCCAAATGTACACTTCGACGGATTGATCTTGATATCATAGCTTCTGAAATTCGCGAAATGTCTCAGCGAGGTCAGTCAGCAGGTCGGATCCTTTCCGTGACTTGACCACAATGTCATCCATGTAAGCTTCGACATTCTGACTGATTTGCTTTATCAGGCACTTCTGGATCATGCGCATGAAGGTAGCGCTGGCATTTTTGAGACCGAAAGGCATGGTGACATAACAGAAACACCCGAAAGGGGTGATGACACCTGTCTTGATTTCATCAGGTCCAAACATACGGATCTGATGGTACCTGGAATACGCAAGAAAGGACAAATGCTCGCATCCCTCAGTCGAGTCAACTATCTGATCGATGCGAGGGAGAGAAAAATGATCCTTCGGGCAGGCCCGATTGATATGCTTGAAATCGATGCACATGCGGAGAGACTTGTCCTTCTTGGAGACCATGACGACATTGGCGAGCCACTCGTAGTGGTAGATCTCGTGGATAAACTCAGCTGCCAGGAGCCGAGCCACTTCCTCGCCAATTGCCTTTCTCTTCTCCGCGTCGGACCGACGGAGATGTTCCTTCACAGGCTTCACTTTTGGGTCGACTCGCAAATGGTGCTCAGCCAGTCCCCTGGGTACACTCGGCATGTCCGATGGTTTCCATGCAAAGATGTCCCAGTTCTCACGGAGGAATTGGATGAGCGCTTCTTCCTATTTGCTATCGAGTGTAGTGGAAATGTGGGTCGGTGTTGCATTGGGGTCGGTGGGGTGAATGTGTACGGGATTCGTCTCCCCAGCCGACTGGAAAACTGACTCGGAAGGTGGCTTCTTGGCCCTCAGCAAGTCACTTGGATCCACGCTTTTCTGTTACTCCTCCATCTCTACTGCTGCCATCTGCTCGTCAGCGATCTTCGAGCCTTTCTGGAACCACTCTTCCGCTTTTTGACGGTTCCCAGTGACGGTTATAACGCCGTTGGGTCCCAGTATCTTCAGCTTGAGGTATACATAACACGGTCGAGCCATGAACCTGGTGTAGGCGGGCCTACCCAGAATGGCATGATAAGCGCTATTGAAGTCCACCACTTCAAACGTCAGCTTCTCTTTGCGAAAATTCTTCGAGTCGCCAAAGACTACGTCGAGTGAGATTTGGCCAAGTGAATCGGCCTTCTTCCCGGGGATGACCCCGTGGAACCTCATGTTGCTTTCACTCAGCTTGGACATCGGGATGCCCATGTCCTGGAGGGTTGTTGTATACAAAATATTCAAACCACTGCTTCCATCCATCAGGACCCTGGTCAGACGTGTGCCCTCGACCACTGGGTCGACCACCAGTGCCTGCCGCCCGGGGGTGGCAATGTGCGCAGGGTGATCAGACTGGTCGAATGTGATGGGGGTCTTCGACCACTTCGGAAACGTGGTGGTTGCCGGGCAACCATGTTGACTTCTCTATTGATGACTTTCAGTCGACTTTTGCTCTCGACGTCTGCGAAGATCACCAAAGTGGAGTTGATCTGGGGGTATTCTCCATCCCCTTCCTTGTCTTCGGACTCCTCTGATTCCTTTCCCTTCTCAGTCGACTGATCTTTCTGGAAGTTCTGGATCAGGAGCCGGCAATGTCGAGTGGTGTGCTTAGGATATATCAAGTTTCCCTCTTCATCTTTTTTCATGTGAATGGGACAATGCTGGTCGAGTACATCATTCCCAGCTTGATCCTTTACTTTCTTAGGAGCCCAGGGCCGCTTCGGCTTCCCTTCGCCTTTCCCTTGGTTGACCACTGCAGCTTCGCCCTGAGCAGCTGGCTCAGCCTTGCACTTGTTCTTCCGATTAGAATTCTGATCATCTTGTCCGACTGGTTTCTTGCCACTGCGGAGCCGATCGGCCTCTTCTCCATTAGCATACCGACTAGCAATCTCCATCATCCGGGGCAGGCACATATTGCCCGTTCGACCAAACTTCAGATTCAGCTCTCGGTTACGCATGCCCTCCTTGAAGGCGCAAACTGCCTGGTGCTCAGACACATTTTCCACCGTGTGATGCAAGGTGGTCCATCGTTGGATGTAATCCCTCAAGGTTTCATTCGACTTCTGCGTGCAATGTTGAAGCTCTGCGAGACCAGCAGGCCACTTACAGGTGCCCTCGAAGGTCCGAATAAACACTCGGGCCAGCTCCTCCCAACTGTAAATACTCCCAAGGGCCAACTGATTGAGCCACACCCGAGCTGAACCACCAAGCATCAGAGGAAGGTGCTTCATGGCTACGTCGTCGTTGCCGCCTCCGATCTGCACAGCCACTCGGTAGTCTTCTAGACAGGTGTCTGGTTTTGACTCACCGGTGAACTTATTTACCCCCGCCGCCAACCTGAAGTTTGGGGGGATCTCAGCAGCCCTGATGGCACTGCAGAAACACTCGGGTCCAGAGACAGGTGCTCGGCTTCCACTCGGACGATCTCTGCCTTGCTCTTCTCTGAATGCCCTGTTCCGCTCGACCAACCCCTGCACAAGGATAGACCTTGCATCGAAGCCCGGCCTCCGGGGATCTGGGGGAATCCTCCGCTCGTCGTCGCGCAGGCGCCTGCCTTCGTGCCATCGGGGCGAGAACGATCCGCTTCTCGGAGGAGGCGTAGGCACTCGACGGCGGTCATGATGACCGAGTCGACGGTCATATTGCTTGTCATTTCGACCCAGATGCCGGTCTTGCCGCGGGCCATGTTCCTCACGCCTTGGGGGCGATCTTGGACTGTGGGCTGACCAAACGGTGTCCGCAACCACCGATCTGCTGTGAATTCTGTTGCGCGACTGAGAATCTGCCGCGTTTTGCTCTTCAGTCGTTCGAAGCAAAGCTCGGATCTACTGAAGGCCTCTCCCAGCCTCCGACTAAGATGGTTGAATAGACTCCGTGATGTGAGTCGCGGCTTCGAGGTTCTGGACTGGTGTGCGGAACACCTGAGTCTCGCATGGGTGCGATTGCTGCGGTCGTCGACTAGACTCGGGGGCCAGTCGGCGGGCCTGTTCGTCCAGTGCGCGCTGGATATTTTCCAAGCGTGCGCGCTCAGCCACGGTGGCCAAGCGCGTGGCCTTTAGGGCCAGAGCCTCTGGAGAATCTCCCACGATGGGAGTGAAGAGTGCGTCTTCGTTGCGGCGACACAGCTCGTCCCTCTGCTCGGCAGTGAGGGGTTGAGGAATGTATCCGTCGTTGTCATATGAACGGCCGCCACCGCTGCCGCCGTCGCCACCACGAGGAAAACTCGGCGGGCTGCGGCGTGAGTCGACCATGAGGACCTCCGTTGTGCGATCGCTGCTCCCGCACTCAGAAACTGAATCCACGAGCTTGGCCGACGGATCGACCGGCCCGTAGAGGTAACCGTCGGGCTCGATGGCCGCGACCTGAGGGGTGGCCGCCTGGCGGACCACCGCGTGTTTCACCCACCGCTGGAGCCGTGAGCGACCGGATCGCTTGCGATGGCGTCCGGCGGGGATGGGGGACGATGTAGGAATCGGCATGTACTGAGTCGACGGCTGCTGAAGGAGGACGCCGCAGGCGCTGGTGCGGAAGTGCGCAGCCCCGCGGACAGGCAGAGCCTCAACGTCGAGAGGGGCCTCCTGGAGCCAAGCGGAGTCGTCGGCGACGAAGACGAGCGCGCCGAGTCAGATCACGCGGCCCAACGCCAGACCACCGCCGGAAACCATGATGAAGGAGGTCGGAGAAAAGATTGCAACCTCACCAGAAGTCGCTAAGACGCCCTGCCCCACGATGGGCGCCGACTGTCGTGGTTCTAGGTCTGACAGTACTAGTAGGGGGTACGAATGAGGAGGCAAGGTCCTAGATACAGTGAAGTCATACACAAGGTGTTTTACGAGTTCAGGCCCTTCTCGGAGGAAGTAACAGCCCTACGTCTCGGTGCCCGGAGGCGTCCGACTGAAGTGTGTATATGTGTGAGTTACAAGGATGCGAACCCTTGTACTGGAGGAGGGGTGGCTTATATAGTGCGCCAGGACCCCAGCCATGCTCCACGTTACTAAGGGTTCAATGTACATTAAGGCAGACGTTACTGGTAACGTCTGCAGTAAAGAGTAATAAAGGCATTCACTACAACGAGTAAATACCAGACCATTGTTGTCCTAAGAGACCTTTGACCTTCGGGGGTCGAGTGCCTTAGATGGGTCGAGTGGAGTTGAGTCGTCTTGTAGGTGATGTCCAGTCGAGTGGGATGTCCTCTTGGGCCGTCTCAGTCGGCTGTCTTTACCATCGTAGGTTTTGTCTTTTGATCTTCTGGGGTAGTGACCTTGGGTAGGGTGTCTTGGTCAGGCATGTGACCCTACCCTAGGTCTGTAACCTCGTCACCTCCATAGAGTCCGGTGCCTCCGGATTAACTCCGGGCGCCGCCATATCCTCCTCCGCTTGGGGAGTAGGGTCTTCAGACCCCGAAGCCGCGCTAGGCTCCAGGACAGTATTCGGTGGGGCCCCGGATTGTTTGGGCCCCACGTCTTCGGTCTCCATGGGGATTGTCTCCCCATGGTCGGCAGCCGCCGAGGTATTATCCCCGGACGCATTGTCACCTGCCCCGCCCTTGTCTCCTAGGGCGGAGGACACCCGCTGGGAAGACACTTCGGTGTCCCCGCCGATCACGGGCGATGAAGCCCGGGCTTGCGGGTCACTCTCCGTCTCTCCGGGCGCTAGAAAGTTCCCCTTTGATAAGGAGGTGTCGGGGTGTTCTCCGGGAGGGTTGTAGGTCAGCAGGAGAGAAATGCTCAGTAAGCATAAAAAATACTAAACAAACAAAGGTGCGGCACTTAAATTCGGATAAACTTACGATTCGTGCAGGGCTTTCACCCTGGGCTTCACCACGAAGCTATGTTCGGACGAATCCGAACTAGCAGCGAGGGTCATCTTCCTCTTGGGTGCGGCTGTGCCTGCTTCGGCAGAGGCCACCCTCTTCTTCCCCTTGCCTTGCGTAGGAGCCTCTTCTTCTTCTTCTTCTTCTTCTTCTTCTTCTTCTTCTTCTTCTTCTTCTTCTTCTTCTTCTTCTTCTTCTTCTTCTTCTTCTTCTTCTTATTCCTCATCATCTTCCTCCACCTCGTCAGAGGAGAGGATGTTGATTTCCACGGACTTCTTGTCTGTGGGGCGGGGGTTGTTTCCGGCTCCCTTGCCCTTCTTCTTGGGCTTCTTGACCGGCGCCTTGTATGGTGCCGGGACCAGCATCGCCATCACCTGAGGCGATTCTAGGTCTTCGGGCAAAGGCGCCGCACACTTGATCCGGGTCGCCTTCTTCGTCTGGCCATGTATATCACACAAAAACTCCAATTCCTATCATCATTAAATAAGGGAGGAGATATATATTCGGTGAAGTTTTCTATTACCTGTGGGGTGGAGACCGCCGTACTGTAGCCCGCGTCCTCGGTCTCTTCCGGCCACTCCTTCTGACTCTTGAAGAGATGCTTCCAAATCTCTTTGTGCGTAAAGTCGAAGAGGTGCTTCAGAGGCTTATCCCCAGCCGGATCAAACTCCCATAGGGAGGAGTCCCGGCTTTGGCAGGGAAGGACTAGGTGGGCCAGCATTATGTGGACCACGGATGAGAGTTGATGCCCCTTGGAGATCACGCGGGATACATGACTCACGAGAGTCGCCACTTCAGTATGAGACCCCCAGTCCATTCCATTTTTGGTCCAGGAGGTCAGCCTCTCTGGGGGTCCGCATATGAAAGGAGGTGCCGCCACCCACTTGGCGCCGCTGGGTTCGGTGATGTAAAACCACTCCTGCTGCCATACCTTGTTCATCTCTACAAATGACCCTTTGGGCCAAGTCGCATTCGGGAGCTTGCTAATCATAGCGCCCCCGCACTCCGCGTGCTCCCCATCCACCACCTTTGGCTTCACGTTGAAGGTTTTGAGCCATAGGCCGAAGTGTGGAGGGATGCGGAGGAAGGCTTCACACACCACTATGAAAGCAGAGATGTGAAGGATTGAGTTCGGGGCTAGATCATGGAAATCTAGCCTGTAGAAGAACAGTAGACCCCGAACAAAGGGGTGGAGCGGAAACCCTAGCCCCCTAACAAAATGGGAAGTGAACACTACCCTTTCACCCGCCTCTGGGACGGGAATCACCTAAACCTTGGTAGGGACTCGGTGCGCAATGTTGGCAGTGAGATAGCCCGCGCTCCGTAGATCCTCCACGGTCTTTTCAGTGACCGTGGAAGCCTCCCACTTGCCCCTGGCACCGGATCCAGACATTGCTGGGAAGGGGAGTAGTGGTTGAGGAACGAGGAGCAGTGGGCGCAGGAGATGAGAATGCTGGGGCTAGGGAGATTAGAGAGCTCGAGCTTGAGGAAGGCATGGGGCTGATAAAAGGGATGGGTATCCTTTTATAACACTATGAATACATAACGTCCCCCCACTTTAGCCATAAAACTCGCTGGTTCCCAAACTGGTCGTGCGTAATGCACAGCGTGGGTGCTCACGTGATATAGATAAGGATCTCACAGTAAGCGGGCACGATCTCTATTCTGATGGGACGTGTTAATGAGGATATACCTCAAAACGCGAAACTAGGACCAAATAAAATGGTTCGGTATGTTAGTGGGATAGACGCGACGCTTCACCAAAAAAAATGTCAGTACAGACACACTATTCATTTTCTTTTAAGAGCCTTGCCTTCGAGGCTAAGGGTTGTACTAACCTTGCAGAGCCGAACACAATACACCTTTTTGCAGAAATATTCGGAAGAAGGAACGCGCCTTGCAATGCCGAAGACAATACAGAAGCCGAACTCATGGACATCGAAGTCAGGTTCAGGGGCTACCGAGGGAGTCCTGGATAGAGGGGTCTTTGGGAGGCCATATAACTCTTGGTGGGCCGTGAAGATCATAGTCGAAGATCATCTCTCATATCCGGATAGGACTCCTGTGTTCGTATAATGGCAGGTTTTAGGTTCGGGTGTAATCTTTCCTTCCTCTACAAGATGATATGTACAAACCCTAGGCCCCTCCGGTGTGTATATACACCAGAGGTTTTAGTCCGTAGAGTCTAACGAAGAATCTCAAATCCTCATAGGCTGGACTTTAGGGTTTGGCCAATACGATCTCAAGGTACATCAACTCTTGTATTCATATTCATCCATATTAATATAGCAGGAAGTAGGGTTTTACCTCGATCGAGAGGGCCTGAACCTGGGTAAACATCGTGTCCCCAGCCTCCTGTTACCATCGATCCTCACACGCATAGTTCGGGACCCCCTACCTGAGATCCGCCGGTTTTGACACTGACAGAGGGCTTCATCAAGTGGGTCCTCATCATCTTTGTCCTTGGAGTTGAGGTAGATAACAGCCAGCGTTGGAGTTTGTCCTCTGAAGGTAAGCTAGTCAATTCACCCCCAATGAGATGCATCTGGGCGATGAAACGATACCATTCATCTCCTCCAATTTGGGATATCTTTCGTCCCTTGTGGACCTCCATAGTGTAGGCCCTATAGGAACGTCAAAGATCATAGTGTCTCCGGTGATTAACTCATTGAACTCCAATCTCACATTGCAAGGGACGATTTGTGTAAGAAAAACCAAAAAAACACATCGCATTACTGGAAATAGCAACAAAGACAAAAGAAATAATTGTTAGAAGGTTCATATAATGTGTTACTGCTGTAGGAACAAAACACGTCTGGAAGTAGATGCCAAACAACACGCCAGTTGCAAGGCTGGTTGCGCACCTTGAGTTGCACACTAGACATGGTGGTGGCTGCGCCATTCTACACATAACATATTGAAAACTAAATATATAATCAATTTGTACACTAGTAAAACAATTTCTACTAAACATAATTGGAGTTCATTTTACACAAAACATATTAACAAGATATTAAAAACAAAGTATAAAATTCTACACTTGTAATTGTATACACAAATAAACAAAATCCATGGAGGGAGGCACAAATAAACAGATTCTACACTAGTACTTTATAGGAGTTCATTTTATTTATTCCTACAGACTACACTACCAAAATATTTACTAAACTAAAGCAATCAAATTTTAAACAATAGCAACAAACTTGAATCATTAATATTTTAGATACTCAAAATAATCCATGATACATACTAAAATTTCTGTTAGAGAGTCCTGTATCTAGTCGATCAGTTGTTGTACCATATCCAGCCAACAATGCTAAACGTCCGAGTATGTTTAGATTACCAAACATAGACTGAGTCGGTTTGTAATTACCTTGACTTGCAAGACAAGTTCATACCATGTATACGTGTATATATTGTGGCAATGAGAATACAGGAGGCGAGCAATCTTGCAGCCCCGATTCCTATCTGTCTTACATGGTACCAGACACCGATCATTCCTCTTCCTCGTGAACCCTAGCAGATCGATCCTCCTCCTCCTCCTCTCCAATACCATAACCAGCAAACCCCTCCCTCTACCATGACACCTGAAGAGCTCGCAGCACTCGAGACCCAGCTGCAGCAACGCGAGGCTGCCATCGCCGAACAGGAGGCTGAGCTCGCTCGTGAAGCCGAGGAGAAAGGGAAATCGAGCTCCCCTCCAGCCGCCATGGAGAAGCCCAAACCCACCGCTGAATCATACCATCTCGCAGTATCCACCTTCGTTCCACTCAATCAAAACGTACGTCCCAGTCACCCTTGATCTCAAAGACTCGAACTATGCTCAATGGCGCGAGCTCTTCCTCGTCGCCCTCGGACGCTATGGCCTCACTGCTCACGTGCTCGGCCCAGACGACGCCTCGCCGTCCAACACCTCGCCCACGCCAGACTGGGGCCGTGACGACTTCGCCGTCCTCAACTGGATTTATGGCTCCATCTCTCTCGAGCTGTTCGGAATCATCATGGCACCTAGGTCCTCTGCACGGAAAGTTTGGAACGCCATCGACAACCTATTCCGCGACAACAAGAAGAGTCGTGCCATCACGCTCGATGCCGAGTTCCGCAACACCCCTCAAGGTGACATGACTGTGCACGCCTACTGCGCCAAGCTCAAGTCCCTCACCGACGCGCTAGCTGACGTCGGTCAAGAAGTTACCGACGAGACGCTCGTCCTCACCGTCCTCCGCGGCCTCAACAAGCAGTTCTCCCATCTGCGCTCCTTTCTTCCGTTTCAGGTTCCCTTCCCATCTTTTTTATAGACGCGGTCAACACTCGTACTTGACGAGACCCAGAAGAAAACCGGCGCGAAAAATGCCGCCGCCACTGCTCTCTGGGCGAGTGGCAACAGCATCTTGCCAAGCGCCGGTGGTGAGCGGGCCTCTCCGTCCGAGGGCGGACGCGGCTCCAGCGACGAGCGCTCTATGGGATCCTCTCTTGGATCGTCACACGCAAGCAGCGGTTGCGGCAACTACACCAACACTCGAGGCCGTGGCCGCGGCGACCGAGGACGTGGCTGCAACGAGCCGTGGATGTTCAACCCATGGACTGGTCTTCCAACACGGGCACAACTCCAGCCGCAACCACCTTTAGCTCCCAGGCAGCCTCGTCAATGGCATGCCCATGGTGTTTTGGGCCCTCATCCCGGCGCCACTCCTCAGCAGGCATATGCGGCCTACGGCTCCGCCCCGCATCCACGCAGCCTCACCTCGGCTCCATCAACACCAGTTTACAACGGATAGCAGCAGTACGGCCGTCAATAGTATGTCAACCCAGCTTTATTGAATGCCTTGAACAACATGCATCTCCCAAGGAATCATGAGTGGTTCATGGACACCGGGGCTTCCTCTCACATGGCATCTGATCATGGTAATCTTTCTTCCCTCCAACCCACCTCTCAAACTGTCATGGTCGGTAATGGTCAATCTATTTCCGCCACTCACGTTGGTTCCCAGACTATTTCTTCTTCCACTCACCCTCTTTCTCTTCGTAATATTCTAGTTGTTCCCAATATTATCAAAAACCTTATTTATGTTCGTCAATTCACAACAGACAATTTCTGTAGTGTTGAATTTGATCCCTTTGGCTTTTCCGTGAAGGTGCTCCCTTCCAGGACCGTGATCCTTCGATGCAATAGTCCCGGGCCGCTCTACCCTATATGCCAACACGCACCTGCTACAGCCCTCATCACCACCACCTCGTCATCGCTATGGCACTGCCGTCTTGGTCATCCCGGTCATCATACCATGTCGTGCCTTCAACAATCGAAGCTTATTTCATACAATAAAGATGGGCCTCCGCTTTGTCATGCCTGTCAGTTAGGAAAACATGTTAGACTACCTTCTTATGATTCTCAAACATATATTGTTCGCCCGTTTCAGTTATTACATTGTGATCTTTGGACATCACCTATTCCTAGCACCTCTGGGCTTCGCTATTATCTTATCATTGCGGATGATTTCTCACACTATTTTTGGAGTTTTCCCCTTCACAAGAAATCTGATGTCTATGCAACTCTCATTGTGTTTCATGCATTTGTCAAAACACAATTCAACCTGTCCATCTTAGCTATTCAATGCGATAATGGTGGAGAATTTCTCAATACTCGTCTAGATATTTTTTTTGTGCCTCCCATGGTCTCCTTCTTCGATTTTCTTGCCCACACACCTCCCAGCAAAACGGCAAGGCTGAACGCGCTATTCGCACTACAAATGACGTTATTCGTACACTCCTAATTCGGGCCTCCTTACCTCCGCCCTTTTGGGTTGAAGCCCTCCACAACGCCACTTATCTCATAAACATACGTCCTACCTCTGCTCTCAATTTTTCTACACCATACACAATTCTTTTCGGCACAACTCCGCCCTACCATGATCTCCGTGTCTTCGGTTGTCTTTGCTATCCCAATATAACTTCGACAACACCTCATAAGGTCGCTCCTCGTTTGACCAAATGTCTCTTCCTCGGTTATCCTCCACGCCACAAAGGTTACCGATATCTTGACCTAGCCACTCGTCGTATTACCATATCTCGGCATGTTGTGTTTGATAAGACAACATTTCCATATGCCACACCATCTATTGTCGAGCCCATACAGTCACCAACCGAAGACTCCCCTTCCTTCACACATCAACCCTTCCCCTCACCCGTCATTCATATACCCGCTCAGTCTACGCCCGCTATGCATGCACCCGATAGCTCTCATGAGCGTACTAGCCCGCAAAACACCCATTATCCCATCCACACCCCCTAGCCCTAGCCCATCCACTCCGACTGCTCCTTCTACTCCTACACCCAATGTACATGAACATGGGTCGTCTGTTCATGGTCCAACACCTCCTCTCGACCCACCATCTCCGCCGCGAGCAAATGCGCCAATTCACCGCATGCGCTCCACGACGGGTCGCCTTCCTCCCCCGATCGATCGCCTCAATCTTTCTGCTATCGTGTCCTCACCTATATCGCATAATTATCTCATGGCTCTTCATGATCCCTCTTGGCGACATGCTATGCAGGAAGAATATGATGCTCTTAAATTTAACAAAACATGGACTCTCGTCCCTCCTCCTCCAGGTACCAACATTATTAGTGGTAAATGGATCTTTCGACATAAATATAACTCCGATGGCTCACTTGCTCGACATAAGGCTCGTTGGGTTGTACGTGGTTTTTCACAACAACCAGGTGTCGACTATGATGAGACTTTTAGTCCAATTGTAAAACCGGCTACCATTCGTTTGGTTCTTTCTCTTGCACTTTCTTCCTCCTGGCCCATTCACCAACTCGATGTCAAAAATGCTTTTCTTCATGGCTATCTCGATGAGGTTGTCTATAGTCAACAACCATCTGGTTTTCTTGACACTAACCATCCCAATTATGTCTGTCGTTTGCATAAGTCGTTCTATGGACTAAAACAAGCTCCCCGCGCTTGATTTCAGCGGTTCTCAACCTATGCTCGCTTAGTTGGTTTCGTCGAATCCAAATCAGACGCCTCCTTGTTCATCGTTCATAAGGGCGACACCACCGCATACTTACTTCTTTACGTTGATGATATAATTCTTACTGCCTCTTCTTCCACTGCTCTAAATTCAATTATTCATCTATTCAGTAAGGAATTTGCTATGAAAGATCTTGGACCACTTCATCATTTTCTTGGTATATCTGTTTCTCGTACACCTGCTAGTTTGCATCTCTCACAACGGCAATATATTCTAGAAATTTTATCCCGTGCTAGCATGAGTGATTGTAACCCTGTCTCTACACCGGTCGACACCAAAGCCAAACTCTCTGCAACTTCTGTTCTCCTATTTCCGATCATTCTTTGTATCACAGTCTTGCCGGTGCCCTTCAATACGCCACTCTCACTCGCCCAGATATAGCCTATGTTGTTCAACAAGTGTGCCTTCACATGCATGATCCTCGTGATCCTCATCTTTTTTTCTCAAACGCATTCTGCGCTATCTTAAAGGCACACTTGATCTCGGCCTAACTCTTTATCCTTCCTCCTCTCACACCCTCATTGCCTACTCAGATGCCGATTGGGTTGGTTGCCCGGACACCAGAGGTTCCACATCTGGATTTTGTATGTTTCTTGGTGATAATTTGATCTCATGGTCTTCTCGACGGCAAACCACAGTTTCACATTCCAGTTCGGAGGCTGAATACCGCACCGTGGCTTCTGCCGTGGCCGAGTCTTGTTGGGTTCGTCAGTTACTACAAGAACTACATCGACCTGTCCGCAGTGCTACAGTTGTTTTCGTGATAATGTGAGTGCAGTCTATCTTGCTCACAACCCGGTACAACATCGACGAACCAAACATATCGAGCTTGACATCCATTTTGTGAGTGAGAAAGTTGCTCTTGGTGCTGTTCGAGTCCTACATGTTCCTTCTTCGTCACAATATGCTGATATATGCACCAAGGGTATTCCTTGTGTATTATTTCATGAGTTTCGATCCAGTCTGCACCTTGCTACGCTCCCAGGTTCAGACTGCGGGGGCGTGTTAGAGAGTCTTGTATCTAGTCGATCAGTTGATGTACCATATCCAGCCAACAATGCTAAACATCCGAGTATGTTTAGATTACCGACATAGATTGAGTCGGTCTGTAATTACCTTGACTCGGAAGACAAATTCATACCATGTATACGTATATATATTGTGGCAATGAGAATAGAGGAGGCGAGCAATCTTGCAGCCCGATTCCTATCTGTCATACAATTTCTACATAAAGCAATCCCCGCAACTAACTTTGAATTCTACATCACACAAACCAATCCATGATATACAATAAAATTTCTACATAAATGAAAGCAATCCCCTAAATCAACTACATGAATCCCAATGGATTCCGTGTGGTGTGTCTGCGGACGGTGGATGTGGGAGTGGAGAGGAAGGAGATGCGATGGAAGGGAAGGAGTGGATCTAACCTTGTTGTGGGCGAGGGGCGGCGGCGGCTAGTAGAGGGGGAGTGTATACGGGGTGGGTGTGAAAATGAGAGTGCAGTGACTTGGGTCTTTTATTAAGTTGACTCAGGTGGGTCATTACTCGCATGGGACTAAAGCTCAATACCATAGCTAATAACGGCCCAAATAAAAAACTAAGATTAATGAAAGACTTAACAAAATAAAAGACTCGAAATTAGAAATGGTAGTAAAGAAATAAAAGTCCCAAAATGATAAAAACACTAATAATTGTGATGACGAAAATATAATATAAAATGTTTGTAATTTTGTGACTAGTATAATCATTAAATACTTAAAACACTTGATAAAATAGAATAGTTATTTCTGGCGTTAATAGAAAACGAACGTCAACACTAACAAATTAACTACGACGTGCATAGAAAACAAGCGCCACCACTATATTCCAAACGATGAGTGCATATGGGCCAACAGACTCATGGCGTATCTAGAAAAAACAACGCTGACACTAAGCATGTAAAGCTGACATGCTAATTATGCCAATGTCAACACTATTTAAAAAAAATAATGCTTCGTTGATGGAAAATAGCGAGCCACCAACAAAAGTTGTGGCTCACCGTTTTTCCACTAGCGTAAATACCAAGGCACGATCTATGTATTGATGACACAAGCCAATGAAAGATGGCCTCGATCGAGCCGTGAAATGTTTTTGTGACAACTGATTCCACCCCACGATAGGTGGTGACGGTTCGATAAAAGCAGACAAGGTTTGAACCCTCTCACTGATTACGTGCCTTGAGACTGTGTTGATATTTCCCCAAAGATGAAGGGACGATGCAGCACAGCAGCGGTAAGTATTTCCCTCAGTTATGAAACCAAGGATATGGGACCAGTAGGAGAACCACGCAACACTATGTAAACTGTACCCTACACACATATAACAAATACTTGCAACCTGACACGTACGAGGGGTTGTAAATCTCTCCTGGTAAAAGATTGGTAAAAAGGTAGATGGGTAAAAGCAAATGAAACAAGGACAAATAAAACTCAGCAAGGTATTCGTCGGTTTTGGACAATATAGATATGAAAATAAAAGATGCAATAAAGGAAAAGGCAAATAACAATGTAGATATGAAAGTATATGATAGGAAAATAGACCCGTGGGCCGTAGGTTTCACTAGTGGCTTCTCTCAAAAAATAGCATACGATGGGTAAACAAATTATTGTTGGGAAATTGATAGAAAAGCGAATAATCATGACATTATCCAAGACAATGATCATGTATATAGGCATCACGTCCAAGATTAGTAGACCGACTCCTTCCTGCATCTACTACTATTACTCTACAGATCGACCGCTATCCAGCATGCATCTAGTGTATTGAGTTCATGGAGAAACGGAGTAATGCAATAAGAACGATGACATGATGTAGACAAGATCTATTCATGTAGGAATAGACCCCATCTTTTTATCCTTAATAGCAATGATACATGCGTGCCTTGCTGCCCCTTCTGTCACTGGGAAACGAGATTACAAGATCGAACCCATCAAGTTGGTCAAACAAAACCCAAATATCGGAGAAGAAATATGAGGCTATAATGATCAAGTATGGATATTAAGTCAAAACAAATCTGATCATAAACTCACAATTCATCGGATCCCAACAAACACACCGCAAAAGTCATTACATCAAGTAGATCTCCAAGAGACCATTACAAACAGTATAACACAGGTAGTTAGGAGCCTCCACAACGATTTGATACTCTGAACCATCTGATCACTCTCATCTACGCACATGATTTCCTCGGCCGTTTTCCGGGCTGCTGCTCCAGAGAACGAGTTACACTAATTGTCGCTAATCGAGCCGTTAGGTTCAAGGCCCATGAGCCTCTTGCAAGTCAGGTCGCCAAACCTATCCTCGAGCTGCTCCCATGTTCATGGGAACTACGTCACCGCCGTCCTCCATCGCGGGTGGCGAGCTTCCTGCCTCCGCAGGCCCCCACGGTGGTCTCTTCTTTCCCATGTCATACCCTCCAACGTTGTATCTGCGGGCCTGAGCACGCACGACAAGCGAACAATGAGCGGCCGGAGGATCAGACCACACATGTAAGCCGGGCGACGAAGCTGACGTGAACGCAGATGCTCATTAGTCCTCACGGAGCAAACAGTCACAAGACCAGGCAAGCTAGTCTCTTTGCTGATTTTATTTTCTCCATTCCCACTCTGTTCTTATGGTCGAGTTGTTTGGTACAGGTTCTGATTCTGATACAATTTTCAGTTCACGCCTACCTACTCATGGAGGACATTTGTGTCAATAGGTAAAATGGCAGTAATGATGCCCTAAAGTATTGAGCCAAACAATTGATGTAGCAATGCCGTTCGTGTTACAGAAGGAGATAAATATGGGCACTTATGATAGATGTATGTAAAGAGAGACTCTGAGTATAGTGGCCGAGAGAGGCGGTTTGAAAAATATGAATCTTTGGGGGCATTGTTGCATGTTACCCAGGCGATTTGTAAGTATGCAAATCAGTTCCTTAGATTGTGTTATCCTACTCATAGCTACTT
The DNA here is from genome assembly GCA_902687465.1 of Secale cereale. Classification (NCBI taxonomy): domain Eukaryota; kingdom Viridiplantae; phylum Streptophyta; class Magnoliopsida; order Poales; family Poaceae; genus Secale; species Secale cereale. The sequence continues at coordinate 457,446,388 of LR738710.1, forward strand.
AGCATAGCAGGTCTTTTTACAGGCAGATCAACTGCAGACAATGCCTAAAAGGAAGTTCAGGTAACTAGCATACAAGAGCATCCTGAAAACTAATTTGTGGTGGCACTTGTTGCAGATGTGTTAGATAGTTTTTTTTGTTAGATTGTTGTTTTCGGATTTGTTCATAGTTATATTTATATACATAAATTACCCTTTTAAGTTATTTTTTGAAGTAAAAATTATGTCGAAAGCTTGAAATGCTTGTAAGAATACTGATTTTGAATACTGTTTGTGCCCAGCTGCAGCATGGCCATTTTAGGTAAGAAGAGAGCCAATTCTATTGAGATATTACATTGAAGAACTCTCGGAGAATTCAATTATGTGCGAGAGCAGACAAGACAAAGATAAAATGTTGTACATTTTTGTTATGTCTATTTCTTGACCATTCTGATGACTGTTATATAGGACAAAGTGAACAGATGATTTATATGGTTAATCGATCAGTTCTAATTAATGTTTGAGAATTATGCCCGAGCCCCTATATCAAAACACTGTAGTGTGTCATTTTTTACCAAATGTTCCTTTAATTTCTATTTTTTTTCTCAAGGATGAATGGGCACGGCAATGTGTGCCTTCATGGTCTAGTTGTATTGAGAATCGAAAGAGAGAAGAAGCCATCTAGCTACTGCCTATGGACCCATAGGTCTGTGGTGACCTACTCACGAATCATCGGAGAGGCGCCAATGAGGATGATGAACCCCCTCCATGATTGTGTTCCCCTCCGGCGGAGTGCCGGAGAAGGGCTCTAGATTGCATCTCGTGGTTCTGGAACTTGCGGTGGCTGGAATAATTTTTCATCAACTCCCCTAGGGTTTGTGGAATATTCAGGTATTTATACAGTTGAGAGGTGGTGCGGGAGACCCTAGTGGGACCCACAACCCACCTGGGTGCACCTCGGCTCCTGGATGTGCCCAGGTGTCTTGTGGTCCCCATGGGCCTCCCCCTGGTTGCTTTCTTGGCCAATACGCTTTCTTCTGGTCCAGAAAAAAAACACCAAAAAGTTTTGTCGCATTTGGACTCTGTTTGATAAGGATTTTCCGCGAAGGAAAAAACAAGCAAAAATAACAACTGGCACTTGGCACTATGTCAATAGGTTAGTCCCAAAAAATGATATAAAGTTGCTATAAAATGATTGTAAAACATCCAAGATTGATTATATAACAACATGGAACAAGCAAAAATTATAGATACGTTGGAGACATGTCAGCATCCCCAAGCTTAATTCCTACTCGTCCTCGAGTAGGAAAATGATAAAAACAGAATTTTTGACGTGGAATGCTGCCTATCATGTTCATCACATATTCTTTTCTTTATAGCATGGACATTTGGACTTTTATATGATTCAAAGCAATAGTCTAGTTTTGACATGAAGATTTCAATACTCAAGCATATCAACAAGCAACCATGTCTTTCAAAATATCAATACTAAAGAAAGTTATCTCTAGCCCATTATGCTCAATCATTGATCCATTCATGCAACACATTCAAATATTAGCCACATCCAATGCTCAAGTGTGATAATAGTGTTCCGTTTTGGTGCTTTATAAGAGAAGATGAGACTCAAATAAAAATAAAAATTGCATAAAGTAAATAGATAGGCCCTTCGCATAGGGAAGTAAGGATTTGTAGAAGTGCCAAAGCTTAAAGTTTAAATTGAGAGATGAAATTATTTTAGGTGGCATGCTTTTCTCGTCAACGAGAATGAATAAGAGTTCCCAATACTTTCCATGCTAGACACATCGTAGGCGGTTCCCAAACATAAAATGAAGTTTATTCATTTTTTCACCATACTTTGACATTCCACGGCTAGCCGTATCCATGGGTATTGTCCATACCAACACTTTCCAAGGAATTTATTATCTGACAACATAAAGTAAATTTATTTTTCATTTCAAGACTAGGAATCCCTATTACCGTCATACTCTCGTGCAATGACAAGTGAATAAACACTCATCTTGAGAATTACACATCTAGCATGGAAACAAATCGGCCACCCCTCGCCGCTTCATGAGCGGTACAGACACACAAAAGAGAAGTTTATTTTGAAATTAGAGTTGGCACATACATATTTACTTAGGATGGCAAGGAAATACCACATATATGTAGGTATGGTGGACTCATCTGGAACAACTTGGGTTTTAGGATTTGGATGCACGAGTAGTATTTCTACTTAGTACAAGGTGAAGGCTAGCAAATAGATTGAGAAGCGACTAACCAAGTAACGAAAACCATCGTACAAGAACATTAAACATAACTAACACCGAATAATGCAACACAAGTAGGATGTAATTTCATTGCATGACTATTGACTTTCGTTCTTGCATAGGGAATCACAAACCTTAACACAAATATTCTTACTAAAGCACAATTACCCATCAACATGACTCACATATTACTATCATCATATCTCAAAACTATTACAAAGAATCAAGTTTATTTTGTCCAATGATCTGCATGAAAGTTTTTATTATATCCTTCTTGGATATCTATCAATTTGAGACTAATTTCATATGTTGCAATTGCTTTTGACAAGCTCAAACAAATTTAAGTGAAGAACATGAGCATAACAAATTTCATCTCTCAAAATAATGTAAGTGATGCATGAGAGAACTTCTTCTAATTTTACTAACTCTCAAATAAATCTAAGTGATGCATGAGAGTATTTCTTCAAAATTACTAAAGCACGTTGTGCTCAAAAAGATATAAGTGAAGCACTAGAGCAATTCCGTTGCTCTCAAAAAATTAAGTGAAGCATAAAGAGCAGTTCTAATAAAATCATAGCATAGTTTTGGCTTTCTCAAATAGGTGTGTCCAGTAAGGACGATTGTGACAAAATAAAAATCAAAACAAGCAAAGACTCATATAATACAAGACGATCCAAGCAAAACTCATGATATGTGATGAATAAAAATATAGCTCCAAGTAAAATGATGATGGTCATTAGAAAAAAGAGGGGATGCCTTTCGGGGCATCCCCAAGCTTAGTTGCTTGATCCTTGTTTAATATTATCTTGGGGTTCCATGGGCATCCCCAAGCTTAGGCTCTTTTCACTCCTTACTCCTTCATCTATCGTGATCTCACCCAAAACTTGAAATCTTCAATCAAACAAAACTTAACAAAACCTTCGTGAGATCCGTTAGTATAATAAAGCAAATCATCACTCTAAGTACTGTTGCAAACCCATTCATATTCTATTATTGCATTATACCTACCATATTCCAACTTTACCATGGCTTATACCCTTCAATACAAACCATAGATCCATCAAAATAAGCACATAATGCAACGAAAACAGAATTTGTCAAAAACAGAACAATCTGTAGCAATCTGAAAATTTACCATAATTATGCAACTCTATTTTTCTTGAAGAATTAGGAACATGCGGGCAATTTGTATATCAATATTGTGTAAAAAAATTCAGAAAATTATCACGCTTTGGTGATTTTTAGAATTTTCTATACTGGGCGCAAAAGTTTCTGTTTTCCAACAAGATTAAATCAACTATCAACCAAATCATCCCAATGGCTTTGCTTAGCACAAACACTAATTAAAACATAAAAAACACAAACACAAGCATAATTTTGAAAACACACAAGAACATAAAGAAAAAGGCAAAAATATAATTTATTCATTGGGTTGCCTCCAACAAGCGCTATTGTTTTACGCCCCTAGCTAGGCATAACACATGGATTCAAGTTTTGCCATCTTTAACTATAATTTCCATATATGTGTTCTTGGTGGTAGTTTTTCAAATATAACTTGAAACACATTATCCATATAAACTTTAGCATTGTCGATTTGTCCAACTACGAATCCTTTTTGGTTATCGGTTACGATCCAAGAATATTGTTGATTTACATCATTAAAAACTTGTTGGATCATGTCTAAAATGGGAACTTGCCTTTTCAGATTCTCATCAAAGATTTGATTATTACCAAGCAAATGCATTAATAAATAGTCACTATTGTAAAGGATCTCATCTATAACCGTTTTTTCACGGTTCATACCATAAAAATCGAAAATCTCTCTAGCCTCTTGCACTATGTAATCAAATTCATTCATGAAGACAAGTGCAACTATCTTCTTTGTTTTAGGATCCTTTATAACAGGAATTCATAAAACAATCTTTGCAAGGTAGGATGGGTACGAATAAATCTCTTTTCAAGTTTAAGAACAAGCGTAGAAATAGATTCAGCACAACTCTTAGTTCTCTTGAGTATAGGATCATCATCACAAGGCAAAGTTCCAACATAACTAAAAAAAATCTTTGATGGCGCCTTTTCCTACAAGGTTCCCTTGTCCCACAACAAAAGTTTTAGAATCTAGATTAGTAGGAGCTCCAATTTTAGAAGTCCTTCCATCATCCGCTTCTGCCATACCGAAATCACTCATGGTGAAATCTCCAAAGACACACAAAAGACAAACAAAAAAGGTAAATAAAAGGGCAATTTTTTGTGAAGTGAGGAAATGAAAACGAGAGGCAAAAGACAAATAATGTAAATTGCAAGGAGATGAAATTTGTGATTAGAAACCTGATAGATGTTGATGATGTCTCCCCAGAAACGGTGCCAAAAATTCCTTTGACGCGGCTTGAGACTGCATCGGTATTTCCCCAAAGAGGAAGGGATGATGCAGCACAACGATGCTAAGTATTTACCTCAGTTATGAAACCAAGGTTATCGAACTAGTAGGAGAACCACACAACATTATGTAAACAGTACCTGCACACAAATAACAAATACTTGCAACCCGAGGCGTACAAGGGGTTGTCAATCCCTCTGGGTAAAAGATTGGTAAAAAGGTAGATGGGTAAAAGCAAACAACGACAAATAAAATTCAGCGAGGTATTTTTGGGTTTTGGATAATATAGATCTAAAAATAAGAGATGTAGATAAAGGAAAAGGCAAATAGCAACGTATATCTGGAAGTATATGATAGGACAATAGACCCCGAGGCCGTAGGTTTTACTAGTGGCTTCTCTCAAAAAATAACATACAATGGGTAAACAAATTATTGTTAGACAATTAATAGAAAAGTGAATAATCATGACGATATCCAAGACAATGATCATGTATATATGCATCACCTCCAAGATTAGTAGACCGACTCCTGCTTGCATCTACTACTATTACTCCACACATCGACCGCTATCCAGCATGCATCTAGTGTATTAAGTTCATGGAGAAACAGAGTAGTGTTGTGACGCCCCGAGACCGATGCGCCAGGTGTTACGTCGCCGTTGCCCTGTCATTTGCTTGCGTGTTGCATTTTGCCATGTCATCATGTGCATTGCATCTGCATCGTTTTCAAACTTGCATCCGTTCGAGTCCGCACGTCCTCTCCGTTGTCCGTTCTGAGCCTAGACACACTTGCACGCGCCCGCGACACCTCCGAATATTTATTTTATGAGTGGCCGGAAAATGTTCTCGGAATGGGATGAAAGTTGGCGTGTGGTCTTATTATAGCATAGCAATACCGCTTGTCAAATTTCGTCGCATTCGGAGTCCGTTTGATAGCTCGACGGTTAACCGTGTTAACCGCCGGAAGCCCTTTGTCTTTTGGCCCAACACCCCTCCACAACAGCCCTCTAGCCCATCTAAGCCCCCTCCATGTTCTTGGTCGTTCGATCACGATCACATGGCCGAAAAGCACACCTCTTTTTGACTCTCCTAGCTCCCTCTACCTATTTAAACACCTCTCCCGCCGAATTTCACGGATGAACCCTAACCCCTCTCCCTCTCGCGCCGCCGGACATGTCCATCCGCACCGGACATGTCCAGCCGACCACGTCGCCGGACCAATCCGGGGGCGCCATGTCAGCAGATCTGCCGCCCGCAGCCACTCACGAGGTGCCATGTGGCCTCCCTGCCTCCTCCCACCGCACCGGCCCGCCCAGCCCATCTCGGACCCGCCCGGGCCCGAATCGTGCGCCGCCGCAGCCCGCAGCCGCCCGACCTCGCCGAACCACGATCCGTCGCCGCATCCTCCTCGCCGAAGCCGTATCCAGCCGCCTCCCGCTCCACGCACACATCCCCCAGCGCTCCTGGCTTCACCGTCGCTCCCCGTTTTCGCCGCACCGCCGCCCTACTTCTCGCGCCGGCCGGCGAGCCACCGTCGTCAACCCCAGCCGGAAACCCACCGCCGGCTGGGATCGCCCCGCCGCCTCTGCACCTCCACCTCTCCTCTAGACGCCGTCGGTCTGTGCTAGCGCCGCTGCCCCTCTGCATCCGGTCCGTCACCGTCGGCTCCTCCCGCCTCACCGTCGAGAGCCTCCAGCGCCGACGCCCTTCTGCCGCTCCCATCGGGGAGGACGACGACCAGCGTCGCCGGCCAGGTGGGCTCCAGCCGCGGCCCAGATCCCCTCCGACGGGCTCCATCGGCCCGACCTCCTCCGCGCTGGCCACGGGCCCGGTTGCACCATGCCAGCCCTCCACCGATCTGGGCTAAAGCCCACCAAGGTGAGCAGCCTCCTCCACTAAGCCCCGCTCTGTGCACATTTTACTATCATGCGCTTTGCGTGTGAATTTTGACTAAGTCCCTAATTAAACAACATCATCACGGCATCTTGTGGTGTGTGTAACTTTGTGCATGTATGTCCAAAATGAGTGTATGATATGTCAAAATATTTGTCTCGTGATGCTCTACATGTTAGTTGCATTTGCACGCATGTTACTGTTCATCTTGTTGTTTTTATCTTCGTTGCAAAACTGCTATGTGATGTTACTGCTCAGCTCTAGTTGTCTGTCAACAATATGCGAGCATGTTTGTGAGATTGTAACTTTGTGCATGTTGGTCCAAATGGAGTGTATGAGATGTCAAAATGTTCATTGTGAAGTGCTCTACATGACGTTGGTTGTTGCATTCATGTTATGTGCCATATTGCCATGTTTATTTCTGTTGCAAAAGTGAATGTGGTTGTTAAGTGCTGAAACTTGTTATAAGATGCTGATTTGTCTTTTTCATATCTTTATGTGTGATTTTTGTTTGAGCTACATGTCAATGTGTTTTAGAAGCACAATCATGTCATCTTTGCTGTGGTGCACTCCATTTTTCATGATATGCCTTGTTGTGAGTGCAACAAGCTTGCAAAGTGACCTACTTGCTATTGTTGATTTCTATGACTTGTTGAAAACTGCTAAGTCTGAAACTGTTATAACCTGATGCCATGTTTGCTTGATGCCCCAGTCATATCCATGCGTATTTGGGGATGTCCAATGATCATGTATTGATGTCCATTTTATGCTCTATCCATACAAGCCCTTGTTTGCATTGATGGTTTGATGTAGCTTGTTGTTTTCATGCTCTCAAATTGCTATAAAATATTTATGTCAGTCTGTTAACAGTAAGTTCAGTTTTGCCATGTGAATAGCTAGTGTTCTATGCATCCTATGACCATGTTCTTGCCATGAGTAGCTTCATAAACATGTCTTCTTGCTGTTGGTTATATTCACATGCCATGATATGCTTTGAGTTGAGTTGCACAAGCTTGCAAACATGCCTACTTGTCGTTGTTGATGCCATGTTTAGTTTATTTCACTAAGTCTGTGAAACCGTTATCTTTTGCAATCTTGCCATGATGTTTTGAGCATGTTGTAGTGGTGTTTGGTAGTAGCTCAGTGATCATGCTTGTAGGGCTTGACATGTACATGCTTGCCATGCCCTTTGTTGCCATGAAGTGTTATTGTATCATGTTGTTTTGATGTCAACTATATGCCTACTTGCTGTTTTGGGCTGATTGTGTTCAAACTTGCTTCGTGTGTATGTGATGAACCATTGCTCCGTTTTGAGCGTGTACTATATGAAACTTGTGTGTTTTTGCATGTAGATGCATAATAACATGTTGTGTACCTGTTTGGAGTATGGTTGCTTGATGTTTGAATGCATCTTGCATCCTTGCCATGTTCATCTTGTTTTGCTCATATCTTCTAGGCCGTAGCTCCGAATTAAATGAACTTTAGATGTAACTTGACTAGAATTTCGAGTAGATCATTATGGTGCATGTTAACTTGTTGTTTAACAACTTGAACTTAAGGTTTGTTCAGATCTGGACCAATTTCGGAATTTGCATATGAGGGCTTACCGGAATTGTTATATGTTGTTTTCGGCCTCATTTAAACTTGTTTGGTTGTGTTGTTCTTGTGTGCTTCATCTCTTGCCATGATTTGCATCGTGTAGCCTTGTTATGCATCATACTTGGTTGAACATCTTGTCTTGATTATGTGTTGTGTGTTTACCGTGTTGCTTGCTTCTTCTCGTTAGTGCTTGTTTCATTGCGATCATGAGGATTCATTCGGCTACACTTGGTTCGTCTACGTGGCTTCTTCTTTGTCTTCTTCATGGACTTGTTCTTCTTCCTTGCGGGATCTCAGGCAAGATGTCCGTAACCTTGGATACCTTTACTACCATTGCTATGCTAGTTGTCTCGATGCTATCGCTATATGTCGCGCTACCTATCTATTTGTTGTGAGCCTCTCCTTGTTGCCATGAAACCTCTAACCTTTGACACCATCCCAACAAACCGTTGTTTGGCTATGTTACCGCTCGCTCAGCCCCTCTTATAGCGTTGTTAGTTGCAGGTGAAGATGAAGATTGCTCCATGTTGGATCTTGGTTGTTGGAATATCACAATATCTATTACTATAATTAACACACATATATACTTGGCAATGGGTGGAAGGCTTGGCCTTTTGCTCGGTGTTTTGTTCCACTCATGCCGCCTTAAGAACCGATAAATCGGTGTTATGTTCCTTGATTTTGTGTTCCTAACGCGGTTGGGTATATGGGGACCCCTTGACAGTTCGCTTTGAATAAAACTCCTCCAGCAAGGCCCAACTTTGGTTTTACCATTTACCATAACTAAATAACTTGCATAGGGATTTTTCGTACCCCGAGGACTTAATTTACAACCCGGGCCAGTGCTCCTCATGAGTGTTGGTCCAAACCTGTCAACCGCCGGTGATCGCCAGGGGCAACTCTGGTATTTGTCCTACCGAAAGTTTGGACAATCCGGACGTGGCCTGAGACGAGATACGCGCGGCTACTATCAGGGTGTCGACACGCCGGGAGGTCTTGCTGGACTTGTTTTACCATTGTCTAAATGTCTTGTGCACCGGGATTCCGAGTCTGATCGGGTTGTCCCTAAGATAAGGGGTATTATTATTTTTACATGTGTTGATCGTGAGAGCTTGTGATGGGCTAAGTTGGGACACCCCTGGAGGGTTATAATTTTTTGAAAGTCGTGCCCGCAGTTATGTGGCAGATTGGAATTTGTTAATATCCGGTTGTAGTTAACTTGACAGAGGATCTGAAATAAAACACACCAACCGTGTGAGTAACCGTGACCGTCTCTTTTCACTTCGAGAAGAGAACACAGTGGGGTTATGTTTGACTCGTAGGTAGTTCAGGATCTCTTAGCGATCATTGCTAGTTTGTGACCATTTGCGTAGATGCTCATCTTATTCTTGTACTTGTAAGTTAGTACCATATTATGCTTAGCCGCTGCTGCAACCTCACCACTTGACCTCTCCTTACCCATTTAATCTTTGCTAGTCTTGATACCCATGGTTATGGGATTGTGAGCCCTCATGGCTCACAGATACTACAACAACAGTTGTAGGTGCAGGTTTTCGATGATTTGACGTGAGAGCGATGTTACTTGTATTGGAGTTCTTTCTTCTTCTTCTTCGTCAGTCTTGGGATAGGTTCCTGGTCGGCAGCCTGGTATAGCAGGATGGATGTCGTTGTGCTTTTCATGTTTGCATCCGTAGTCGGATGCCTTGTATGTGATGTTGTTGTATTCAAGTGGATGTTGTATGAATTGTTGTATCCCCATGTATTTATGTAATGGTACGATGTAATGATATCCATCTTGCTAAGCGCCCGAGATGCGGTTGTGCCCCAATCACGAGTTGTAACACGTGATCGGGATAGAATCGCATCTTGGGCGTGACAAATGCAAAGAACGATGACACGATGTAGACAAGATCTATTCATGTAGGAACAGACCCCATCTTTTTATACTTAATAGCAATGATACATGAGTGCCTTGCCGCCCCTTCTGTCACTGGGAAAGGATACCGCAAGATCGAACCCATCACAAAGCACCTCTTCCCATTGCAAGATAAATAGATCAAGTTGGCCAAACAAACCCAAATATTGGAGAAGAAATATGAGGCTATAATAATCAAGATGGATATTAAGGCAAAACATACTGATCATAAATGTCACAATTCATCAAATCCCAACAAACACATCGCAAAAGTCATTACATCAAATAGATCTCCAAGAGACCATTGTATTGAGAATCAATAGAGAGAAGAATCCATCTAGCTACCGCCTACGGACCCGTAGGTCTGTGGTGAACTACTCACGCATCATCGGAGAGGCACCAATGAGGATGATGAACCCCTCTGTGATCGTGTTCCCCTCCAGCGAAGTGTCGGAGAAGGGCTCTAGATTGGATCTCATGGTTCTGAAATTTGTGGCGGCTGGAACAATTTTTCGTCGACTCCCCTAGGGTTTGTGGAATATTTGGGTAGCGGGAGACCTCCATGGGCCCTACAACCCACCTGGGTGCGCCTGGGCTCCTGGGCGCACCCATGTGTCTTGTGGTACCCACAAGCCCCCCTGGTTTCTTTCTTGGCCCATGCACTTTCTTCTGGTCTAGAAAAAATCACCAAAAAGTTTTGTGGCATTTGAACTCTGTTTGATAAGGATTTTCTGCGAAGGAAAAAAAACAAGCAAAAACAGCAACTGGCACTTGGCACTATGTCAATAGGTTAGTCCCCAAAAAATGATATAAAGTTTATATAAAATGATTGTAAAACATCCAAGATTGATCATATAATAACATGGAACAAGCAAAAATCATAGATACGTTGGAGACGTATGAACTGGCAGTGCCTATGTGGCAAGTCTTCGAGACTAAGTTAACTCAAGACCTCAGACGTGGGTGAATACCTTTGTAAAAAAGGACCCCATGATTTCCTCGCAGAGGACAAGGTTTCAAGCACGTGGTCAGTAAAAGTTGACTGTAAAACAAGACCCAATAATTTACAAGCCAATTAAAGACTTCACATTCAAACACGAGCTGATAAAGAAGGAACTCGCCTACCAAGCTTAAGACATCTAGCCGAAGAGACTAGTCCGAGGATGGAGCTGCAGTTTGCAGATTCGAAGACCAGTTCAGGGGCTACTAACGGTGTCTTGGACTAAGGGGTACTAACCTCTACGGTCGGGAGTCCATGGGCCAGGCTTATGGCCCATCGATCGCTATAAGGGAGGACCGCCGAAGTTGCGAACCTCGACGTGATCAAGACGGAAACCTCCGAAGACTTGGCGTGTACTTCAAGGATTTCTCTATGGCCCGTGCACTGACAACCACCATATGTGTAACCTAGGTACCCCCGGTGCATATATAAGCAAAAGGGTTTAGTTTTTAGGAACACAATTACCAGACTTCCGGTTTAGAACACAATCATACGATCTTGAGGTAGATCAGCTTGTACTCTGTACTCCATCAAATTTAAAGACATTATAACCGTGCACCCTAGGAGGCCTCTCACACCATCACTGGTTTTGGCCGTCCGATCGCTCTTCCAATCATTATTGGTTGTCGGATACACCAGGCCCGCCAAACGTCAAAGGCCCGCTGCTCCGGGAACAAAATCAAAGGTTTATCGTTGGATCCCCGATGGACGGTCGCAAAGTAGGTGGGCGTCAAAAAAATACGCGGCGACTCTTGGTGATGCCTCCCCGGTCCCCGCACCTCACAACCTCATCGCATCCCACCGACCCCGATCTCAGGCGAAACCTAGATGCGCCGTCGTCATCGAGAGAGAGCAGTCTCCTAGGTGATGCCCACCTCCAAGATTCCACCCCTATCGCCCTCTCTCCTCTCGCGGCCCTGGTGCTCGCATCTCTTCCTCTACGATACGATGGTATGCCCATCTAGCAGTGGTCGGCGTCGAGCCCTTCATCCTCGTCGACCATGCACGCGGCGCCCTCGTCGATGCCCCCGTCACAGTCACCGAGATGGATCCCATGCTATCAAATCAATATATATAAAATCAAAGCATGATGTAGGGGTTTACCTCTTTGAGAGGGCCCGAACCTGGGTAAACATCGTCTCCATTCGTCCCCCATTACCATTGTTCCTAGATCTACAACTCGGGACCCCCTACCCTAGATCCACTGATTTTAGCACTGACACAAATTCAAATGCATTGCCAACATAATCACTTGCATACCATTCACAAGAAACATCATTGAAATAGTTCACTTAACTTCCTTTTTATGTTTCAAATAGTTCGCTTAGCTTATGCGTTGCAGTTGGTCTCTGCGCCAATTGGGCCAACAGGTCATATATAGTACCCACGAATGACAAACTAGCTTTAGCAACCACAGAATGGCCAGGTCCATGACTCGGATTCCGGTGACTATACAAGGGCGCATCACCCACTTGGAGTACAAGACAAGTATTCTAGAGATATTGTAGGACTACTTGTATCCAACTAGGACTATACCTTGTAACCGACCTCCTATCCACCTATATAGAGCGAGGTGGGGGCCTCCCCATCGTTACAACCTACATTCAGACTATATCCTCAGTCTCATTCTACACCATACATGCTTACACACAAACCCTAGTTCTCATATGAGGCTAGATCAATCAATACAGGTAAACATGAAGTAGGGTGGTACCTCGATTGCGAGGCATTGAACTTGGGTAAGATTTCTTCTCGCACGCGCCTCTAGATTCTCTATGCGTAAGCTTCCCCATGAACAATATTGCCGGAAAAATACGGCGGGCTAGGTAGGGATTGTCTGCATAGATTAATCTGAAAGGATTTTCTTTTTAAATTAATATGGAAGGATTCAAAAGGGCTCTTTCATACACATCAACTCCGATCTCACATGAAGATCATGAAAAAAAAATCATGCACGAAGCTTGGGGGCTTGACATCAACATTGCCTCATCTTTCCATGCATGGCATCACGAATGAATGACTCATTCACACCATCCCTATTGTCTCGAGCATTGTTTCGGCGATCCCTTTGGTGGGATTGCTTCGTGGTCTTTTGTACTTTGGATGTAAACCTCGGTAATCTCTCATACTTTATAAACTTGTAAGGTTTTGTCAACCATTCGTCATCGTCCAACTTACTACTCCCTCTGTCCCATTCGTCATCATGATAGTGTAATGTTGAGTCACTTATTTTGGGACGGAGTGAGTATATGATTGTTACCCTCTCCTCATTTTTATTTTTCTTCAATCTCCGGTTTCTTTGAAAACCGCGTAAATTGGCCCATCTCCTTTTTTTGGAAAAGGTCACATATGTATCATAAAAGTTCACCAAAAGTACAAATCACACCAAACATATAAAAATTACATTGAGGTCCCTGGATCACAAACCTACTAGTACCGCCGGAAAAACGAGCCGATGTCGCTACTTCCCGTATCGGTCTGGCATTGTTGATGACATCTAACAAGTCTTCAGGCACATGCCATAAGGACCAGCGCGTTGCAGTCGCAGTTGTCATTGGAGGACCCTTGAATCGATATGAAGTGCTTGGCACCCGATCTCGCCATCGCATACGCACACCAAGAAGCCCTAACCTCGCCATTCCAATGAGAGGGCATGAATATGTGTGTGAGCTCCCTCATATTCGTCCTAAGTCCTAACTCTACAAGGACTAGAGAATCTTAACATAAACTACTAACCGGAGTTGAGGCACTGGAGTTCCCTTCCCGCCATCGACCACATGATAAGTAGAGGGGAGGTCTTTGTCCTAGCCACCACCGAGGGGAAGGATAGTTGTGAAGACACCACACCACATGCACATGCTCCTTCTATTTGTGGGCCACTCTTCATCCATGGTTGTTGTTTTGGTGCGCTAGTCCTAACATGCCCTATCATGATGACTTTCCCGATTGTCCACTAAAACAAATTTTGCGCGGCTCCGGCAAGGGAGGGGCGATGACGGCGGCGCGCCTTCTGCTCGTTTTAGTGCTTGTTGTCGTCGTTATGTGGTCTACGGATTTGCATGTAATTTTAGTTTCTTGTGTGTTTGTTGTACTGCCATAATTGAAGATGGATAGTTTGAAAGTTAAAAAAAAAGGGTAAGAAACGCAAAAGTCCTCTTCCACTCCGGAGCTTATTTGACCTCCGGATGAACAATAAATTCCTAAAAAAATTGAAAAAAACTTCGAAATTTTCGAGTGCTGTTTTTTTTTGCCATGACTTCCACGAGTGTTATTTCGGGATGAAAATTACAAGCATTGAGAGAATTTGTCGAAATTTACACAAAAAAAATCAAAACATTTTAAACTTTATTACTAGTTTTGTTAGTGGTCACTAGGGAAATAGGGAGCATATACGAGCTATGAGCTCGGGGCTAGATACTCGACGGGCGTCCAAAGAAACGGAGCTGCTGTCATATCTACTCCCTCCGTTCCTAAATATTTGTCTTTCTAGAGATTTCAACAAGGGACTATATACGAAGCAAAATAAGTGAATTCATACTCCAAAATATGTCTTCATACATCCGTATGTTGTAGTCTGTTTGAAATGTCTAGAAAGACAAATATTTGGGAACGGAGGGAGTAGCTCGTATTGGGCCCACGATACACCTGCCAGTTGGGTCCCAGCACGAGCTCCTTTCGCGCACCCCATGGACCCACCTGTCGGTTGCACTGACCGCGCTTCTCCCACGCCCCCCACCTACATCCTCAAAACAATATCCCCAAAAACATGTTTCTCAGGAAAACCAATCGTACTTGTTGAAACCCTAGCGCAATCTCGCCGCCGGCGATGTCCGCTTGACGGACGCGCCGCCGAGAAAGCACC